>CM024474.2:19917665-20564053 GCA_014182885.2 Eucalyptus caleyi
AAAAGCTGCACGTCACAGTCAACACAATGACGGCCACATCCACAAGAAGGACCAAAAACAAAAGAAGGTGACTAGCTAGCCAAAAAATGGCAACCCAAGCCCAAAATCCCCAGACAAAAGTGTCACTGCCCAAAAACAACAACGAACGAGACAAAATGGAAAGAATGAGGCTAGCAGTGAGCACAACTCCCACTATTGGAAATAGTATGGAAGTGCTAGAGTATAATAGAAGATGCAAGGATCAAACCCCCAGCTACGTTAGAGCCTCCTGTTTCTTGGATTGTCCTCAACATTTGTGAATGTCAAGGCCTTATCCTTAACCACTTTAATATGGTGATTCTTCACGGCCGGAACCGTCAAGGTATGGTTTCTAAATAGAATCCCATTCTTGTATTTTCAAATAAGGTGGCAAAGAACACCAAAAGAGAACCGAGGCGATGGAATGATAGAAGTCCTTATCGGAAAGGAACTTTATAGCCAAGCAAAAGGTCGTTAGCCTAAGTCTCGTTTCGCCAAGTGAGGTTGCATCTAGCAGCCCATAGGAAGGCCAAACTAGCTGGAATGCTACATCCAAAAAATAGATGATCAATAGAATCCGGTGTTAATTTGCAAAAGGCGCAAATCGCATCCCCAATCCTGCCATAAGATAAAAGCAAGGCCTGAGTAGGAAGACGATTCTTGGTAATAAGCCAAAGATTGAACTGATATCTAGGAGTTATAGCATTGTTCCATATCAAGGGAGCCTAATTAACCCGAGGCTTCTTCTTTCTAATAAAGTGCCACGCCGAAGCAACCGTAAATACACCAGACTTGCTTCCTTGCCAAGTAAAGCGATCGGTACCTGAGAAGAAAAGGAAGGGGTTGCTCCCAAGACTCTAACACTGCTCGCATAAGCTGACTAATAGGTGAAGAAAGATCAGTCACTGTAGCATGTTTGGGTAATCTGGAGCTATAGATCAAAGAGTCATATAATAAAAGGTTGAGGGGTCCTCTCGAGTGCCAGTGGTCGAACCAAAAGGAAATAGAATGGCCGTCTCCTTGTGACATCCCGATTTTCCAATTTCTATTTTCAATAAATTGAGATAAGCATTTCGTTGGCACGCATATAGTTCTTTTCCTTAAGTCAGCCACTCATGTGATAATTAATCTATTAGGTGAAGCCGTTAAGAAATTCTAATTCATCGGACTCGAGAATTTGACCAGGAAGCGATCTTTCAACCGAGCTAATCTGCAAGGGTCATTACGGTACAATTAAAAATCGATTAAAGACCCGAGATAAGTCGACTTGACAGAGGCATGTGATCGAGTGTGGGTGATTCCACCAGATCGCACAATTCTTGTTGATCGACACTAGACCGACTTTGCTGTCGATTGGGTACATTGTGTCCGTATTTGAAATCTTGATATCACCCCGACAACCGAAAGTTGTCGATGTGTCAAAGATATACATTGTGGCTTGAATTGATCAACCACTGGTCGAATGCATGAAAATTTCTAAAAGCTACACGGTAGATCAGGACGTGCTAATATCGTGCCAGAGTGAAATTAACCGTAAATTGAGATCGAATTTAGAAATTGGAAATCCTATTGTGTCACAAATCATTTTAGGAACATTGGCTCATCTTTGGAAGATTTTTCATGTAAACCGAGTTTTTCAACAAAATAATCAAGGTATGGTTAATTTGGTTCAGAAAATTGGTAGGCCCGCTTTTGGTGGTATTTTTGAGATCAATAGTACTTTGATCAAGTGAATATGTGAATTGAAGGATGGTGACATTTGATTAGTTTTACAGACTTTAAATTGGTTCAATTAGGAGAGAATTGAAGAATGTGATGTACAAAGTTTAAGAATTCGTGTGCCACGGCGGAGGATGGAATTGGACCCATTGAAGATTGTTGTGGGAGATTTGAAGTTAGTGGAGTATGACATCACTTGATGATGTCATGGTGGGCCATTTTGTTGGATTAAAGAAAGAGAAAAAGAAAAGAAATGGCCCCCTTCCTTCTCTCTTCTCCATTTCTCTCTCTCGTCGACCCTCTCTCTCCTCCATCTCTCCTTGCTTCTTCGAAACCCAGCAACTGAAGAAGACTTGAATGGAAGCCAGTAACCGTGGTAGCCATAGCCGAAGCCGTCACCACCTCACGCTGCATGCCATCACAGCCGCGCCTCGCTGCTTGGACCTTCACCTCTTCCCCCTCCTACTGGCAACGAGTTCTTCTTCTTCTTCTTCTTCTTCTTCTTCTTCTTCTTCTTCTTCTCTAGGTTCGAACGCACCAGCAGATCTGAGCATGCCAAGGCTGGTTGCAGCCTAGCTGGACCACCATCCGCCGCTCGCGCGTCGTCCGCCGCCTCGCACAGCCGCTGCTCCTCGCTCGCCCGCACTTAGCCGACGCCTAGCCATCCCCTTCTATCTTGGTCCGTGAGTTGCAGGAGCTGCCAGAGCTCGTCCCCGCCACTGTGAGCCGCCGTTGACCTCCCCACCAGCCCGTCCAAGCCCTGTCGGTCTTCTCCGCCCGTTTCCGACCCAAGCTAACGCCGGATCTGCTCCCTCTCGGCCCCAATTAGTAGTTGGAAAAATGGGTACGGCAGCGGACGTTTGGCCCGTTTTGGTTGGCTTCCCGACCCCAGATGCTTGGCTTGCTTTGAAAGAAGTTGTTCCCCTTGGCATCCCCGTCATTTTGGTCTGCTCGGTTCGTTAATCCGGTGAGTTTAGCTCACTAAATCTTGATTAGATGGTTAATGATGCCCTAAGTGTGCTTAGTCTAAGTTAAGCAAGTTTAGGTTGATAGTTTAGTTTATTTAATTGTGATTTGGATTAAGAAGTTTGTTTAATTTAAAGTGTGTTTAATTAAGGCTAATAGAGTTATTTAATAATAAGCCTTGATGGAACATAATAGGGTTTTATTTTTGAATTATTTAATTGTTTCAAAATTCTGGAATTTATAATATTATATTATATTCCGAAATTATTAAAATATTATTATTTAAAAAATTGAAAAAGTTATTTTTGACCCCGGTTGCTCACAATTTCGTGCCGATTGCTGCTGTGCATTTAGAATTTGAAATTGATGATTGGTTGTGGCAAATTGAGTGTGATTGCGATAAATATGGATTCTTTTTTTATGAAATCCAAAGTGTCAAAATTTGATGGAAGAATGACCGTATTTTACCACCTATTAGAGGTCGTGCCCAGTAGGGCCATGATTCGCCACCTGATAAAGGTTGCGCCCAATCGGGTCGTGATTCGCCACTTAATAAAGGTTATGCCCAATCGGGCCATGATTCGCCACCTAATAAAAGTCACGCCCAACCGGGCCGTGATTTACCACCTATTAGAGGTTGTGCCTATCGGGCCGGGATCTACCACCTTTTAAACGTTATGCCGAGTGGGGCCGTGATGCCACTAATTCAAATTTTGCCGAATGGGGCCGTGATTGCCACTGGTTGTTAAACCTTCCTATAGAGTCGTGATTGGAGGCAGTGATTGATTTGCTAGAATGACATGTAATCGGCCGAGTCGATTGATCGCTGAGATGATCCAAGTGGTTGACCGCATGCGTAAATAAATGAATGGGTTGGCGACGTATCTTGGGATGTCGCATATTTGATCAACCGTAGCGAGATGTGCGCGCGCTCGGGGTTCAGGGCGTGACACTCCTATCCTCTAGAGAAAAGATAGACAAAATTCAATCATAAGATGGAGGATACACTTCCACACCTAAGAGTAGAAGGTGGGTTGCTTAACCACCCAGAAACTTTTCATTTTCAGGAAGGTCGAATGGATCCACCTACACCATAAGGACCCCTTGTCCGTAAACAAGATCCAAATGTGTTTTAGTATCACTGCCTTATTACAATTCTTCAGATTGCAAATGCCTAGCCCTCCTTCATCCTTTGGAAAGCAAATATCATCCCAGGAAACCTTGACACCACCCCTCCCTAGGCTAGGGCCCTTCTATAGGAACCGTCTCAAAATCTGCTCAATACGATCTAATATTACAACAAGGATAGTAAAGACACTTGCCTAGTAAGCTTGGATTGCATGAAGAACTGACCTTATAAGCTGAAGTCGACCAGCAAAGGAGAGGAAGCACTGGCTCCACGACTAGACTCTATTTGTTATGCGATCAACAAAGGATATGCAATATGTCTTGCCGAGTCAAGAAGAGATAATAGGAACACCAAGATAACGCATTGAATGTCCCCTACAGAAAACCAAAAGTAAGGAGAATCTCTCTATGCAAGTCTGCCAACCCTCCAACAAGAAAGATCTCACTTTTATTGGAGTTAGACTTGAGTCTACTCCAAGCAGAGAATGTATCCAAACCATCCTTTAAGAGTGAGATGGAATCCAAGTTAGCTCCGCAGAAGAGGTGTGAAAGACTCAAAGTCTTGCATCTCCAGAAGAACTTGAAACTCGATTGCCTGGCCCAAGCACTAAGGATCCCGAAAAAGACTTCCATAATTAAGGTGAATAGGTAAAGAGAGATCGGATCCCCTTGGCGAAGGCCACAACCACTAAGAAAGAACCCATGAAGTTCTCAATTCAAAGAAATTGAAAACTTAGGAGTGTGAACACTTACCATAATGATCCAAACAAAATGATTCGGGAAGCCAAAAGCACGTAGAACCAGCTTAAGAAAGTCCCAGTCCACTGTGTCATAAGTTTTTTGAAAGTCCACCTTGACTACACACTTGGGCTCGTATAGATCAAGATGGAAACCAGCAAATAACTCCTGGGCAAGAAAAATGTTGTCGAAAGCATTTTGATAAAGGCTAATAATATTAAGGACTGCAGCAACTCAGTTAGCTAAAACCTCAATAATGCATTTGTAGATAGTATTACAATAGGCAATAGGCTTGTAATCATTGACAGACATAGCATTAGGAACTTTCGGGATCAACACTAGGATGGTATTGTTGATCTCCTTGAGAAGTCTCCCCGTGGTAAGAAAATCCCTGACTGCTTCAATGACCAACGGCCATACCATCTCCCAATTATGCTTGAAGAATTTGACACCAAAACCATCCGGCCCTAGAGCCTTCCTCTGAGCAAGGGAGAACAACATTTCTTGAATCTCTATATCAGAGAAAGGATGAGAGAAGATTGACCCATTCCTCGTTGAAAGGGCATTGTAAGACCTCTCGAAGATCCAGCAAGGAGGGGCTGGAAGACAAGGGGCGCGGTGCCAATAACTCCTGAAAATGAGAGACAAATGTATGCTACACCAAGCTCACATCCGAGATTATAACACCTAAAGAATCCTTAACAGAGAGAATCATGTTCCTTAACTGTCTCCTAATAACGGAATGGTGAAAGAATTTGGTATTCTAGTTACCTTTCTTAAGCCACCTGATCTTAAACTTCTGCCTGAAGAAGGACTCCTCCTGATTCCTCAGCTCTAGAAAAGTCCTCCGATGAGTCTTCTCTAAATTTACAAGAAACTTCGAATCCTGCTGAAGACCAACTTGGGCGAATGTAAAAGCATCCCTCACTGCAATAACCCTCTTATAGATATTAGAGAAAGACTCTTTGTTAAGTTGCTTCAAATGGCTTTTAAGGGCCTTCAGCTTACTCACCAGCCTGTACATAGGAACTCCTTCACCTAGACTCTCCCAAACTTGAGAGACAGTGCTGTGGAAGGACGAGAGCTTAGTCCAGAAATTGAAGAACTTAAAAGGTTTCCTCGAGAACACCGGCTGCATAACTCTAACCACCATAGGAGTGTGATCAGAAATGCCAGGTGCAAGAAAAGATGCTTCCAAATAAGAGAACTCATGGCTCCATTTAGCATTCACAAGCACTCGATCAATCTTCCTAGCCTTGCGGCTAACTCCTGAAGAGGTAGACCAAGTAAAGTGAAAGCCAACATACCTCAGGTCCTCTAACTCAGATTGAATCAAACAAAGGTTGAAATCATCGAAGCAAGGAATCCAATTGTTAGAGCTACCAATCCAATCAGAGGGATCTTTAATAGCATTGAAATAACCCGCCACTAGCCAAGCCACATCCAAGCATAAAACACTCCTCTGAATAAGTTCTGCTCATAATGGCCTTCTAGCTACAAAGGTATGTTCAGCATATACCACCGAGACACAACAGCAAATACCAGACATGAGACACTTCAACCTACCATGAATTGCCTAGCTATTAGAAGAAATCACTTCAAAATTCATCAAAGAAGGGTTCCAGCCAACCCAAATTCTACCCCTATGAGAGAAATCATAATTGGCCACCCAATTCCAACCTGACAACAGTCTGGTAGAGATGGAGTCAAACGGAGAATCTGAACTGTGGTTTCTAACAAACCGATTAGACAAAGCCTATATTAGAAGACACGAGGTTCTTAACTTCTACTTGCCTTAGGGGGTCAAGAAGACCTCTCACATCCCAAATACCAATATACATATACATACATACATACATATATATATATATATAGTAAAAAATAGCAAAGGGAGGAACGGAGGGCCTGATATAGCTAGTATAAGTACCTAGAGGGGGGTGAATAGGTATGTAAAAGATTTTTCTCGATAACTGCACAATACTAGACAGTTGATAGATTTGAGACAAACAATAATCAAAGTAAGACTGAGAGAAGGGAAGAGAGAATTGAACACGCGGTTTATAGTGGTTTGGCTTATTTCAAGCCTACGTCCACTCTTCTGCACTGACAGCCTATTGGCTAGATTCCACTATGAACAAAAAGATGTTACAGCATTGTTCTTCCTTGATTTCTCAGGGTAGATGATCTACCACACTCGCTCAAGGTATCACTAAGTATAGACGCTCTTTGTGTATATAATTTCGCTCAAAATGTATCGATTAATAATCATGGTGCTTCAGACTCTGGAATTTCTCTATCGATCATGCACTAAAGCAACTATAACGTCTTCCTTTTATACTCCTTTATGCCATCATACCCGTTGGCACTTACCAAAGGAATTCCTCTAATCTACCCGTTGGACGGAATCAATCAAGAAGATCATTCGAGCTATTAAAGGAACCTGACGATAGCCCATCAATCATGTTCGCCCATACAATCAGGATCTTGGTTTCCAAGAATAGAACCTTCCAAGAATATTTCGTCGACCATCGGATCTTCAAACGATCTTGATTACGAATAAAAGAATCCGTTATATTTATCCAGCCAAGAGATCTTCTCCAAAGGATAGGACTAAATTCTCAACCAAATACTTCGGCTCTGGATTGCCTTCGTCACTGGATTAGAAAAATTGTCAATGAGAATAGTCTTGAGTCTTGAGTCTTGAGCGCTGAGTCTGGTGATCGGAAAGTCTTCAGACTCTAAATAGAAGGTCTGCAATTATCCAGACTATACTGATAGAAATGTTTTGTCAGCTTCAAAATATTCTGGAAAGATTTCTCCAACAGGGCCTACCTCCGCCTATTCAACTTTCGTTGTGAGGCTGCCGAAGCGGCTGAAGTAGCAATAGAAGGAAGGGCTGGATCAAGGGCCATAAGCTTCTCCTAGATGGTCTCAACCTTCCTTGATGTAGTAGGAGCCTTTGGAGATGAGGCAGGAGAGAGCAAGTCATCGTTAGAGCCAAAAAAGCTGTCCGAGAGGATCGAGTACCCACTCGCACCAAAAAGACCAAAATTGGATGTGGCACCCCTCGACGGCCCCCGATCCGATTAGGGTCGCCACAATTCGCTTACCATTCACTTTCCTTATTAACATATCACTCTGACACCATTTCAAGTGCAGCGGGTCCATACAACCATGGGGGTTTACACTTTTTTTTTTTCTTTTTGACTCAAGGTCCCTTGCACAATTCATATACGGAAGCACGTCCAACAACTCACTTCCCTATATTCAGAAAACGATGCACACCTACTAAATATTCATAGGTAAATGCCGTACACTTTTTATTTACTTAAATCGGATGGACATCATTTATCGGTACATCAAAATGCCGTAGTCTTCTATATTCGGCTACATTCCAAAAGATGACCGACATTTCCTCCAACAGTCATACACTTTAAGTCCATCGATCAGTGTCGGCATCCAAAAGCTCCTTCCCTTGCTATTCTCCTCCTCACGGTCACATCCAACCGTTCAAACCATCTACTAATCTGAAATGTTGGTCCCCAAAAGAGGTGAGTACAACCACTCAGCAGGTAAAGGAATCCAATAACAACTCAATACATCATACAAATCATACATGCATTACAGGCGTTACTTACCTTGAAGCCATGCGCATACTATCATGCATCATCATATTATACATGGCATCATTATATCATACATGTTATCATGCCATATCATCATATATCATCATCATCATTATGCATATCATCATGCATATCATCATCATGTATATCATCATCATCATCATGCATATCATCATCATTACCATGCATATATTGTCATGCATAATGTCATGCATATATCATCATGCATCATGTCACACACATATCACCATGCATGATTTAGTTCAAATTTCATCTTGGACCGCCACATTTCTCATTCTCGAGACCAATGTTTGCGTCCCACATGTATCCAAGATACAATTACAGATCATCCGGCTCCCCCACTCTCCGGGCATCTCGTACCCCAACTGGCATCACAAGGACCCTCCGGTATCCAGCCATTTAAGGCCACCGGGCAACCGGCCGCACCCTTCAGGCCAGGCATTTCGCACCCAATCCGGCATCGCGAGGTATCCCTCGGCATAATTACCATGCCGAGCTTCCGGCTCCCCCACTCTCCGGGCATCTCGATACCACTCGGTCTCTCGAGGACCCTCCGGTATTCGGCCATCATGACCACCGGGCAACCGGCCGTACCCTTCTAGCCAGGCATCCCGACACTCCCGGGGTATCGTCGGCTCACCCCCGACGGCTTCCTCATTTATCTCAATTCACATCATTATGATTCAATTTATCATGGCATGTGATGTGATGACAAATCAAGAGCATACTCATCATTGAATTCATACATGCATCTCAATTCCATGTCATATATATATATCAAGACTTTATCACACATGCCACATAATTAAATTAAATGGAATCTATGGCCAATAAAATAATCTATTTTATTTTATTTTATTTATTTATTTTTATTATTTTTATTATTTTTTATTTATTTTTATTTTTTTAATATCTATAAATTCCCAAAATTATAAAAATTCAAGCAATTACAACCCAATAGGATTACATGCAAAATTCATGGCCAAATTGAATTTTTACCAAATCTCACAATTTTCACAAAACATCCTATACTTCTCGGATGAAACCAAAATGCACGGTTTCCGAATAAATTCAATTAAAATATCCATATGGCCTCCAAAAATTATAAAATTTTACTGGATTATATACAAGACATTTTTGTACAACTTTCATGCAGAACTCCAAGCCAGATTACTTACAGATTATTTTATTCAACCTCACGAAGCTTCTGGACCCGTTACCGCATCGTCCAGTGCCTCCATCTCCGAAATATGAAGTTTTAACCTGTCTATTCTCTTTCGTTTTCCCTGAAATTCGGATATGTTATGTGTCAAGATGTCCTTTACAAGTTTCATGAAGAGATCTAGGTCAAATAACCAGATTATAGTCATCATTTAGGTCCTTGAAGTCTCGGGTGTCTTGGAACACATCACCAGAATCATCGTCTTCAAGATCTAGTCGATTTACCAAGCTATACTTGTTCTTTTCACTTTAAATTTTTAGTATGTAGTAGTTTAAGATGTTTCCTACAACTTTCATGAAGAAACCGAAGTAATATTCTCAACAAAAACCAACATGCAACCATGAATCCAGCAAAAGGTCAGTAAAAACTCTCCAGATCTGAGGTCTTCGTAAGATGAGACTTTAACCCCTAAAATCTCCATAATTTTCCACGAAATTTCAGTATGTTATAGTATAAGATGTTAGCTACAACTTTCATGAAGACATCGAAGCCAAAATCGGACTCCAAACACACATGCAAGCTCAAACAAGTTTCTGACTCACACGATCCGAGCAAGAACAGTCACACCACTCACACACAACTCATCCATGCTTCGGTTTTGCCCATCTAACAACCAAAAGTTCAACATGCAAACAACATACAAGCATGCAAGAGAAGCTAGAGGACTCCCATTTGCCTCTAGACCACACGAACGGCGGCACACCGGCGACGGACAAACGGCGTGCGGGCGGCGACGGGCGAGCTCTCCTCTCTCGGCCTCCTCTTCCCTCTCGCAACTCACTCTCTCTCACTTGGCTTGGCCAAGTGCCACTCTCTCTCTCTCCCTTTCTCTCTCTCTTTTTGGTGGCTTATATATTGCATGTATCCCCTCTTTGCATGGGGGACACTTGTCCCTAAGAAGGAGACAAGTGTCTCCTTGGTTGAAAACACTTGGAAGCCATGCGGCTACCCCTCCATGCGACAATGGGCCGGGCTTATGGCCCACTTTAGGCCCATCTCACTTGGGCCTAAGGCCCAAACTTAAATGGCCCAAGTTTATTTTATTTTATTTTATTTTTATAATATATCTTAATCACCATTTAAATAAATACCTAATTGCATAAATAATAAGGCCATTAAACTTATAGTCACAAATCCATAAATCCCAATTTATAAAACACATGGCCAATGATAGGATTTTCTTTCCTATCAAATAATTATCCATTAAAAGCTTGGCCATAAATCTTATTACAAATTATGGATTAAATGGCCATAACTTGATGGTACTTCCATCACCTATTCATAGAATTTAATATAACTAGAGGTCGTTAAGAATTTTGGGATGCCACATTGGAGGCTTCGTCTAGTCCTTGTCCTTCGCAAGATGGGAGGTAGGAACCTCCGGCAACAAGCTAGGTCTCTTCTCCACAGGGCTAGGAGGAGGAGACGCTGGCCTTGACACACTTGCACTCCTCAAAGACTTTTGAGCTATGGATGGGGGAAGACCTTTGTCAGTAGAGGGGGCCTTGAGCTTCATCAAGCTACCCATTTCGCTAGATGAGGGCAACCGGGATGAGGGACCATCCTTCGATTGCAATGACTTTTTTTTTTTTTCCCTTTCACCTGATTGTAGCCATGCTGCAAACCCTCTGAGTTCACCACCACAGCTGGAGCCGATTCGAGAGCCTGAACAAGGGTGGGAGGTTTGGAGGTAGGCTAAACTAGCTACTCCACTTTGTCCGTATTCTTAAAGGCAACGACATCCTCGCATTTATGCCCTGGAGGTACCACATGAAGGACATTCAGTTGGCTTCCATTCAAATTCAATTGCGATTGAGCGCGAGACCCCGTTCAAGACCACATCAATGGCGGAGCATCTAGGTTGATTGGCATAGATTTCAACACAAACCCTTGCAAAGGATAGCATCTTCATATGCTCCATGCGTTTGTCGACATAGAGGGTTTTCCAACCGCACTTGCAATGCCACAAATAGTCGGAACCAACCAAAGGTTAAGGGGGAGGTTGTTCAACCTTATCCAAACCGAAACAGTGGTTTGCTCATCCTTCTTTAAATCCATAAGTGGCTGCCATTGCTGTAAAACGAGAAGAACCCTCGCCATCGTGAGGGGTCCATCTTCAAGGATCTTATACCGGAAATGCCAGGTCCAGGATATGGAAGAAGAAGAAACCTTGGTTATTTGCCATCACTTCTACAAGCTTCGAGCCCTAAGTCCGCATCAAAGCCCGTTCCCTAAGTTTAAATGGAATCTTAACATAATAACCAATAAGGCACTCATGCCACTTGAGATCAAATGCCTCCAAAACATCCTCCTCGAGGTGAACAATTAGCTTGCCATCCACAAAAGTAGGAGGGGAGTAGGCAAAGTCGTAGCCCTTCGTAGCTAGCTTCGCCACATTGGCTTAAGTGCAGGTGAGAGAACCAGTTGGGATGACCGAACACGGCTTTGGCCCTTGGAATGACCCGAACAAGAAGGAGCCCTAAGGGGCGTTTGCTATTTGCCAAATTGAACTATAGGGCTAGCCTTAGAAAGGTCGAATTGACCTAGAGCAAAGGGGTTACGCCCAAAGGAGGCACCCGCAATAGGTTGGGCCTTGTGGGAAGTGCCAGACAAACCACCCATGGCTGAGGCCATAACACAAACACTTGGTATGCAACCCAAACTCTACCACAGAAAAGCCATCGATAGAAGAGAGGCATACCAAGGAGGGCTTCAGCGGCACTCGGGAGAGGAAGACGCAGGACACTCCTGCTCCGGGAAGGTCCTAGTAGACACGGATGAGGCCATCTAGCAGGGATGAAACGCGAACTAGAAGAACAAACCCATGCCTGGAGGCCTGAAGGAAAAGGGTCCAAAAACAAGGGAAGAGCTTCAACCAAGGTAAGAAAGGGACCAAGGACACCAAACCTATGAAGCTTGGCCCACCTTGAAATTCAAATACCCACAATTGAACATCTGTAGACGAGAAGGAGCAAATCTCGAACCCCTAAGCAGCTAAGATCTGACCTTATGGGTTGAAATAGGAGGAGCGGCTTGGAGAAGTAGGGGAGGTAAGGTAGGTGACCCTTCCCTCCAAAGCTCGAGCCCAACAACCCATTAAGTCCCCACAACAAAAGGAAATTAGACCAGAAAAGCAGAACGTGTGCGGCTTCTAGGGTTAGCAAGATCTCGAGCTTTAGACCAACCTAGAAAAATCTGTTTGGTGGAAAGGAAAAGGGAGGTGCAAGGAGCCTACCCTCCAAATTTCAGCCAAAACGGATGGCTAGAACTCCGGGAATGAGCAGCAAATTAGGCGAATGAACTGTAACTCGGGAACCCAGTAGAGAGAGTACCTGTGAACAGTACCTACGAGAGGTGCAAATGGCAAAGCTTATTAGCTGCAAAGTTGGTACCCTTGTACCAACAATATTTTTTAATATGAAGCTTGCATCCTTGATTTGCAATTAGCCATCGATATGAAAGTCAGAAAGCTTCAAGTTTATGGTGATTCTACACTCATCATCCTCTAGATGGGAGGTGAATGGCAAACGCGGAACGTAAAGTTGATTCCTTACCATGAATATCTCGAAGATTTGGTCAAGGAATTTGATGAAATCTCTTTTGATTATCTTCTAAGACTTGGTCAAGGCAAATTCCCCCAAGGAAGTTAAGCCAATGATCGAAAATGCTTGATGAAGTTGGCATTTAAATTCTTCCTCAGTGGAGGAGCTCTTTATAAAAGGTCTTTCAATTTAGTTTTACTTAAGTGCGTGGATGCACAAGAAGCTAAACTCCCGATGAAAGAAATACATGAAGGAGAGTGTGACCCTCATATGAATGGTCATCTTCTGGCTAGAAAAATCATGAGGCTCGGTTACTATTAGTTGATCATGGAAGTCAATTGTATTCAGCATGTAAGATGCTGTCACCAATGCCAAGTCCATGGAGACAAAATCAATGCTCCTTCTAATGAGCTACATCAAATGTTTGAATCCTGGCCTTTTTCAATGTGAGGTATCGACATCATCGGATCAATTAATCCTAAAGCGTCAAATGGACACTATTTTATCTTAGTAGCCATTGATTACTTCACAAAATGGATTGAAGCTAGTTCTTATGCCCATGTTACAACAAAGAACATGGCAAAGTTCATCCGTCATGATATCATCGCTCGATATGGAATTCTTGAAGCGATCATCACAGACAATGGATCAAATCTAAACAACAAGGTGGTAGATGAATTGCTTGGAGAATTCCACATTCGCCATTTGAATTCTTCTCCTTACCGCCCACAAATGAATGGAGCTATGGAAGCAAGCAAATAAGAACATCAAGAAGATTTTAGCCAAAATGGCAGAAAATTATCGTGATTGGCATGATTGATTACCATATGCTTTGCTTGCTTACCGAACTTCAATTCGCACTTCAACTGGGGCAACACCATTCTCATTGGTTTATGGGATGGAGGTTGTATTACCCATGGAAGTGGAAATCCCTTCACTAAGGGTACTTTCTCAAATCAAGCTCTCTGAAGTTGAAGGGGTTCAACAAAGGCTTGAACAGCTCAATATGATTGATGAAAAGAGGGTAAAAGCTTTATGCCATGGACAAAGCTATCAGAAAAGAGTAGCTAGGTCATTCAACTGCAAGGTTAGGCCAAGACATTTCGAGATCAACGATCGTGTCTTGAGAAAGGTCTTACCTATCATTCCAGATCCTCGTGGGAAGTTTACTCCAAATTATGAAGGTCCATATATTGTAAAGAAAGTGCTACCTAGTGGGGCACTAATCCTTGTAGAAATGGATGGTCAAGAATTACCAAGACCTGTAAATACTGATGTTCTTAAGAAGTATTATCCATGAATAAAGTGAAAGGCCTTTGAGCCACTTTAGGATTGAATCCGAGCCACTTTAAGATGTTTGCATCATGCATCTCATGCATACATATTGCATCTACATGTTTGTTCATTTTGCAAGATCTCTAATGAAGATTCTACCTGTCCAAAAGAGGTTCATCTTAGAAATGCAAAACTTTCAAAAAAAAAAATTGTCCATCTTCTTTAGAACTTAGAAGTGACCCTATCCCTTAAAATGCCAAAAGAGTCAGTTAGAACTCTAGAAGTACAGTTAAAGCTCTAGAAGTGAACCCCCGTGCTGAGCAAAGCCTGTTATGTCTACAAACTTTATTCAACCTTGTTTTCAAAAGTCTCCCCAATAAGGTCAAGGAAAAATGTCCTTTCAAACAAAATTTCATTACATTTTCATTCCCCAGGGAGTTGAATTTAACCAAAGTGTGCTTTGGAAAACCTAAAAAGAATTGTTAAATATGCCAAGTGGTGGTGCCTAAAATGATGAGAGGTAACCTCTTTACCAAACACGTCCTTATACACTCTTTGAGAGAATTGAGTGAAAAGAACCATATCTTAAGGCATAGGGTTCATTCACAGTGAATACATGGTTTGAGATTATAAAGGCATTTCATTTCTCAATCCCAAACACTATTGATATCCCTTGCAAGCCACTTTAAGCCAAATAGGGAGCATTTCCAAAATAACCATGTCAAGAAAAACCTCACATTAGGGTAAAATGGGGGTCTTGGTTGAAAATTATGGAGCAAAAGATTAAGAAAGATTTTATTGCTTTCACTTGCATCAATCTTCTTGTGCTAGCTTTAGGTGATTTCTTATCGAAACTCGAAGCATCCCGAAGTGATGAAAGCATTTTGTTCACTACCACAAGCACAATTACCCTTTGCTTAGCCAATTTGAGCATTATGCAATTCTTTCATAACCCCAAGTGATGATTATCTCCCCACATTAGGGCAAGGCACATGATTTACCAACAAAATTAAGAATATTGCTAATGTTTGTAGATGCCACTCGAAAGTCCTAGATACTCAAAAGAGAATGAAAACTAGGAGCATGAAAAAGCAGTGTGCCTAGTAAAAGTAAGGTCAATGCCCATGAAAAAAAATGCAAAGAAGAGCGAAATCAATGGTCATGCAAAAGATCATCCGTTGAAAAACAAAATAAAAGCCTTGCAAAAGAAAATGTATGGCGAGTAATGTCATTAGAATAGAGAGCGAAGCTCTCATGTCTCAAGACAAATTATCAAAAGGGCTCTCGAGATAGGTTAAATTTCAAGAGTTAAATTTTCGAAAAGTCGTGTGATGGTAATGATGCCGAGATAATCACTCACTTTTAACCCTTTGATATGTAAAAAAATTTTCAAGCCTTTTTAAGCCTCACCCGAACCAACATTACAACCCTTATCCAAAGTCTCTTCCGATTGGGATGGTTCGAGTTAAAATGAGAGTATCACATAGGAGCGACCGCTAGAAGGAGTTGAAGCAATCCTATCTTATCTTATCTTTGAGGTTCTTGACTTGTAAACTTGATGAAGATATCGATTGAATATTCATTTCTTGGCCTCAAAGTGCATACCCTTTGTGTAAGCCCATGACCAAGTCATCATCACGGTCCTTTCAAAAGACCTTTTGATCAATGGATTGTATTCACTGTGAACGTTTCCGAAAGCTTTAAACATAGGTTGAGTGAGACTTCTCTAGTGAGATTTAAACAGTTTTCCCATATCAATGGCTGGGAATAAAAGCCATTTTTTAGAGTCAGTGTGAAAGACCTCTTTTGATTAGGATATTTCCACTTGGCATATTTGACTTAACCCTTAGATGGTTAATCAAATCTTATTTTGTTAAAATCCTCTCCAAAGGGATTTGACAATCGACATTGTTTTGCAAGATTGGCTCTCAAGCAATCTCGAAACCCCTTTTCAAAATAGTTGTTCCTTAGTGAACCGATTTTTGGTCATCTTAAACCATAATCCTTACTTTTGGTTTTTGATAACCCTAAACCATACCCCTTGTTTTAGGTTCTGGTCAACTTTAAACCTCGTCCCTTAGGTTCTTGGTCAACTTTAATCCTTATTTCTTAGGTTCTAGGTTATCTTTAAACCTTGTCTCTTAGGTTCCAGGTTATCCTTAAACCGTGTCTCCTAGGTTCTAGGTTATCCTTAAACCCTGTCTCTTAGATTTCAGGTTTTGTCTTTTAGGTTCCGGGTTATCCTTAAACCTTGTCTCTTAGGTTCTAGGTTATCCTTAAACCTTGCCTTTAGGTTTTAGGTTATTCTTAAACCTTGTCTCTTAGGTTCCAGGTTATCCTTAAATCTTGCCTTTAGGTTCCAAGTTATTCTTAAACCTTGTCTCTTAAGCTCTAGGTTATCCATAAACCTTATCTTTAGGTTTTAGGTTATCCTTAAACCTTATCTCTTAGGTTCTAAGTTATCCTTAAACCTTGCCTTTAGGTTCTAAGTTATCCTTAAACCTTGTTTTCTAGGTTCTAGGTTATCCTTAAACCTTGTCTTCCTTAAACCATAGATTGTTCATTTAGTAATTTCATTCCATTCATTCCATTCCAGAGAGAGAGAGAGAGAGAGAGTGAATAAACCCCAACAAGAGTTTAGATACCCTGATGAACAAAGGTAAGTGTCAGGTACCTCTTTAACCAAATATAATTGCTTTTATCTTTTCTATTTTCAAAGTGGAGTCAACTAAAAATTACAGGTATGAATTTTGTCTTTGAGTGGAACTTCTTCGAACTCCCACTCAAAGAGGGGCGGGTGTTCACACCTGTTTTTTAATTGACATATCATTAAAATATTAAAAATCGAGATTTAGGTTTTTGATCGTGACAAAACTCTATTTCTTCGACCAAAAAATGTTGTTTTTCATTTTTTTTTTCTTTTGCATTGTCGTTTTTAAACAGTTTTTAGTTCATTTTCAAGAAAAACCTGAAAAGTTAAACAGTTGACTTTCGAGTTGACTTTTTGGTCAACCCTTTGACCAAAAATCAACCCTGAGTCAAAAATTAACTTTTTACTTGAAAAATTCCACTTAGCTTTAATTTCATTATTTTTAAATCAATTTCTTGAAAATTCAAAGATTTGATCAAAAATCAACTTTTAGGAAAAGTCAACTAAATTGTTGACTTTTGGTCAAACCTTTGACAAAAAGTAAAAAAATAAAAAATGCACAAATATATTTCTTTTTTAATTCAATTAAGAACCTTGATTTCTGAATTTTTAGTTTTAGGTTCTAAATTGACCAAAAATAAAATTATTTTTATTCTAGTCATAATTAGGTGTAGTTCCTTCTTTGTAATTTGATTTAGGGACTATCGTAAATCTGTTTGAGCATTCAATTTTAAGATTTATCGAGTCAAAATACAAATTGCCATTTTGAACCCTAATTAGGGAACCAAAATCGATCATTCATAACTTGCGAACGGACAAATGTTTCTCACTCATTTTCTTAAGATAAGTCCAAATTTGAGATTGATTTTGTGAAATTCACACAAGAACTCATCAATTTGAAGAATTTTATCCTCCCAAGCATTAGAAAGTTAAGCAATTAAGCTTCAATTGACAAAATTCGAATTGACCCATTCATGGCTATGGTTTAATTTCATAAATCTAGGTCCAATTTTAATAATGGGCTTAGATCCATTTTGACCTAAGCTTGAGCACTTCAATTCATAATCAATTTGAATGGGGTAAATGATCTCACATATAGGTAGTTCATTAGATTGGGCAATTGTGACACTAATTGAGTTTAATTTTAGTTAATTTGCAATTTTGCCCATTGAATTGCAAATTTTACCATTTTAGCCCTTTAGTCCCAAATCAAAGCACCCATGGTTTGGACTCATTTTTTTCCACGATAATCATCAATTAGGTCAATAAAAGACCCCTAGATTATGTTCATAAGGTTTGATTAGCTTAATTGTATCTTAATTAGTCAATTTCTTCATAAAAATGATAAAATTCCTTTTCAATTAGGTCCTTTAGGGGTCAAATTGCATAAATTTTTGACTCACAGGGGTCCCAAGTGGAGAAAAAGCAGGAACTGGACCAAACTGGTCAAGAACCGGTGAAAATTCGGCTAAACCGATCCAACCGGTTTGATTGGCCGCTGGCAGGATTGACCAACTTAGGCCCTTTCCGGCCAGTTCTTGGCCTCCAACCATCAGTTCTGGAACCCTCTCACTCTTAATTTCACTTCTACATCTTCAATTTTCCAAAATTTTACAAATTGGTTCTCGAATTTCATCAAATTGCAAATTAATCCTTAATTAAACATTTTGACGCAATTCTCGATTTTGGCTTGGTTTTTTGCAAATCAAACCCACTAGATCAATTACCCGACACCTCGAGATCATAATGGAGCCTTTGAAATTGATTTTTGACCATTGGATCGAGATTTTGGCCGTCGGGGCTTAATGTGGGAGTATATAAGTGAAATCTCTTCTATGTTCATAAAAGAGGGTTCATTTGCACGAATTTTTTCTCTCTCCTCAGCCTCTCTCTCTCTCTCTCTCTCTCTCTCTCTCTCATTTCTCCCTCCAAAATGCTACACAAACATATCACTCTTTCTCTCTCTAGATTTGGTTCGCTTCTTGGACTAGTCTTGTTCTAGGCTCGAATCGGTGGTCGCCAGAGCTCCCAAGCCTTCGAGCTACTAGTGATCTACTGTAACAAGAGTCCTTGAAGTTGCTATGGAAAGAAGAGACTGGATTGGTGGCGGATCTTCATCGGTGGCTCGATCTTTGCCAGAAAGTCAAGGCCGGTTCATTTTGGACCGGTTCTTCCTTTTTTTCCTTGAGTCGGTGGTTCGATTGGTCTTGATCCAAGCTGTAGTGACCTGATCTAGGTTCTTGGAGTCCCGATTGTGATCCGGCGATTTGATCCGACTAATGGTGATAGAAATCGACGAAAATCGCAACGTAGGTAACGATTCGAAACTCGAATCCAATGAAGTGAGATCGAGTTAGTCGATCAGAGCTAGGATTCAAGATTATGAGCTTTTACATGCTTAAGATTGATGAGTATGAATAATGCAATGAGTTGTTTATGGTTTGAATGATCATTGTGATTTTAAGCCTAATATGTGATTTTCGTAGACTAATACATAGGTTACTGTTTTGGCCAAAATGAGATTTAAAATAACCTCATTTTAGCTTGAGTCTTGTAGGATTAGATAATAGACATCCTGAGCTTTGAAATGATAGGCCACATGCCCAAAACAACCATTGTTTGGCCCTCCAAAAACACCTCCGAAGATTAACAATTCCGCAGTAGTTTAGTTTTCTTTTCGGTTCTGTTCCGGTTCCATCTTCTGACTTTGTTATTTTTGTGCCGACTTTCATAATCATGTTTTTACAAAATTTGCTTCATGAGTTTTTTTTTAAATCACGTCATGCATCTTCATGATTTTTGGATGTGTTCAACTAGGTTAGATCTACTTAGATTTAGGTTTAGGTCAATCTGTTCCATATCGATCTCTGATTTTGCTATTTTTGTGCTAATTTTTCTGTTGAATTCTAGAACAATTTTCCTGCATGAAAGTTGCTTGTACAGGTGTTTTGTATGTCCTGTAGTTTTTTCAAAATTTTTTGACATGATTAGTTAGGTCAAAATTGCCTAGATCTAGACATAGGGTAGTCTGTTTTGCATTAGTCCGAGATTTGTTTTTGTGAAATTGAGTCCATAAATGTACCTATTTGGACTCAAATCCTTCATGAAAGTTAAAATGCATGATATATATGTTCAATTGATGTATTCTTTGCAAGGTTTTTACATTGGCAATGCAAACCAATTGCAAGCAATAGAGTCAAAGGTACTACAACAACATGTATTGCATATATAGTTTGTTTGTGTTGCTATTTTTCCCACGATTCATATGATCTTAATTAATTTTCGACTTCTTAACGAGAAATCTTCATCATCGTATGCTCTATATATGAGATTTTTGGTAGGATTTATGCATATCTTAAAGATGGCTGAAATCATGCTTGTTCTATAAACTCGATGCTAAAATGAAACCTTGTCATATGTGCACCTTTTCAAGTTGTTTTGAGTCATTTAAGGATCAAATATTGCAATCATGCCTTCATGATAATTGAACCGCATGTTACAACGTTTGCATATGCGTTTAGGTCATGTCATTTGAGTTTCATCTTGCACATCAAATTATCTCACACAAAGTGTTGTCACACTTAGAATTCACAAGCATATCATTAGGAATCATGAATCATCTCGTAATGTCATTTAAATTGTATGACATTTTGCATGCCGACTTAGGATTAGATGACTATCGAAACTTTTAATCACATCTAATCCTAAGTCCTATGTGATTTCTTCATGCCGTTTGGGCATTCTTTGAGTGATTTTAAGGTTTTCTAATGAATGCTTATATTCTGTTTTTTTAATTATTGATGCATGCACTTTTAGAGACCTCGATTTTAGGATACCAAATTGACCTAGTATGGACTCGAGCTCTTCTAGGAAGATGTAGGACACATTTAGAAGTTTCTAATGCCACTAATTTCATGCCAATCATTCATCGTTTGGATTATTTTCCTTTTTTCTCAAAGCCAGATCACAATCTAAACAATGGATCAAATTCAGACCCCTGTTTTAACCCCTATTTGGACAAACCTTTGATATTTTTGTTCCATTTTTTTCTATTTGGAATCTAAACTTGGCCTCTAATAAAAATTTCTTGACATCATGTTGGCTATGTTTTGTATAAATTTGATGATTTTTAGACATATTTTGATAGGACAAATTCTCGTGACATTAACTGAATGTCCTATTGTTTTGACAAATTTTTGATGTGTTGTTGCTTGTTGTTTGATTTTTGTAAAATCATGCATACATTGTTTGAGAAAACTCTTCTCACAAAATTTGTTTATCATCATGTCATGCATGTTAGGGAATTTTTTCATTGCCAAATTATCATTAGGTATTGCCCAATTTTGCTGTCCTTGCACGTTTGTTTTGAAATTTCCTGATATAAACATGATTGTGATTGTTTAGTTATATCTTTTAGGTTAGTTTGTGCATGAAATTAGGGCATGCCATCTTCATGAAAATTTTTCTAAATGCTTTGATCTTTTGTTGTTAAACAACTAGCCTTTTCAAATTGCATCTTTAAAAAAAAAAAATGTTTTGGTACATGTGATGTTTCTCAGAAACGATTCCTAAAAATGTTATTCTCCAAAGCTCGATTTGGCTTAAGGAAAAATCATGGTTTGGATCATATTCAAAATGCCTACGATGCTTGTGAGTTCTAATACGAGCCTTGGGCTAACCTTGGCAATTGAATGTGTTCCATAGCCTAGATATTCTTTAATCCTAAATATTTTCAAACTTTTTTTCAAAAAAAAAAAAAAAAAAACCCCTGATTTGACACCGTGAAAGTCACGGTTTGAATTGTATTCAAAATGCTTGTGATGCTTGTGAGTTCTAATGCAAGCCCCGGGCTAGCCTTGGCAATTGAATGTGTTTCTTAGCTGAGACATCACCTTGTCTCAAAACTTTTCATGAATGATTTTGAATATATTTTTGAAATATCACATTTACCCTTCATACATATAATTCCATTATGCATTAGAAATTACTTGTGTTTGTGATTGGCGTATGCCCTTGGTAATAAGTGACCCGCCAACGGTTCACTTTTTTGCTTGATTAGTTGAGAAACAAGATTCAAAAGACCTACATGCATGTTTACATTTTTGCAATGCATGTGATTTTTAGATGAATGATAGGGTCGATGCATGATAACGAGGGAAAACCCTAGGATCACATAGATCGCTTGATTAGGAGATTTATATGCGTTATTGGCCATGCGAGAATACAATTGGTCAACAATTGCTATAAGTCACATAAAAAATGGAATGGGAGGTGTCTTAGTGGGACCCTCGCATGAAAGACAAAGGCTGACCCCGAGGCCCCAAAATTTGACTTTGTATTGCACTTCCTTTAAATGATTGATTTCAATATGATGTCTTGTTTTTGATTGTTTTGATGTGTATGCTTGTCTCTTTCCATTGTATGCACCTAATTATAAGTTTCTTAGATTAAGATTAGATTAGAACCCCGAAGATGAAGAAAATGTGAAGACGGTGGAGGTTGATGTCCATTCCGACCATTATCATGTACTATTCATTTTCCCAACATATGTCTCGGGTTTCATTTGTTGTATAAAACCCGACGAGTTGTGGGTTTTCTCTCTTTCTCTCATCTTTTTCAATTGTGTTTCTATTTTATATTTTTTAGGATTGCATGATAGATTTATTGCTTTCCTTGATTGTTTACTTACTGCCTTGCAATTTCAATTCTATCGATTGCTTTCTTTTCTTGTTTTTCTAGAAATACAATAGAATGAAAATGACAAACCACACATGATCAGTTAGTTTAGGACAAATGATCTCGAAAATGTAAAGAGAAACACATGGACATGTTAGAAAAACATAATATACTGTTTAGGTACCAAAATGGCGCTAATAGAAATATTAGCGTAACCCAAGTCCCCGAACCTAGATATTTGGTTGCATAGAAATCGAGGGAACACTCACAGCTCTCAATTGGGTTTTCTAGCTGACCTCCAAAATGAGGCTAGTGACGACTCTTGTCTTATTTTTAGATTGTCATAAACAATTAGACTGTATAAATAAACTCGTCACGTGGGTATGAGTTTCGATGAAACTCACCATGGTTTAGCATACTCGATATGGGAGTAACCCAAAGGATGAAGTGATGCCATCCTTATGGGTTAGGCGTACTGTCGAGAGGGATATCATGGTAAAGGTATCCTTAAATCCGATATCTATACCCGACCCCTTCTTCCAAGGTGTGTCACTTGTGTGGGTACGGATCGTGACACTCCGCTGTCACGCGGGGTATGAGCTTGGGAGAGCTCGCGATCTCGTGGAGGGAACTCACGAGAGGCTTGATCCAAAAGGCGAGGTGATGACATCTTTTGGAACGTGAGCCATGAGGGAACTCTTGTGATCAAGTATCCCTAAACCCGACATTTTTCTCATTTTTCTCCCTTCATGATGATGAGGGATCCAAGGGCGGTGAGATAGGGTCGCAACAAGTATGATACGTCCTAGAGTTTTGGCTAGATGAGCAGGATCTGGTAGGGATGACTTACGTGTCATGCCTCATATCCATCTTTAGTGAGTTTTGGCGTCATCAGTGTCCTCGTAATCCCATGTCCCCATGATATGAGACAATCTATCCACCAAAAATTTCCTTCCACTTTCATCCCATCATCCCATCGAAAAATCGTAAAAATATTCATAAACCTATTGTAGTTAGGCCAAATTACTCATAAATTATATATATTGCCAATTGAATTATAAACATTTTGCATTTGTATCGATTCAATCTATTCGGTCAATTATGATTAGAAATTGCTAACATGGATGCCAAACATCCTATGTCACATGGCCGATAGTTATGTGGATAATTTTTAATAATATTTTAGCAAATTTTCGAATTTTTATTTAAATTTTTCGTTTATTTTGTCTTTTCTTTTGTTTTTCCTCATCGTTCCCAGCAAGAGTTGTTAGAGCTGATCAACCACTAGGTGAGGCCTTTTGCCCAATTTCAAGGCACTACAGGTTTGCTGGAAGGTGAGGCGATGCTGGACTTGCTAGAATCTGCAAAAAAAAATCAAGGACTCGACTAAGCTTAGTTTTTCATACGTATGGAGAATGGTGTGAATGCCACTAATATAGCCGAGTGAACCGAAAGCACCGAACATCCACGCATAAGGATACAACAGAAAAGCCGTCCAAGGGACATCATTAAGCAAACATCATCTCCAAGGTTTTGTTGATTTTGAGGAGGAAGAAGAAGAGGGTGAAAAGGAACAGGAAGAAGAAAGTGATGCTGAAGATTCTGAAGAGAAGGAGGATGAGGATGAAGACTAAAAAGGAGATGCTACAGTGAACCAACAACTGGAAGACACTGAGGAAATTAGGGACATTGATGCCCCTGAAGTTGAGGAGACTGAACCAGAAAAGTGATCTCGTGTTGGAAAGGAGAAGGTGCAAGAAGGAGAAGTTTCATCTCAACCTGAAGGCACCAAAACAGGGAAAGAACATAAGAAAACTCCATTAGTTGCACCTACTACTAGTGATGGTATCAGTAGATCTCCTATAGATGCTGAAGATGTATTCACAAGTCATTTCCTTGAAGTTCCAACTAAAGGTGTTGAAGAGGAAACTCCAAGTCAAGGGAAGCAACAAATTGCACACATTCAAGGTGACGTTCCTTCACTTCTGGATGCTCCACATATTCATTTTGCTGAAGCTAGGGCCCAAACTGAACCGGATGCAAACTATTCACGAATAGTATAACTCCTCCTGGAGATAAAGGCACAACAATATGTGATAGAGTTTGAGATTCAGAAGTTGCATGCTACTTTAAGATCTATCTCATAACTCCTTATGGACAAGGTACAGTCTCTTGACACTCAAGTTCAAATGTTGAATCAATAGGCTTCGCAAACTGTAGCCAAAGTGGAGACTATCTATCATGAGTGCCTGCATAAGTTTGAGGAGACCATGCGGTCTTTGGAGGATTTCCAACTTGTTCATGTTCCAAAATAGCCTTGATCATCTTCTCAATCATTCTTTTTATACTTAACTGACTTTATCTTTTTGCTGATGACAAAAAAGGGGAGAGAGAGAGCAGATTTAAAGTTCTTTTTATACTTAATTAACTCTCATTAGCGTAGAAAGTTGTCGGCGTGGGAGATTGGACATAAGCTTGATCAAAGCCGAACCACTATAAATCTTGTGTTCAATTTTCTCTTCCCTTAACTCCTTTAATCAATTTGTTGTGATATTTTTTTGAGTTTTGCTATTTTTTAAAACATCTTATTTGAGTCTAAATCTATATCAAAAGTCTGGTGTCTGACAAACTCAGTTTGAAGAAAAATATTTTTACTGCATCTTTAGATCAATCTGTTTTTACATCTATTCACCCCTCTAGGTGTTAATATTATCTCTTTCAAGTTGAACTTCTAAATGGACCATCTTGGGCACAGTATAATTTCTGTGCGCAGCTGTAGCATATGGTTCTTTCCCTTTCGACGAATTGAGGGCACCAAAAAGGAAAAAGATAAGACGCAGCACTCCAGTCCAGTCCATGAACTCGGAATTGAAAGGGAAAAGGTGATTATGAAGATTGACTCTGTCTTCGATCAGTACTCGAATATTTTTCTCAATGTTCCACTCTGTTTGTGCGTGGCGCATAACAACGATCTTAGCACTGATACGCTAACGGGAGTTAATTGACTGTGCTCGGCCGATTTGACTATGTGCATTGCATCTTCCATTGCCGTTGAACTTCATATTGGGTAGAGAGAGAGAAAAAATTCTTGATAGGAAGGTTTCTCTTTGGACTTCTTTTCTGGGGTTAGTGCAAGTTCAACAATGTGGAGGAGAAGTTAAAGAACAAAGCCGCCTGGGCTTGATCATGACGCGCCGGTCTTCATCTCGGTCTTCCCAGAGTAAACGCTAAGATACGGCGAATTGATATTTCGTAGAAAAGTTCATAAATGACCAATGATGATGGAGAGGGCTAAGGAAGAATGATGGATAGGGACAAGGGCTAAGGAAGAATGATGGAGAAGTAGAAAGGACCCATGACGTGCTGAACATGTGATTTTTTATTCAATCATCACTTACTTAGCAATCCACATCGAAATAAGTAAAGTAATATGGGGTTAGAGGTGATGGAAGAGCCACATGGAACCCCCATTCGAAAAAAATTAAGAGAACTAAATTTAAAAAGTAAAATTAACAAATGGTATTGAACAACAAAAAATAGTTCGAGAACCTCAGTACCCCTAGCGTTGAAAGAGCATTTTCTCACACCTAATGAATGAGTCATGTCTTGTAATAACATGAAAATTGCTTCAATAATTGCTATCACAGACCTAAGCAAGTCTTTAAATGAGTACATCCGGATCCTCATTTGAATATCAAGATCACTTGGATGTAAAACAACAATAGTGTATTGCTGGGTATGGGGCAAGAAAAAGCATATTGTACTGATTGGGGGCACAAGGACACAAGATGTGTAGGCATTGATACAAAATATGGAATGCGTCCATGAAACCTACCATCCCAATATATCAAAAAGGTAGGCTATGGAGGCTCTTGATGTGTGAGTCATATCCGATAGTAACATAAGAATTGCTTCAATAACTGTTATATAAGATCAAAAGTACAACTGGCTCTACTCTTACTAGGACATTTCGAGTGATGTATTGAATAAAAATTTTCCAAATTAATTACTTGATTCATTTAATTAATATCATGACACATCTCCTGAATTTACCTAGATGTTGCCGATCTATTTTCATAGAATTGAATCAATTTGCATCGATACTAAAAGAGTTCCATTCACGAGACAAAGAATTGGGAGAAACCAAACTAGTAAGAAACGAAGTGGATACCCTAGAAAGAGTACTATCTTGAATATGTTTGAAGTGTTGTTTTCATAAATATCGTGATGCGGGTGAGGATCTTTTCACCATGAGGATCTTGTACTCCTTTGAACTTTGCTTTTATTATTGTGCTCTTAGGTGGTCGGCCAATGGGGGTTCGAGCGGTAATTTTCAGCCGAAGCACTTAATGTTTGTCAAGTGATGTTGGTCTTGTTCATTAAAAAAGCCAGTGCCTGCTTAGAGAGAACGTTTCTCAATAGAAACACAATCAATGGCAAAGGTGGACATTGAAAATTACTGAAGATACTTATAGGATATAATATAGATATCATCACTGAAATCGTATCGTACATAAGGTATGGTGTCATATCATATAAGAATATGGAAAATTTTATTGCTCGAGTAACTGGACCGCTTGACTCTGTCAATGGTCAAGCATTGTCTAATGAGTGGGTCTCTCGCATACATTGGCTAAGTGACGACATGACTCTTCAACAGGATCGAAATGGATACAGAACTAGTGTCAAGTAAAATACCCAATTTGCCTCTCACCATATATCTCAAAATGCTACTAGAAGCTCTCTTCTGTTTGGTTGAGATGGCTATGATCACCCCAGGACTTTATTACCCAGTCGTCCCTGCTAAACAAGTGCAAAATGCTGATCGAACCATTTTGCACCTTCGGTGAAAGACCTTCATTCGGGCGAGCCTGCCGGTAGATACACCTGTGCACGGTTCCATGAGTGACGACCACTACTCGCTCCCCTGCATGGTGAAGGGTACATTCATTTCCGATTGCCGATGTTTCCAAGCTAATTCAAACTCTTTCTAGGAATAAATGTCAAGGGATTAGAATGAAGTGTCTGTCGATAGTCCCTTGTCTAGTCTACAAATTTTAAAACCATTGAAGCAACAATTTTGCTCCAAGCCATCCAAGATCTCTCTCTCTCTCTCTCTCTCTCTCTCTCTCTCTCTCTCTCACACACACACACACGCATGCGTGCATGCATCCGGGTATAACCTTGAAAGTTGAATGTACACTCACATTCATATTATATCAAGTAACTATAGACGGACATTAACAGAGGCATCTTCCGACAAATTATAGACGCGCAGATATTTACCCTTTGTGTGCTTAAATTTGGTGGCTTTGTGTGCAGTTTTGGCAAATAAGCAAGGTATACACATTGATCTTATGCATCCATGACTTCACAAAATATTCTCGGGCCATAGCCTGTAGGGGCAGATCTAGAAATCGGAGGTCATGAGAGCTGTCATTTGCGTAAAATCTATGGGACTACTACAACTCTTTCAAAAATTTTAAGTTGTTTGATTGATGCGTGGTGTAACGGATAAATAGTCTAACAATTAGTAAAGCTACCGCAAGTCTATCCTAGGTAAAACATTAGTCTTTATAAAGTTTGTGCAAAGTCGTTTATGTCGTGGAATTCTGTTGTTAAATTTCAATTGCGGGTAAGCTCAAAATAGTTTGTGAATGAGTTTTGTGGTCTTCCACTCTACAAAGATACCGGCTCTAACCTTATTGTGCAAAGCGAAATTCGGGAATGGCTAGACATGGATTAATGGCAATATTTCATGATAATGCTGGTTTACCTTTGTGCTTTAAGCCAATGTTTTGCAAGCAACTAGTGCATCGCCGGTAAACCTGATCCTTACTTTCACCACCGTCCTGCGTATAAAACCAATCAATGCGAAGCCCTGATCAAACAATTCTCCTTTGAAGAACCAAGTTG
This sequence comes from Eucalyptus caleyi, assembly GCA_014182885.2. Classification (NCBI taxonomy): domain Eukaryota; kingdom Viridiplantae; phylum Streptophyta; class Magnoliopsida; order Myrtales; family Myrtaceae; genus Eucalyptus; species Eucalyptus caleyi. The sequence goes on from CM024474.2 coordinate 19,946,163, forward strand.
AAGTCCACGCTCTCCAAGAATTTAACATCCTTTTCTAACACACGAATATGTTCTTTAGAAATGGGGGAAACATGTGAGTTTTTTTGACTTAATGAGCTCAATAGGGATCGACTAAAATTCTCGCGCATTTTGACCGGCATAGGGAAAGGAACAGAAACGGATGAAACCCTAGCAACTCTTTTCTGAACCGGATGAAAGTCACAAATTGATACTAAAATGTTATCCTTGCGTGTCACTTGCAAAGAATATCTTGGCACCGAAAAATAACCAGTTCAACTCGCTTCTGGACTAGCGTGACAGCATATTCTGGAACTTCTTGAACTTGTAAAAGACTCACATGGGAAGTTAGTTACGTACTAAAGTTTAGGGAGGCCTAAATAAGAATCGATGAGCAATTAGCCGTTTGATTTTTGGTCGAGCTCATACCGGGATTTCTTGATCCCACCTTCTGAACCGGTAGGCCTCATAACTCTGGGGATAAAGGCTAGCTGCCTCTTTTTCACTAAGGCCTTGAAGCTTTCCTGGATTTTGTTCCTGTAGATCTGGATCTTTGATAACCTGATTCAAGAAAGGATTCAGTAAATTTTGTACAGGTGTTCAGCCACTTCTATCATTTCCAAGGATTAAACGGCAGCTCTTTCCAAAGCATTCTAAAGCGTATGACTTTATTAAGTAGTGTGTCGCCTATTCCTTGGGCTTGGAGTAGTCAATTCTCTCTCGATGATTTAGATGATGACAAAACTGCATGCTTGGTTACTCACATGTTTATTTGAGTGAATGCGAGGAAACATAGGTATGCCTTAAGTGCTCCAGGTGCAGGTTATGGAACCGTAAGATATTTACAGCACAACACCGAAGGATACGGACACTAGACACAGTTATTGGAAAGAAGACTTTGCACTAGGAAAGTTTTTAAACAAGAGTACAAAGTTTCATCCAGCTCAAATGAAGAAAGAATATTTCTTATCAAGAGAACGACAAATTGATCGTGACAAGTAAGGAAAGATTTTTGAAGCTGCATAAATTGTCACTCGGTATGGTTTTATGAGTTGAAATTGTTGAATAGCATTCATGGATATCTGTCTATGCAATGGGTAACTGTCACCCAACATAATGCTAGATGATGATATGTTGATAGTTCATACCTCCCTCACACCACAAGTGGCTGCAATCACTTCTGCTGTCTCCATAGCTCGTTTTAGATTAGACGAGTAAATAGCAGAGATTTCACGTTCTTTGGATAGTCTATCAGCTACCTTTTTGGATTCAAGATAGAAATATAGTAAGAAGCAAGTGAGACCTATTAGATCATTCCAACTCTAGAGGGATAGAGAGCATGCGAAAAGTCTACTTACCACGCTTGTTTGCTGCCTTCCAACTTCATTTAATTTCACATCCGAATGACCCTGGCTCAAAAGGGAAATGATTAAGTACTCTTGTTGTATGTTAGCCTACTCCAAATGAGCCATTAGATCACGTGAATTTTTATATCATGTGAGACCTTAGTGATCTAACGGCTCATGTGGACTGGGTAATTAAGCCAAGTAAGTCGAGAATACTCAATAGAAGCTTGTTAAAAGAGAGCCTAATTGCTTGGATCGAGGTCCATGGATTAAGTACAATTTTGGTTGTTAAATCTTGTGGACCCATGTGTAACCCACAAGATCAAGGGTTGTGATTATCTCTACTAGTAAGTATCGAGTCCAAACAAGTAATTGCCACGCTCCATGTAAAGTACCATACCTTGGTCAGCAAAAGATGGGCATAAACAAGTTCAAATCCGAACAAGGCAAGGTAGGAGATAAAGCGGGCTCAAATTTTAACTCTCAAAGTGAGTTAAATATGATATCAAACTGAAATAATAATCCAATGGACTCCTAGGATTAGTCAACACCCAAATTGTTCTAATAGGTTAAACTTATAGATGAGCCATCTTGGACACTGGAGAATTCGGTGTGTATCCATAGCATGACCGGGCTGGCCCAAAGGAATAGCATGTGAGACTCCTCCTAGGCCCACATACTTATTAGACTGCATTTTTTTTTCCTTTTTCCCCTTATACAGATTAGGGTCTTTTTGGCAACTTACCAAACAGTGAAAATTTATGTTCTTTTGTTCCGGGAAACAAATAATCAATTTTTAATTTCCTTCTTGATTCTACTCCAAGTTTATTCTTGGGAACCCTAAGAACAAAAAATTTACCAAACGAATTTCTGTTGCAAATTTACCCCCAGGAATAAAAGAACAGAAATTTTCACAATGCTACAGTGAGGTTGCAGGCCCTTGTCTAGCCAGTCACCGATCATCCCAAGGTCAGCGACCGGCCACCTTGAAGAAGAAGAAGAAGAAGAAGAAGAAGAAGAAGAAGAGAAAGAAAGGAAAAATGAAAAGAAGGAAAAAAAAAAAAAGGAAAAAGGTAATGAAATTATTTAAAAATTAAAAGAAAATGATTTAGATGAGAAATTTTGAGAACGATACCAAATGTAATTATATTTCAAGAATAAAAATTTTAGATATAGCTACCAAACAGCTTAAAATCTTAGAAATTGTTTTCGGGAATAGAATAAAAAAGAATCATGTCTAATCAGAAATTGTTCGCAAAAAGAATGATTACCAAACACGCTCTCAAAAGATTGAACATTGAGGCTGTCAATGATCCATACCTGAATTCTATAATCAACGTTCCAGTCTGTTTGTCCATGACGTACGAAGACGATCTCAGCATGGTCTACACTAGGGTGAACTGATTGAGCATCTTTATCATCATTCAATTTAACAGCATCTCTAACAAAATCGCAATTTCAAATATGAGAGTATCATCATTCAATTCAACAGCATCCCTAGCAAAATTGCAATTTAAAATACGAGAGAGAGAGAGAGAGAGAGAGAGAGAGAGAGGAGTACCTAGACCCTAGCTCGACCGATTTCGCTATGCGTGCTGTGTCCTCCATTGCTTTTGAACTTCAGATTCGAGAGAGAAAAAGAACGAACTTGTTTACGGGAAGGTTTCTAATTGGACTTCGTTTCGAGTGTTGGTGCAGGTTAAATAGGGTGTAGGTGAAGTCGAAGAATAATGACGTTCGAGCTTTTGTTTCGAAGGCGTTATTCTTCCTCTTGGTCTTCCCAGACTTCCCAATGTAGACGGCAAATACGTTTCCAAGAAGTTGCAGAACAAAGCGGGGTAGCTTTCGTACGAAAGTTCATAAAATGACCAATAATGGAGACAGCACAAGCCAATCAGGCCAAATGAAATTAGAAAGGAACAGCGCAAGCCAATCATTGTCTACGTGATCTCTCTCTTACGATCGAGGGGTCCCTGTCTTCCTTGGCGCCAAAGTCAATCAGACCAAATGAAGTCTCTTTCGGTGTCATCACAGTTCGCAACCGACAGAGAGAGAGAGAGAGAGAGAGAGAGAGAGAGAGGTGGGTGGTGTTATGAATTCAATATGACAGTGAGTGGCTGGGTCCACTGATTTGACTATGTGCATCACGTCCTCCATCCATCGCCATTAAACTTAAATTTAAAAGGGAGAAAAAGCACTTTCCAGGAAGGTTTCTAAGTTGACCTCTTTTCTTGGCTTTGTTTCGGAGGCGTTGGTCTTCGTGTCGGTCTTCCTGGAGTAAACGGTAAAAATTGTCCGACCGATCTTTCAAATGAAAGTCTATAGATGAACGATAATGGAGAAAGCACAAGTCATATTTTTCTTCATGATTTGAAGGTTCCTCGTCTTCCCCGGTGCCAAGCCAATCGCTCGAAATGATTCTGGCAAAACATTTCGGATTATTATTATGTTAAAGTAAAAGGACTTTGAACTTTTTTTAATCGTTCGATCTGTTGTTGTTTTTGTTTTTTTTAATTGTTCCATATGGTCTTCGTCTTCCCCCGTCACTATCCATGGCCCCTCTTTTTTTTGTGGCTGAAGACCACAACCACCACTAGACTAGACCAGACCCTGACTTGAGAAACGACTCCTCGCCCTCCCTCGGATTGAATGTTGAGACAGTCAAGATATCTTAAGAGATTGTGATGGCCTCAAATTTGCGATCGTGTTACAAGGAGAGAGAGAGAGAGAGAGAGAGCGCAACCCGTGGAAGAGGGTTCATTGCGAGGCTTGCATATGCTGCAATGGTCGTGTCTCCTGTCAATGATCTCGGTAATGCACGACAACGAGGTCAATGAAGCCTCTCTTCCTCTTTCGTTCTGTCCGCCGTTTATCTTTCCCAACAAATCCTCTAATTTCATCCCAATTCTCTCTTTCCACGGTTCATGGATAACCCGCATGGTCACCGGAGGGCTTCAGCCCCAGAAAGGGCCCTAGGTGACCCGCCGTCGGCAGTGGCGGCCCCCCTTTCTGGTCGTATGGTGACTTACGTCATCGCTGTTGACTTCTCGCTAAATGTTAAAATTTACATATATCTGTATCTATGTATTAAGTACATATTCTCCTCCAATCCCAAACAAAAGAAATAGAAATAATAATAAGGAAAGAAGAAGACGAAGAAAGCTGAGGCTGAGAAATGTAAAAAATCAATTGAAATGCATCTACTGCGATTTTGTTTTCCTCAGTCTTCTTCATCATCATCTTGATCGACGCCTTTCTAGAAATTTATCACAAATAGCTTAGAACTGAAAGTGCCATGCTACTATTATTGTCCAAGGTCACCTTAGTTGAACACCACTTGCTGCTATGACGAGGCTTGAGCTCACTTATAGCCAGCCGGTTGTCGGTCGCTGCCATGGCTAACTAGCCAAGGAAGAAGCCAAAATATATATATATATATATATATATAAATATATATATATATATATATATATTTTTAAATTTAAAATAATTATAAACTAGATTCTTTTAAAATAAAAAATAAAAATAAAAGTAAAAGTGTTTGGTGAAAGAAAATACTTGGTCGAGAGGTGAAAGAAAGAGGATGGTAAATATTTTCTGCTTTTTGGAAAGTGGATAACATTTTTCCTATTTTTGAAAGTGTTTTTTCCATTGGTTGGAAAATATTTTCTTTAACTAGTTTTTATGAATTAAATGCCAGAAAATTCGAAAAATTTGTTTTTTGTGAAACAAACAGAGCCTTAGATAAAAGGGTTTGTTTTCCGACCTCCATTGAAAATAACTACATGATATGAAGTTACAATTGATGGAAAGGGCATATAGAACCCATTTTAAAAAGTTCAAAGACTAAACTAAAAACAAAATTAAAGAACGATGTTGACCAATAAAAACCAGCTCGAGGACCTCATAAAATTCATTACTCCTAGTGTAAAATGCACACTTCCTTGCACCTAATGGTGTCATATCCCCCAGTAATATGAATTGAGAAAATAACAAGTGGAAAGCACATCAATATTTTCTCCCTATCAATGTTGTCCTGAAAATATCTAATAATGATTTTCCAATGTAGTTCAAAAGAACGCCATTTTATAAAATCGAAATGACAGCGAGTGGTTGGGTCGGACGCATTTGACTATGTGCATAACGTCCTCCATTGCCGTTGAACTTCAATTTGGGAGAGAGAAAAAGAAATTTCCAGGAAGGTTTCGAAGTTGACCTCTTTTCTGTGGTCGGTGAGAGTTAAATAGAGCTTAGAAGAAGTTGAAGAATAGCATGGTGTGGGCCTGTTTCGGAGGCGTTGGTCTTCGTCCCGGTCTTCCTAGAGTAAACGATAAAAAAATGTCCGACCGATCTTTCATAGGAAAGTCTATAATCAACCAATAATGGAGAAAGCGCAAGTCATCTTTTTCTTCATGATCTGTAGGTCTTCGTCTTCCCCGGTGCCAAGCCAATCACTCGAAATAATTCTAGCAAAACATTTTGGATTATTGTAATGTTAAAGTAGAAGGACTTTGAACATTTTTTCATTGTTTGATGTGTTGTTGATTTTTTTTTTTTTTTAATCGTTCGATATGGTCTTCGTCTTCCCCTATCACTGTCCATGGCCCCTCTTCTTGTTGTGGCTGAACACCACAACCACCACTAAACTAGACCCCACAATTTCTGACTTGGCAACGACTCCTCTCCATTTCTTGGTCAGATTTGAGGCTGTGGCAATCTTGGATTGAATGTTGAGGCAGTCGAGATATCTTAGACGCTGTGATGGCCTCAAATTTGAGGTCAAGAGAGAAAGTGCAACCTGGGGAGGGGGATGTAATAGGAGGCTTGCACATGCTGCGATGGTCGTGAATTATGTGTCGGCGAAATAATCTCGATAATGCACGACAATGAGGTCATGGATAGCGATGATGACAGATGAGGAAAAATGAAGGAGAAGAAGAAAGGGCTAAAAAAGTCAAACAAAAAAAAAAGGGTTAATACCCTGAAAAGCCCCAAACTAATACACACTTGACAAATTTATCCCAAACTATTTTTTGACGATAAAAAACCCCAAACTGGTATACCTTTGACAAATTTACCCCAAATTGGTACACTTGTGACAAATTTACCCTATGTTAGTTTTTGTTAAATTTTACTATCAAATTATTAAGTTAAATAACACATGACAGTTGATTAATATACCAATTTGGGATTTTGCGCTATGTTTATCATAGTTTACAATTTTTGTGATTTTTTTGTGATATTAATCCAATTTAGCGAAGGATATATTTGTTACAAATTTACCAATTTGGGGTTTTTTGTGGTCAAATAAATTAGTTTTAGGTAAATTTATTATAAATATACTAGTTTAAGGTTTTTTATGGTCAATTAGGGTAAATTTGTCACATATGTACCAGTTTGGGGTTTTTTATGTTAAAAAAAATGGTTTAGGATAAATTTGTCATAGATGTACCAGTTTGGGGTTTTTTAGGATATTAACCAAAAAAAAAAAAAAAAAATAATGAGAAAACTTTTACTGACTTGAATAGATGGACATGAGGTGCCAAGCCATGTCATTTTCTTGTCCGGTGATTGCTTAAGCTACAATCCAAGTCAAACCACAAGATATAGAGTTAATATGAATGGAATGGCTACATTGTACCCATATTAAAAAGTTCAAAGTCTAAATCAAGACAAAAAAGGGTCATTTCGCCACCAAGCCAAACTCCGCAAGGAGTTCTAAAAGATCCTTGCAAATGAAGAAATTCTCTGGCCAGTGAATCCAGAACAGCCTGGATCTCTGATGATGAGGGGCGCAACACCTCCTGTCATCACACATTGAACTCTGGTTAGGCAGAAAAAGAAACGAACCACTTCTATCAAAGATCAAAATAATGACCATCTCTACTCCCGTTAGGGGGCCAATTTAATAAAAAAGCACGAACTTTATGTGTTGTCCTAAATATGGCTTGAACTTTATTTTGTCTAAAAAAAAAAAAAAAATTAAACTTTAGGTGTTGTCCCAAATCTGGCTTGAACTTTATTTGAGACAAAATAAAGTAATTCTATTACAAATAGGCTTCATAACTCTATTTAACTACAAGATGCACACGCATTTAATATCTTGCTTTAAGACAATGTAATCTTCTGCTTCCAACCCAACTCTTGACATTGCAAATAGCTTGCCAATTGTTAATTGATCTAATGGTCCTAACTATGTGCCTCGTCCCCTATAACTGAAGCTGCTGAATTATTTTTCCCATGAGAATCATTTGTAAAATTTACCTCATTGGAGGACAAACTTAAATTTAACACTTTCTCCAAAAACTCGAATGCAGCATCATTTTGCTGTGTTGGATATTATTGCTGACATGAAAATGCTACGTCGGATGACTGTAGAATGAGGGTTAACGGAAAGCCAGATTTGGGACACAAGTGAAAGTTTGTGCTTTTTTTTTAGACAAAATAAAGTTCGGGCAAGATTTTGGACAATACCTAAAGTTCATGCTTTCTTTTTTTAGACAAAATAAAATTCTGGCCATATTTGGGACAACACCTAAAGTTTGTGCTTTTTTTTAGACAAAATAAAGTTTGGGCCAGATTTGAGACAACACCTAAAGTTCGTGCTTTTTTATGGAATTGGCCCCCTGCTAGGACATTGAAACTCACGTAAATTGTCATTTATCTTGCTTATTTTCTGCGAAAACAATCTTTAATGATCTCCTCCCTTTTCCATATACCCAATGGGACAGATTAATCTCTCCCGAATCAGCAGAGCTCCTAACTCAACCCATCCTTGATTCTAAAACCAAAAATGTTGTTTGGGGTCTTAAAGCTTTCAAATCTCGTGGACCAAATGGATTTGAACCCATCTTCCATCAGAGTCTCTGTCAAAGGGAATCTGGAAACTTCTTAACCTAACCAATGTACTAAGATAGGTCACATACAACATTTTATTTCAAAAGCACCCTTTTACCACGAACTGCGATGCATAAGCAATCGGAGACTACACAACAAACATACACGGAACAAATTTGGAAAACAATCTTAGAAAGAAACTCCTCAGATATTGAAGACTATTTATTTCTTTCGAAAAGGAAATAAAATCAATAAGAAGGAAATCTTCATGTGATTTTTCTTTTTTACTTTGAATGACTACTTGAGCAAAACTCAATTATGTTGCATTGTACCCACGAAAAAAATTTAACTCATTTATAGATGTAATGAAAGTCTGTCATGCCCCGAACCTCGACGCGTGCCCATCCCTTTTTGGTCGATAATATTTTGCGACTTCCCAGGACGAGTCGTCAACCCTTTTGTTTTTATTGCACATGCGGAAGAAAAATAAATCCCCTAACAGTAATTATCTCGGGATAGAAAAGTAGAACAACACATTCACAATCAAACACTTTTATAAACAACGAGTTTAGATACAAAAAGAGTCAGGTCAAAAGTCTATAAGAAGGTCGGCTCTAAAAAACAAAGGTATTGTCCTACAACATACTAGTCGGACCCAAACGTCAATCCTTCTGACTCCACCTCCACAAATTCCGGGGCTTTGGTCCTCCATGACCATCTTCTAAGGACCTGAAAATGGTTATTCAATAATCAGTGAGACAGTGAGACAGTTGGTTATTCAACAACTGAAATACCACACTCAATTCTCAAATAGTATAGGGGTCCTAATTATAAGGCAAAATCGTTATAACATATCCCATTTCATGTCACACAATTTTGTCCTATAATCCGGCGCAAATATTTCACTCAACACGCGTTCCAATTAATAATTATGCCCACTCTAGGGTATGGCATACTTGAAGTTTGGCGGTCTATTGGCGTAGCCAGGCATCGTCTCACCCCATTGAGCATAGTTACGTCTCTCAAAGATGACTTTCTCGAGGGAGTATAGGTCCAACCTCTACTGAGACCCAAATCCCAATAAATGGGTATCCCATATAGGGTAATGTCCATTCGACACAGTTTGGGAACGGGTTCTCTTAACCAACACATGACCAATCAATCTTGGCCTAGGATACTGTGCATTGCACTCAAATACCTCGATTAAAATAGTGATCTTGGCCTATTTTCTTCGTATTAAAAACACCCGGTGAAAATAATCGTGTGTGGGTACACAGTCAGATTGGACCTGGAAAATTCATGACCTTCTTTTTTTAAAATCCCACTGATTTATGTAGTATATAAAACCATTTTCGGTGTTTACAACCCGACACTGGGATTTTCTGAATTAAAATATCAAAATTTACAATTTTTGGAATAATTGACTCAATTTCCAATTAGCACTCAACTTTCACAATTTAACACTCGATTGTAGAAATTAACCATATCATTGCAATTAGCACGAAATTCTGGTCACCGACTATCCCGGTCTAATTTCCGGAATTTTTTTAATAATTAAATAATTTCTAAAATTAATTAAATAAATGCAGTAAATACTAAAAATGCTTAGGCTAAATAATTCTAATCTAACCACCTATTGAACTAAATAAATCATTCTAAGCATCCTAGCTATATAACAATACACTAATCTAATTAACTATAAAGTTCTAACCACCTAATTACTTAATCTAACTATCCTAATTTAACTAACTAAACTAATACTTAAACTAATTACACTTAAATAAATCTAAACACCCCATTAAACGTCATTAGCCTACTAAGAAGAATTTAGTACATAAACTTACTGGTTTATTGCGGAAACCAGTTCGCCGCGATGACAGCGCGACGGCGGCCGGAATTCGAATTTTCGGCGGCATAGACAGACACTCGGGCCGGGCCTGGAATTGGCCTCACAAATCTTAGCCCAAATTGAGATTTGTTAATGAGTCGGGCTGGGCTTGCTTTGCGGGTCGATGGGCTAACTTCAAGACTGGGCCTTGGTTTGCTGAAAGATGGGTCGAAATGCTTTGAAGAAGCTGATGGGCTTGAAACTTGGGCTTCAAATTCAACTGAAGGTGGGCTGGCTACTGTACTAGGCTGCTGGACCCAAAAAATATCTCTGGGCTTTGGGCTTCGGCTTCAAATTGTTGGGTTGCTGCGGGCTTCTTGGGCTGCGGCAATTTTCATGGGCTTCAAATGGCCCATTTGCTGGGCCGAGCAAAAAGAAAAGGATACTGCTGGGCCGAAGACACGGCTGGCTGGTCGTGCGTTGCTGCAAGCCTTCGTTGGAAACGTGGACTGCTGCAGGGGTGTGAGGCGGCGGAGAAGCGGACGAAGGAGAGAAGACACGAAGACCTACGCTTGATCGGTGGAGATTTGTGCTCAACAAAGGCTTCGGTGGAGACGTCGCGGAAGAAGACTCGCGGTCAACTGACCGCTGAAGGAGACCGACCAGCTGTCTTCGTGAGTGGAGGGACGACGCATTTGAGGAGCTGCACAGGTGAAAAGCGATGAAGTTGCAGCTTGATTCGGTGGATGAAACAATCGTTAGTGGTGCTGCAGCGTTGACTGAACCGAATGAAGACTTGGGCGTGGCAGCTTCGGTGGTGGGTGCTGGCACGCGGCAGGGGAAAACAAGCAAAAATGGAGAGATGGGCGTTGAGAGAGAGAAATCCAGCGGAGAGAGACAGCTGCAGTCGTCGACGCAAATGAAGGAAAAACCAGAATAGACGGGCCGTGAAGGAGGGACAGCGACGGGAGGGAAGCAGCTGGCAAGGTGTGCTCGGCAAGCTTGGAAAAATGGGGTCCAAAGTCAGCAATTCTATCCCCTAATTCTTTCCAATAAATCAAGTCACAATTGAGCCAAGTTAAATATCAAAATTGCAGCCCCTTGCCAAAATTCCGAATTTCACTCCATTAGTTCCAATTTTCTTACTTGATTCCCCAAATCGAGGTCCAATTTTGATGAAAATATATCCTGAACAATTTTCTACAAGTCCCCAACACTCAAAGGCTTGGTTTGGAAGTCCAAATTTCATTCAACTTAGCCCATCCAAATTTCTGTTAATTTACCGCGACGTCCGAATCTATTTTCTGTAAAAATCTCGAAATCTCCGAAAATTTTTCGGAGGATAAGTCGACGTTCCTAAAACTTTAATTTCTGAAATCGAGTTCAAATTCACGGTTAATTTCAATTTGACGCGATTTTAGCATGACCTAGTCTACTGGGTAACTTTTAGGAATTTTTGGTACAATTGACTCGTGATCGATTTATCTCGAGTCACATTATACATTTTCGACATATTGGCGATTCTCGGTTGTCATGAGAATCTCAAGGTTTCAAATGCGGACATCGGGTATAAAATAACAGAAAAATCGGTCTAATGCTGTTTGACGAGAATTTTGCAATTAGATGGAATCACCCTCACACTAATCACATATCTCTATCGAATCGACCTATCTCCGGTCTTTGATCGATTTTTGTTGGTGCCGTATTGACCCTTGCAGATCGAACACGGTCGAGCAGTCGATTCCTAATCCAATTCTCAAGTCCATTGCATTGAAATCTCTTAATGATTTCCCCAGATAGTCTAGTTATCTCATGAGTGATCAATTCAGAAAATAACACTATAGGCGCGTCGATGAAAGGCCCGATTTATTTAATCGAAAACGAAATCTGAAAATTCAAGTTATCACAAAATCAAATTAGCAACTGCACGTGTATGCTTACCTAATTTATTGAGATTTCACAAAATTACTCAATAAGTGAAAATTTGTTGACTGCAACATCTAATTTGGCATTTGTTAATCAAATCCAATGTATTTAAATTTTTAAAAACATCATTTCATTTGTGGCGGTCACAAGATGATCACAAATTTTGATTTACTTGGAATAACTACTTGAGCAAAACTCAATTATTTTGCAGTGTATCCACGAAAAATAATGAAAGTCAAATTAGCAACCGCAAGGGTATGTTTACCTAATTTAATGATATTTCAAAGAATTACTCAACACCGCAACATCTAATTTGGCATTTGTTAATCAAATACAATATGCTTAAATTTTCAAAAACGCTATTTCATTTGTGGGTAGTCACAAGTGTTATGATATATGTTAATTTAAATGTGATCCCAATTTTGTATTTCCCAATTTTGTAATTCCGATTTATTGTTTAATTTATTACTCCCGTTTATTACATGATAATTGCGCATTAATATACTACCATAACGGTTTTGATGAAAGACGTCAAGAAACAGAATAAAAATATCAGGTCGTCTAGTTTAAATTCTATCAGTGCAAAAAACACACCATCAAGTTTTAAGAAGTATTGGCTAGTGAAACGGGACATTTAGATAAGATGATTCCACAAATCGACCGATACACGGTTTGCACATCCGTTCAAGGTTTTTGGGTGATCCGTATTTGTATATTCTCATCAATGGCTAAAGATATGTCGATCCTTACATTTTTGCAAAATTGTTACCGATTATGCACGTATTTGTTTGTGAATGATAAATCAAGATCGTTAGTTTTTCTTTAGACTTAGTCTAACAACAAGATGATCACAAATTTTGATTTTCAAGTTAACTTAGACAACTATAGCTCGAGTTGAACTTAATCTTTCATTTAAGTCGTGTAAAATTATTACAAGAAACAACATTAAGTAACATGAAAAATGATAGCAGAAAAATTTAAAGTAATTGATTTTGTCATTTTTAAAGATTTGGACTTCTATTAGTTTTAAATCGGGCAAGACATTACAATTAACAAATTGAGGGGTGAATACAAACACTACTTGATCTTTCTTCTTGAAAAGTTTGGTCATTTTTCTTTTCAATATGGCCTTACACTGAGTTATTAGATTTATACCATATTGAAGTGATTTTTCCAAAAAAAAAAACTGAAGGATCCAATAGCGCAAAATGAGAATTTAAGGACTTAATTGGACAAATTACATAAGGTAAGGACCAAGAATGAAATTATCCTATAAGACATGACAAGTGGGTGAATCATCCCCTCAGCAAGGCCTTATCGTAGCTCATTACAGGTTAGGGCTACTAGAACGGCATAAAGAGTTGATCTAACTAGAAGATCTATCTCCACCAAACCCAGTTCTCAAATAGTCTATCTGGTTGAGATGACTAATATCATCCCCAGATTTAAAGACCCAGTTGTCCCCATCAGATAAGTGGAAAATGTTGACGGAAGTATTCAAGAACTTCACAGGTTGGTTATTTGGGCAAGCCTGCGCATGAAGCGTTTGGAGTACTCCACCATGAGTGACTGCTACTACTCGCTGTCCTGCACAGTGAAGAAAATTTTATTTGCAATTTCTATTTCCTGCTTAACTTATATTAGAAATTCTTTAGTAGTGAATGGAGCAATTAAATCATGGTCGTCATTGTCCTCATCCTCATCTTTCTTCTCCTATCATGAAGCAGGCAAACCCAAGAAAGGGCATTTAAAAGCAAAGAGCATTAGTAAACTCTTGGAAAAATCTAAAACAACAATTATAGCTATTCACCAAGTCCTGTTATGCTTAGCTTTCAAGACTGGAAAAGGTAATCTAGGAAAAACTCCTTTAAAAAGAAGCTATGGAGATTCGAACTGGTGAAATATGAGTATTATTGTGCCCGGTGAACACTATGCAAGGAGTCACTTTCATGGATAAAACTATTAACACTGCATTTAGGCTAGTAGAACACTCCACAATTCTGGTGAATAAGTGAAATAAATAATCTCTTTACCTTTGTGCTTCACACTGATGTTTCGTAAACATGTAATGCAGCGCTGATAAACCTGAGCAATACTTTCACCACCACCCTTTGTGTAGAAAAAACAAGAAAAATGACTGATCAAACATTCCACTTGTGAAGCAATTTGAACCCTACAGACTACCAAACTCATACTCAATAAATGTTAATCTTGTAATTCTTTGTTTTGTAACACCTAACACATGATATGCGAGCTTTATTATGTTTTGCTGATTAAAAAGAACATGTAAGATGTGAATCCATTAAACAGTCTAAAATATGGGACTGAAATTTTTATAGTTGTGTATTAAACATATAGAAAAGAACACATCACCTGAACCATTGAACAACTCCAATAGCAAAAACTATGAATTTTGCAGTATTCACATATGCGTAGGTTCCATATAGAAAGTTAGTGGCAAAAATCAGGTGCATTTTGTCGAGCTCTGTGCAAATAAAAACTCACCGGAAGTTCTTGATCTGTCTTCTGCGATAAAAGGGCTTTATAGGCGTCAGGACAGACGCTAGCTGCCCATGTGGATGAAGGCCTTGAAGATCCCCGAGATTTCTTTCTCGTAGACCTGGATCCTTAATAACCTAGTTTCTCATTTGTAAAGAACGTGCAAGATTTTTCAGCGGACCCAATCATTAATCGAACCATAAGAATAAAGATGAACTTTTACAACATTCTGAACTTTCCAACAAATAAAGAAAACATCTAATAGAATTTTTTAGCTCAACATCATTGTCCGAAATTACGTATATGTTGGGTTTGGTAACACCAAATGGGTAATGCCAAATTCATGTGTGATTCTGGAAAAATAGAATGCCAAATCAAGAATGGTCTCACTACATTCATACCTCCAGTCCACCACAAGCAGTTGCAATCAGATTTGCCGTCTCAAAAGCTCGTTTTAAGTCAGATGAGTAAATTGCAGAGATTTTGCCTTCTTTGGATAGCCTTTCACCCACCTTTTAGGGAAAATAACAGAAGATGTTAGTAAACTTGTTAGTCAATCCAAAGAAAGGAATTATATATCACTACAAATACTCACAGCTGTTGCTTGCTGCCTCCCAGTTTCATTCAATTCAACATCCAGAGTGCCCTTTTCAATGTAATGAAAGTAATTCGAAGGTAAATAGAAAAAGTGGCAAAAACCAATTTTAAACAAAATAGATGAGATGACAGATATCAGTACAATTAGAAATAGATTTGCTTAAACCCACGCATTAATACGGAGAAACAACAGGCTAGCAATGCTTTTTCTCTAATTTGATTAGGCATGTCCTATCATGGAATTAATATTGATCCCTCAATCACAAAAGCTGTAATAGAAGATATGAAACCTTAGCGGTAGAGTGTACATATTATTTGCTATTACATCTTCTCTCATCTTTTGGGGTCACCCTGAATATTTCCTTGCCATCATAGGTTCCAATTTTATATAGGAAAAGAGAATTATGAAAATCAAAATAGAATTCTCAAGCAAAGGCTTGTGCTGGTGTATTCACAATGCGATTACAGATTTATGTACATAGCTTGACAAGAACTGATGTCATTCACCAAAATGATGCCTCTATTAATTAAATGTTTGGACTGTATTTTGTCACACAACGGGGAAATATCTAATAGTGTACTACATGCAATATCCGGTATCGTAACGATAATTAGCAATTTCTACAAAATTAGAAGGCTAGAGAGAAATCCAAAACCTGAAATCTTCCGTCAACATTCCAGTCTGTTTCTCCGTGACGTATGACAATGATTTCAGGATAGTTTACCCCAATTGAAACCGATTGAGCATCACCATTGCAAACCATTTCAGCAGCAATTCTGAAAGATAACCCGTGAAAAGAGGGAACTGGAAAACCTCATGCATATAAAGACAAAGCTACCACGACAGCAAAAAAGTAAGAGATATGTGCACAATCCTAAAACTTGTCACGAAAGTGTAATTTAGTCCTAAAACTTACAGAAAGTATAATCAAAACCTAAAATTTCTCAAATTAATACAATTGAGTCTTTATGTTAACTCCGTCCATTTAAACTAATGGAGAATGCTAATGTGGCTTTTTAAAATATTTTTTCACTCCTACATGGCAATGACGTAGCCAAAACATAGAACACTAGGCTAAAATGATGTTTTGGATTTAATTCTATTTTTTAACCATAAGCTTAATTAAACAAAATAAAAAAATATTTAAAAAAACACAAAAAAAAAGGGGCAAAGGCAAGGGTGGAGGCCCTTGCCAATGCCTACCCCATTGCCAAAAAAGGTTGAGGGGGCTTGGCGAGGGCTGGCAAGGATTGTCAAGGCCGAAGACCCTTGCCCACTAGGTGAGGGTCGCGGCCTTCCACCTAGATTTGGGCAAGGGTTGCTTACCCTTGATGAGGATTTCCAATCCTTGGTGCAGTCTAGCAACCCTCACCAAGGGCCACCATAGATTGGAAGCTATGTAAAGCCTTTGTGTCGTGTCCGACACTCCGACACGTGTCCGACACGTTCCAACATGTCCTGACACGCTCTGACATGCGGTTAACGAGTGTCGAAAAATCCGACACGTGGTCAACTCTCCAGAATTTCGACACGCGATTCCAACACGCACGGGGTTAATTTTAAAAATTTATAATACTTGAGGGGTCAAAATATAAATAGACACAAAAGAAGTAATAAAAGAAGTAATAAAATTGCTATAAATATACACGCACGAGGTCATTTTTTTTCAGTTTTTTTTTTTTATAATTGTTTTAGTTTTTCTAAAAGTCCTTTGCTATGAAAGAAGTAATACAAAAAATGCTATATATGATAAATAAATAAATTTAAAAATATCATTTCAGCATTTTTCTTTAAACAATGTTTTTTTCCTCTAAGTTTTATGTATTATTGTAACAAATTAAAATAATGGATGATATTATTTAATATTTTTGGTGTAAATTAATTCTAGGCTATTTTTTATTATTATTATTTATTTATGTATTTATATATAAAATATATTTAATATATAACGTATCGGAATATATCGAAATTCTCTATTTTTAAGAAATGACGTGTCGGCGTGTCGTGTCGTGTCATGTCACATGTCACGTGTCCGTGTTGGTGCTACATAGATTGGAAGAGCCAACGACCCACTAAGGGCTGATGACCCTAGCCTAGATTTAGGCAGAGGGTTGCGGGCCCTCTCTTGCAGTTGGTGAGGGTAGTTAGCCCTAGTCGAGGCCCCAACAACCCTCGCTAGCCCTTTTTGGTGACAAGGGTGGCGGCAACAAGAACCCTACCGCCCTCGCCACCCTAGCCTTTAGCTCTTTTTTTTTTTTTTTTTTTTTTTCCCATTTTTGTGTTTTTGGAAATACTTTATTTTATTTTATTTAATTAATATTTTGGTTAAATAAATTAGAATTTAAGCCCCATCGTCGCCATGTTCGGAGAAAAATATTTAAAAAAAGCCATGTCAGCATTTTCCATTACTCTAAATGAATGGAGTTAATGAAAAGACTCAATTGTACCAATTTGATAAATTTTAGAACTTGATTACAATTCTTGTAAATTTTTGGACTTGATTGTTCCATAATAGAAATACGTTTGATAGAACTCCTAAATTTTGTTTTTGTCTCTTTTCATTTTTTTTATACTTTTATTATATTTTTCTTTTTTTCTTTTTTCTTTTTCCTTCTCTCCTTCTTCCTCCTTCTTTGTGGCCAATCGTGGGCGACGGTGGTCGTTGGCGATTGGCTGAGCAAGGTTCGGCGAGCTCTGCGAAGGCTCGCCTAATCACTGCAAGCCTCAGCCTCGCCAAATCTGGGAGAGACCAAACTTCCCCTGGTGCAAAGTTGGCCTTGGCTTGGATTGGCGAGGCTCAACCTCCTAGTGAGGCCCAACCTCATGCTGGCTAGGCCTTGCCAAGTCAAGACAAGGCCAACCTCAGGCTGTTTGGGTGTGAGGTTAAGGCTCGTGGTGGATTGGCGAGGCTCTAGCGAGCTCGTCAAACCTCGTCCAATTGGTCCCCGGCCAATGTTGCCAACGACGACAGTGGCGGTGCCCGGCAATGGCCAGCGACCAGTTGGGAGGAAGAAGAATAGAGAAGAAGAGAGGAGAGAAGAGATAGAAAAGAAAAATAGGTTTGGGTTTTGATTCTAAAATTGTTCATGAAAAGAAAGAAGCAACTTTTTTTTTCTTCTTAATTTTGTTCAAAATCTACTCCAAAAAAAAAAAAAGGGTTTTGTTTTCAAAAATAAAAAATTTATCAAACGGATCTTTGTTTCAAATTGATTATCGGACACAAAAGAATAAAATCAGTTACTATTGGACAAGTTATCTCTATCAGCAGCAAGCTCTTATCATCACCGAAATGACAAAAAACAGAACGCACCCACAAAACTAGATTGAGCTCACCCATTCCTGAGTTTTTCATTATCTTCCACATTTTGTGGAACTTATGGAGAAAAAAAAAGAAGTCGACGAAAATGGAGGACAAAGTCAAACCTCGAGCTTGAAGCCGACATGGCGAACTCGCGATTTGGCTCTGGACCGTGCGTCCCTGATAGCAGTTGACCGATGAATGGAGCTGCGAGTCCCAAACTTCGAGTTCAAGGAGCTACAACGCGCGGAGTGCTTCGGCCGATAAGCAAACGTAGACCATTAATCTTGATGGAGTCGCTGAAGATTTTATAGAAAAATGCATTTGATTCGGAGCCGTTGGTCTTCGCCTCGGTCTTCCCGGTGTGAACGATAAAATATTAAGTATGTGCACGAAAGTCGCAGAACAATTCCGTGTGGCCTCCGTCTTCATGATCTTTCGTAGGAAAGTTTATGAACGACCTGACAGATTACGGGAGAAAACACAAGACGTGTTTTTTTCATTATGATCGGAATGTCTTCGTCTTCCCCGGTTCACCTGACAAAACACAAGGTCTCAAGTTTCGTATCGTCGTCGTGCTCTTCTTTTTCCTCAACTCTGTTCAACACTTCAACTTATTCCTCTCTCTCTCTCTCTACTGTCAATATCCGCGGCAGCCTTAGTTGAAACCACCTGCCGCCGTGGCCCGCCCTAATCGCTGCTGTAATTGAATACCGCAACCACCTAAAACGAGGCCCAACAATTTGGGGACATTTGATTCGACCAAATTGCTTGGTCCAATCTTTCGATTCGAAATTTACTTCGTTTCTTGACTACTAAACAAATAATGCATCCTATATGATATTCAATATTTGGGTTTGCTTGTTTCTTCCTGCATATTCGATTTAGATGTTTCTATTATTTTTCCAACGGATTTTGCCCTTAAAACAATTACTAAATAAACTTAAAGTGCTTTTATCTAACAAACCCAATGGCGCTTTCAATAAAACTTTATTATATGCATAGCACTTATTTGATCTTATTAAAATACATATATCATCTATAAGCATCCTGTTTTATTTGCATATTTTCACCGTGCAGGGACAAAATGTGTCACGCAAAATTGTTAGTTTTATGTAAAATAAGCATATCATTGTATTATTTTCCAAACTTACTAACAAGTATGTCTACTTAGGATTTGTTGTGAGTTTGCTTCACTAAACATTACTTTTTGCAAAAATAATATAAAAATAGTGGCAGAATCCTGGGTTATTCTAGTTGGTATGATATGTCCTAGAGTTTTGCCTTGATGAGCACGATCTGTTAGGGATGACTTATACGTGTCATGCCTCATATTCACCTATAGTGAGTTATGGTGTCATCGTCCTCGTAATCCCATTTCCCCATGATATGAGACAATCCTTCCACCCGAATTTCAACATGTTTCATCCCATCCATGAGGGGAAAATTATTTAAAAAAAAAAATCATAAACATATTATAATTATGCTAATTTAGTCGTATTTTTTTTTTTTTTTGTTAATTGAATTCTAAATTTTTGCATTTTTTCCAATTTAATCCATTCGACCAATTATAATTAGAAATTGCTGATATGGATATTGAGCATCCTATGTCGCATGACAGATGGTTATTGAGATAATTTTTAATAATATTTTAGCAATTTTTTTGAATTTTTTATTTACTTTTTTCGTTTATTTTCTCTTTTCTTTTCCTTTCCTTCTTTTCTTTTGTTTTTCCTCACCGTGCCCTCCAAGAGTCGGTAGAGCTTACCAACCACTGGGCGAGGCCTCTTGCCCGGGTGCAAGGCACGACAGGTTTGCTGGAAGGTGCGGCGATGCTAGACATGCTGGAATCTGCAAAAACTCGAGGACTCGACTGAGCTTAGTTTTTCATACGTATGGAGAATGGTGTGAATTGCCACCGATATAGCCGAGTGAACCGAAAGCACCGAACATCCACGCATAAGGATGCAACAGAAAAGCCGTCCAAGGGAGATCTAAATCAAGCAGACATCATCAATTGCATTCATGCCTGCCAAGCGCACAAAGCTCAAGAACAAACCCATAAAGAAAACGGCGAATGTAGAACCTATAAAGACATGATCAGATATAATTACCATTACCTAAACGTACTAATCAATGTACGAAACTTTATTGCTAATAACAAGAAACGATCACGTGGCTTTGACACAATTTACAATGTCAAGCAATTCATCTTTATCTGGGTACTTGTAACAATTGTGGCACCCGAAACACTTTGGTTGAGTGACCAGAGGATAGAACTCTTCTAGGCCATTAAGAAAAATTGTTCGACCAATCAATGTATGCCTTCAGCCCGATCGATCTAACTAGGAGTTTCATCCCCACCAAACCTTGTGCTCGATATTTCATTTGGTTGAGATGACTAACATCACCTCAGGATTTCAAGACCCAGTTGTCCCCATCAAACAAATGGAAAATGTTGATAGAAGTACTTAGTACCTTTTTGCCAGACCGTTTATTTTGGCAGGCCCGCTTATGAAGGTATTGGATTACACCACCATGAGTGACCAATACTACTCGTTCTCCTGATTAGTGAAGGAAAATTTTATTTGCTATTTCCCTTTGCCAACTTAAATTGTATCAATATTCTTTAGTATTGAACGTGAAGTGCATTTAAATCATGGTAGTCTCGTCTTCGTCTTTCTTCTGCTATAACAAAGAAAGCAAACCAAAGAAAGATCATTTAAAAGCAAAGAGCACCAGCAAAGCTTTAGAGAGCATTAAAACAACAATTAAAGCTGTTCACCAATTCTTGCGATGCTTAGTTTTTTAGACTGGAAAAGGTAATCCTAGAAAAACTCCTTTAAAGCAGCTATAGATCGAACAAGTAAGATGTAACTTATAGTGCCTTGCCAACTCTATGCAAGGAGTCACATTCATATAAAAAAAAAAAAAACTATTAACATCGCATTTAGCGTATTAGAACACTCACACAAAACTAGCGATTAATACTTTCACCACCACCCTATGTCCAGAGGAAACAAGAGAAACACCGATCAGACATTCCACCTATGAATCAATTTTCTCCTAGTAGACTGCCAAACTCTTTCTTGATAAATGTTTATCAAGTAAACGATTTTTTTGTAATGCCTAATATATGAGATGAGAACTTTACTATATTTTAAGGACTGAAAGGACATATAAAATGTGAATCCATAAAAAGCCAAAAGAATGGGACTAAAATTCTTCTAGCCGTATATATAACATCACGTGAACCATTCAAACAACTCCAATGACGAAAACCATGTAATTTGCAATATCCACACACATTACGCACGGTTTCCATATTGAAAGTTGGTCGCAAAATGAAAATTGATCAAAGTCAGGTGCTTATTGTCGATCTCAGGGCAAATCAAAACCCACTGGAATTTCTCGATCCGTCTTCTGCGATCGAAGGATTTTGAAGGCTTCGGGACAGACCCTAGCTGCAGCAGGTGGCCGAAGGCCTCGGTGCTCGCCTAGATTTCTTTCCCGTAAACCTGGATCCTTGATAACCTAGATACTCATTTGAAAACAACATGCAAGATATTTCAGAGGACCCAATCATTAACTAAACTGTAAGAATGAACATGAACTTTTAGAACATTCAGAACTTTCCAACAAATAATGATAACATCTGATGGAATCTTTTAGCTCTACATCACTGCTTGAAATTTTTGTATATGCTAGGTTCCGTACTTCCAAATTGATAATACAAAAATTTATGAGTAATTCTCATTAAAAGAAAGCCAGATCAAAAATGGTCTCATTATATTCATACCTCCAGTCCATCACAAGCAGTTGATATCAGATTTGCCGTCTCCAAAGCTCGTTTTTGGTGAGATGAGTAAATTGTAGAGATTTTACTTTCTCCGGACAGCCTTTCACCTACCTTTCAGGGAAAACAATAGAAGAAGGAAATAAACCAGTTGGTCGGTCCAAAGAAAGGGATAACATATCACAAAAAATACTCACTGCAGTTGCTTGCCGCCTCCCAATTTCATTTAAATCAATATCCAAATGTCTACAAAAGGCGGAAGAAACAAGTGCTCATACAAATTGCATGAGATAGCTGATATGAGCACAATTGGAGATATACTTGCTTGAATTCATTTCTCTAATTCTATTAGGCATGTCCTATAATGTTATGAATGAGGCATGTCCTATAATGTTATGAATATTGATCACTTAGTCACAGATACTGTAATACATGTTCTTTGCCATTACTTCCTCTCTGTCATCTTTTTGGCTCACCTTGAGGTGTTACCTTGCCATCACAGGTACCATATTTACATGGGAAAAGGGCAATATGGAAGTCAACATATATTCTCAAGCAAAGGCTAATAATGGTGGATTCACTATGCAATTACAGATATATGTAGCCCAATGCAGCCACATAGCTTAACATGATATCGTTCACCAAAATGACGCCTCTATTAACTTAGCATCTGCATTGTATCCTGTTCGTTTGTCATACGATGGGCAACAATCAAATACTGTTCTCCATGCGCCTTTTATATCATAATAGGTGATGAGCAAGTTCTATAAAATTAAAAGGCTAAAGAGAAATCCAGAGGCAAAGAAAACCTGAATTCTTCCATCAGCATTCCACTCAGTTTCGCCATGATGCATGACAACAATTTCAGCATAGGCTACGCCATTTGGAACCGGTTGAGCATTGCTGTTGCAACCCCAAGTCAGCAGCAACCCTAACAGATAAGCAGGAAAACAGAGTACTGGTAACCTCCCGCACATGAAGACAGCAGCTAACAATAATCACTAAAGAGTAAAAGATTAAAACAAAAGCGAACATTAAACGCAGCCTAAGACGCTCACACAGTGACATTGATCTGGGAAATGGTCTAAAAGAATCCGCAAACAAGCAAACAAGTGAAGCGAGAGAAACAACATCGAAACTCCACTGAATCAATTGGAACAGTCGATAGACTCGTTTGGTTTATCAGCTGCAAAAAAGTTCTCATCATCACCAACATGCCAAAAAAACAGAGTGCCGGCAAAAAAAATATATTGAGCTCAGTCATTCCAGAGGGTTTCACTGTCCTCCAAATTTCACGGAACATCACGACACACAAAGCAAAAAGTCGACCGCAACGGGGTCGGTCAGATCTCGAGTTCGAACCCAAAATGGCAGGCTTGCAATTTGGCTCTGGACCTTGCGTCCTCGATTGCCGTTGAGCGATGAACCGAGCCTCACTCTCAATCTTCGAGTACAGGAGCGACGATGTGCGATACGACGCGAGAATGACAAAAAAGAAGAAGAAAACCGTTGGATTTGGAATGTGCGGGGCGGGCAGTGCGCTCATGCTCTGCGCGAAGCGTCTGACTCGACCTCTCCCGGGTTGCTTTCTACGCACCGCGAAGCGGATGGGCCTGGTAAAGTGGGCCCACCTAGAGAAACAATCAGCCCAAGCCCATTATGGAAGTTGGACATGTCTTAGGGGGGGGTGCGGCGACAGGTGAGTATAAAATAGAGAAAACGAAACATATAATCTTTGAACTTTGGTTAAATATATAATATGGTATCTAAACTTTGGTTTGATGTGTAATGTGATATCCAAATTTTTAATATATTCAATGTGACCCCTCAATTTTAATACTAATTCATTTTTATTTTTGGACTATATAAAAATACCGAATACCGTAATTCTATTAATTCAAAGTTCAAAGATAATATTGATCATTTTGATAAAGTCAAGAGATTAAATTAAATATGTACTAAAATTTTAGGGATCATATTTAATATTCATGGACTGTATTAAATAAATTAAAATTTTAGAAACAACATTATATATTAAGCCACCATTTAAGACACCGTAAATATTAGGGTTAATATCGCCAAAAACCTCAATAGAAACATAGTGATCACATTAACCTCAAAATAATTATTGTGTGACAAAAATTCGCAAACCTATATGTACCGCATTTACCCTTTGTGTTATGAAAAATTCCCAAATTGATATATGCATGTTTCATTTACCCCAAATTGATATATTTGTCATATTTTATCCCAAATTGTGGTAAATCTGAACTTTTTTGGGGTGAATGTCACATGCGTGCACTAGTTTGGGATTAATGTGACGTTGTACCAATTTAGGATTTTTTAAGACATAATTTATTTATTTATTGTGGCAAATGTGGATTAAGTGCACCAATTTGGAGTAAAGGCAACATGGGTGCACTAGTTCTGGAGTTTTTGTAACATAAAAATTTGTTTGGATAAATATGGCACAAACATTCTAATTTGGGGGGTTTTGTAGTATTTACCTGACACATTATCTTATTAAAATATCGTGAATATTTCTTTAGCATACTTTAACTATGTATTGTGTCGGGGATAAAAGATAGGATCATAATGTACGACTTTAAATTATGTCTCGAATAAAACTAAGTACGTATGTCAATAGGAATCTGCTCATATTACGAGATGCATGTGCATCATAAGAACAAACATTTGCGATCCGTGCCATCTCCAAGGGAAATGCACAGGACAGGACAACCCAAATTTTCCTTCATAGAGAAATTTAAAACAATAAGAAGAGCTACTAAGAATAGTAGGATTTTCGATAATTGCTAATTTGAAACATTAAAGCCTATTAAAACTTCTTTTTTTTCAAACAAAACTTTTCTTCATATTTTTTGCTTTTCTATTTTGCTCTCTTTTTCTCTTTATTTAAGCATTTTTTCCAGACATATGCTTTGTCGTTTTTCTCTTTTCAAAATATTTAAAATTGCCCTACCAGCAGCCATGTTAGAATAGTTAAGTTAATTAAGGACAGAACCCCATTACATAAATCACAAAAACTAAAGGATCCAAATAGTGCAAATTGAGGATTCGAGGACTTCAATTGGACGAATCGCATAATGTAAAAACCAAGAATGAAATTATCCTTTTAAGACGATAAGGAGTAAATCATGCTCCTCAGTAGGTCCCACCACGACTAATTTTTTTTTTTTGGTAACCTAGGGAACCCCGTAAGCCGACAGTCGGTGAGCAAACCCTAGGGGAGCGACTGCAGGACCCACCACCACAGTACTCCAGGTAAGAATCCCTAACAACGCCTCTGGGATTCGAACTTCTCCCCTTCGTGAGGGGGAGAGAGCCCAAGCCAGCTATACCGCTGCGGGCGGTGGTTCTCTTAGTTGCTACCACCACAACTAATTATTGGTACTATAAAAGCACCCTAAAGATTTGATCTAACTAGAGGTTCTATCCCCACCAAAGCCTGTTCTCAGATATCCTATTTGGTTGAGATGACTAACATCACCCCCGGATTTGAGGACCCAGTTGTCCCCATCAGACCAGTGGAAAATGTTGACAGAAGTATTCGGGAACTTCACAGATTGTTTATTTGGGCAAGCCCGCTCATGAAGCCCTCGGAGTACACCACCATGGGTGACTGCTACTACTCGCTCTCCTGCACAGTGAAGCAAAGTTTCATTTGCATTTTATGTTTCCAGCTTAAATTGTATTAGCAATTTTTTGGTGGTGAAGGAAAACGCATTTAAATAATGGTACCCATCGTCCTTGTATTTCTTCTGCCAAAACAAAGGAAGCAAACTAAAGAAAGGGCATTTAAACGCAAAGAGCATCATCAAAGTCTCAAAAAGCATTAAAACATCAGCTAAAGCTGTTCACCAAGTCCTGTGATGCCTAGTTTTCAAGACTGAAAAAGGTAATCCGTGAAAAAATCCTTTAAAAATAAGCTATGGAGATTCAAACCGGTGAAATATGAGTATTACAGTGCCTTGTCAACACTATGCAAGGAGTCACTTTCATGTATAAAATTATTAACATCGCAGATAGATTAGTAGAACACTCCACAATTTTGGCGAATGAGCAACATAAATCATCTCTTTACCTTTGTGCTTCACACTGATGTTTCGCAAACACGTTGTGCATCGCTTATAAACTTGATCGATACTTTCACCACCACCCTGTGTGCAAAAGATACAAGAGAAATGACTAATCAGACATTCCACTGGTGAAGCAATTTGAACCCTAAGACTACCAAACTCTTTCTCACTAAATGTTTATCTTGTAATCCTTCGTTTTGTAATGCCTAACTTATGACGTGCAAGCTTTACTATGTTTTACAGATTAGAAAGAAAATGTATGATGTGAATCCATTAAACAACCAAAAGAAGGGAAAATAACACAAACAGTTCTTGAACTTTGACCTAATGTGCAATTTGGTCCTTAAACTTTTAATTTGTTTAATATGGTTCTTGAACCTTAGCTCAATGTACAATGCAGTCCTTGAACTTTTAATATATTTAATATAGTCCCTCAACTTTTTGTACATGTTCAATATAGTCCTTGAACTATAAAAAAAAAAAAAGTTTAATGTAGTTCTTCTATTAATTTAAGATTAGGGATTACATTCAATATATTCTTACCATTCAAGGATTATATTGAACATATAACAAAAGTTTAAAGGGTATATTGAACAATTTAAAAGTTGAGGGACCATATTGAGTTAAAGTTCATAAACCACATTAAATAAATAAAAAATTCAGGAGCCAAATTGCACATTAGGTCGAAGTTGAGGGATTGTTTACGTCATAATCCCCCAAAAGAATCGAACTGAAATTTTTATAGCAGGGTGTACACAATATACAAAAGAACACATCACCTGAACCATTGAACAACTCCAATAGCAAAAATTATAATTTTGCAGTATCCACTATGCATAGTTTCCATATAGAAAGTTTAGTGGCAAACTGCAAATTGACAAAAATCAGTTGAAGTTTGTCGAGCTCTGTGCAAGTTAAAACCTACCGGAAGTTCTTGATCTGTCTTCCCGATAGAAGGGCTTTATGGGCTTCAGGACAGACAGTAGCTGCAGCATGTCGCTGAAGGCCTTGAAGATCCCCAAGATTTCTTTCTCTTAGACCTGGATCCTTAATAACCTAGTTTCTCATTTGTAAAGAACATGCAAGATTTTTCAGCGGACCCAATCATTAATCGAACTGTAAGAATAAACACGACTTTTACGACATTCTGAACTTTCTAACAAATAAAGATAACATCTAATGGAATTTTTTAGCTCTACATCTCTGCCTGAAATTACGTATATGTTTGGCTTTTGTACCACCAAAATTATAATGCCAAAATTCATGTGTAATTGTCGCTACATTCATACCTCCAGTCCACCACAAGCGGTTGCAATCAGATTTGCCGTCTCAAAAGCTCGTTTTAGGTCAGATGAGTAAATTGCAGAGATTTTACCTTCTCTGGATAGCCTTTCACCCACCTTTCAGGGAAAATAATGGAAGATGCTAATAAACTTGTTGGTCAATCCAAAGAAAGGGATTATATATCACAGAAAATACTCACAGCAGTTGCTTGCTGCCTCCCAATTTCATTCATTTCAACATCCAGAGTTCCCTGTTTAGTGTAATTAAAGCAATTTGAAGGTAAATAGAAAAGAAAAGGCAGAACCCAGTTCTTAAACGAAATGCAATGAGTGGCAGATATCAGCACAATTAGAGATATATTTGCTCAAACCCTTTCATAAATACAGAGAAATTACAAGTTAGTAATGCTTTTTCTCTAAATCAATTAGGCATCTCCTATTGTGGAATGAATATTGATCCCACAATCATGAAAGCTGTAGTAGAAGATATGAAACCTTAGCGGTAGAGTGTACGTATTCTTTGCCATTACATCTTCTCTGTCATCATTTGGGCTCATCCTGAATATTTTCTTGCCATCACAGGTTCCAATTTTATATAGGAAAAGTAAAGTATGAAAATCAAAATAGTATTCTCAAGCAAAGGCTTGTACTGGTTGATTCACAACGCAATTATAGATTTATGGAGCCCATTGCAGCTACATAGCTTGACAAGAACTGATGCCTTCACCAAAATGATGCCGCTATTAACTAAACATTTCCAGTTTAATTTGTTACACAATGGGCAAATATCAAAGTGTACTACATGCAACCTTCAATATCGTAATGGTAATCAGCAATTTCTACAAAATTAGAAGGCTAGAGAGAAATCCAGGAGCATAGAAAACCTGAAATCTTCCATCAGCATTCCAGTCCGTTTCTCCGTGACGTATGACAACGATTTCAGCATAGTCTACCCCAGTTGGAACCGATTTAGCATCACCATTGCAAACCGTATCAGCAGCAACCCTGAAAGATAACCCGTGAAAAGAGGGTACTGGTGAATCTCACGCAGATTAAAACAGAAGCCACCACTAAAGCAAACAAGTGAAACGAGAGAAACAACATGGAAAGTCAAAAGGTCATTTGCTTCATCAGCGGCAAGTTCTCATCATCACCAACATGACGAAAAACAGAACGCACCCACAAAACTAGAATTGAGCTCGCCCATTCCAGAGTTTTTCATTATCCTCCAAATTTTGCGGAACTTCTAGACAAACAAAGAAAAAATTCGGAGAAAAAGTGGACAAGGTCAAACCTCGAGTTCGAATCCGACATGGCAGGCTCGCGATTTGGCTCTGGACTGTGCATCCTTGATCGCCGTGGAGCAACGAACGGAGTTGCGAGTCCCAACCTTCGGTTTCAGGAGCGACAACGTGCGCAAGTGTTTCGGCCAATAAGCAAACGTAGACCCATTAATCTTGATGGAGTCCCTGAATATTTGATTCGGAGCCGTCGATGTTCGTCTCGGTCGTCCCGGTTTGAACGATAAATACGTACACGAAAGTCGCAGAACAACGCGGTGAGGTTTTCGTCTTCATGATCTTTCGTGGAAAAGTGTATAAATGATGAATAGCGGAGATAACAGAAGGCGTCTTTTTTCTTTATGATCTCAATGTCTTCGTCTTCCCCGGTTCACCTAACCAAAAACGAGGTCTTCGAATTGTTTTACATCGTTCCATATCGTCGTTGACTTTTCACTTTTCTTTTTCCTCAACCTAATGTTCAACAACCCTGCTACGAGCCGCGTGGAGTCCATGTCACACTCCCCCTCCCTCCCTCTCTCTCTCTCTCTCTACTGTCAATATCCATGGCAGCCTTAGTTGAACACCATCTGCCACCCTGGCCCGCCGTTATCACTGTTTTAGTTAAACACCGCATCCACCATTAAACCCGGCCCCGCAGTTGGTGGAGATTCTTTCTTTTTTTTTTCTTTTTTTTGAGCAAGGAAGATTCGATTCCACCAAATTGTCTCGTTTGAATTTACCATTTTCTAAACTACAATAACTACTTGTGTCCTCTTGAAACCCTTTATTTATTTGAGAGGGATAGTGACTTTTTCGTATGAAAATATTTTTACATGTCGTAATTTGCTTGCAAATCAATAAAAATAAAAGACACCCATGCAAAAAGAAGGCGAGTTTTATCAAGATACTTTAGAGGAATATTATTGGTCCTCTTGCGGCAAGATTACTTTTAGTCACGGTGAGACGAGCTTTGTTAAGACGAGACGGTTTCCTTACCATGACACAAATTATATAGATAAGGAGCTAAGTCATGCTTTATGGTATGTATTGTTGACACCTAATTTTTTTTTTTAAATACATATTTTCTTTAAAAAAAATATTTTAAAAAAAAAAAAGTGAGAGGGGTCGGGTCAGGCCGAATCTGACCTTTGCCCAACCCACCCCTCCTCTTTTCCTCCCACTCTTCGCGCAGCATGGCCTAGTCCCCTTCTCCCTTCGGCCCGACCACGCCCCAACATGTCTACTTCCTCCCTGGTCCTTCGTGCATGTGACCTGCAGAAGGGAAGGGATAGCAATGGATGAGCAGGGAAAGGACGGAAGGACAGGGGAGAAGGGAATGTCGAGCGGTTTGCAGGCGAGGACGGTGAGGACAGCCGCCAGCTAAGGCGTCCTTGCCGAGCAGAGAGAGAGAGGGGATAAGCGGGGTTGGCTCGCATGAGGAACGAAAAAATGAAGAGGGAACAGGGAGAGAAACGGGAGGAAAAGAAGGAAAAACGCTCGTGGAGAGTGAAGCCGAGGGGAAGGAGAGTCCCCGGGACGCCCTACCGCCGCCGGTGAGCTGCCGACCAATGCCGACCGTCGCCATTTCCCCCAAAACCTAGGTTAGCCTTTTGTCGAATACTTGGTGTGCACTCCTAGAATCGAGCCGGCCGGAGCTCATCCCGACTAGTTCGAGCCAGCTCCGGCCACCACCTGTCCTCGTTGCATTTCCAGTTGCTCTGGCATGCCTCATTAGTGGTCTCGACTCGTGCTCGGTCCTTGGCCGAGCTTAAAGCCCTTGTTTTCATGAATGCCTTCCACCTGTTCGCTGAAATGCTCAGCCGAACCCTTCCTTCCCAACTCCTCTGCGTAGAGCCTAGTTAGGACGGTTGGTTACCAAAGGGGCGCCACCATCTGCCTGGAAGCCGAGCTATGCCCCTATGTTGACACCTAAATTTTGGTGATCTAGTAATTTATTTATTGCATAAAAAATTAGGAATCAACCGTGACCCCTAAGCAAAAATATAAATTAATTGCATAGATGTTAGGAGCATTATCATAACAATGAGTTCACATAAAATTGCATTGCGTGGATCTCATGTGAAATTCGGCAGTGGACATTCAATATTGCGGGCAAGGAGCCCACTCACGCATGAACTCCAAAAAATTGGCTTGGGCAAAAAGAAAAAATCCAAGGACTGACCAATGTTTCTGCAGAGAAGATAACGAAGAAAAAGGAAGTAAAAATTTGGAGATACTGAACGTATATTCTCTTCACACAGATCTATAGCTGTATATTTGGTTTGTATCAAAGAGATTTGAAGCAAAAAAGGGCACATGAATAATTCGGCAAAGTGCAAGAGGCGTGGGAATCGTGAAATAAAATAATTGGTAATATACTGAGGGAAACACATGATACGCATGTAGGAGGAAATGTGAATTTCAACGATTCTTTTTTATACAAATTTCCTCTTTTGCAATACAAGGTAGGCAGTATAAAAGGAGGGTCGGCAAGTCATTATATCGGGGGCCACACAATCGATACAAACGGCCACATTGAGGGGAGCACATAATATAGAGACACATTGAGAGAAAAGAAAGTAGAGAGACACAATAGAGACGAGGTGACTACCATCATGAGAAAAGTCTTCTACTCTTCTTGTAGTTTCTAAAAGTCTGCACGATGAAGAAGAAAGATGCATGCTTGAGTTCACGATCTTTTTCTTCCTGGCGATCCCTCATCAAATTTGCCAGGCCACGCCCTCAAACTGTCCTTCAAGTCTTGTTTGCTGGGTTTCCACGATCTGCACATAGAAAGGCCAAGGAAGAAAGACGAAAAGAGAGAGAAGGGTGGCAAGAAGAAGACAAAAAGGGGTTTGCTGATTAAAGAACAAATCATTGGAATTTCGCTGTCGCTCTTGCACCTTATTATCTCTTCTTCGCGCCACCGTTAGCAGCCCGGGAAGACTTTCCATGGAGATTTGTGCTGCACCTGCAAGCTTCCTAGCAATGCGTAGTGATGGTTTTAATTTTTAATGTGATGGGCCTAAGTTGGCCCGTCCGCCTATGTTGGCCTAAAAGCCCGGCCCACAATATTAGGGTCCATGGATAGAGGAATATAATGAAGGGACACGTTTCTTTTTGGAGGGAACGTATATAAGGGGAAAATAAAGAGGGGGGAAGGTACCTTTTGAAGCATCGTACGTTCCTCCTCCCTCTCTCCCTCAAAAACACTTCCAAAAACACATCCAAAAGAAAGAATAGTAAGCAAGAGGTGACACCCTTCTTCCCTTCAAGGCGAATTGGCGTCATCGGATCAAACAGGACCAAATTCTCTTCCTCATATCAGCGTCGATGCTTAATATGTGGCTAACAAGGTACGTTCGATTCTGTGATGTGCCTTAAGATCGGTAATGCATGTGTTTTTCCCAGGCTCATCTTCCGCACAAGTTTAGGAGTTTGATTTAGTGTCGAATCCGATTTTGGGAATCCGACAATCCCAACATTGATATCAGAGCCGTAGTTCTTGTTTCCCGATCATTTTCCATGTTTTTCCCGACCCATTTCATGTTTATGGATGATTTCTTATTGATTTTTCATGAAATTAATCGACCGACACCGATTGGGGCGGAAAAATCCCGACACCCGAGCACTATTCATCCATTTTTTCGAGTTTCTGTAAGTCGAAATCCATTTCTGATGGCGTTGGATGGAAGGTCTCGTTGAGACGAGCGCGATGAGTGGCAGAACGTCGCCAAAGGCCACCGGACGTGCCCCCACGCGTAGCCGGAGCGAAACGACGTCTTAAACGCGCCGATTCATAGGGGCATGCGCGTGTATCGCACGAACGCGCGCGGCCGACGCATGCACGTGCACATGTACTGTCGCTGGCGCGTGCCGCACGTGCCGAGTCGGCCCGTCCGCTCCGGCTTGGCCCGACCCGACGACCCGACCCGGCTGACCTCGACCGTTGACTTTGACCGTTGATCAAAAAAAAAAAGGAGATAGGAAAAGATTGTATTTCTTTTTCCAATTAAGTCTATGTGGATTATATGTGATCCCTTATTTGTTTTGCATTTGTTGCCATAACAATGCCTCCCCTTAAGTTGTGCACACCTATTCGCACAATTACCGATGAACAAAAGGAAATGCTTTCTAAGTTGATAGCTAAGCTGACTGATCATCGATGGGAGAGTGGCGATTTAATTGATCACGTTCTTGAAGTCAACAGGAAAATTCAAAAGGTCATATGGAATGGTCGTCTCATGCCACAGTCTGAGATGGTGCAATTTTTCATGAACACTCTTCTACCAGAATGGCAAGGAGTGTTGAATCGCATATGTGATGTTAACAAAGCCGCTTCATATAGGAAAATTGTGATGGATTTTATAAATGATTATTACTGGATTATTACAAGGGAAAAGATCAAAAAATTGAACAAAAGAGGATCTTTCCTAGTTTGTCTATTGACTTGGTGTTAGATGTATTGGCTGGTCTTTGTTCGGTGTGCTTTGTGGACATTTTATGTAATGTTTTTCTACCTAGTTATTGTTGGTGTGGCAACTGATATGTTAGTTGTATTATATAAAAGTATTATTATTCTATTGGATGTCAAATATTATTTGCTTTCTGTTATTGTTGACTGCTGTGGATAGTTCATGGAAGTTTTTGTAGTTTCGTATAATTTATTTTGCATTGACAATTATATTAATGATAGTTTTAAGTTAGGATTTTTGGAAGATGATTGGAAACATAGTGACCTTTTTATTCTAAAACCTTACTTGAAATTATTCATTAATATGATGGGTCTCTGCAAAATAGATGCATAAATGATAGACATTAATAATTTGTGCAAATATGTCTGATATATTCAGATCAATGGTTTTAGTCACAAAGAGCATAGTTGCTGAGCTGAACAAAGGTGAGAAGCTCAATGGCGATAATTATGAAATATGACACATGAAAATCCAATATGTGCTGGAAGAGCAAGAGGCACTAGAAGCTCTTAACTTGACCATGGTAGAACCTGAAGAAGGAAACACTACACAGCACAAGAGAGATAAGGAAGCATTTGTTGCATGGAAAAGAA
Source organism: Eucalyptus caleyi (assembly GCA_014182885.2). Taxonomy (NCBI): domain Eukaryota; kingdom Viridiplantae; phylum Streptophyta; class Magnoliopsida; order Myrtales; family Myrtaceae; genus Eucalyptus; species Eucalyptus caleyi. Next base: position 19,980,019 of record CM024474.2, read on the forward strand.
AGAACTCTCTTGCTCGTATTACGTTGCTGAGTAGCATGGAAAATGACGTCATGCGAGAGTTCAGACATTTTAAGAATGCCAAGGAAATGTGGAAAGCGTTGGTAGTAAGATTTGGTCATATTTCGGTGACTAGATTGAGACAACTCACTATTAGGTTTGACTCTTATAAGAAGCCTCATGGTCAGACCATGAAACAACACCTTAGAAAGATGTCAAACATGATTATTGAGCTGAAAGATGTTAGCCATGTCCTGACTGATGAGCAGCAAGTGCAAGTAGTGATTCGTTCCTTGCCTTAGAGTTGAGAGTATATGAAGGTGCACTTAACTCATAATGAGAATATTAAAACTTTTGAGGATGCAGTGCGTCATCTTGAGCTGGAAGAGGACCGCCTCTTGGCGACTAAGCTGGAAGTTGAAATCTATTATGCTAGTTCTGGCTCACATGGAGCTTCGAGCTCTAAGCGCAAACGTCCTAACTGGTTCGATAAAGGGAAAGGCAAGGAAGCAAGTCCTTCAGGGAAGAAATCTAAGCTTAACCAACATGAAAAAGGAAAGCGTCTTCGAATGAAGAAGCTTACAAGGATAAAGTGTTACAATTGTGACAAGAAGGGTCACTATGCTCGCGACTGTCGTGAGCTAAAGCAGGTATACACCTCTTGTACTTTTCAGAACTTTGCTTATGTGTCTAGTTCTGTATTCTTAACTAAGTATAATCATTTGTGGACTGTGGATTCATGAGTAACAGATCATGTAACGAAGGATAGAGGATCCTTCGTGGAATTCCAACGAGTACCAATTGGAACTAAGTGGATCTATGTGGGAAACAACTTCAGAGCTGAAGTAAAAGGAATTGGCACCTGCCAACTGAATATGCGTGGTGGACGCACTTTGTTCCTACATGATGTATTGTATACTCCGGAGATTCGTCGGAATCTAGTGTCTGTTTTAGTGTTGGTTAAACTAGGTTTTAATATGAACTTCCATAATAGAGGTGTGGATTTGTTTTTAGATACAAATTTATATGGTTGTGGTATTTTCTGGATGGTTTCATTGTATTAGATATTGACTATGTTAATGCAAATATTTGTTATTCCCTTCTCACATCTCCTAATTCATATGATAATGATGTGAATGTGTGGCATGCTAGACTTGGTCATATTGGCCAACAACGTATGAATAGACTAGCCAAAGAGGGCTTGTTGGGCAATATTGAAAATGTCGATTTGCCCATATGTGAGCATTGCCTAGAAGGGAAAACGATAAGGAAACCATTTGGAAAAGGTAAAAGAGCTAAATTTCCTCTGCATTTAATCCATTCTGATGTCTGTGGTCCAATGAATGTAAGAGGAAGGTATAGGGCTGTTTATTTCATCACTTTTATAGATGATTATACTCGATTCAGTTATGTTTATTTGATTTTTCATAAATTTGAAGCATTAAGTTGTTTCAAAAAGTTTATAAACTTGGTAGAAAATCAATTAGACAATAAAATAAAAGCATTGAGATCCGATCGAGGTTGAGAATATTTATCGATGAGTTCATAAAATTATATAATGAAAAAGGAATAAAAAGACAATTGTATATTCCATATACTCCTCAACAAAATGGTGTTGCGGAGAGAAGAAACAGAACCCTACTGGAAATGGTTAGGTTCATGATGGCGCTTGCTAACTTACCTATCACTTTTTGGAGTGATGCGTTGTTAACTGCTACCTATATACTTAACCGAGTGCCTTCCAGATCAGTTACTTTCACTCCATATGAGTTATGGACATGTAGAAAATCAGACTTAAGTTTTCTTAAGTCATGAGGTTGTGCTGCCTATACTCATGAACCCTCTCACAAGTTTGGGAAATTGGGTCCCAGAGGAAAGAAGAGTATTTTCATAAGTTACTCTGAACACTCGAAAGGGTATGTGTTCATAGGTAAGCAGGAAAGTGACAGTATAACTAAATTTGAATCACGGGATGTCACATTCTTAGATAATGAATTTCCTAAGAATGGCGAAGTATGTGAAGATTACTCCCTATTTGAAACCTTGGATCAAGATAATGATATTAATGGAGTTCGTCCAAGTAGAAGTAATATGAGAAATGATGAATTAAATTCAACTCATTCTCAATTCTAACCACATAATGAGACGACATCATCATTATTTAATCCTAGTGGAAGTACAATGGGGAATGATGTGCATAGTGTACAATCTCCCATATGGCGAACAAGTCGCAAAAGTATTCCCCGTCGACGTTTTGACATTGAAGGGGAAACTTTTATGATTGCTCCGTAAGATAAGGATGAGCCAAGAAATATTAATCAGGCTCTAAATTGCCTTAGTAAGGAAAAATGGATTTATGCAATGGAAGAGGAGATTGAGTCAATGAAGTGAAACCAAATTTGGGAACTGGTTGATCTTCCAAAAGGACGCAAAACTATTGGGAACAAGTGTGTTTTCAAAATAAAGCGAAAAGCTGATAGCTCGATAGAAAGACATAAGACTCGCATTGTGGCGAAGGGGTATAATCAACATGAAGGAATTGATTATGAAGAAACATTTTCTCCTGTAGTGAGATTTACCTCGATTCGCATTATTCTAACAATAGTGGATAGTATGGATCTTGAGTTACATCAAATGGATGTAAAGACTGCTTTCCTCAATGGAGAATTAGAGGAAGAAATATATATGGAACAACCTGTTGGTTTCATTACAAAAGGCCAAGAAGAAAAGGTATGTCGACTTTTGAGATCGACATACGGCCTTAAGCAGTCATCGAGACAATGGTATATACGTTTTCATAAAGTCATAATGGCATATGATTTTACAATAATAGATGAGGATTATTGTGTATATATCAAAAGATCCAAAGATCAATTTGTGATCATATCATTATATGTTGATGATATACTAATTGCCGGAAGCAATATGGAGTTCGTAAATACTGTGAAAAGTTGATTATCTTCCAACTTTGAGATGAAAGATATGGGTGAGGCTGCATATATTCTTAGAGTTAAGATTTCAAGAGATCGTTCAAAGAGATCGTTATCTCTTTCGCAAGAAACATATATAAATAAGGTTCTTGAAAGATTTCGTATACAATATTGTAAATCCATAGACACTCCTATTGCAAAAGGTGAAGGATTGAGCCATAGACTGTGTCCAAAGACTCCACAAGAGAAAAAACAAATGAAACGTGTTCCTTATGTTAGTGCTGTTAGGAGCTTGATGTATGCTATGATGTGTACATGACCTAACATATGTTTTGTAGTTGGAATGATGAGTAGATACCAATCGAATCCAAGTCAAGCACATTGGAAAGCCGTTAAGAGAATACTGAGGTATTTGAAGGGAACTGCTGATTATAAGCTGAATTACCAAGGAAATGATCTACGACTTAAAGGCTATTCATATGCTGATTGGGGAGGAGATTTAGATGAAAGGAAATCTACCTCTGGATTTGCTTTCTTACTAAACAATGGCGTCGTATCATGGAGTAGTAAAAAGCAAACGTGTATAGCATTGTCCACGATGGAAGCTGAGTTCGTGGCATTATCAACAGCGGTACAAAAAGAAGTTTGGCTTAAGAGATTTTTGGATCATTTATGTGTTATTGAGAAAGCTGCAAATCCATTATTGGTTAACTGTGATAGCCAAGCAGTTATAGCATATACAAAATATCCAAAATATCATGGCAAGACCAAACATATAGATACCAAGTATAACTTTGTCAAAAATATGGTTGCACGAAATGATGTGAACTTATAGTATATATCTACGCATAGAATGGTAGCAGATCCTATGACAAAGCCAATACCTAGAGATATGTTTTGTGGTCATGTAAAATCTCTAGGATTGCGTAGAGTTTGATGTACTGGATATTGTAATTTTCCTGAGTTGTTCACATTTATGAACTTGTGTTTTTCATTATTAATGCCTATGAATCTTTGTTTGACATTTATGCATCTTAATGCTCAGTGCATTACATTAAGTTGAGAAAGTATGTCGGACAGATATAAGATTAGTCCACTCACACGGGTAATCGCCTCTATTTCTTATGTGATAAATAGAGTTGAGACGGTTTTTAAGCTTATTATCTAGGTGATAATCGAGAGCTCAAGCTTAAAATATATTTGTCGCCTTAACTGGGTGTTAAGATGAGGACATAATATTTACTGTGTCCGAAAGTAAAATACCAAACATATTTTACTTTATCTTTCTAAGATGCTAGATGTGAGTTCTGATGAATTGTGTGAATGAGTAGATACGTGAATTCAAGTTAGACATTGGGTATGTCTGAACCATCATATGTACAGTATTGAAGGTGTAGACATACGCTCCACTGGAAAAGAGTTAATACCATAATACGTATTTCATACTACGTATGCATGAGACGACCAATAAGAGTGACAAAAGTTTGATCTCAACTTTTATGCCGTGTGAGATTCTTGAGGAAAAGAGTTCCTCAATTTTAGTGCTCTCATGACTTTTGTTTATTCTCAAGATTTCTATTTAGTGTTTGCTATCTTAGGATGTTGCCAATAGTCATGAGTTGATTTGATTTAATAGAACATTTCTAGAAAAGCAAGCTGAATTGAAGTTGAGATTTTAAAGGAAAGAGGAAGATCGAATTTGGAAAATCACATTGTAGTTTTGTATTCACTAGTCGACCAATTATGACTATCTTTGGGATAATCATAACTGCGAATACAATATATATATATATAAGAGATTAAGAAAGATATAAATGTAATCGATCGATCTAGGGTATTGCATACTAAATCTATTCAGAGTATGTTGCCCATTATAAGCTGCTATATATTCATAACAGATGTATGGCAATGAGCTCTCAAAGTATGCTGGTCGCACAGATTATTCACCGGTATGAATGTTGAAGAGAGGTAAAGAGGATCCTGTTTGACCCACCATGTACGAGTAGGAGATGATGGTTTTAATTTTTAATGTGATGGGCCTAAGTTGGCTCGTCCGCCCATGTTGGGCCTAAAAGCCCGGCCTACAATATTAGGGCCCATGGATAGAGGGATATGATAAAGGGACACGTTTCTTTTTGGAAGGGACGTATATCAGGGGGAAATAAAAAGGGAGGAAGGTACCTTTTGAAGCAATGTACGTTCCTCCTCCCTCTCTCCCTAAAAAACACTTCCAAAAGAAAGAACAGTAAGCAAGAGACAACACCCTTCTTCCCTTCAAGGTGAATTGGCGTCATCGAATCGAACATGACCAAATTCTCTTCCTCATATCAGCATCGGAACAAGGTACATTCGATTCTGTGATGTGCCTTAGGATCGGTGATGCATGTGTTTTTCCCGAGCTCATCTTCCGCACAAGTTTAGGGGTTTGATTTAGTGTCGAATCCGATTTCAGGAATCCGACAATCCCAACACGTAGCAAATTGTTCCTTTTCTTTTTACGAGTTTACTGAACATCGAACGCAGCTTAGGTTTTGTTCGGTTTTGCACATCCCGACGCCTCCTGCTTTACTACTCCAAGGTTGCGAGCAGCCACCAAAGAGCCACCCATCACGAGAAGCCCTGCACAGCTACAACATCTTCATACAAATAAAGCTTGGGCCCAACTACCACGACAGTCTACCGCTTTCCTAAGTCACCGTGATGAAGCTGTTGCTGCTGTGATTTGTTCCTGCCCATCGACGGCCAAACCACGTGCTGTGAGTGCGAACAACAGCACACCCTAAGTTCTCCAACGACTGCCGTTCTCACCACGAGTTGCCACTACTGACCTTTTCATCCCAGCTGCTACAAACCCACTACAATCGAGGTTCTGTTTTGCAGGTTTTAGTCATCCGTTACAATCGAGAGCTGCTCACCACTGACGATCCTTGCTTGCTGCTTCACCATCGCAAACCGCACTTGCAATACCCTTAGTTGAGAGCCTCGACCAACGGCCAAGGACGGGAGTCCCCTCACTGAGAGCCTCGACTTTGCGGTCCTCGCTTCACTGCCGTTGACCACCGTCACAAGCCTCGCCCACGGCTCTGCTGTTCGAGCCCTACTGATGAGCCGATACTCCAATTGATCCCGAAGTTCCTATTTTTGTAGGTTCGCTGATCGTGAGCCCACAGTCATCCTTCATCTTCAAGCCCCAAACCGTGCTGAGAAGCCACACGAGCACCACCACACACCACTGGTTATCCAACGAGCCAATTCCATTGGGTTCAAATTTGGTAATTATCTTATCTAAATTTGATTTAATATTTTATTGCCTAATGCATGCTTTTCGATATCTTATGTGCATCAGCGTATTCCCAATTATGATTTATTGCCCAATTCGCAACCGCACGCCAATTTTTTATTCCAAGGCTTTAGATGGAATAATTAATTATGCATAAATAAAATTGATATCTTGATCTTTAAGGCTTAAGATCAATTTATCGATTTTATTAGCGAAACAATCAAGTTTGATTAGATATCGTTTCCAAATTCGAACAATGGATAATATCTTTGATGACCATGGATGATTTGGTGTTTATCTTTTAATTGCTTTATTTATTTCAAAAATACAAAAAAAAAATTGCATTTTGCATAGCATATAGGTTAGAATTGATTTTCCTAGATAAAATTGCATGATAGAATAGTTTTTTAGAAATGCATGTATTATCTAGGTTAGATAATATTATTTTTGGATTAAATTGCATGACGGGATAATTTTCTAGGTTAAGATAGGATTCAAATTGGTCTATTCCTAACTTAAATTAGATAATATCTCACTTTAGTTACATTTTTATTTTTAGCAATTTTTAATTACGATTTTTTATAAAAAAATACAAAAAATCATGCCCATGTCATATAGAATTAGGTTCATGAAATGCATATCATTTAGTGATTGTTGCTACGTTCATTTGATTAGAAATTGCCCGTCATTAGAATTAGGTCATTAGGTTAATTTAAATTGCACATTTAATTATTGGACAATTTTCATTTCGAATTTCATAAAAAAGGAAAAAAGAAAGCTTAGAGTTAGGGCATTCTATGCACGTCATTGCATACTAGGGTAAGATTGCATGTTTAATTTTATTTTCTACTTAGTTATAGGTTCGGATAATTTTCTCTAGGATAGGTTGCATGCTTATTAAGAAAACACAAAAATTATCGCACTTGTGTCATATAGTTTAGGTCATATTGTTATGTCATATCATTTCATGTTAGATTAGTAGCATGCATTGCATAAAGCATGATATTCATTAAATAAGTGAAAAAAAAACAAATGAAATTGTGTGTTAATTAGAAATCATATTTAGGATTATCAATGTGAATTATGATCTAACACTGCATATGTTTTCGTTGTTACGAGGTAAGTCCTGCAATTTATTCACTACTTTTCTTGGATGTTAAATTTGTGATTTGCGCACTTGTATGAACACCTCACATGTTAGGGAGTTAAATTAAAAATCAATTCAAGTTGATTGCCAAACATTTTTTTGAAATAAAAGGGAAATGTGCCAAAAAGGGCGTTAGAAAAATCTAACGTAATCAAATCTCCGAACTCACAATCTCTGGTTCGTAAGGGTAAAGTAAATCTCTCATTACTTTACTTGGGTTTCTAATTGACCCACCGAAAATAGATTAGTGATGACTCATAATTAAAAATCAATTGCATGTTAAGAACTGGAACCTAAGTCACGAATTGATATGAGTTTGAGAAAGCTCGAGCTAAATTTAGACTTAATAGTCCATTAGCCTAATCCTAGGTGGTGTACTCGAAAATTTGGTTGTGACACCCTACCTAGCTGAAATAGGGCCGTCGTGCCCTAGTCAGACTCCACCTGCGCCGTTCATCATTGCCGCCTTCCCTGTCATGACCGAGTAGTCGCAGAGCAGGGGTCGCAGGCCGACAGATCGCCATCCTCGACCGATGCCTTGTTGCTTCCAATGGGTCACCTGATTGACGCCAATCACCGCCATCCTCCTCGGAGAACCCCCCCCCCATGGGTTGCACGCTATCGCGGCCTCCCTAGTCACGACTGAGCAGTCGCTAATCAGAGGGTGTAGGCCGAGCTGGGCTAGATTAAAGATCTATCCCGCTCGGCCTTTTCCGTTCTGTAGGCCAACCGCCTAGAGTTGGTCTGGGTCATGGGCCTGCGGGGAGACTTTTTGCAAGGGGGTTGGGCCCAACCTGCAACTGAGCAAATGCCCGACTAGCCATGGTCGGGCCTAGCCTTTACAGGTGGGTTGACTGGCTCGCCCTCAAACGGGTCAAACCCGGGTGGGTTTGACCGACCCGCCCTAATTGTCAGACAAGACCCGACTCGGCTTAGCCAAAAAAAAAATTTTTTTAAATTAAAAATTAAAAATTTCGGAAATTAAAAATGTAGGAATTTGGTTGGAAATTGTTGTATTGCTTTTTTAGTGTAATTATGCCTTTATTTGCTCACATGTTTAATTTACATATTTAATTGCGTTTGTGAATGTTTAGTTACATGTGCTAATTTTACTATAATTAGGATCTTAGTTACTAATTGTTACTTTAATGATTGCGTACTTGCGTGATCACCTTGCATGTTAGTGAATTGATCTAAAATTATTCCAAACTGCTTGACAAAATTTCTTTCTAAAATGAATAAGATTAGGTATCGAAAATACACTAATTAGTTAATTAGTTTAATCAAGTCACCGATCATAGATTATTTGGTTGCGTAGGAAGTAAGGTACACTTCCATGCCTCACTTAGTTTTTAGCCGACCCCAATAGGTTAGTGGTGACTCATTATTGCAAAATTCTTAAGAATACCTCAATGCCGCAAGAAGTATGGACTTGGGAGAGCACGTGCCTAATTATGGGCTTTAGGTTCGTTCTTTAGGCAATACCCCTAAATATATTTCCTCTCTCGAGGAGTAGGTCGCAACATATATATATGTTGCCCTTTTGTTGGTCCAATCTTTCGATTCAAAATTTACTTCTTTTCTTGATTAATTACTACTAGGCAAATTATGCATCCTATTTAATTTTGATTCAATATTTTGGTTTGCTTGTTGTCTTCTTGCAAATTCGATTTAGATTTTTCTATTTTTGCATCAACAGATTTTGTCCTTAAAACATTTATTAAATAAAAAAAAAGTACTTTTCTTCCTGCATTTTGTTTTGTTTGCATATTTTCACTTTTTTTTTTTTTAATTATGTCTTATAGGTTCTCGTGCAGGGACAAAATGTGATGGGCGAAATGGCCAGTTTTATGTAAAATAGGCATATTATTGTGTCATTTTCGAAACTAACTAGTATCTTTACTTAGGGATTTATTGCAAGTTTGCTTCATAAAACATTGCTTTCTGCAAAAATAGCATAAAATCAGTGGCAGTATCCTAGATTATTCTGGTTGGACTATGATATATCGAGTTTGGCTCGATAAGTAGGATTTGTTTGGGATGACTTAAGTGTCCTGCCACATAGCCATCTTTACTGGGTTTTGGTTCACCGGTGTTCTTGTAACGCGTGGTAAGCTGTTATTAGGCCATGTCTCCATGGTATGAGACAATCTGTCCGTCGTCAGTTTCTTCACACCCGAATTTCAATGTGTTTCATACCATCTATTAATCAACATATCCCTCTCGGCTCTCGCTATAACTAACCCATTAGGTTTGGAGCACTTATGAACTCGACACTTCTTAGACTTCTGAACCATGGCACCTCTATTGGACACCAATAAATAAATAAACAACTTTGTCACCTATGGACTTTTGCACTTTTGAAGCATCCACCGTTTGATGTCCCTCCATAAATTATTACCTTCATTTGCTTCTCTAAACTTCCAGCGACTCCCAATTTCCGAAGTGTTAATCATTTAGAATTCAATTTCATTTCATTTTATTTATTTTATGAAAAATGAATGATTTAGAAAATATCTTCTGAAAATTATCACTTTATATCGCTTTATAAAATTGAAGGAATGGAAAATAGTTTCATCGTTCACGAAAATGCTTAGATATAATAATTGTCGATAATAAAAATATTTTTATTGACTAATTATTTCAAACGATACAAGTCATTATTTTTAGATCATTATATTATAATCAACTATGATCACTTGCTCCTTTTAAGCCCTCTCTACTGCAGCTTATTTCTGGTGTTCTTAGGGCAGGGGGACCATGGCAACAGACCTCGTGAACCCTAATTGGACAAGTCAGGCTCGCGATTTGGCTCTGGACCGTGCGTCCTTGATCGCCGTTAACCAATGAATGGAGTTGCGAGTCCCAACCTTCGAGTTCAAGGAGCTTCAACGTGCGAAGTTTTTTGGCCAATAAGCAAACGTAGACCCATTAAATCTTGGAGTCGCTGGACATTTTATAGCAAAATACATTGATTCGGAGCCGTCGGTCTTCGTCTCGGTCTTCTCGGTAGACGATAAATATGTACACGAAAGTTGCGATACAACATGGTCTTCGCCGTCGTGAAATATTTAAATATTAAATTATTTTTGTTGCAGTTGGACGCCCCAACCTCTCCACTATGGCCTGCCGTTAGTTGCAGTCGCACACCACAACCACCGTTAAATTAGGAAACGCGATTGCAGTCGCGCGGAGATTTGATTCCCTCCAAATTGACTCGTATGGATTTTTCATTTTCTAAAAGTTACTTGTGTTCTCTAGAAACCCTTTCATTCGTTTAAAAGGGATGGTGATTTTTTCGTTTGAAAAATACTTTTACATGTTGTATAAACCACTAAGTAATACATATCTTCTAAACAGATTGAGCATCCATCGTGCACAATTAAAAGAAAAATAATATAACTCATTTATACCAAATCCATACTATAACAAACATTTTAGATAAAAATGAGTTATATATTACTTCACCATAACTATAATTATAGCAAAAATACCTATTTCATCACTAATATCAAAACAAATAGTCATTGGCCCAGTTCACTTATTAATCTCATCAAATTACACTTCAATGGTTATTCCATTGAGCAATCTTATGCTCGAGTATCAAACCATGATCTAGCATAACGCTAAATGATAAAAGTGACCAAGAGTCCCCCTTGCTAGCTCTCCACCTATTTAATTGGTGGTTGGCCCACAATGATATCCTAAAACTTATATACATACCCACAAAACCTTTACTACATTCACAAATACATCGAGCATCTACCGATCTCAATCTCCGATAACCCACAAACAACACCATAAACCATTTCAAACTCAAGTTAAATAACCAAACAATATCACTTTTGATGATTCAATATATATCAACGTATTGTTCATCATTTACATGCAATCAACTTAAATAATAATCAACAGATACATTTTTGTTTTAAATAGACAAAATGGTAGTAAATGCTTGATCCAAACTTTATGCAATAAAATTGCCATTTCATAACTTATAGTATATAATTTATATTGCGTTCAAAATATGATTTTTCAAATTCAAAGAAGAGATAATACCATTCACTTAGAAAAGTTGAAAACCAACCTACAATTGTCTCTTAAGCCAATGTACTCATATTCCTACTGATTATTCAAAAAATGATATTAAAAAATTGAGTCATACAATAGTCTAACAAATGACTCAACTAATTATGCTTATTCATTAATAAAATAAAATATACATGCTAACTAAGAAACTCATGTATAGGAAATGTTCATCATTATTCGTTATGTGTATTGTCCAGTAAGCGTAACACGAACACGAAACTTTAGAAATGCACTATGATCAAATTGTACTTCCGAATCAATTTTCGTCAAACCCCACAATTCCATGACACCCTTATTTAAAATTTCCATATAAATCTAAAGCTCAAGAGCTCCTTAGTAGAACCTCGTAGTTCAACTTTCACGTAACTCTAAATTTAAAACCAAACTTTGAAAATTATTTTGATTCAATGAATAATAGGTTTGAATAATCACCGAACATTGCAAATCGCAGTTGATTTGGCTTGTCAGGAAGTTCAGATTGTGAACGCGTGAAAATTCACGTGTCTCTTCTTTCTTCATTTAATCCGTGGCTTCACTGCTTGGTTATGCCCCAATCTGTTGAAGGAAGAAAGAACATGGGCCGGATTCTAGGTCTATTTAATGGATTCTTATATTACAATCTACCCTCCTTACATAAATTTCATTCTCGAAATTTAAACATACCTCAATCATTAAACAGGTGAGGGTATTTGCATCTTGCCTCTTCTCATTGTGCTTTTGCTATTAAATTTTGAAATAAGGGATGGTACGCATCGCAACACCCGATCCTTCCTATCGACGATGTAAATAAGCTGCTCCTCATAATTCAAATTCTCTCTTAACCCAAAAGGTGTAAAATCCAATAGATTTGGCACATATCTTCATAATAAGGACACATGGAACAAATTATGTACCTGAGATAACGTTAGTGGCAAATCAAATTTTTAAGCAATTTTATTAATCTTTTCTAATATCAATAATAGTTTCACGTATTTTGGACTCAACATTTTATGCGTGCCAAATCTCATAATGCCTTTTGTAGGAGAAACTTTGGGAATAGATGATCTTCCATACTGAACTCTATCTTGTGCCTTTTGAGGTTTTCCAAGCCAATTTAAGTTATGTTAACCCTTTTTTTTTTTTCTTTTGATACAATTCTTTGAGTCACTTGAACGTTCAAGCAATATGCTAAAGGGAAAATACGATACGATGAAGGAGATGACTCAAGTGTCTGTAATCTATAAAATTAAAAAAAAAAAAAAAATAGTTGTATGCATGTGCATTGCGCGAGCCTTAGTTTTTTATATGAGTAAAGCCGGATATATCCTTTGTGTGAGTCATTCGTTATAGTGTATATTATTTTATATGAAATTTCCTCTTTTAAATAAAACAAAGATGAAGTTTCTTTATAATATAAATGTCGGGGCTTTGATCATAACTAGGTCATTTCTAATTTTTGCTTTTTTTTTTTATGACATATGGAAATTTAAAATAGTAGGGGTCTTTCCAATGACACACTTGATAGGAAGACTTTAAAAATGGTAAAATTCTCGATAATTGCTAATTTGAAACGTTAAAGCTCATTAAAACTACTTTTTTAAACAAAACTTTTCTTCGAACTTTTTGCTTTTTTTTTTTTTTTCTCTCTCTCTCTTTGTTTAGCATATTTTCCAAGCATATGCTTTGTTTTTTCTTTTTTCTTTTCAAATATTTAATATTGCCCTATTAGCAGCTATCTTAGAACGGTTAAGTTAGTTAATGACAAAATGACTTGATTACAGAAATCACTGAAACTAAAGGATGCAATAGTGCAAATTGAGAATTCAAGGATCTAATTGGACAAATCACATAACGTAAGGACCAAGTATGAAATTATACTTCAAGCCAATAACAAGTGCGTGAATCATGCTTCTCAGCGGGCCTCATCGTAGCTCGTTGTAGGTTAGGGCTACTAGAACAACATCGTGAAGAGTTCATCTAACCAAAAGTTCTATCCCCACCAAACCCTGTTCTCAGATATTCTATATGGCTAAGATGACTAACATCACCCCCGGATTTGAAGACCCAGTTGTCCCCAACAGACAAGTGGAAAATGTTGACGGAAGTATTCAAGAACTTCACAGACTGTTTATTTGGGCAAGCCTGCGCATGAAGCGTTCGGAGTACCCCACCATGAGTGACCGCTACTACTCGTTCTCCTGCACAGTGAAGAAAAGTCTTATTTGCATTTTTGTTTCGAGCTTAAATTGTATGAGAAATTCTTTACTAGTGAAAAGAAAGCCCAATTTAATTATGGTCGTCCTCGTCCTAGTCCTCGTCCTTCTTCTGCTATCCCAAAGCAAGCAAACCCAACAATGGGGCATTTAAAAAGCAAAGAGCATTAGTGAATTTTTAGAAAGCATTAAAACAACAATTAATGCTGTTCACCAAGTCTTGTGATGTTTAGTTTTCAAGAATGAAAAAGGTAATCTAGGAAAAACTCCTTTAAAAAGAAACTATGGAGAATCGAACTGGCGAAATATGAGTATTATAGTGCCCGGTCAACACTATGCAAGGGGTCACTTTCATGTATAAAACTACTAACATTGCATTTAGGCTAGTAGAACACTCCACAATTCTGGTGAATAAGTGACGTACATAATCTCTTTACCTTTGTGCTTCATACCGATGTTTCGCAAAGACATAGTGCAGCGCTGATAAAGCTGATCAATACTTTCACCACCACCCTGCATTCAGAAGAACAAGAGAAATGATTGATCAGACATTCCACTTATGAACCAATTTGACCCTACAGCCTGCCAAAATCTTACTTAATAGATGCTTTATCTTGCAATCCTTGATTTTGTAATGGTTAACATAAGGCATACGAGCTGTACTATGTTTTACAAATTAAAAAGAACATGTAAGATGTGAATCCATTAAACAGCCAAATGAAAGGACTGAAATTGTTACAACTATCTATACAGCTTATAGAAAGAACACGTCACCTAAACCATTGAACCACACCAACAATAAAAACTATGAATTTGACAATATCAACATTATGCATAACTCCAAGGTTAGTGGCGAAATGGAAATTGAACAAAGTCAGGCGCATTTTATAGAGTTCACTACAAATCAAAGCCCACCGGAATTTCTTGATCTGTCTTTTGCGATTGAAGGGCTTTATAGGCTTCAGGACAGACACTGGCTGCAACGTGTGGCTGAAGGCCTTGAAGCTCCCCAAAATTTCTTTCCCGTAGACCTAGATCTTTGATAACCTAGATTCTCATTTGAAAACAGCATGCAAGATACTTTAGAGGACCCAGTCATTAATCGAATGTAAGAATGAACATGAACTTCTACAGCATTCTAAACTTTCCAACAAATAAAGAAAACATCTAATGGAATCTCATAGTTCTGCATCACTGTCTGACTAGATAATGCTAAAATTTATGTGCAATTCTCATAAATAGCAATGCCAGATCAAGAATAATCTCACTACATCACTGTCTAAAATTTACATATATGTTGGGTTTTGTACCCCCAAATGGATAATGCCAAAATTCATGCATAATTTTCATACATAGAAATGCCAGACCAAGAACAGTCTCATTACATTCATACCTCCAGTCCACCACAAGCAGTTGCAATCAAATTTGCTGTCTCAAAAGCTCGCTTTAGGTCAGATGAGTAAATTGCAGAGATTTTACCTTCTCTGGACAACCGTTCACCCACCTTTCAGGGAAAATGACAGAAGATGTTAATAAACCTATTGGTCAAGCCAAAGAAAGGGATGACATATCACAGAAAATACTCACCGCAATTGCTTGCCGCCTCCCAATGTCATTCAATTCGACATCCAGAATTCCCTATTAAATGCAATGACATGACTATGAAGGTAAATAGAAAAAGAGGCAGAAACCAATTTTTAAACAAAATGCGTGAGACGGCATATATCGGCACAATCCGAGATATATTTGCTTAAACCCACGCATAAATATGGAGAAACCTCAAGTTAGTAATGCTTTTTCCCTAATTCTATTAGGCACATCCTATCTGGGAATGAATATCGATCACTTAATCACAAAAGTTGATATAGAAGATGTTAAATTAATGTCTCGAATTTGAATTCGGATAATGATTTATTAAACTAAATTTTGTTGATGAAGATTTTCAAGTGGATTATAAATCGGATGAAGAAATCTTTCTTCTTATTGGACTTTCTTTCGGACGTGCAATATAAGCAACGAAATAAGGAGGATATGTTTTGTTACTAGAAGACAAAAAAAAAAAAAAAAAAAAGGGGCACACTATTTTATTATCAATTTATTTTAAGGGAGATAAAAGAAAAATGAAGAAAAAGGAAGGTTTTCTTCCTTTACCTAGGAGCATCCCACTTTCTTGTTAAAGAAGAAAAGAACCCATGGGGCCCAAAGTCAATAGTTTTGACTTTGGGAATAGAAACGCGTTAGGGTTTCTTTTGTATGTAACAAAAAAAAATGCTAGAGCCAAAAGAATGTGGGCCTACAGGTCCATTGTTGACCTTTGGACACATATATAAAAGAGGCAGCCCTACGAGAGTTTTCTAAAGCCACGAAGAAAGACATCCACCTTGAGAAGAGCTGCAAGCCTTGAATTGAACAAGAACACGAAGCTGTACATACGTAGACCAAAGACAAATACTGGAGTTCCTGATTTTGACATACGTAGAGCATTTTGTTTTGAGCTTGAATGCGTGGTAATTTTCTACAATAAGTTTATGTCCAAGTGAGTTGTTTATTTATAAACAAGTTGGGTTTGGGCTTAAGTTTAAGTGTAAGAAATTCTCAAGCGTGTGAGCGATTGTAAACTCTAATTCTTTGATTATAGTGAATTATTTATTGTTGGCTCTCCCTGTGAATGTAGGTACCGAACCACATAAATTTCAAATTATTATTTCTCATTTATTTATTTGAGTTTTGCGAGTTAACATAAATTACAAAAATTGTTGTTTCCACATATTATATTCCAACAATTGGTATCAGAACTTGGGATCGGATTTATTGATTGTGATTTAAAGTTTTTGCTTGTCTGATTATTATCTGAAAATTCTGCTATTACAATTATGTCTAAGAGAAAATTTGAAATTGAGAAGTTTAATGGGAGGAACAACTTTGGATTATAGAGCATCAAGATGCAGGCATTATTAACATCCCAAGGTTTGGTTAAGTTACTGGATGGTGAAAATGAGTTGTTGATTATAATGAAAGCCTCAGAGAAGGTAAAGTTAATGGAAAGAGCAAAGAGCACAATCCTATTAAATTTGTTGAATGAGATTTTAATCAACATTACTGAAGAGAAGGATGCTGCAACATTATGGGCAAAACTTCAATATGTGGAAAAAGGTTTGAACAATTGCATATACATGTTGAAGAGAATGTTTCAATTTAGATATACTGAAGGTACATCTATCAGAACCCGCTTAGATGAATTTAATAAAATCATGATGGATCTTAAGAACGTCGGTAAGATACTTGATGATGAAGAATAGAGCATGATGTTGTTAGTCTCTTTACCAAAGTCATGGGAGCACTTTACTGATTCACTGTTATAGAGGCTTACTACAATTATCTTAGAAGAGGTAAAGTTCGCCTTATTCTCTAAGGAGTAGTAGAAAAAGTTGTGAGATGATGGTCTAAAGCAAGGAGTAGTGCAAGCACTGACGATTCAAGGTAAAGAATAACATCAAGGGCCTAGTAGCAACAAAGGTAAAAGCATATCGAAATCACGCCATAGAAAGTCTAAGGGATGCATGAAATGCTTTGAGTGTTACAAGAAGAGGCACATCAGGAGAGATTGTCCAAAGCGGAGGATTAAAGGTGATAGGCAGAATGCCATAAGCAATGTGGCGAACGTTGCCAAGGGGAGCACTAGTGATGCAAAAGTTATTTTATGTGTGACTACTACTTTATCAAGAGACAAATGGGTGCTAAGTTCGGAGTGTTCTTATCATATTACTCCTCATAAAAAATGATTTACTACTTACCAAACTGCAAATGGCGGTAGGGTTCTTTTGAGGAATAACACAGTCTGTAAGGCTGTGGGGATAGGGACAATACGGATTCGAATGCACGATGGGATGGTGCACACATTAACAAATGTGAGGCATGTATTGGAGCTAAAAAAAATCTTATTTCTCTAGGGACACTTAACGACATTAGGTGTAGGTATACTGCTGAGATCTCTTGAAGTGCCATGATAGTGATAAAAAGGAAGAAAGTGAATACTCTTTATCATCTACTGGGAGAGACCTTGACCAAAACCGCTGCAGTTTCATCAGATGAGTCAGACTCTAACTTAACTCAGTCATAACATATGCATTTAGGGCACATGAGCGAGGCAGGTATGAGATGTTGAGTGAAAGGGGGTTGTTGAAGGGTCAAAAGGCAAGGAAACTGGACTTATGTGAGCATTGCATCTTTGAGAAGTAGCACCGAGTTAAATTTACTATAGCTGTTCATTTGACCAAATGACCAATTGAATATATTCATTTAGACGTCTGGGGCTCGTCTTCGGTTCCTTCGAAAGGAGGTGCCTGATATATGCTGATATTTATCAACGACTATTCAAGAAATATATGGGTATACTTTCTGAAGCACAAATATGATGTGTTTGATCAGTTCGAGAAATTTAAAGCATTGATTGAGAAGCAGTCAGATAAACAAATAAAGTACCTAAGAACCGATAATGGCATAGAGTTCTATGGTAAAGATTTTACCAAGTTCTGCAAGAAAAAAAAAAGGTATTGTGAGACACCGCATAATACCTAGGATACCACAGCAGAATTGTATGGCAAAATGGAAGAACAAAACTTTGCTTGAGTGAGCTCAATGCATGCTTTCACATGCAGGACTTCACAAGGAATTTTGGGCTGAAGTAATGAACATGGCATGTTACCTAGCTAATTGATCTCCATCATCCGCTATCGAGTGGAAAACTCCTGAGGAAGTATAGTCGGGGAAACCTGTTGATTATTCTAGATTACGTATATTCAAATGTCTTGCGTATGCTCATGCGAGTGATAGTAAGCTTGAGCTTAGGGCAAAGAAGTGCATATTTCTGGGTTATGCACATGGGGTGAAAGGCTACCAACTGTGGTGCATTGATCCCAGATCACTCGATTTTCTAATAAGCAGAGATGTGATCTTCGACGAGACTGCAATACTTCAATTGAGGAGTTCTGAGACACAACCAACAGATAAGACAAATCATGGTGTCATTAGTGAGATGAAGCTTCAGGTGGAGACTCCAAAGACCTCAAAGGTAACAGAAATTGAGATTGCAGCTGAGACTGTAGTTCCTGAAGTTGGTGATAATGGACAATCAGCACAACCACAACACACTATAGCTGCAGATAGACAGAGAAGACAAATGAAATCACCGATACGTTATAGTTATACAGATATTGCTTATGCATTGACTGTAAGTGACGATGTTGAGATAAATGAGCCTTCGTCTTACTCTGAGGTGATGACTAGTTCGGAGTCGTCGCAGTGGCTAGGAGCTATAAGTAAAGAGATGGAATCACTCCATCAAAATCAAACATGGGAGCTGGTTAAAGTACCAAAGAGCCAAAAGATTGTCGAAAGTAAATGGGTCTTCAAATGGAAAGAGGGCATTTTCGGTGTCAAGGCAACGAGGTATAAGGTAAGACTTGTGGTGAAGGGATATACACAACATGAGGGCATTGATTACAATGAGGTGTTCTCTCCCGTAGTAAGACATACTTCAATTTGTGTTTTACTTGCCTTAGTTGCTTCACAAGATCTCAAGTTAGAGCAACCAAATGTGAATACTGCGTTTCTTCATGGTGAGTTAGAAGAGCAAATTTACATGAGGCAGCCAGAGGGATTTGCTATTCCAGATAAAGAAAATCATGTTTGCTTGTTGGAGAAATCTTCGTATGGGCTAAAATAGTCTCCTAGGCAGTGGTATAAACGTTTTAATACTTTCATGGCTAGGCAAGACCATTCAAAAAATCAGATGGATAGCTGTGTCTACTTTAGGAGATTAGATAATGGTTCTTTGATTTATCTACTCTTATATGTTGATAATAAGCCGACAATAGCTAAGAATATGTTTGATATTAATGTGCTGAAGAGGCGGTTAAATGTTGAATTTGAGATGAAAGATTTAGATGCTATAAAGAAAATATTGGCTATGGAGAATTTGCATGACAAAGTTAGAGGAGTTTTACGTCTATCTCAGAAGAAATATATTGAAAAGATTGTGACATGTTTTAATATGCAGTTGGCAAAATCTGTAAGTATACATTTACAGAAGCATTTTAAATTTTCAAATAAATTATCAACGCAGACTAAGGTAGAGAAGGAGCATATGTCTCGTGTTCCTTATTCTAATGCCATGAATAGTGTTATGTATGCTATGGTGTGCGCTAAACTTGATATTTCACAAGTTGTGAACGTGATTAGTCGCTATATGAAGCGTCCTAGTAAAGCTCATTGGGAAGTTATGAAATAGATCCTTAGATATTTGAAAGGGACAATAGAAGTGGGAATAGTGTACCAGAGGAACAGCAATGGTAGTGAGACCACTGGTTTTGTGGATTCATATCATGCCGGTGACTTGGATGATCGTAGATCTTTAGCAATGTACATGTTTACATTAGCAGGTGATGCAGTTAGTTAGAAAGCGTTCTTATAGAATCACATTGCCTTGTCTTCAACTGAGGCAAAATACACGACACTAACCTTTGTAACAAAGAATGCGATATGGTTACAAAGTTTGCTCTCGGACTTTGGGTTAGACGGAAAAGTGTTAATATACACTGTGATAACCAAGGTATGATATATTTGGCATATAATCCAGTTTATCACAAGCGAACGACGCATATGAATATCAAATACCACTTCATCCGAGATGTCTTAACTAAGGGTAATGTTATTGTCAAAAAGACTGTTACAGCTGATAAACCAGCAAACATGATTACTAAGTCTGTTCTTCTGGCAAAACTCAAGCTCTACTTGAGCTCTATTGGTATCTGTGGAGAGTGAGCGCCCATCGAGGTGTTTGGAGAGCAACATGGATGATGAGCACTATAACTTGGCTTCAAATATCGAGTCAAGGTGGAAAATTGTTAAATTAATATCTCAAGTTTGAATTCAAATAACAATTTGTTAAACCAAATTTTGTTGAAGAAGATTTTCAAGCGGGTTACAAATCGGATGAAGAAATCTTTCTTCTTATTGGACTTTCTTTCGAACGTGCAAAATAAGCAATGAAACAAGGAGGATATGTTTTGTCACTAGAAGACAAAAAAAAGGGGGGCACTATATTTTTTATTATCTATTTATCTTTAAAGGATATAAAAGAAAAAGGAAGAAAAATGAAGGTTTTCTTCCCTTTACCTGCAGTGAGCAAATCCTTTTGAAAAAAGAAAGAGACGTGGGGCCAAAGTCAAAGTCTTTGCTTTGGGCACACAATATAAAAAGCTAAAAGAACATGAACCCCTCTGCACGTCCACGCCGCTTGAGAGAGGAGCCGTGAGTTTTCTGAAGCCGCACGAGAAAGACATCCACGTGTGCAAAGCCTTGAATAGAAACGCAAAGCCGTACGTACGCGGACCAAAGACAAATGTTGGAGTTCCTGATTTTGGCGTACATAGAACATTTTGTTTTAAGCTTGAATGCGTGGTAATTTTTTGTAATGAGTTTATGTCCAAGTGAATTAATTATTTATAAACACTTCGGGTTTGGGCTTAAATCTAGATATAAGAAACACTCAAGCATGTGAGCAATTATAAACTCTAATTCTCGGATTATATCGGATTATTTGCTACTAGCTCTCCCCATGGATGTAGGTACCGATATTTGAACCGAATCACGTAAATTTCTAATGTCTTTATTATTTCTCGTTTATTTCTCTGGAGTTTGCACGTTGATGTAAATTACAAAATCCCGTCGTTTCCACATATTATTTTTCAACAGAAGAAACCTGAATGTTTCCTTGCCATCACAGATTTCGATTCCATATAGAAAGAGAGAAGTATGAAAATCAACATAGTCTTCTCAAGCGAAGGCTTGTACCGGTGGATTGATAATGCAATTATATATTAATGTAGCCTAGTGCAGGTACATAGCTTGACAAGAACTAATGTCATTCACCAAAATGATGCCTCTATCAACTCAACACTTGCACTGTATTTTGTCACACAATTTGCAAATATCAAATAGTGTACTGCATGCAACCTTTTATATTGTTAAATTTTGACTTTCAAATTAGTGATAAGAATATTTTGGACTATGCACATTTGTTTTAGGGTTTTTTTGAAGGGAGACTATAAAAGGGATGTGTTAAACAACAAATCTTTGACCCTCGCCTCCACATTATATCCCCTTCTTTATTTTTCCTATCTTTTTATTAGATCTTTAGATTTTGTGACTCAACCGGTTTTTGAACTATTGGATTGTGTGCATCGTTAAAAATAGTGAAACCCCTCTCTCCCCATGGTTTTTCCCATTTTGGGTTTCCACCTTTATCTTGTGTCTCATGCAGTTTCAATTTTGCTTTCATCTTTTGCTATTTGTGCTTCGATCAGTGTATCTTTTGTTGTTGTTTCACAACAAATTGATATCAAGGCGAAAGAATTTCAGTTTTTTAGTTTGAGATGGCATCTATCAAGTTCGAAGTGCCATCTTTCGATGGCCACAATAATTTCGGGCTATAGAGGATCGAGATAAAGGCATTGTTGCATTGGGAATGTTAGGTTAGAGCCTTGGATGGGAATTATCCTAACAACATGACTGTGGCTAAAATCGAGGAGATGGAAGAGAGGGTGCATAGTACCATCCAATTGTTGTTGTTTGACAATGTGCTTTGTAGGGTCGTCGATGAAAAAACGGCTTTAGGATTGTGAAATAAGCTTAAGAGTCTCCACATGAAGAAATCTCTTATGACAAGATTATTTTTGAAACAGCATCTTCATAGGCTAAAAATGCAAGAAAGTACTCCTATCTACGAACATCTAGATGAATTTAATAAGATTGTAAGGGATATGAAAATTTTAGATTTAAAGTTAGATAATGAAGACCAATACCTAGTTGTCTTATGCTCACTACCAAGCTCGTATAAGACTTTTATGAATTCTATGATGTATGGAAGGGAATCCATAACTCTTGAGGATGTGAAGGGCTTGTTGAATTCCGCAAAAATGTGTACATAGTTGAATGCAAGTAGTAATGGTGATAAAGTTAATGGATTAGTTGTCAAGGAAAAGTCAAATCATTGTGATAGGTGCAGTAATGTTGCAGTCTAGGTTAAGCCGAGACAAGAGTAAGGTGGAGTGTTAATATTGCTTCAAATTTGGACACTACAAAAATGAGTGTCCTTTGCTCAAGGCTAAGGTGAAGAAGTCGATGGAGAATTATGATTCGACTAGTCTAGTGAGGAATAACGAGTCAGCTAATGCAAACAATGTTCTTACTATTCTGTGTTCGAATTATCATGTTGATAACGAATGCATTTGGATTTGGCATGTTCATACCACATATGTCCAAATAGAGATTGGTTCCACACATAAGAAAGCTAGTGGTGGTTTAGTTTTGATGGGAAATAATGTAGTCTGCAAGATTATGGGTATTGGTATAGTGCGGATCAAATGTCATGACAAAGTAATAAAAACTTTAACAAACATTAGGCACATCCCAAATTTGAAGAAGAACATTATTTCGTTGAGCAGTTTAATTCCATCGAATGCATGTACATAGGTGGAGGTGAAGTTTTGAAATTTTCAAAATGCTCATTATTTGTAATGAGAGGTAATTAGAAAAAAAAAGTTTATATTCCGTAGGAAAGTACCATCGTGAGTTTTTTTTTAAATATATCATCCTCTTTAGATTATAAAAAATCAAGGTCATGAAATATGTGATTGGACCACATGACCAAAAGAGGAATGACTATCTTGAATTTACGTTATTTACTTTGTAGGGATTATGCATTCTCACTTGACTTTTGCGAATATTGTGTTTTTGAAAGTAATGTAAGTTTGTTTCAGTATTGAGATGCACTCGACAAAAGATAAGGTAAACTATAGTCACTCCAATTTGTTGGGACCGGCACAGGTTACATCTAAAGGTAGTGCAATTTCTCTTCTAACATTTATTGATGATTTTTCTAGGAAAGTCTAGATTTATTTCTTAAAGCACAAGAGTGATGTTTTTCATACGTTCAAGAAGTGGAAGATGTTGATAGAGAATCAAACTGGGAAGAAAACAGTTTGCCTTATAATAGACAATAGTCTTGAGTTTTACAAAGATGATTTTAGCAAGTACTATGAAGATTCGGGATTTGTTTGATATCAAACAATTAGGTACACATATCAATAGAATGGGGTGGCAAAGCACTTTTAGAGAGAGCAAGGTGTATACTTTGTAATTTTGGACTTGGAAAAGAAATCTAGGCTGAAGTCGTGAACACGACATATTATTTGGTAAATCGTTCTCCTTCAATCGCAATAAAATTTAAGACTCCAAATGAGATATGGTCAGATAAACATTATGATTATTCTAATTTGAAAGTATTTGGATGTTCTACTTATCATCATGTAAAAGAGGTAAACTTGAACCTATGGCCATTTTCGTTGGTTTTGTAGACGAGGTTAAGGGATATAAGTTGTGGTGTTTTGACCCTTAGTCATCAAAGCCTAAAATTAGTAAGGATGTTACTTTTGATGAAAATTCCATGCTTAGATAGAGAAAGGTTGTTACCAAGTTTGTAGGTATTTAGGAGGAGAATGTTAGGAAAGAGGTGGAGATTCATGTGGAGCATCCACAAAGAATATTTGAAGATGTTCCTATTCAGCCAAAAAGTGACGATGAGCATTAAGACTCAGATTCAATCAAAGCTTATGTAGAAGTTTGGTTGCAAGGAGAGCTAAATAACAAATTAAGCCTCCCCAAAGGTATGGTTTCGCTAATTTGGTAGTATATGCTCTTACAGTTGTTGAAGAGCTTGGTATTGAAGAACTTTCTATGTATCATAAGGCTATTATTCGTTATAAATCTGAGAAGTAGCTTGTCGCAATTAATGAGAGATGGAGTCTCATAATAAGAACCAAACTTAGGATCTTGTGAAATTGTCTGAGGGTAAATGAGCTATTGGATGCAAGTGAGTCTTAAAAAAACAGAGAGAACTCCAAGAGTTGAGGATGAAAGATTCAAAGCACATTTGGTAGTGAAGGGTTTTAGCTAGAAAGAGGAGATCAACTTCAATGAATTGTTTTCTCCAATTGTGAAACATAATTATGTTCGTATGTTGCTCGCGCCAGCGGCCCTTTATGATCTAAAACTTAAGCAACTTGATGTCAAGATCACTTTTCTGCATGGTGAGCTTGAGTTAATAATCTATATATCTCAACCTGAGAGATTCGTTATTGAGGGCAAAGAAGATCAAGCTTGTAGGATGAAATGCTCTTTGTATGGTCTCAAGCGATCTCAATAGCAATGGTACAAGAGGTGTAGTAGTTTTATGTTAAGTCATAGCCACTCGCGGAATGTGCATGACGGTTTTGTGTACTATAAGAGATGGCGTGATGGTTTTTTTTTTATTTGCTATTATATGTGGATGACATGCTTATTGTAGTGAGGAACATGCTAGAGATACGACGATTAAAGAGGCACTTTAGCAGCGAATTTGAAATAAAGGATCTTGAAGTTGCTAAGAAAATTCTAGGTATGGAGATTTATAGAGATAGATGGGTTTGAAAGTCACACCTCTTGCAAAAGAGATATATTTACAAAGTGCTTGAGTGCTTTGACATGAAGAATGTCAAACTGGTAAGTACTTCCTTGTTGTCTAAATCTAAAGAAAAGGAAGATAAAATGCCTCAAGTTCCATATTCTAGTGCTATGAGTAAGCTAATGCATATTATGATTTGCACTTGTCCAAATATTTCTCAGACTGTTAGTGTTGTGAGTAGGTATATGACACATCCTGGTAATGTTCATTGGCAAGCTGTAAAATGAATTCTTCGATATATCCAGGGTATATCAGATATGGATTTGGTCTTTAACAGAGGTTATGACATAGGACATTCAGTTGTTAGCTTCAGTGATTTTGACTATGCAAGCAATTTCGACAAAAGGATATCTTTAACGGGTTATATTTTATGCTTGGTGGTTCCGTGGTTAGTTGGAAGGCAATTTTGCAAGAGATGGTTGCTTTGTTTATCAACGAAGCAAAGTACATTCCAGCAACGGAAGCGGCAAAGAAAGCACTTTAGTTAAAGTGTTTGGTTGCAGAACTTGAGGTGAAATAAGGAGCCTCCGTTATCTTTTGCGATAACCAAAGTGCGAAAATTAATCAAGAACGCAATATATTATGAGAGGACAAAACATATTGATATCTAGTATCACTTTGTGTGTGATGAGGTTGCTAAGGGTAGGTTACGATGAAGAAAGTATCTACTACAGATAATTTAGTAGATATGTTAACCAAGCCAGTTCTTTTGACCAAATTCAAACATTGCTTGGACTTCATTGGCATTTCCATCATTTGCATTGCCTTAGTGGAGTTGGTGGCATTTCATCCCTTCTTTTCTACACCAAGTATGCTCACGTAAACTTCGGGGTGTGTGTCGTTGATTTTGCTATTATGGGGTGGCCTTATGTGGTGACTCTTGGTGGTGAGGGAAAGAGGTCTTGTGGTATTTGGCATGATACCCTTTTGGAAATTTGAAGTCAAAGTGAAAATTTGTTCTGTTTTGACTTTCAAATTAGTGACAAGGGCATTTTAGGCTATACACATTTTTTTTTAAGGAGACTACTAAATGGATGCATTAAACAACACATCTCTAACCCTCACCTCTACACCATCTCCCTTCTTTGTTTTTCCTATCATTTTATTAGAACTTTAGATATTGTGGCTCACCAAATGATTTTTGAGCTTTTGGACAGTATTCTTGTACTCATTATTGAAGACAGTAAAATCCCTTTCTCCCTATGGATTTTCCCATTTTGGATTTCCACTTATATATTGTGTCTCGTATGGTTTCGAATTTACTTTCATTATTTTCTATTTGTGCTTCAATTGGTGCATCTTTTGGCATTGTTCCACAACATGTATAAAAATAATGGTACTCAGCAATTTTCTTTAAAATTAGAAGGCTAGAGAAAAATCTAGAAGCATAGAAAACCTGAAATCTTCCATCAGCATTCCAGTCCGTTTCACCGTGACGCACAACAACGATTTCAGCATAGTCTACCCCAATTGGAACCGATTGAGCATCACCATTGCAAACCATATTAGCAATGACCCTGACAGATACCCAAGAAACGAGACTACTGGTTAGCCTTAGGCACTTGAAGACAGAAGCTACCAAAAAAAATTGTCCTAAAGATGAAAAACAAGCAAAACGAGAGAAACAAGATCGAAAGTCTACTCAATTGATTGGAACAATCAATTGATCATTTGCTTTAAGCTTTGTTCGTTTCACGGAAAATGTAGAGTTTCTTAAAAATATTTTCGAGGAAGCCATTTTCTAGGAAAATGTAATTATTTTATGATAATTGAGTGAAATTTGAAAATGAAGTGAAAAATTATTTGATAAGGAATATATTTTCCTCTATACACTCTTTTTCATTTATTTTATTTTTTAAATTGATTTTTAATTATTTTTATTTTTTAAAAAATTAATTATTAAATTATTTTTTCGTTTTCTTTTCTTTGTTTTCCTCTTCTTCTTCTTGGTTGGTCACCGGCCATGGCGATGACCAACGATTGGCCATAGGCAAGCACGAGTTTTGCCCACCTTTGGCAAGCTTAGGCTTGTCGCTCACCAGATTGGCGAGGTGAACAGCAAGGTTGGCGTGCTGGGAGCTCGCTAGAGATGGGTGAGTTTGAGGCTCACCTATGGCTGATCATCGGCACAACGATAGGCCAATAAAGAAAAGGGAAAACAAAGAAAGAAAAAGAAAAAAAAAAAAAAAAAAAGAGGACGAGGAGGTGAGGACTTGCAGGAGAAGAAGCAAGAATGTAAGATACCAGAGACCAAGTGAGGTAAATTTTTTTAATTTTTCAAAAGTGAAAAATATTTTCCCTAATTTAGAAAAAAATTCCTTTCATGGAAAATGTTTTCCCAAATAATTCATTTTCCGTGAAATGAATACTGAAAAATCCAAAAATATTTTTCTGAAAATTATTTTCCGCGAAACGAACGAAACCTTATTAACAAGAAATTCTCATCATCACAAATCAACGTGACAAGAAACAGAACACGCCCAAAGATAAATCAAGCTCACCGATTCAAAAGGTTTATCCTCCATATTTTGCGGAACCTTGCCACACACAAAGAAAAAAGTGGGCGAAAATAGAGGACAGGGTCAGACCTGGAGTTCGAATCCGACATGGGAGGCATGCGATTTGGCTCTGGAGCTTGCATCCTTGATCGCCGTTGACCAATGAACCGAGTTGCGATTGACAACGTGCGAGCTGTGAAGTGTTTTGGCATAGAAGCAACGTAGACTCATCAATCTCAATGGAGTTTCTGAACATGTTATACCAAATATATCGATCGGGAGGCTAGTCGTCACCTCGGTCTTCCCATGTGAAAGATCAATACGTACACGAGAAGTTGCTCCGCAACGCGGTGTCGACTTATTCTTCACGATCTTTCCTAGAAAGTCCGTAAAGGACCGATAGTTGAGAAAGCACAAGGCATCTCCTCCGCGATCTCGGGGTCTTCGCCTTCACCGGTGCCGACCAAACCGAATGACTCTCCAAAAACATCTAGATTATTATTGTTATGTTTGAAAATCCAACTTCGCTTTCACACTCGTGGAGTCCTCGTCACACCCTTCTCTCTCTCTCTCTCTCTCTCTCTCTCATGGCAGGAGCCTCAGTTGACCGCCACTCGCTGCCGTGGCCCGGCGTCATCACTGTTGCGGTTGAACACCACAACCGTTTGAATTTTTCATTCTCCAAATTATGCAACTACTTGTGTCCTCTTGAAACACGTTAATCTGTTTGAAAGGAGTAGTGATTTTTCTTATTTGAATAAAATTCTTTGTTCATGAAAAAAAAAATCCCACATATGAAAAGAAGAGGAGTTTTGTCAAAATACTTCCAAATACTTTAGAGGCGAACGACATGTTCTATGTTTATTGTAATCTATTAAAAGAACAAGAATTCCAAAGAAATTAGGAAAAAGACATATAGACCTTATCGGAGAAAATAAGGAAACAAATTGATGAGTGATAGGAAATAGACATAATGGGATATATCCTTCTCACTCGAACGCACAACAAGAAGTCGGAAAAAATGATTCCCTTCTTGCTAGAAAATAAAGTTGTTTTTCCCAATCTAAGCTTGTCGTTTTCATGCTATGAAAAAGGCTTTTCGTTGATCAACTAGTTTTTTAGCATCCAAACACTAGATAGCTCGAACCTTAAAAAGACTTTTTATCACACAAACTGATCCTACATTTTATTATATCAGTTTGTTTGTTTGTTTTTTTTCTTTTTTTTTTTTGACTATGTCTAGTAGTTTGGTCCAATCTTTCGGTTCCAATTTACTTCCTCTCTTGATTAATTGCTACTAGGCAATTTGTGTATCCTGTTTAATTATTGGTCCAATCCACTAATTAATCTTCAAATTACACATTTAATGGCCTATTCCATTGACCCATCTCATGCTCAAGTATGAAATCATGATCATGCGTAATGCCCCGTCATAAAAGCGACCAAGATTCCCCCTAGCTATATCCTCACTTTTATTAGCGGTGGCTGGCCCACAACAATATCCTAAAACTTATATGTATACCCACTAAACCTTCATTAGATTTACCAAGACACTGAGCACAATCTACCAATCTTAATCTCCGATAGCCTGCAATCAACACCAGAAGCCTTTTCAAACTCAGGTTCAATAACCATATAGTATCACTTTTGACAATTCAATATATATGAACGCACCTTCCATAAATCATGAACTTTTCGTGCAATCAATGAATACTTAAAAAAAAAAAAAAAAAGACAAAATGGTAATAAATGCTTGATCCAAACTTTATGCAATAAAAATGCTATTTCATAACTTATAGTTTTGGAAGATCTTAGTGTAGATGCTGATTATAATTGATTCTAGTATATCTTTGATTATGTCAAGTAAATAGGAAATTCTGATTATTGTATATTGTCTTTCCTAGTTTATTTTTTACTCCTTACATTATAAGTGTACATTGTACTGACATACAGAAATCAATACAGAGAAAACACCTTTTCCATATTTCCTTTCTATTTTCTGTCATGGTATCAGAGCAGCTCGTTTCCTGACCTAGCTTCCGCAAATCCCCGAATTGCCTTCGTCTTCTTTTTTGATCTCGATTACTGCAAAGCAAACCAGCAAGACGATTAGGAATTCAATTTTGATGTCATGGCAAAGGATAAGGATGTTGTGAATCCTGCAGTAGAAGACTTACCCTCTCAGGATCGGACAACTTCACCTTCTGATCACACTGGATCGACTGAAGAAGGGCAGGTGACCAACAATTTTTCTGCTCCTGCTCCTGCTCCTGCTTCAGTGCAGATGCCTGGTCCTATCTACTGGCCCTCAGTCCCGTGGTACCCTGCACGATGGACTGCTAGACCTGGACAAACCTCGGTCCCATACCCATATGGGACCAACAGTCGGGTTCGATGGCACCGGGTCATACACCCGGATTCATGCCCGGACAGGGATTGGAGCCCCACATATTTCCACACGGGTCGCACCAATTGGGTCCGACAGAGTCGGGTCACAGACCCGGTTTCACGCCTGGATTCATGGCGGAACCCTACCCGTTTCCACACGGGTCGCACGGATCACCATACCTAGTTCCATTCAACGGCGGACGGCCGAAGCTTGGAGACCCGCTTTATACGTCGCCGGCGGACGGGCCGGAACTGCGGCTGATCAGTCAACAACTCACCGGACCGGCAAATTATCACTCTTGGGCTCGCGATCTCCGGCGAGCACTTGTCACCAAGGCCAAAGAAGGCTTTATCGACGACACGGTCTCTTACCCGACAGATGAAAGATTGCAGAGACATTGGCGGCGGTGCAATCAACTGGTGCGCACTTGGATTGGGAACTGCTTGGCGTCCGATGTCGCCGCCGGCCTCCCTCCAACAGAAGATTCGAAGCAATTCTGGGAGAATATACAAGAGATGTATGGCAAATCAGACAGAGCGAGGCTTTTCTCGTTAACACAAGCCTTGACCGAGCTGAAACAAGGCAATCTCTCGGTCACAGCCTGTTTCAACCGGTTATCGGCTTTGTGGAACGAGATTGAAGCCGCAGAAGACAAACTGGAGGGGCCGGAGGCCACTCTCCGACAGTATTATACAATCAAAGAAAAGGAAAAGGTGACAAGATTCCTCCTTACCTTGAACGAGTCGTACTCGGTTTTTCGGTCGCAAATACTTGCGATGGATCCTCAACCGCCGCTCGGACGAATCTTCCAATTAGCCATTCAGGAAGAAAATCAGCGGGTAGCCGCGACTGAGCAGAATCGAGTTGGTGAAGGAACGGGCTTCGCGGCGTTTCCTCCCGGTGTTCTGTCAACAGAGACAATCGCTGGAGCAAGGGGGAGTCTCGGAGCTGCGAAAGGGAAAGAGTTACTTGCGGCGCTGGTGACCAAACCGGGGGAAAACCCTAGCTTTTCACGATCGGACGGCTGGAATCGATTTTTTGGATCAGACGGCCTGGATAAAGGCGCTGGATCTGACGGTCGAGGAAGGCGCGCCGGATCCGACGGACTGGATCAAATCTCTGGGATGAACGGATGGGATCAACGCGCACGATCGGACGGCTTCGGTTTGATGAACTACTCAAGCGGATCGGACGGTCCATATTTTGCCACGTCAGCACCATATAAAGGATCGTATGGTGCACGAAATGCCACATCAGCAGGGAAGGTCAGTGGGCAAAATTCAAAAATTAAAAATAAATATTGTGAATATTGCAAACGTCCACACCATACTGTTGATACATGTTGGAAGTTACATGGGAGACCTAACAACAAAAAAGAGAGGGAATCTTCAGTCTATCAGGTCTCTACACAAAAAGGTGGTGGACCGTCTCAGCAGACCATAACCCAGGAACAATATGAACATATCGTGCAAGCTTTGAGCCAACTCAAGACTAGTGATACTGGTGCAGGATTCTCAGGTACTTTTCTCCATGAAAAGAATTCATTATCTAATGATGCATGGATTATCGATTCAGGCGCTAGTGACCACATAATTTGCAATGAGTCTTTATTTTCCCATGTCCATCAAAACCCACAATCTCCTGTTACGGTACGTCTCCCAAATGGGAACATTACACATGTCACTAAAATTGGTACCGTGCATCTTGGTCAAAATTTTACTCTTAAAAATGTCCTATACATTCCAGCTTTTGAGTTTAATCTCCTTTCTGTGGCAAAAGTATGTATGGACAATTCTTGTAGAGCCATATTCAATTCCAGAAATTGTGTCTTTCAGGACCCTTCGACTGGCAAAGTGATGGGCTTGGGTAATGAGGCACAAGGACTTTATTTTTGGGTCAATTCTCCAGGAGATTTAAAATTATTGAATAAAGGCATTTATTGTAATGCAATCAGTTATAATAAAAATCTCCTTTTGCATCAACGATTGGGTCACAGTGCTATATTCCCTCACCCAAATTGTTCCATTTGTCCTCTTGCTAAACAAACTCGAGCATCTTTTCCAGTTAGTACATCTCGAGCTAAAGATTCTTTTTCATTACTTCATATAGACATATGGGGTCCTTACCATACTTCCCATCGTGATGGATCTCGCTATTTCCTTACGATTGTTGATGATTACAATCGTGCCACTTGGCTATATCTTATGCAATCAAAGAGTCAAACCTTTACTCATTTATCAAAATTCCTTTCCTTAATTAGGAATCAATTCGATAAATCTGTACATCGAATTCGTACTGATAATGGGCGAGAATTTTTTACTTCTGATTGCATAAACTTGTTGTCTACTTATGGGATACTCCATGAAAGTTCATGCACTTATACTCCACAACAAAATGGAGTTGTTGAGAGAAAACACAGACATCTTTTAGAGGTAGCCCGTGCACTTAAATATCAAGCCTCAATCCCTGAAAATTTTTGGGGAGATTGTGTGGTCACAACTGCCTATCTGATTAATCGCATGCCAAGTCGGATTCTTCATGGTAAAACTCCATTTGAGATGCTCTACAAGAAACAACCAGATAACAATCATCTTAGAGTCTTTGGTTGTTTATGTTATGCAACAAATGTGGGTTATCGAGATAAAATGAGCCCCCGCGCAACTCAATGCGTCTTTATGGGATATCCTTCTCTTCAAAAGGGATATCGTGTCATGGAGTTTTCTACAGGACATTTCTTTACTAGCAGAGATGTTATTTTCCATGAAGACAGATTTCCCTTCCAAGAAAAGCTATCTTCATCCAAAGATACTTTGCCAGACAACAATCGTTTTC
The DNA here is from genome assembly GCA_014182885.2 of Eucalyptus caleyi. NCBI lineage: Eukaryota > Viridiplantae > Streptophyta > Magnoliopsida > Myrtales > Myrtaceae > Eucalyptus > Eucalyptus caleyi. The sequence goes on from CM024474.2 coordinate 20,012,936, forward strand.
TTCCGATTGATGAAGAATTATCATCAGCACCTGATTTCCTTATGGCGCATCCACCCTCTATGATACCTAGTTACACACCAGCACCAGTGGAGCTCTCACACCCAAAAACGGAATTACCAGCTTCATCTGAGGAAGTTCCTTCATCTGTGGACGCTACAGAAATAGTTGCTGACTTATCCATGGCTCCTCTAGCTGAGCCACCTCGTCGTTCTGGAAGACAAAGTCGTCCACCTACGTGGACAAAGGACTATATATGTTCTGCTGCAAACTCTTCAGGTACACAATATCCTGTTGCATCCTATGTTTCTTTCAATCGGTTATCTGCAGAGCATATGTGTTGTATCAGTCGTATTTCAGAAGAGCATGAGCCATTTTCATTCACTGAGGCATCCAAAGATCCCAAGTGGCGGCATGCAATGGAATCCGAGCTAGCTGCTCTCATGGAGAATCATACTTGGGATATAGTTCACTTACCACCGCATCGAAAACCGATCGGCTGTAAATGGGTTTACAAAATCAAATTCAAATCAGACGGTTCCGTAGAACGATACAAGGCCCGGTTGGTAGCCAAAGGTTTTACCCAGAGAGAAGGTTTTGATTATCACGAAACATTCTCTCCAGTCGCCAAGGAAGTTACCGTCCGGTCTTTCTTATCTGTTGCAGCAATACGCAATTGGTCTCTGCATCAGATGGACGTCAACAATGCTTTTCTCCACGGTGATTTAGATGAAGAAATCTACATGGATCTTCCTCAAGGATTACGCAGACAGGGGGAGAATCGGGTATGTCGTCTTCGCAAATCCTTGTATGGATTAAAATAGGCATCTAGGCAATGGTATGCCAAGTTTACTGCTGCACTAATCAATGCAGGTTTTCAGCATTCCAAATATGATTATGCTTTATTTACACGAAATGTGGGAAAATCATCAATCTATTTGCTGATATATGTGGATGACATATTGGTTATGGGAAACAATGATTCTCATGTTGCAAAATTCAAGGAATATTTACACTCCACTTTTCATATCAAAGATTTGGGATCTCCCAAATACTTTCTTGGCATTGAAATTGCTAGATCTGACAAAGGAATTTCTCTCAGTCAAAGGAAATTTGTTTTGGAAATCGTTTCTGAAGCAGGGTTATCAGGCTGCAAGCCAGCAGTAATACCCATTGAGCAGAATGTCAAATTGACAACACATGAGTATGATCTCGATATTCCTTCATCAAACAAGGATCCATTACTTAAGGATCCGTCAGGGTATCAGCGACTTGTTGGAAAGTTGATATATCTTACCATGACAAGACCTGATATATGTTATGCGGTACAGATACTCAGTCAATTCATGCATATGCCAAAAGAGTCACACATGAATGCAGCTTTGAAAGTTGTAAGATATTTGAAGGGATTCCCGGGACTCGGTATATTTCTATCTCGTGAATGTGATATGGGGATGACAGCATTTTGCGACACCGATTATGCCACTTGTCCGATGACTAGGCGATCTATCACCGACTTTTGTATCAAATTGGGAAAGTCGCTAATTTCGTGGAAAACCAAGAAGCAGTCTACCGTATCATTATCATCAGCTGAGTCTGAATATCGAGCCATGGCAAAAACTACATGTGAGATAATCTGGATACGAGGACTTCTTTCAGATTTGGGAGTACAAGTCAGTGGACCAAGCAAATTGTTCTGCGATAATGATGCTGCACTTAAGTTAGCAGCGAATCCAGTTTTTCATGAGAGAACGAAGCATATAGAAGTCGACTGTCATTTCACTCGCGACAAAATCAAAGAAGGAGTTCTTGTGACAAGAGGCATTGGAACAGTGGATCAACCTGCAGACATTTTCACTAAGCCACTATGCCAAAGACAACACAAATTTCTATTGAGCAAGCTAGGCGTCCTCGACATATATAGGCCACCAGCTTGAGGGGGAGTGTTGGAAGATCTTAGTGTAGATGCTGATTATAATTGATTCTAGTATATCTTTGATTATGTCAGTAAATAGGAAATTCTGATTATTGTATATTGTCTTTCCTAGTTTATTTTTACTCCTTACATTATAAGTGTACATTGTACTGACATACAGAAATCAATACAGAGAAAACACCTTTTCCATATTTCCTTTCTATTTTCTGTCATATAGTATATCTAATTCATATTACTTTCAAAATATGATTTTTAAAACTCAAAGAAGAGATAGTACCATTTACCTAGAAAAGTCGAAAACCAACCTACAATAGTTACCTGAGCCAACGCACTCATATTCCTACTAATTATTCAAAAAATGATATTAAAAAACCGAGTAATGCACTACTCTAACGAATGACTTGACTAATTACGCTTATTTGTTAATAAAACAACACATACATGTTGATGAAGAAACTCGAGTATAGGAAATGTTCATCATTATCCATTATGTGTATTGTCCAGTAAGCGTAACTAGAACAAGAAACTTTGGAAATGCATTCTAATCAAGCAATACTTCAGAATCGATTTTGTCAAACCCCACAACTCCATAACACAATCATCTACGATTTCCATATAAATCTAAAGCTTAATAGCTCCTTAATAGAACCTCACCGTTCAACTTTCACATAACTTTAAATTTAAAATTGAACTTCAAAAATTACTCTAACTAAATAAATAATAAGCTTGAATACTTACCAAGCAATTACCAAGCAATGCAATTCGCTATTAATTTGGCTTGTCAGGACATTCAGATCATGAACGCGTGAAAATTTCTCTCTCCTCTGTTCTTTCTTTCCTTTGCGGTGGTGCGTCTTTTCTTTCTTCATCTAATCCGCCACTTCATTGCTTGGTCACGCCCAATCTGTTGAAGGACGACAGAACATGGGCTGGATTTGGGTCTATTTAATGAGTCCACATATTACAATCTACCTTTTTTTTTGGTCGGTATTACAATCTACTTTTGCTTACACAAATTTTGTTCTCTAAATTTAGACATACCTCAATCATTAAACAGGTGAAAGTATTTGCATCTTGCCTCCTCTCACCGTGGTTTTGCCAATAAATCTTGACGTAAGGGAATGGCGCATTATTGCAACACTCAATCCGTCCTACAAACGATGCAAATAAGTTGCTCCTCATAAGTCAAGTTCTCCCTTAACCTCAAAGGTGTAGAATTCAATATGTGTTTAGGATTTGGCACCTATCTCCGTAATATGAATCCATAGAACACATTATGTATTTGAGATAACACTAGTGGCAAAGCCAGTTTTTAAACAATTTCATCAATTTTATCTAATATCAAGAATAATCCTACGTATCTTGAAATCAACTTTCCACGTGTGTTAAATCTCATGACGCCTTTCATGGAAGAAACCTTTAACAATAGATGATCTTCCTCATTGAACTCTACCGTGTGCCTCATTTGCAAAGCTAATTTAAGTTATGTTAACCGCTTTGCTTTTTTGTTTTTTCTTTTTAAACACAATTCGTTTCGTCACTTGAACGTTCAAGCAATAATCTAAAGGGGAAGTACGATAGAGGAGATGCCTTAAATGTATTTAATCTATAAAAAAAAAAATAGTAGTGTGCACGTGCATTGCGCAAGCCTCAGTTTTTTATATGAGTAAAGTTAGGATATATTCTTTGTGTAAGTCATTCATTATTTTGTATACTATTTCATATGAAATTTCCTCTTATGAATAAAATAAAGACAAAGTTCCTTATAATATAAATATCAGGACTTGATCATAATTAGAAATTTCTAATTGTAGTTTTTTTTTATGACATATAGCAATTTAAAACACTAAGGGTCTTCCAATGACATACTTAATAGGAAGAATTACAATACTTAATAGGAAGAATTACAAAAAATGGTAGAATGTTCGATAATTGCTAATTTGAAACATTAAAGCTCATTAAAACTAATTTTTTCAAACAAAAACTTTTCTTCATCCTTTTTGCTTTTTTTTATTATTATTTGGCATATTTTTCAATGTGGCACCCCGGACCCTTCTTAGGTCGCCACAAGCACCAGCGTTACACCTTATTACATCTCTTATAAGAAGCGTCGTAATTCATAGACATTTTTTTTTTAAACGGTCCCAGCGCAACTCATTAGCGGAAGCAAAATAAAACACCACCATCTCACCCTCCATCAACCATGATACAAATACACACCACTAATTATCATGATAAAAAGACAAGCCATGACACTTTATTTACATATTTCCAAGATGGGATTTCTTGGGTCGGTACATCAAAAGGAAAAGCCAGGGCTCAGCCACGCCTGGCCTAAAACCCCAAAAAGAAACCCTCGACCCGCTACAACTCACGTGCTAAATCCCCATCATCAGTGTCGGCTAACTATCCCCAAAAAGATCCAGCTCCTACTCATCACGCACGGGCCCTCACACCCAACCCGGTGCATCAGGCGGTGGCGGCGGCAACATCCCACGCATCACACCGTCGCGACGAATGTGGACGGATATGAACTCCTGGACAACAGGGCCCCCAGCCAGGCCTACATCGTACATGACTAAACAGCGCACTCGAATATACGTCAATCCAGGAACAGAAGGACAGCCAAACTCCTCGCACTCGACCTCTACATCGGATGGTAGACCGTAAAACACACCTCGCGTGACAGCAGGGAGCGGCATGCTGCTAATCTGAAATGTTGGTCCCCAAAAGGGTGAGTACAACTACTCAACAGGTAAAAGAATCCAATAACCACTCAATGCATCATACAATACCATCATAATATCGTACATGCCATACATGCATCCATGCGTACTTACCTTGAAGCCATGCATATACCATCATACATCTTCATCACAATCATAACACATACGTGTCGTCATGCCATAGGTTATCATCACCATGTTATACACATGTATCATCATATTATAGGTCACCATCATATCATACATATGCCATCATCATTATGTCCTAGACATATCATCTCATACATGCATATCATCATCCCATAAGTGATCATCATCATATCATATCATATATCATCATCATGCCATAGGTGATCATCATCATATCATGTCATATATCATCATCATATCATATCATCATTTTTCACTTTTATCTTTCAATTCGATCACCACATCCGACATCGCAAGATAACCCTCCGGCACACACCACCGGGCATCCGGCCCCCCACATTCCGGGCATCTCGCATCCCAACTGGCATCATGAGGCATTCCCCTGGGCACAAACCTCCAGGGCTTCCGGCATTTACACTCCCTGGCCGGGCATCTCGCATCCCAACTGGCATCACGAGGCATCCCCCTGGGCACAAACCTCCAAGGCTTCCGGCACCCCCATTTCCCAGGCATCTCGAAAATTCCATTGGTCAAGATATTATGGCGACATCACGATGTGGAGGAAGCCACATGGGAGAGTGAGAACAAGATAAAGGAGAAATACCCTCACCTATTTGAAAACACGTGAGTAATGCCTAATTTCGAGGACAAAATCCTCTAAGGAGGGGAGGATTGTGGCACTCGAGAATTTCGCAAACCGTGATGTGCAACGGCAGTGACTGATCAATAAAAGCATCGCCAAATGGTATTATTAGTATTTTGCATGAGCATTGTTTGATTCCATCGACAGACCGATATCTCATGTTTATTAAGAGTCCGATCATTGAATAGACTATCGATATATATATTCCTTTTGATGACTCGAGACAATTATACCACTTGAGTGCACATGAGATAAGAAAAGAAATTGAAACACCAAGACCATGGGACCGAGAATGCTCCACATTTGTGCAAGTTTAAGGATAAGTTTTTATTTATTTATTTGGGCCTTGTTATTGAGGGACTGGATGTCCACTAACTTACTAGCCCAATACAATCCGAAGACCCCTTAATAGTCGACATTTAAGTCAACTAATTGGAAGAAATGTTGACTGAAGCTTGGCTGGATGATGCCACGTTACTAGCGTATGGATAGCCAGCGAAATGCACGGGGAGGCCTGCTGAAGACACATCCATTCCAGCTGTCCGTTTCCCTTGCAACCACCGAAACCTGCCTCTCTTTTGTTAACTGGTTTTAGCAAAACCAGTGGTCTTGTGCTCGTGAAAGTGGTAATCGAGAGATTGAGCGAAACCAAGAGTAATTGAGAGAGAGTGAGTGAGAAAGGTTGCGAGTGAGCAGCGAGAGAGTGAGTCGGCAAGGGAAGGAAGGAAATTAGTCCTTGCCGTGCGTGCATGTTGCTGCTGCCGTCGAGCCGCGCACTCCTCACCGTCTCACCACACGCCGTGGAATCGTAGGATATCGAGGCAAGTGAAAGTCCATGAATCTATATAATGTGATGCTGTTATTGTCCAGTATGATGCAATATACTTGGAAACAATTGAATTCTGAAAGTAGAATGTTAAATTGTGGGTAATCGAAGTAGAGCGCGAACATGCGATTGAGGAATTACGTTGGTTTTGTGTACATTTTGATCCTGTTGATGTATTGATGAAAGACCGACTATTAGTAGACTTGTGGAAGTAAGATAGTCACGGTGGGAATGGGATTTCATGGGATTCACTTAATCCAGTGCAATTTCATGTGTAACCCTGTAAGTTTGTGAAATTTTATGAAGAGTTCTAAAATGAATTTGATCCCGATTTCTTCACGGAAGTTGTGAGGAATTGCATGAGCTAGAGTATACATTTTTATCAGAACTTCTCGGAATCAATACGATGGCTTAAACCTCTTTTAATATGCAATGCTTTCTGTTGAATTTTATTCTGTGATAAAAGAATCCTGAACTGAGTTGTGTGAACTACCACTCATTATACTTAACGAATCTGGCTTGGTGTCCTTAATGAAACTTTTTCGTCTAAATCTCAATTATAACGTGTTAAAATTTCAAAATTTTTCATGGTCATTTGCTGGTTATTTCGAAATCTCTATTGAAGGCGTGCATTCTGGCCTTTACACTGTTTTACTATGAAACTGTTCATTTTGTTTAAGAGTCATTGTATCTTGAGTTGTTAATTGTTATTCACTTGATAGATGCATTGAAATTCAGCATATCACATGACATTGGAAAATTTGATAAAGTCTTATAGATCCATGGAATCCATGACGTCATTGCATCAAAATGTATTCTGTAATGAGATTTATATTATGATGTGAATGTTACCGTCGGAGGTGTGAGCCGACGATGCCCCGGGAGTGTCGGGATGCCCAAGGGTCGAGTGAGTCGATGCCGTTGGATGCCCGGAGGTTTGTGCCGGAGGGTCCTCGGGAGTTTCGGGATGCCCGGTTGTAGGGATTGTACGTAAATCCGGAGGGAAGGGGCAACCATTTTTATGGCGAGCCCTAGATATACCTCGTGATGCCAGGTGGGGTGCGAGATGCCCAGGGGTGTGACGGAACACGCTCTGGATGCCCGGAGGTTTGTGCCAGAGGGTCTTGCAATGCCAGGTTGGGTGCGAAAGCCCAGAGGAATGCAAACACTAGTCCCCGGGGAATGAAATCTTTCTTTGAATGCAAAAATCCAGTACATTAAAGGAGTGCATGTGTGTGCATGTGGCATGATATGAGAATTTGTTTATGAAATTGAGTGGGCTTCATATGGTATTGAAAATGCGTTCGTTATGGCATTGAATTGTTTTTATGAATGTGGTGCAAGTAAATAAACTCTTAATGGCATATATATATATAAATGACATATGTCTTTTGCATGCATCTGGATGGTTGGAGTTTCTACATAATATAGTGTAATGGATCTTTTATTGCTGAGTGGTTGTACTCACCCTTCTTAGGGACTAACATTTCAGACTAAGAGAAAAATGCCGCTGCTTCTTGCGACTCCTGGTATTTTTTATGGACTTCTGATTGACCTACAATGGGAGTGGTCAGAGAACCGTCATCCTGGGGTGCACGGGTTGGTTTTCGAGCGCGTAAGGATTTTGCTAACTTTTGAGATAGGCCTCTTTGCCGGGCCTATTCAACAGGAGTACATATCAGTTCTCATCCGTATGGATGGTCGCCTTCTGAGGGTACTACCACCACCACCGGCTAACGGACCTGACTGGATATGACCTAGAGTCGAAGGTAGCAGGAGATGCATTTTTTTGGGATGTCGACACATGGGTGATGGACGGATGCAGATGATATCCAAGTATAGAAGTTGGTTTTCTTTTGGGTAATCGCCAGGCACAAAAAGACCTCGGCGTTTTGTTGTACCAACTATCATAGTCCATCCCTTATATAAATAAAAGTGTTCGGCCTAAATTATGAAAGTTTTAGTATGGTGTGCATCACTTTATATTTTGATGAAGGGTAGTTGAATTATGCTTCCACCATATTATTTGCACAGGGACCGGTAAAGAAAACAAATGAAAACCCCCAGGTATTATAAGTTATGTTAAAATTTCTTTGGTCTTAGAGTAGTATGCTACAAGAGAATGTAACTGTGGCGACCCTAACGGATCGGGGGCCATTTCGAGGGTGCCACATATGGACTTCGTACCAATTAAAATAATCCATTTATCATGCCCTTTTTACATTTATTTAAATTCCAGCTTGTGCCACTTTCGAAAATATTAAATTTAAATATCCATATGATTTTCAAAAATCATAAAATTAAGGCAAGTGATGGACAAGACAATGGGATAATGATTTCATGCAAAATACATGGCCAAATAGAATTCCACACAAATTCATAATTCACACAAATACAGCATGTAATTTCGGATGAAATCAGAATGCACAGTTTACGGAATAATTTAATTAAAATACCCGAACGACCTCCAAAAATTACGAAATTTTACCGAGTTATAGCCAAGACACTAAAATATATTTTTCATGAAGACTTCCAAGCCAAATTATTTTTAAATTATTTTCTACAGTCACACGAAGCTTCTGGATCTAACACCGAAACGTCCAGTGCATGCTTCTCCGAAATACTGAGTCTTCACCTACCTATTCTTCTTCGTTTCCTCTGAAATTTGGATATGTTTTACTTCAAGATGTTCTCTACAAGTTTTATGAAGGGATCTAAGTCAAATATCCAGAGTATAGTCGTCATTTGGGTCCATGAAGTCTCGGGTGTCCTGTACCACGTCTCCAGATTTACCGTCTTCAAGAGTGAGTCGATTTACTAAGTTATACTTGTTAATTTTACTTAAAATTTGAGTATGTTGTATTTTAAGATGTTCCCTACAACTTTCAAGAAGAAATCGAAGAGAGATTCTTAGTGCAAATCAACATGCAACCACAAATCCACCGAAAGGTCAGTGAAATCGTTCCAGATCTGAGGTCTCCGTAGGATGAGATTTTTACCCCTTAAATATCCATCAGTTTACACCAAATTTTAGTATGTTGTATTTTAAGATGTTAGCTACAACTTTCATGAAGAGATCAAAGTCAAAATCGAACTCAAAACATGCATGCAAGCTCTCACAAAGTTCTGGCTCAAACGGTTCATGCGAAAGCAGCATGCAACTCAAGAACAAAACACATTAACTTCACTCCCATGCCTCCAAATGTCCTAGATTTCGACCATATATGCAAAAAATTGGTGCAAGAGTAGAAAGTGGATTCCCAACTTGCCTCTAGACCACACAAACAGCGGCACACAGCGGCGAACAGGCGGCGCACGGGCGGACGGACGGTGTGCGACGGCGACTCCTTCCTCTCGGCTTCTCCTCCCTCTCGGCCTCACTCTCCCTCTCTCTCGCACAATCTCTCTCTCTCTTTGGGCGGTAGCTCAACCGGCCACCTCTCTCTCTCCTCTTCCCTTTTATTCCCCCATTTCCTAATCATTTGCAATGATTAGTTTGCCTTTCAATTGGCCAATGCATGCCATCTCCTCTTGCCACTTGTCACAACACATGCATGGGCTTGGGCTTCCTCTTCTTGGGCCTCCTTTTGGGCCGGCGATAGCCCCCTTTCGCGGGCCTAATTGGGCCGACCAGCTTGGCCCACTAAGGCTTAGGCCAATGGGCCTAAGGCCCAACCTAAATAAAAATTAAATTTTCCCCCTTTTTATAATTTCTTCTACAAATTTCAAATTTTAAATTCCACATGGCCAAAGTCTTGTGACATTTTATTTATAGAAATTTGGTCTATAAGGTGCATGGTCAAGCATAGATTATTATCATTAATCTATCAAATTTAAAATCTCATAAACACAAGCACAAATCACCTAATCTTAAAAGGAGACTAATGGCTAAAGCATAAACCATAGGTAATTTCATTACCTAATTACGAGCTTTAATTCCTCTAGAGGGTGACTTGAATTTTGGGATGCCACATTCAAACATATGCTGTGTTTATTTTTTCTCTTTGTCAAATATTTAAAATTGACCTATCAGTAGCCATGTTAAAACGGTTAAGTTAATTAGGGACAAAATGACTCAAGTACAAAAATCACAGAAACTAAAGGATCCAATACCGCAAATTGAGAATTCGGGGATTTAATTGGACATATCGCATAACGTAAGGACCAAGAATGATATTATCCTTTAAGGCAATAACAAGTGGGTGAATCATGCTTCTCATCAGGCCTTATTGTAACTCGTTATAGGTTAGGTGTGACATCCAGAATTTTCATAACTGTAATTATGTTATATTCGGAAATTTCTGTGTATGATAATGATACTTAGATTATTAAGCTAACTATTATTTGTTTTAGAATTCAGGTGTTTAGTAAAAATTTAAGTAGAATCATAAATTTCGTAGGATGCGGCGAATAATTTTTTGTACACGTAAATCGTCCCAAGTCTAATGTGTGAATCAAATTATGCATACGCTAATAGTAGGGCTGTATTAATTAATTTATTGTCGTCTTAGTAGTGATGGTTGATATCAATTGTATAAGTTTTAGTTAATTAATAATAATAGTGATTCACTTACGCTAATAATATTGGAAGAAGAGAATTGCGTTTCTCTTTCTATATTTTGCTCACAAAAAATTAAATCAAAGCTTATAAGTGCCGCATGTCTTTGTAAGAACTCATACAAAGCAAAGTATTCTCCCAAAGATAAGTATTATGGCTAATTTTGACACCTAGATTAAGTCGTGATTACTTCAAATGGAGTTACTCCTTCTTGCATTTCCTTTGGACCGGTACAAGACTTTGCCTTATATTTTTGCCTCATCCTATTGATAATTGACATGCGTAGCTCCACCTAGCAAAGGAAGACATCATCTTAGCTTGGTTAGTCTTAACAATAACTTCCTTTACTTGGCCGGAACACTCTTTTTCACTTTTGGCAAAAATCTCAAGAGAAACTTTCATATGCAATTCTCACCTTTAATCTTATAATTAGTGAACTAGATTTCTTATTCAAGAGCTAGAAGCTGGTGACGGCAATTTGGTGGTTCGCGCTTGTTTAGGGTAAGTGAAGTTCTAAACATTAAATTGTTCAATCTCCTTAGCACTTTAACTTGGTTGGTTGGTTGAGAGGTGAAATTTTGATGTGCATGTTATAGATATAGTAGTTGTTAAATAGCCTTGATTATCTCATACCCGTTTTAAAAGGGTGTGACTGATTTCCTTAATCTCTGTTAAATTCGGTAAGTGAAAATGTTGAGTTTAGATTTGAAAGAATTATATTGCATGTGTTGGATTCAATTAATACTAGTGAAGTTCACATTCTGCTCATTTGAAAATGAAGAATCTATTCATTTTGCTTGGTCAAAATTTGTTCGTTCTACCATATGAGTCATCGTTTTATTTGGTTTTGAATAGTTATAATCTATTTCTTCTATCATATTTGTCTTGATGACTTCTTGCATATTCATTCTACTTCCTTCTGAATGGTCAGAACTGTTCATTCTGCCTTATTTGGCATCATTTTGTTTTGTTCTAAACGGTTAGAGTCTATTTATTCTGTCATAATTGTCTTGATGACATCTTGCATATTCGTTTTGCTTCATTCAGAATGGTTAAATTTTGTTCATTCTACTATATTTGTCCTCGTTTTATTTCATTCTAAATAGTCAAAATCTACTTGTTCTACTAGATTTGTCTTGATGACTTCTTGTATGTTCATTTTGCTAGTCAAAATCTATTCGTTTTTAATAGTCAGAGTTTGTTCGTTCTGTTAGACTTTCAAGTCAAAATCTATTCTTTCTTTCTACTAGATTTTACTAAGTCAAAATCTACTTATTTTTTGAACTTGCTCTTTTGTTCTATCAACTTTTACAAAGTCTGAATGTACCCACTTGATTGTCTAGACTTTAATGAGCATAATATACTTATTATTTAGACTCAAAATGTAACCATTTGACTAGTTCAAACTTTGACAACCAATATATACTCATTTGTTTAGATTCAAAATATACCAATTTGATTGTTCAAACTTTAATGATTAGAATATGACTATATGTTATTTCTCATGCAGTTATTTGATTGATGCATCAAATTGAGTAGACAAACATATGATATGCTAATATGTATGCATATATCATGACTTGAATGAGATTAATGTGCTTCTGTCACCAATATAGTGGTGTAACAATTCCTCATGATGGAAGTTTGCAGAATGCCTCATTGGTTGGAATACCCTGATGAGTGTTTTAGGATGCCTTGGGAGCAAGATGCTTTAGTAGTTGGGATGCCCTACGATAGAAGTTTGCAGGATGCATTGGAGTTGAGATGCCCCATGGATTAGAATGTCCCATGAGTCGAGATGCCCCAAGAAAGTTCGGGAGGAGGAAATATTCATGAATAAAATGCATTACCATACCAAACATTATTTAAATTGTTTATTTGTGTAAAACATGGTGCGTCATATACTTGAGTCTAGATGGATATATTGTTAGATGACGATCTATGATAAATGGAAATGGAAAATGTAAAGTCTACTTATATTTTTATCATATTTATCGGATTATTATGCATTCACTTTGCTTGTATCAAGTGAAGTGATAAGAAAATTTTTCTAACTTAAAATTAGAGATTTCATTTACTGGACTTCAGCTCATTTCTTCATTTTTCAAATGTGTAGGATGGACATCCCTCAACCATTGCACCATGGAGTTCTTATGCATTACGTAGGTCTTTGTGAAAGTGTCCTAAAGTTGTCGATCCATGACTTCGGTCTGAACGTTTATACAATAGACTTTTGAAAGTGTAGTATGGAGATAGGTCTTCCCAACTCCTACCTAGACTTTTGTATTTTGCTCCTAATGCTGTAAAGTTGTGAACTTAAATGTTGTATAAATAAAAGAAGTATAAATACATTATCTATACTTGTACAATTTTCTTTGTAAAGGAATATTTGTAAATGTTTAATTATGCTTGTGTATGCTAAAAGAGAATAATAATAAAATAAATAACCCATATCGCTGGTCACGTTCTGGGTGTCACAATAGGGTTATTGGAACAACATTATGAAGAGTTGATCTAACCAGAAGTTCTATCCCCACCAAACCCTGTTCTTAGATATTCTATTTGGTTGAGATGACGTACATCACCCCCGGATTTGAAGACCCAATTGTCCCCATCAGACAAGTGGAAAATGTTGACGGAAGTATTCAAAAACTTCACAGATTCTTGATTTGGGCAAGCCCGCGCATGAAGCGTTTGGAGTACACCCCCATGAGTGACCGCTATTACTCGCTCTCCTGCACAGTGAAGAAAAGTTTAATTTGCAATTTCTATTTCCAACTTAAATTGTATCGGAAACTCTTTAGTAGTGAACAGAAAGCACAGTTAAATCATGGTCGTCCTCTTCCTCATCTATCTTCTGCTATCACGAAGCAAGCAAAACCAAGAAGGGGCACTTAAAAGCAAAGAGCCTCAGTAAAGTCTTAGAAAGCATTAAAACAACAATTATAGTTGCTCACCAAGTCCTATGATGCTTAATTTTCAAGATTGAAAAAGTAATCCGGGAAAAACTCCTTTAAAAAGAAGTTATGGAGATTCGAACCGGGGAAACATGAGTATTATAGTGCCTGGGCAACACGATGCGAGAAGTCACTTTATGTATAAAACTACTAACATTGCATTTAGACTAGTGGAACACTCCACAATTCTCGTGAATAAGTGACGTAAATAATCTTTTCACCTTTATGTTTCATACTAATATTTTGCAAACACGTAGTGCAACGTTGATAAACCTGATGTATACTTTCACCGCCACCCTGCAGAAGAAACAAGAGAAACACTGATTATACATTCCACTTATGAACCAATTTGAACCTTGCAGACTGCGAAAAGCTCACTCAATAAATGTTTTATCATGTAATCCTTGGTTTTGTAATGGCTAACACAAGACATGCAAGCTTTACTATGTTTTACAGATTGAAAAGAACATGTCAGATGTGAATCCATTAACCAGCCAAATGAATGGACTGAAGTTCTTACAGCTGTGTACACAACGCATAGAAAAGAACACGTCACCTGAACCATTGAACAACTCCAATCACAAAAACTATGAATTTGGCAATATCCACATTATGCTTTGTTTCCGTATTGAAAGTTAGTGGCGAAATGAAAATTGACCACAGTCAGGTACTTTTTGTTGAGCTCAATGCAAATCAAAACCCACCGGAATTTCTTGATCCGTCTTCTGCGATTGAAGGGCTTTATAGGCTTCAGGAAAGACACTGGCTGCAACATGTCGCTGAAGGCCTTGAAGCTCCCCAAGATTTCTTTCTCGTAGACCTGGATCCTTGATAACCTGGATTCTCATTTGAAAAAAACATGCAAGATATTTCAGAGGACCCAATCATTAATCGAACAGTAAGAATGAACGCTAACTTCTATAACATTCTGAACTTCCCAACAAATAAAGATTACATCTAATGGAATCTTATAGCTCTACATCATTGTCTGAAATTACGTATATGTTGGGTTTTGTACCCCAAATGGTTAATGCCAAAATTCCTGTGTGATTCTCATAGATAGAAATGTCAAATCAAGAACAAGCTCAATCACTATCTGAAATATACGCATATGTTGGGTTTTGTACTCCCATATGGATAATGCCAAAATTCATGTGTCATTCCCATAAACAGAAATGCCAGATCAAGAGCAGTCCCACTACATTTATACCTCCAGTCCACCACAAGCAGCCGCAATAAGATTTGCCGTCTCAAAAGCTCGTTTTAGGTCAGATGAGTAAATTGCAGAGATTTTACCTTCTCTGGACAGCCTTTCACCCACCTTTCAAGAAAAATAACGGAAGATAAGATGTTAATAAACCAGTTGGTCAATCCAACGAAACGGATGACATATCATAGAAAATACTCACGGCAGTTGCTTGCCGCCTCCCAATTTCATTCAATTCGACATCTAAAGTTCCCTGTTAAATGTAATGAAATACATATGAAGGTAAATAGAAAAAGACGCAGAAACCAATTTTTAAACAAAATGCATGAGATGGCAGATATCAGCACAATAAGAGATACATTTGCTTAACCCACGCATAATGTGGAGGAATTACAATCTAGAAATGCTTTTTCTCTAATTCTATTAGGCACATGTTATCATGGAATGAAATTTGATCACTTAGAATACGAATGATAACCATTATTACCAGAAATTAATTTTGGAAGATAAATAGATAATTCTATTTATATTCTTGGATGAGTTTCTACACAATAATTGGCATTTGATAACGACACAAAATTTCTATTCCCAAAATATAAATTCGTTTGATAACGACACAAAATTTCTTCCTCCCACGTGGCGATGGACCAGCAGCCGATAGACAGCGACAAGAGCCAGCAGACGGCGACCATCTCTGGTGGCAAATGGTGGGCTGGTGACCGGTGGACAGTGATGGCGGACGCCAGCCAGCGGCCCACAGCTGGCAACAACAGAGGCCAGCGAGGGGACCGGCGATGGCGACAGGTGGGCAGCAGTTGATGAATGGCAATCGGGAGTGAGGAATGTTTTACCAAACAGATTTTGGAGTAAAAATCTATTCCATAAACAGAAATATAAAATAATTTTACCAAATGGATTTCTATTTCAAAAATAAAATGGTTATTATACACATTCTTAATCCCAAAAGCTGTAATAGAAGATAAGAAACCTTATCGGTAGAGTATACATATTCTTTGCCATTACATCTTCTGTCATCTTTTGGGTTCACCCTGAATGTTTCCTTGCCATCACAGGTTCCAATTTTATATAGGAAAAGAGAAGTATGAACATCAACTGAGTATTCTCAAGCAAAGGCTTGTACCAATGGATCCACAATGCATTACAGATTTATGCAGCCCAATGCAGCTACATAGCTTGACATGAACTGATGTCATTCACCAAAATGATGCCTCTGCTAACTAAACATTTACACAGTGTTTTGTCACACAATGGGCAAATATCAAATAGTGTACTACACGCAACCTTTGATATCGTAATGGTAATCAGCAATTTCTATAAAATTAGAAGGCTAGAGAGAAATCCAGAAGCATAGAAAACCTGAATTCTTCCATCAGCATTCCAGTCCGTTTCACCGTGACGCACAACAACGATTTCAGCATAGTCTGCCCCAATTGGAACGGATTGAGCATCACCATTGCGAACCATATCAGCAACAACCCTGACAGATTACCCGGGAAAAGAGAGTGCTAACCAGTCTCAGGCACTTGAAGACAGAAGTTACCACAAAAACGAAAAAAGTAGAAAGATAAAAATACGAACAGAGAACGCACATTAAGAGGCTCACACGGTGATATTCGACTGAAAAATGGTCCGAAAGACGGGGAACAAGTGAAACGAAAGAAACAGCACCGAAAGTCCACTCAATCGATTGGAACATTCAATTGGTCATTTGCTTTATTAGCAGCAAGAAAGCAGCAAGTTCTCATCATCACCAACCAACATGACAACAAACAGAACACACGCCCAAAGATAAATCAAGCTCGCCGATTCCAGAGGTTTTCATTATCCTCCAGATTTCGCAGAACCTTACGACACATTACACACAAAGAAAAAGTGGGCGAAAATAGAGGACAGGATCAGACCTCGAGTTCAAACCCGACATGGCAGGCACGCGATTTGGCTCTGGACCTTGCATCCTTGATCGCCGTTGACCGACGAACCGAGTTGCGATCGACAAATAGCGAGCTGCGAATGACTAATAGCGAGCTGCGAAGTGTTTTGTCATAGAAGCAACGTAAACCCATCAATCTCAACGAGTTTCTGAACATGTTATATAGCCAAAATACGTTGATCGGGAGGCGTTGGTCGTCGCCTAAGACTTCCCTAGTGTGAAAGATCAGCACGTACGCGACAAGTTGCAGAACAACAACGTGCGGACTTCGTCTTCACGATCTTTCGTAGGAAAGTTCATAGACGACCGATGACGGAGAAAGCAAAAGGCATATCTTTCTCCTTGATCTCGAAGTCTTCGCCTTTCCCGGTGCCAAATCAACCAAATCAAACGATTCTTGGAAAACATAGATTATTATTGTAGTTAAATACAAAATAGAAAGGGATATTGGGGAATTTTCTGTATAAATTCGATATATTGAGAGCTTTTATATAGGGAGGAAAATCAAAGGAAATCAGATCAGAGATATACACGTAATCAAAATAAATATTCAAATAAGGTAAAAATAATCTAAATATCTCGATATCGTATCTATAAAAATTCAACTTTGCTCTTATTGGCGTGGAGTCCACGTCTAAACTCCCCCTTCCCCCGGGTCATCAATAGCCTCAGTTGACCACCACTCACTGTCGTGGCCAGCCGTCATAACTGTTGCAGTTGAACATGGACACTGACGTGAAAATTAAAAAATTGATTTTTCTCTCTTTGACTCTTCATCTTCAACCTCGGCTCCGCATGGGCTTAGCTATCTCCACCGCCCAAGCCGCCGCGGTCGCCGCCATCCTTGAGCCAACGCCCCACTATGGCCACCATGGAACGCGGCAAAGCCATTGAACTCATCGCTGGCAGCCATGGACGAGCCAAGTTTCGAGCTCAAAGCCGTTGAGCAGCAGACTATTGAGTGAACATCGATTGTCGCGTCCAGGGCGTCCTCCCCGTCCACCCCCTCTCCGTCGTCCCAACGGCTAAGCCTTGGCCGCAAGCACTCGCCCACAGAGATGGAGATGCAGAGCAATGGTCAACCATGGACGGCCTCTCGTCCACAGATATGAGCGCCGACCTCCGCGTCCATATCCAATCGAACTTCCGGATCTGGAGCCATGGCCTCTCAGTCTCGCGGCCAAGACTCCAAATCGAGCCGAACTTCCAGATCTGAGCCTTGGCCCAGGAGCAACGACAGTTCCAGATCTTAGACTTCATCGACCTTCACGTCTCCTCCTCCTCGTCATGTGTGAGCGAGCTATTGTCGCTCGTGGCCGAGGCTCCAGATCTGACACAAATGGAGCTATTTCTACACAATCGATTTCTATTTATGTTGATGATATGATCTTTGGATTTTCTAATGAAAATCTGTGCAAGAAATTTTCTAAGTCTATGCAGGATGAGTTTGAAATGAACATGATGGGTGAGCTAATCTTCTTTCTCGGGCTTCAAGTGAAACAATTGAAGGAAGGAATCTTGATTCATCAAGAAAAATATGCTAAAGAACTTGTCAAAAATTTCGAACTAGAAAATTGTAAAAAGACTGATATACCAATGTCAAGTTCTTTGAAGTTTAATAAGGATAAAAAAGGAAAGAAAGTTGACCAGAAGTTATACAATAGTATGATTGGTTCACTTCTTTATCTAACTGCTTCTAGATCTGACATTTTGTTTAGTGGGTGTATTTGTGCCAGATTTCAATCAAACCCTAAAGAATCTCATTTAAGTGTTGCAAAGCGTGTCATCAAATGCATTGCCTCAACTTCAAATTTGAGTCTCTGGTATCCTAAAAAAGGAGACTTTACTCTTCTTGGATACTTAGATGCAGACCTAGCCAAATGCAGAGTTGATAGAAAGAGCACCTCGAGCACCTGTTAACTACTCGGAAGCAAGACAGTATCTTGGTTTTCAATGAAGCAAAGTACAGTAGCTCTTTCTACGGCAGAAGCGGAGTATGTAGCTCTTGCATGTTGTTGTTCACAAATACTGTGGATAAAACAACAGTTAAGAGACTTTGGAATTAAAGATTCATGCACTCAAATCAAATGCGACAACACCAGCGTAATCAATCTCACCAAGAATCCGATTCTTCACTCAACAGCAAAACATATAGACATTTGACATCATTTCATTAGAGATCATGTTCAAAATGAAAAAATTTTGATTCAGTTTAGTGACTCAAAGAATCAATTGGCTGATATATTTACAAAACCTTTGGAGAAAAATCAATTTGAAGTTATTCGTTCCAGACTAAATATATTAAAGTCTGAAGAAGTTCAGACTCAGGACTGAAAGTCTAAAGGAACTCAAACTCAGACAATCAAGATCTACGACTGTAAGTTATTTCTATTTTAGAAAATTATCTCTCGAATCAAATCTTGAAAATGTATGATCATCTATCCAAAATTAATTGGTGTTATTTTCCCAATTTTTCGTGATTAGTGCAATCCTTCCTTTTCGAAAAGAAGTCATTTAAAAAAAATGACAGTTATCTAGTTTTTGAAAAGGCAGTTATTTTTAAAAAGGCATTTTTATATTTCCTTTTTCACGACACTCCATATGCCTCGCTTCGACTGCCTTATATACTGTCGGTTCTTCGTTTTACTCTCAAAAACCCTAAGAGAAGCACCGATCTTCAATTTCTTTCTTCTTCTCTTGTTTATTCCTCAAAAAAAAAAATTTCATCTTTCTTGGGAAACAAGCTTAGAATCTCTCAAAGACTGTGAAAGATGCCCTTTCAAAGAAAGTCTTCGAGGATCGCAAACAGGGGACCACAGCAAATGCGTGAGGGGCCTACGCACTTTGATCTCACCGAGGAAGAAGACTCTCCTAAACAACAACAGAGCCCACAACATTCTCAGCAGCGTCCATCTTCTCCATCTAGACCTCAGGATGTTGCACATCAAGAAGAGGAAGAAATCATCGAAGACGCAGAACCCATAAGAACTCTTAATCCCACCTTTACCTACAAGCTTTATTGTGCTTTGAAGAGGAGTGGTACTCCGTTGAACTACATTGATGAATTTATTAAAGACAAAGGGTATGGAAATGAAACTTCATTTCTACGCACAATGGAATGATTGGGAATTGCCCATGCTGGGTCGGCGGAAGAGGTATTGGTAAATATCCCAAGCGATCCACGTGTTGGAGGGCTGAGTCAACCAAATGGGAATGACGATGATAGGATGTACAGTCAGTTTAAACCTAGAATGGGTGTTGTAGCAAAAATTCGAAGCAAAAGGACGGATTTATTTTGATTGGAGGAACACAAGCAATTATACTCTAAGTTGCTTAAGTGTGGCATGATAAACCCTAGAAGAGTGGACTTTGATTTCCTTGATTCTATGAATGTCAATCTACGGGAAAAATTCAGTCTTCTTCAACTCGAATAGTTTTGTTCTGAAACAACAGAGGCTTATGCTGAACTTATTGCTTATTTCTATTCGAATCTCAGTTTCTTGGATGTAAATAGGTTCTCTTTTAGTGTTCGAAATCAAGACTATGTGGTTGACATGAATACATTGGCTGATGTGATTGAAGTTGAAAGAGGGAGATATCAACCTATCAGTGTATCTATTACTCATGCAACGTTGAAGCTTGTTAAGGATAAAAGGACGGAAGGAAAGATTTTCTATTTGAGGATGAATGCTTCCAACATTTTGCTTCACAAGATTGTAATTAACTGACTCAGACCAAAATCTACTTTAAAAATCGACATTTCAAACTAGGAGGCAAAGCAAATGTATGCCATCAATGCTGGGAAAAAGTTCTCTTCAACACACTATTATGTTCCACATGTACAGAGCAGTGGTGAAGGACAAGGGTCAACTTCCTTACTCAGCTCTTGTGACCAATTTATTCAGACATTTGAACATTCAGCCTCCCCGGATTCTCTGTGTTCGAACATGCGATCAAATGGTGGTGGGACTAAAAATGGTCTCTAAAATGCGTCTGAAGGAAATCAACAAGGCGTTGGAACAATTCAAGGAGAAAACCCCTGTCAAGACTCATCCAATCTCTTCGGCTGCAAAGAGGAAAGGGAAGGAGCCCATGGTTGCTCCATTCAAGAAAAGAAGACTCTCATCATTGAGGATGAAGAGGATGAGGATGATATTACCATTTCTACAATGGCATTGAAGAACTTGAGTTGTTCTGTTCCAGAATCGACAGAGAGACAGGAAAAAGACACGGATGAGACAGAACAAAGGACTGGAGAAAGAGAAGATTTGGAGAAAGAAGCAGTGGAGAGAGATGCAGAGGAGGAAAGAATTGAGGAAGAAGAAGAAGAGGAGAGAGGAGATCAAGTGAAAGCAGAGCATGAGGAACACTTTTCTCCACTTGAAGGCATGGAAACAGGGGGAGATCCTGAGAAAAGAGGAACGTCCTCATTCCCTGCCACCAGTGAAGGAATAAGTCGTTCTCCAGCAGATCCAGAGGACATCTATGCCTCTCAATTTCCTGAGGAGGGACATGATGTTTCATCACCCAATGTGCGTGACCATGCTGATTTGCCATCATTTGCCTATACTCCGTCTGATTATGCAGAAGCCAGTACTCAAACTGATAATTCAGCAGACTTTCGCAGAATACTTGATGTTCTCCTGGAGATGCGGGGTCAAATATATGCTCTGGGATGCGAAGTACAAAACTTGCAAAATGCAGGTCAAACCTCTTTAGTTTCTTTGCATGATCAAATCCATGCCCTTGCTCTTCAAGTCCAAGCAAATGCTAAGGGTAAAGATGTGACGCAACTGAAGGAGAATTTGAAAAAGTTGAAAGGGATTGTCCAGTTAATGGAAGATTTCCAGCTTGTTCGTGTTCCCAGGCAATCTTAATTCCATTCTCTTTTCATCTCTACCTTTTTAATGATGACAAAAAGGGAGAGAGATGTGGTGCAAATTTGATTTTGATTTGATTTTGAACTTTGAACTCACTTTTTGAACTTTTGTGTCGATTATGTTTAATTGACTTGACTTTTGTATTTGGCTGTTTGGATTTGACTGTTTGAACATTTGTTTATCTTAAGTACTATTGATATCTCATGGCTTTGTTCATTTACAAGACTAACCTACTTTCTAAGGATGCAGATTCTAGTGTTATTTTTTTTACTAAGCCATTTATCTTTGTGAGATATCCATATTTGCTTAAGTAATGTTTTGTAGGTCAAAGTTATCTAAATCTGCAGGAAAGTTTTGTCACCATCAAAAAGAGGTAGATTGTTAGAGAAAACTTCCTTGAGTGTTTTGAAGCTAACAAAACTTTTCCATCAGTCTAGTCTGAAGATTTGCAGATCCTTCCATCAAAGTTTGAAGACTCCAGACTGTCAAATTCAAGACTCAAAGTATATCCTCATTGATAGTTTCTAGACCGTCAAAGAAGGCTTATTCAGAACTGAATGTTTTGTTAAGGATTTGACTTTATCGACTGGAGAAAATCTCTTGGCTGGATATAGTATGTCCGAATCCGTTATTCAAATCAAGATTGATTTAGGGATTTTGGATCCGTTGATTGACGAAGTATACTTGGAAGGTTCCACTTATGGAAACCTAGACCCTGATTGTATGGGTGAGCAAGATTGATGGGCTATCGTCATATTCCTTAAATAGCTCGAAGATCTTCCTAACTGATTCTGTCCAACAGGTAGATTGGAAGAATTCATTTGATAAGTGCCAACGGGTGTGATGACATAAAGAAGTATATAAGGAAGTCGTTCCAGTTGTTCGAGTGTGTGCGTGATAGAAAAATTCCAAAGTCTGAAGCTCATTGTTCTTTGTCAATTAAACTGTTGAGTGAAATCCTGTACGCAAAAGAGAGTATATCTTTAAGAGACCTTGAGGAAGTGTAGTAGAGTCTCTACACTGTGGAATCAAAGAAGAGCTTTTCTGTAACAACTCTTTTGTTCATAGTGAAATCCAGCCGGTAGACTGTCAGTGCAGAAGAGTGGACGTAGGCTTGGATTAAACCGAACCACTATAATCTCTGTGTTCATATTCTCTTCTCTACGCTCTTATACTTTAATCGTAACTTGTTTTATTTACAATAGACAAATTTCCTTTTCATAATCTGTTGTTGATTAGTACTACACTTATCTTGTAAATTTGTTTTTACATCTATTCACCCCCTCTAGATGCTTTCACATATAATTGTGTCGATAAGTATCAAAGATGAAGGAAAACCTGTTATGGAGGTCCTCGAGCGCTAACCGGAGTTGTAGAGGCAAGGGACGACCAATATCACTTTCAATGAACTCACCCGTTAGTGACTTAAGTTGAGAAAGAATAGATTGGTTGTTCATCACCAAGGCTATGCCACCACTCGAGAGACACAGAAATTGTCTTAGCTTTGTTCTTAGCTTATCGAGTTTAGCCGCTTCCGAAGAAAAACTCCCTGGGGTCAAAGCAGCTAGAGCACGAGAAGCTTCATTTATGGTACACGTTGCCCTGTGCAGATTATCTATAAAGGTTCTTTTCTCTTTGTGGATTGACGACTCAGCAGGAGTGAAAGGAGAAGCTAGCGGTGGATCTTGACTAACATCAACCGCTGAAGGTGGAACGGTTGATGGAGTCTGGGGTGCAGATGCTGTCATTTTCAAAGAAAAGGAGTGAGAGTCAAAGTTAAGTCACTCACTTAATCAAGATGAGAGAACCCTATACATACCAGGCTTCGCAACATCATCTTCACACAAAGGCTGAGGTGTAGTATGCTGAGGTAAGTCACTACTGTTAGTTGATGCATCGACGGCTCTTATTCCAGAAGGGGCATTTAAAAGCAAAGAGCATCAGTAAAGTGTTAGAAAGCATTAAAACGCGAATTATAGTTGTTCACCGAGTCCTATGATGCTTAGTTTTCAAGATTGAAAAAAGTAATCCGGGAAAAAGTTCTTGAAAAAGAAGCTATGGAGATTCAAAGCGGGGAAACATAAGTATTATAGTGCCTGGTCAACAATATTCAAGAAGTCACTTCATGTATAAATCTACTAACATTACATTTAGGCTAGTAGAACACTCCACAATTCTAGTGAATAAGTGACGTAAATAATCTCTTTACCTTTATGCTTCATATTGATGTCACGTGAACACGTAGTGCAGCACTGATGAAGTTGATCAATATTTTCACTGCAACCGTGTGCAGAAGAAACAAGAGAAACACTGATTATACAATCCACTTATGAACCAATTTGAACCCTACAGACTGCCATAGGCTTACTCAGTAAATTGTTTTTTTTTTTATCTTGTAGTCCTTGGTTTTGTAACGGCTAACATAAGACATGCAAGCTTTACCATGTTTTACAGATTAAAAAGAACATGTAAGATGTAAATCCATTAAACAGCCAAATGAATGGACTGAAACTCTTATAGCTGTGTACACAGCATATAGAAAAGAACACGTCACCTGAACCATCGAACAACTCCAATCACAAAAGCTATGAATTTGGCAATATCCACATTATGCATTGTTTCCATATTGAAAGTTGATAGCAAGATGAAAATTGACGAAAGTCAGGTGCTTTTTGTATAGTCCAGTGCAAATCAAAACCCACCAGAATTTCTTGATGCGTCTTTTGCGATTGAAGGGCTTTATAGGCTTCTGGACAGACACTAGCTGCAACATGTGGCTGAAGGCCTTGAAGCTCCCCAAAATTTATTTCCCGTAAACCTGGATCCTCGATAACCTGGATTCTCATTTGAAAACAACATCCAAGATATTTCAGAGGACCCAATCATTAATCGAACAGTAAGAATGAGCACTAACTTTTATAAAATTCTGAACTTTCCAACAACTAAAGATTACATCTAAAGGAATCTTACAGTTCTATACCATTGTCTGAAATTTATGTATACGTTGGGTTTTGTACTCCCAAATGGTTAATGCCGAAATTCATGTGTGATTCTCATAGATAGAAATGTCAAATCAAGAACAATCTCACTATATCACTATCTGAAATTTACGTATATGTTGGGTTTTGTACCTCCAAATGGATAGTGTCAAAATTCATTTGTAATTCTCATAAATAGAAATGCCAGAACAAGAACAGTCCTACTATATTCATACCTCCAGTCCACCACAAGCAGTTGCAATAAGATTTGCCATCCCGAAAACTCGTTTTGGGTCAGATGAATAAATTGCAGAGATTTACCTTCTCTGGACAGCCTTTCAACCACCTTTCAAGAAAAATAACGGAAGATAAGATGTTAATAAACCTGTTGGTCAATCCAAAGAAAGGGATGACATATCACAGAAAATACTCACTGCAGTTGCTTGCCGCTTCCCAATTTCATTCAATTCGACATCTAAAGTTCCCCGTTAAATATAATGAAATAAATTTGAAGGTAAATAGAAAAAGAGGCAGAATTACATTACTCTTTCTATATTATGCTCACAAAAAATTTAATTAAAGCTTATAAATGCCACGTCTTTGTAAAACTCATACAAGGTGCAGTATTCTCTCAAAGATAAGTATTATGGCTAATTTTGACACTTAGATTAAGCCATGATTACCTCAAATGAAGACACCCCTTCTTGCATTTCCTTTGGATATGTACAAGACTTTGCCTTCTATTTTTGTCACATCATGTTGATAATTGACATGCATAGTTCCACCTAGCAAAGGAAGACATCATCTTAGCTTGGTTAGTCTTAACAAAAAACTCATTATACTTGGCCAAAGAACTCTTTTTCACTTTTGGCAAAAACCGCAAGAGAAACTTTCATGAGCAATTCTCACCTTCAATCTTAGAATTAGTGAACTAGATTTCTTATTCAAGAGTTAGAAGGTTGTGACGGTAATTTGGTGGTTTGTGCTTATTCGAGATAAGTGAAATTTCTAGTTATTAAATTGATTCAATCTCCTTAAAACTTTAACTTGGTTGGTTGGTTGAGAGGTGAAGCTTTAATGTGGATGTTATGGGTATGGTGGTTGTTAAATAGTCTTCATTATCTCATACATGTTTTAAAATGGTGTGACTAATTTCCTTTGTTGAATTCGATAAGTGAAAATGTCGAGTTTAGATTTGGAAGAATTATATTGCATGTGTTGGATTCAATTATTATTAGTGAAGTTCACATATTGCTCATTTGAAAATGAAGAATTTGTTTGTTCGGCTTCATTTTGAATGATCAAAATCTATTTGTTTTACTATATTTATTGTCATTTTGTTTTATTATGAATAGTTAGAATCTATTCATTCTACCATATTTGTCCCGATGACCTCTTATGTGTTCATTTCGCTTCCTCTTAAATGGTCAGAATCTGTTGTTATGTCATATTTATCTTGATAACCTCTTAGTTTGTTTGGCTTCGTTCGGAATGGTTGGAATCTATTCATTCTACCATACTTATCCTCGTTCTATTTCATTCTGAATAGTTAGAATCTATTCGTTTTGCCATATTTGCCTTGATAACCTCTTTCATGTTCGTTTTGTTTCGTTTTGCTAGTCAGAACCTATTCATTATGAATAGTCAGAGTTTGTTCATTTTGTTAGAGTTTCGAGTCAAAACCCATTCTTTGGTTCTACCAAATTTTACCAAGTCAAAATCTGCTTTTTTATTGAACTTGCTCTTTTGTTCTACCAGCTTTTACAAAGTCTGAATATAGCCACTCGATTAGCTAGACTTTAATGAGCATAATATGCTTATTGTTCAGACTTAGAACATAACCATTAGACTAGTTTAGACTTTGACAACCAGAACATACTCATTTGTTCATATTCAGAATTTATTTATTTGATTGTTCAGACTTTAATGATCAGAATATGACTATATGTTATTTCTTATATAGTTATTTGAATGATGCATCAAATTGAATAGACAAGCATATGATATGCTTAAATATATGCATACATTATGGCTTGAATGAGATTAATGTGCTTCCATCATCCATATAGTAGTGCATGACGATGCCTTATGATGGAAGTTTGCAGGATGTCCCATTGATTGCGATGCCCTAGGGAGTGTTTTGGGATGCCTCAGAAGTTGAAATGCTTTAGTGGTTGGGATGCCCTATGGTGAAAGTTTGCATGATACATCGAAATTGAGATGCCCCATGAGTTAGGAAACCCCATAAGTCGAGATGCCCCGAGAGAGTTCAGGAGAAAGAAATATTAATGAATAAAATGCATTACCATGTGTAGAACCAAATATTGTTTAAATTGTTTGTTTGTACAAAGCATAATATGCCATATCATAAGTCTAGATGGATATATTATTGGATAATGATTTCTATGGTAAATGAAAATGGGAAATGTAAATTTTACTCATATTGTTATCACACTTATTGGATTATTATGCATTCACTCTGCTTATACCAGGTAAAGTGGTAAGAGAATTTTTAACTTAAAACAAGAGATTTTATTTATTGGACTTCGGTTCATTTCTTTATTTTTCAAATGTGTACGATGGACACCCTTCAACCTTTGTGCCATAGAGTTTCTATGCATTACAAAGGTCATTGTGAAAGTGTACTAAAGTTATCGATCCATGACTTCGGTCTAGATGTTTGTACAGACAAACTTTTGTAGGTGTAGTATGGAGATAGGTCTACCTAACTCCTACCCAGACTTTTGTATTTTGCTCCCAATGTTATAAAGTTGTGAACTTAAATGTTGTAAAAATAAAAGAAATGTAAGTACATTATCTATACTTGCATGGCTTTCTTTATAAAGGAATATTTGTAGACGTTTAATTAAATTTCCACATGCTAAAAAAGAATAATAATCATAATAATAATATAAAGAACAGGTGTCATGGGTGACGTTTTGAGTGTCCCAGTAGGATTGCTGGAACAACATTATGAAGAGTTGATCTAACCAGAATTTCTATCCCCACCGAACCCTGTTCTCAGATATTCTATTTGGTTGAGATGACTAACGTCACCCCCGGATTTGAAGACCCAATTGTCCCCATCAGACAAGTGGAAAATGTTGACAGAAGTATTCAAGAACTTCACAGACTGTTGATTTGGGCAAGCCCGCGCATGAAGCGTTCGGAGTACACCCCCATGAGTGACCGCTATTACTCGCTCTCCTGCACAATGAAAAAAAGTCCAATTTGCAATTTATATTTCCATCTTAAATTGTATCAAAAACTCTTTAGTAGTGAATGGAAAGCACAATTAAATCATGGTCGTCCTCGTCCTCGTCTATCTTCTGCTATCACAAAGCAAGCAAACCCAAGAAGGGGCATTTAAAAGCAGAGAGCATCAGTAAAGTCTTAAAAAGCATTAAAACGACAATTATAGTTGTTTTTTTTTTTTTTTTTTTTTTGGTCGAAACAATTATAGTTGTTCACCAAGTCCTATGATGCTTAGTTTTCAAGATTGAAAAAAGTAATCCGGGAAAATCTCCTTTAAAAAAAAAAGAAAAAGCTATGGAGATTCAAACCGAGGAAACATGAGTATTATAGTGCCGGGTCAACACTATCAAGAAGTCACTTCATGTATAAAACTACTAACATTGCATTTAGGCTAGTAGAACACTTCATAATTCTAATGAATAAGTGACGTAAATAATCATTTTACCTTTATGCTTCATATTGATGTTTTGCAAACACGTAGTGCAGCGCTGATAAAGTTGATCAATACTTTCACCGCCACCCTAGAAGAAGCAAGGGAAACACTGATTATACATTCCACTTATGAACCAATTTGAACCCTGCAGACTGCCAAAAGCTTACTCAATAAATGTTTTATCTTGTAATCCTTGGTTTTGTAACGGCTAACATAAGACATGCAAGCTTTACAATGTTGTGCAGATTAAAAGAACATGTAAGATGTGAATCCATTAGACAGCCAAATGAATGGACTGAAATTCTTATAGCTGTGCACACAGCATGCAGAAAAGAACAAGTCACCTAAACCATTGAACAACTCCAATCACAAAAACTATGAATTTGGCCATATCCACATCATGCATTGTTTCCATATTGAAGGTCAGTGGCAGAATGAAAAATGACCAAAGTCAGGTGCTTTTTGATGAGCTCAATGCAAATCAAAACGCACCGGAATCTCTTGATCCGTCTTTTGCGATTGAAGGGCTTTATAGGCTTCAGGAAAGTCAACAGCTGCAACATGTGGGCGAAGCCCTTGAAGATCCCCAAAATGTCTTTCCCGTAGACCCGGTTCCTTGATAACCTGGGTTCTCATTTGAAAACATCAAGCAAGATATTTCAGAGGACCCAATCATTAATCGAACAGTAAGAATGAACACTAACTTTTATAAAATTCTGAACTTTCCAACAAATAAAGATTACATCTAATGGAATCTTATAGCTCATGTTGGGTTTTGTACCTCCAAATGGTTAATGCCCAAATTCATGTGTGATTCTCAAAGATAGAAATGTCAATCAAGAACAATCTCACTACTTCACCATCTGAAATTTACGTATATGTTGGGTTTTGTACCTCCAAATGGATAATGCCAAAATTTATGTGTAATTCTCATAAATAGATATGCTAGATCAAGCACAGTCCCACTATATGCATACCTTGAGTCCACCACAAGCAGTTGCAATAAGATTTGCCGTCTCAAAAGCTCGTTTTAGGTCAGATGAGTAAATTGCGGAGATTTTACCATCTCTGGACAGCCTTTCACCCACCTTTCATAAAAAAATAACGGAAGATAAGATGTTAATAAACCTGTCGATCAATCCAAAGAAAGGGATGACATATCATAGAAAATACTCACTGCAGTTGCTTGCCGCCTCCCAATTTCATTCAATTCGACATCTAAAATTCCCTGTCAAATGTAATGAAATAAATTTGAAGGTAAATAGAAAAAGAGGTAGAAACCAGTTTTTAAACAAAATGTATGAGATGGCAGATATCAGCACAATTAGAGATATATTTGCTTAACCCACGCATAAATGCGGAGAAACCACAAGCTAGAAATGCTTTTTCTCTAATTCTATTTAGGCATGTCCTATCACGGAATGAAAATTGATTGGTTAGGCACGCATGAAAACTATTTTATTTTTGTTCTAGAACTATTCTTCTGTTCCAGACTTATTTATGCAAATGAAAAATGTATTTCTCTTCTAGAGATCAATTTCCGGCCAGAATGGTTACCATTTATGCTCTTAATCCCAAAAGCTATAATAGAAGATGAGAAACCTTATCGATAGAGTATACATATTCTTTGCCATTACATCTTTTCTATCGTCTTTTGGGCTCACCCTGAATGATGTTTCCTTGCCATCACAGGTTCCAATTTTATATAGGAAAAGAGAAATATGAACATCAACAGAGTATTCTCAAGCAAAGGCTTGCACTGATGGATTCACAATGCAATTACAGATTTATGTAGCCCAATGCAGCTACATGGCTTGACAAGAACTGATGTTATTCACCAAAACGATGCCTCTGTTAAGTAAACATTTACAGTGTTTTGTCACACAATGGGCAAATATCAAATAGTGTACTCCACACAACCTTTGATATCGTAATGGTAATCAGCAACTTCTACAAAATTAGAAGGCTAGAAAGAAATCCAGAAGCATAGAAAACCTGAAATCTTCCATCAGCATTCCAGTCCGTTTCACCGTGACGCACAACAACGATTTCAGCATAGTCTGCCCCAGTTGGAACGGATTGAGCATCACCATTGCGAACCATATCAGCAACAACCCTGACAGATTACCCGGGAAAAGAGAGTGCTAACCAGTCTCAGGCACTTGAAGACAGAAGTTACCACAAAAACAAAAAAAGTAAAAAGATAAAAATACGAACAGAGAGCGCAAATTAAGACGCTCACACGGTGACATTCGACTGAAAAATGGTCCGAAAGACGGGGAACAAGTGAAACAAAAGAAACAGCACCGAAAGTCCCTCAATCGATTGGAACAGTCAATTGGTCATTTGCTTTATTAGCAGCAAGAAAGCAGCAAGTTCTCATCATCACCGACAAACATGACAACAAACAGAGCACACGCCCAAAGACAAATCAAGCTCGCCGATTGCAGAGGTTTTCATTATCCTCCAGATTTCGCAGAACCTTACGACACATTACACACAAAGAAAAAGTGGGCGAAAATAGAGGACAGGGTCAGACCTCGAGTTCAAACCCGACATGGCAGGCACGCGATTTGGCTCTGGACCTTGCATCCTTGATCGCCGTTGACCGACGAGCCGAGTTGCGATTGACAAAGCGCGAGCTGCGAAGTGTTTTGTCATAGAAGCAACGTAAACCCATCAATCTCAATGGAGTTTCTGAACATGTTATATAGCCAAAACACGTTGATCGGGAGGCGTTGGTCGTCGCCTAAGTCTTCCCCAGTGTGAAAGATCAGCACGTACGCGACAAGTTGCAGAACGACGCCGTGCGGACTTCGTCTTCACGATCTTTCGTATGAAAGTTCATAGACGACCGATGACGGAGAAAGCAAAAGGCATGCCTTTCTCCATGATCTCGAAGTCTTCGCCTTCCCCGGTACCAAATCAACCAAACCAGATGATTCTTGGAAAACACCATAGATTATTATTGTAGTTAAATACAAAATAGAAAGGGATTTTGGGGAATTTTCTTTATAAAATCAATATATTGAGAGCTTTTTACAGAGAGGAAAATTAAAGGAAATCAAATCAAATCAGATATACACATAGTTAAAAAAAGGCATTGAAATTTATAGAGAGGAAAATTAAAGGAATCAGATATACACGTAGGTAAAAAAGGCATTGAAATAAGGTAAAAAGAATCTAAATATCTCGACATCATCTATAAAAATTCAACTTTTCTTTCATTGGTGTGGGGTCCACGTCAAACCTACCCCCTCCCCCAAATCGATATATTGAGAGCTTTTTATAGAAAGGAAAATTAAAGGAAATCAAGTCAGATATACACGTAGTTAGAAAAGGCATTGAAATAAGGTAAAAAGAATTTAAATATCTCGACATTTTATCTATAAAAAAAACTTTGCTTCGCATGGAGGCCCCCCTCCCCCTATAAAAAAAGGGT
This sequence comes from Eucalyptus caleyi, assembly GCA_014182885.2. Taxonomy (NCBI): domain Eukaryota; kingdom Viridiplantae; phylum Streptophyta; class Magnoliopsida; order Myrtales; family Myrtaceae; genus Eucalyptus; species Eucalyptus caleyi. The sequence goes on from CM024474.2 coordinate 20,044,875, forward strand.
CATCAATATCCATGGCAGCAGTTGACCCACCACTCACTGTCGTGGCCGGCCCTCATAAGTGTTGCGGTTGAACACCATAATTGTCCGAATTTTTCATTTTCTAAATTATGTAATTACTTGTGTCCTTTTGAAACCCTCTTATCCGTTTGAAAGGAATAGTGATTTTCTTATTTGAATGTAATTTTTACATATTATAGTTTGTTCGTGAATTCAAAAAAAAAAAAATCACACATACGAACAGAAGAGAAGTCCTGTCAAGATGCTTTATAGTATATATCATCAATGATCTCTGTTGTGGTGAGATGAGCTCTAGAGGAGAACGGTTTTAAGTTGGTCTAAGCTTCATTTGAAACCCCAGACCTATTCTGTCGAGATGGGCTCTCCAGCTTTAGAGATGAGCTCGGTTGCAGTGAGACGAATTTCGGCTTGGGCCCCGTCTCTTCCTCCTGATTTCTAGAGTGAGGTGCCAAAGGGCTAAGGCTGCGTTTGGATTCCGCTTTGCAAAGCTACTTTGGGCTTCCAAAGCCCCTTGGGCTAAAAACAGGCGTTTGGGAAAAAAATTTCTAAAGATCCTTAGGCGAAAGTTTGCCTTTTGAAGGCTGAAAGCCCAAGGCAGGGGGAGACCTGCCTTGGGCTTTCGGCATTTTCGGCATGCCACGCCGCACTGTTCATACTTTTTTTTTCCAAAATTATCCTCACGAATTTTTGGATTTTCCGGATGCGTGCCCTTGTCGAGCACTGTTCATCTTCTCCGGGCGTAGAGAGGCCCCGACCTACGCGATCTTCGTCGGAGCTTCGGGCGACCTCCGCAAGTCGCGGCCCGGTGGCCAAAGGCACGCGGTCGCCGGCGACCGTTGCTCGCCGCACCGCGACCTCCGCACGGAGCTCACCGACGCCGCGCGACCCACCTAGTTGCGGAGTCCGGGTCGCGACCGATCAGTGCCGGAGGCTCGAGCGCGACAGATCCGGGTCGCGCCTCGCCGTCCACGGATGGGTCGCGGTGGCGCCGTGCGACCTCCGCGACCTCGCCGCCCCGGATCCGCGGGCGGCGAGGTCGCACGACCCCGCCCGCGACCCGGATCCGGGGCGGCGAGGTCCTCCCGCGACCGACGCCCGGATCGAGGTCGCCGGAGGTCGAGGCGGCGTCGCGCGACCTCGCCGCCCGAGATCCGGGTCGCCGAGGTCGAGGCGGCGTCGCGCGACCTCGCCGCCCCATCCGGGGTCGCCGGAGGTCGCGACGGCGTCGCGCGACCTCACCGCCTCATATCCGAGGTCGCCGGAGGTAGTCGGAGGTCGCCGGAGGTCGCCGAAGGTCGCCGGCGGTCGCTGCCCTTGCCGGTCAATTTTTTTAAATTTTTCTTTTGCCAATTTTTTTTTTATCACAAAGATCTTTGTAAATGCAATTCTCCAAACATTATTTTGTTCAAAGTACTTCACAAAGGGGCTTTCAAAGTACAATTTACCAAACACATTTGCATTTTAAAAAATACCTTTAACTCCAATGTCTTTGCATTTTCCCAAGGACTTTCCCCAAAAATAGTTCCCAAACCCACCCTAAGTCATGCTTTATAGTATGGTCATAGGTTTTGTTATTCCAAGCACTATTACATGTCCATTTCATAGATAACTCCTTGTCGCTGAAAAATATATTAAGGAAATTCAGATTAGGAGAAAGTGAAACATTTTCTATTGTCTGTTTATGTCGAAAACAAATTGAAAAGAATCCAACTTGATAATATTTGATACTAAGTGCATCCATCAAAAGCAGCTCATATCGACATTTTCTTTGTTTATTCTATAATCTATTAAAATAACAAGAATTACAAAGTTAGGAATAAATATTATGAGATCATATTTGAAAAATACTAAATAACACGAGCATTAGTGAATTGTATTCAAGAAACGTTAGAAAAGATTTATACAAAAACATATGGACATATCGGAGAAAATGAGAAAAATAAATTGATGAGATAGAAAATAGGCATAACGGGATATATTCTTCTAACTCAAATGCACATCAAGAAATCAGAGAAAATGATTTGCTTCTGACTAAAAAATGAAATTATTTTTCCCAATCTAAGCTCGTTGTTTACATACTATGGAAAATGCTTTTTGTCGATCGAGAAATGCGCATCAAGAAATCAGAGAAAATGATTAGCTGAACAGTCTTTCTCAAGAGCAATTCTCAAGGCATGCCGTATCGACAATGTCGGGAGAGGCAACGGGTTTGGTGGTCCGTGGTGAAGGAGGGTGTTGGTAGGTGGGAGGCTCGAGAGTAGGATTTTTTGGGGCTTTTTCTTTTAAGGGAGGTAATTAGGTCATTTCAGTTTGATAAATAGGGTCGAAGATGCAAACTTATATTTCTGGAAAAGTAGAGAATGCGATGTAATGAAGTGATGAAAACTCGGGTATGTGTTCGTGGTATTTATGCCAGGATTTAAAATTGGAAACGATTCGACAGGTTTAGATCTCAAACACTATCCCAACATATTTATCCACGATTCGACTGACCTTAGTTTATCATATGTAGGACTGAATGCCACCAATAGAGCCGCGTAAACCAAAAGCACCAAACATCGACAATATGAGGACAAAAGGAAAGCAATCGAAGGGATACCTAAATCAAGCAGACCTCATCAAATGAATTCGTGCAACGCTCAAGAAGAAACCTATAAAGAAAGCTGCAAATATAGAACCACCAAAAGATAATAATCATAGATAATTATCAATACCTGAAGGTACTGATGCATCTATAAGATTTGTATAAATAATAAAAGGAGTTGAAAAAGTGGCTGGATACAATTGACTATGTCAAGCAATTTAAATTTACGTGGGTACTTCTAAAAATTGGGGCATCTGAACACTTCGGTTGAGTGACCATAAAATAGGTCTCTTCTGGGCCACTAAGATAAGTAATGCCTGTTGTTAGGAGAATCAATATATGCCATCTCTCGATTTGCCTCCCCGATTTTGGTCTTACCATACCTTATCACTAGTAGGGCTACTGAAACAGCATTTAGCACAGGTGATCTAACCAGAAGATTTATCCCCGCCAAACCCTGTTCCAAGATATTCTGTTTGCTTGAGATGACTAACGTCGCCCCAAGATTTTATTACCCAGTTGTCCCCATCAGACAAGTGGAAAGTGTTGACAGAAGTATTCAGCACCTTCCCAGCGGACCGTTTTGGGCCAGCCCGCCTATGAAGCGATCGGATTACACCACCATGAGTGACCACTACTACTCGCTCTCCTGCACAGTAAAGAAAGTTTTATTTGCACTTCTCTCTCCAGCTTAAATTGTATCAAAATTTAAACAGAAAGTGCATTAAATCATTGTCATTGTCATCTTCGTCTTTCTTCAGCTATGACAAAGCAAGCAAACTGAAGAAAGGGCATTTAAAAGCAAAGAGCATCAGTAACATTTAAACAACAATTAAATATATGCACCAAGTCTTGTGATGCCTAGTTTTCAAGACTGAAAGGGCGATCTGGGAAAAACTCCTTTAGAGACAAGTTACAGGACTTTCGAACTAGCAAAATATATCATAGTGCCCAGTCAACATTATGTGAGGAGTCACTTTTGTATAAAATTACTAACATTGCCCAGTCAACATTATGCAAGGAGTCACTTATGCATAAAACTACTAACATAGCATTTAGCTAACTCTCCACAATTCTGGCGAATAAGCAACATAAATAATCTCTTTACCTTTATGCTTCATACTGATGTTTTGCAAGCACGTAGTGCAACGCTGATAAAGCTGATCAATACTTTCACCACCACCCTGTATGTAGAAGAAACAATAGAAACACTGGTAAGACATTCCACTTGTGAACCAATTTGAACCCTGCAGACTGCCAAACTCTTTATCAGTAGATGTCTATCTAGGAATCCTTCGCCATGTAACACCGAACCTATGAGACACAAGCTTTACTATCTTTGATGGATTACACAAAGAACATGCAAGATGTGAGCCTTTAAAAAGGCCAATGAATGCGACTGAAATTCTTCTAGCTGTGGATGCAGCACATAGAAAAGAACACATGACCTGAACCATTTAACAACTCCAATAACAAAAACTACAAATTTTGCAAAATCCACATCATGGATAGTTCCACATTTAAAGTTAGTGGCAAAATGGAATATGACCAAAGTTGGGCACTTTATGTTGAGTTCAGTGCAAATCAAAACCCACCGGGATTTCTTGATCCGTCTTGTTTGATAGAAAGGCTTTATAGGCTTTTGGACAGACACTAGATGCAGCACGTAGCTGAAGGCCTTGAAGCTCCCCCAAATTTCTTTCCCGAAGATCTGGATCCTTGATAACCTAGATTCTCATTTTGGGGGAAAAAAAAAGAAACATTCAAGATATTTCAGAGGACCCAATTACTTATCGAATTGTGATAAAACACAAAATTTTTTACAAGGAACTTTCCAACATATAAAGAAAAGAATCTAATGGAAAACTTTTAGCTCTACATCACTGTCTGAAATTTATGATATATTGGGTTTTTTGAATCACCAAATGAATAATGCTAAAATTCATGTGTAATTGTCATAAATGGAATGCCCGATCAAGAATGTTCCCACTACATTCATACCTCTAGTCCACCACAAGCAGTTGCAATTGAATTCGCTGTTTCAAAAGCTCGTTTTAAGTCAGATGAGTAAATTGCAGAGATTTTTCCTTCTCTGGAAAGCCTTTCACCCACCTTTCAGGGAAAACGTTAGACGAAGGAGATAAACCTGTTGGTCAGTCCAAAGAAAGGGACAACATATCACATAAAATACTCACTGCAGTTGCTTGCTGCCTCCCAATTTCATTTAATTCGACATCGAGATGTCCCTGTTAAATGTAATGAAATAAATCAAATGAAGGTAAATGGAGAAAGAGGCAGAAAAAAGTTCTTAAAACAAAATGCACGAGATGGCAGATACCAGCACGATTGGAGATAAATTTGATTAAACCCATAAAAAAATGCCGAGCAACCACAACCTAGTAATCATTTTTCTCTAATGCTATTAGGCATGTCCTATCATGTTATGAATATCGATCACTTAATCATAAGAACTGTAAAAAAAGAAAAAGAAAATGAACTTTTTAAGGTACAGTGCAGATATCCTTTGCCATTAGGTATTCTCTATCATCTTTTGGGCTTACCCTGAATATTACGTTGCCATCAAGGTTCCATTTTTACAAAGGAAAAGAGCAGTATGAAAATAAACTGTATTCTCAAGCAAAGGCTAGTAACGGTGGGTTCACTATGCAATTACAGATATATGTAGCCCAATGCAACTACATAGCTCGAAAAGAACTGATATCATTCACCAAAATGATGCCTCTACTAACTTCGCATTTTCATTGTAATCTGTTCCTTTGTCACACAATGTCGTATACTACACTACACGGGGCCTTCTATATTGTAATGGGTAATCAGCAAATTCTATGCAATTAAAAAGCCAAAGAGAATTCCAGAAGCACAGAAAACCTGAATTCTTCCATCGGCATTCCACTCCGTTTCACCATGGCGCACGACCACGATTTCAGCATAGTCCACGCCAGTCGGAACCGATTGATCGCCCTCGCCGCAACCCAAATCAGCAGCAACGCTGACAGATGACCGGGGCAAAAGAGAGTACCGGTTAACCTCACGAAGTCAGAACCCACAAAGCAAAAGTTAAAAAAAAAAGGGAACTTTCAACTTAAATCAAGACGCCCCCACAATGACATTGGTCTGGAAAAACAGAACCCGCGAACAATCGAAACGAAAGAAACAACATGGAAAGCCGAACCAATCGACCGGAACACAGCCGATAGACCATTTGCCTTAAACGAGAACGCAAGCGGCAGAAACTAATCGAGCTCAGCGATTTCCGGAGGCTTTCATCATCCTCCGAATCTCGCGGAACCTCGCGACGCGCGGTCTCGACGACGATACAGAACAGGGTCGGACCTCGAGTTCGAATCCGACATGGCGGGCTGGAGAGTTGGGCCCGGACCTTGCGCCCACGATCGCCGCCGCGGAGCGATGGACCGAGCCGCGAGCCCCAATCTCGAGCGGAGGAGCGGGAACGTGCGCGGCGGACGCGGCGACGAGGGCGACGAAGGAGGAGGAATCGGAGGAAATGGAATGGACCGGGCGGGCAGTGCGCTCATGCCTTGTGCGACGCATCGGATTCGCCCTCTTCCAGCTTGCTTTCTACGCGCCACCGAAGCAAGATGGGCCTGGTAGAGTGGGCCCAATGCTTTGTGGACGATCGAATAAATAGCTCTATGAACTAATGGATTGAATCGAATCTCGTCACATCTTTATGGAAAAATCGTTAGGCATGAATATGTTAGACATATATGACTCGATTGGTGTCTCTCTTAAAAAAGCGTATATATATATTTTTTTTTACCATAGCACAAAGAAATTATTTTGTTGCAAATACACCTTCGACAAGTTGCTATTTTGGTTCTTGTAGTTCGACTCCACCTGTTAACTCTTTTTTGGGGCTTGCCTAGCCTAGACATTTCTTTAGCTAAAAATTTAATATAATACTTAGTTAAGACTAGGCCCATCAAAATGGGTCATAAATCCATATATTAACTCATGTGAATGTTAAATAAGTTAGTTATATTGAGTAAATGGGTCATATATGGATTTAGATACAATATGATCGTAAAATGAGTCATAAATGGATGTACAACTTATTTAGACCCACTCTCTTTTTATTCTCTATCTTCTTCACTTAATCTCGCACTTACTCACTCCACATTTGCACCTCAATTAGGCTATGATTTTTCATAGATCAAGTTAAATGTGAAAGTATTTTAATAATATGGATCGGATTGAATATGAGTAAAGTTAGATCGAGTATGGGTTGTTGGATTTGCATTGAATCGCAATTAGTCAAAACGAATTAAATGGGATTATTTGAATCGGACTATTTATGATTTAACATAAACCCATCCCGACCCATCTGTTTGACGAGTCTAGTTAAGGCCCAATAATTAATATTTGTTTAGTCATTAGCATAACAAAACCACATTGTGCATGATTTTTAGCTCCGACCCCAAATGAACACTAACGATGCCCAATCAAGATCGACTTCCTGTCACCACCTCCGACTCCATAACGCGATATGGACCACAATTTCAACTGGCTACCTAGTTCAATAAATGGCTTCTTCAACTCATTTTGTTTCTTCTTAGGGCAAGTTGCCCGCCTCTCATTGCGCAATCTTGATGATATCTAATAAAAATCTCTAAAGGTACATCTTATTGATGTGCTATGGTTGTCCCCGTTTTTTAAAACAGCAATTAACAGTTAATTAAGTTAATTTATCATAGCTTGAAAGTCAAATTATCTTCTTTTTGATAAGGTGTCAATGATAAAAGATAGGGTGCCAATGTATAGTTTTAAATTATGTCTCGAATGATGCTCGACATGTGTCATCATAAGAATTTGCCACATATGAGATATGCATGCATGAGAAAGACAAACAAATTTGTCTTTTTCCAAGCAAATGGGAATGTAGAACTCCCTATCACATTCATGCCCTCTCCAGTTGAAGTCTACATTGTAAGATGCAAAACGTGCAATCCCATGATTTCCATAACTAGAACAAGAGCACAAATAATCAAATAGAAAGATCAACACACATTTTTTGGAATCCATCATTCTTGATACAGAAGTGGAAAATCAATGATCTACATGCAAGTCATTTTCCTCTATTGCCTCTATATCACTAGCTCAATGAAATGGTCCCATCACCCTTTTGCATTAGGTAAATGCTCCTTTTTGTGAGGATACTTGTGAAAATTTGTTGTTAGAAGAGAGACTTAAGCACTATTTATAAAATTTTCAACCAAACCCTCTCATTACGGGCCAAGCTCAACTCGGTTCACACTAGCTAGCCCCATATTATACTAATTAAGAAACATTATATCTCACCTTAGACCAACCAACCCCATAAAACAATAAATTATAATATCATTTAATGTAGCCAACATTAGGAAAACTCTTACATTCTTCCACTTGAGTTATATTAATTGAAATTGTACTATATGTGCACACATTGGTCTAGAGATAATTCTTAATAGTCAGTCCCATCCTATAAAGTCTCAAACACCGAATCATGACGATAACTGCATGTATACACACAGAGCCTTTCATAGTTACGAGTGCTTTCAATTTTATTGATATGAATTCAATATAGTAGTGTGACAAATGTATAACATATCTTCTAGAGAAATCTCATTTGTCAGTCATCATTTTCTTACCTCAAGTGTCACAAAAAACTTGTGCCACTTAAAGAATGTTTTTATGGTTTCAATAAACCCACATATGCCTTATCTTTACAGTTAACATTTCTTTATATATAACAAGATATATGCACAAGGCTAATAATTGGATGCCTCTAGCATTCACTCAAGATTTATACAATATCTTGAAACTTTTATTAATATGTATTCAATATAATAATAACACATTAAAAAATATTTTATTGAATGCATCAAACCGTTGCGAGTGTAACGAACATAGATGTAAACTTTATTAGAGCAAAACCAAAATAGCTCCACTAAATAACAGCATCTCATGATACTCTTAAGCCCATATTAATGACATATCGAAATCCTTTAGTCAATAGATCTACAACTATATCATTCGTGGAAATATGTTATATTGTAACGCCACATTTCTGTACCGTTTTTTTTTATGGTAAAAAATTTGATTGTTATATATTTAGACCTTTTAAGACCTCTGTTGTTAACAAATAATACTATAAATTTATTATCTTAATACAATCGTATGAGTCAATCTATAAAGTTAAAAACGGTCAACTCTTTAATGAGGTTCTAGAGCTTAATAGCTCAAGTAACAGTCTAAAAAAAGTTACAAACTGTGCTCACATAGTAGAAAATGACATAGAGCTTTATTTACTGCACTTCCTTTAACATAAATATGTATTCCGTTATTAATCTCATGTCATCCTAACAACTAGCAAAGTTTACATCTAAATGCCCTACTAGCTGCAAGACTTGAACATGTATGTAAATTATCATACATCATACTTTTAAATACATTGACACAAGGTATGGTATACCATTTAACTAGATTTTCTCAATATCTAAATAAGGATAATGTAATAGATTCGGTCCATCACCCTTAATGACAAAAGCAATTCCTAACTTGTAGTGATGTATATTAAATATTTTCAACAAATGTCCTCTAACTTAAATCCTATATATATGGCGAAAACAATTCTTACGGACCTCGGTACAAATGACAAAAGATGTCTCAAGGTCATTACTTATAAGCGAAATATCACATATATAGAGTATGAGAAAAATAAATTTCCTTCCATTGACCTTGTAGTATATATCTACTGAATTACTTTGTTTCCAATTGAACAAAATGACAATACTATAAAACTTTAATAATATTATCTAGAAACTTACTTAAAACTATGAATAAGACTTTTCAGTCTACACACAAGTTTACTTGAATCATCTATTGCAAAATCCTTAGGTTGCATTGTATAGATTTTGTTATCAACGTGTCCATTTGAAAATATAATATCTATTTGGCGTAACTCCATATCAAGAAGAACTATTAATGTTATGTTCACTCTAAAAGAATCTTAAAAAAATACTAAATAATATATATGTTTCTTCACTGTCTACCCCTCTTTTAGATTGAAAACTTCAGCTACTAGTTTAGTTTTAAACTTCACAATCTTCTTTTGAAATCCTTTTAGTTTTGTTGACTTATTTGCAACTAATGAGTTTGTAATCTGCAGGCAAATCAGTAAGTTTCCAAACACTATAATATTTCATAGATTGCATAAAGTCTTTTATGGTATCTAATCACATACTCGATTGAAGATAAGAAATAACATTTATACAAGTCGCTAAATCAACCATATAGTGGATATTGCAGTCATGTTCTCATAGATAGATTATATAGTTTGATGATATAACTAATCGTCTTTTCCTAACAAATCTCTTGAATAAAGCTATAACCACTTCTTTTTGTACTTGAGAGGTTTGAGAAATTCAATCATAAACTATATCAATAATAGTATTTTAAACCTCAATAAGTTTAATATATGGTATAGGAGATTCCACAATTATCTATATAGGCAAAGACAATGACGCAGTGATCTTCATTATACTATTATCCTTAATAGTTTAAGAGCAGCTATCCTGTACAACTACGTCGAACTCTAGAAACTTTATTCCATAATTTTTGCACTTTCATTAAGATCATAAAATTGATACCCCTTTGAACAATCTGTATAAGATACAAAATAATTCCAAATGAATATGAATTCCAATGCACTTAATAGATTATACAACTTCACTTCAGCATGACACCTCTAAATTTTAATATAATTCAAGTTAAATTTACATCTAGTTCATAACTCAAAACAAGTGTAGGGAACAACTTTGGTAAGAAACACGTTTTTATATGTGAAAATGTTACTTTCAAAATATCAGCCCACAGAAGACCGAATAAATTAGTCTAACTAATCATATTCATCACCATGTTCATTATGGTGCAATTATGCTTTTCGGCTAAATCATTTTGTCAAAATTTTCAGGCATAGTAAATTAAGTTACCACCCTAGAATTTACCAAGTATTTGACAAATGACCCTTTAAGCTATTCAGTATTGCCATACTTGTCAAAATACTTACCGCCACTGTTAGGCTTGACAACCTTTAAGATTAATTATAACTAATTTATTATTTATCTCAGTCATTACTTCCACAATAATCTATAGAAATCTTTAGATAATCGTTAAGAGTAGACAAAATATGAATATTATCACATTTTCTACTCTTTCTTTAGACACGTGAGATATTATTTTTTAAACTGAAAACTTTTTGAAAACAACATTTTCAATTGTATACGAGACGTAGATATCATTAAGAGTTAAACATAATATGTACAATTCATTTGATATAATGCTCAACCTTATTTGAATTAAAGAACCTAATTTTCTTTTTATTCTAATTTTTAGCTTTGTTTATGAATCAATTACCTATTATAAGCCTGTCCAGTTCATGGTGGCTAGATAGTAGGGCAACAACTTTGTTGTGTTTATCATACGAAGATTCATAAATCTAAAAAAGCCAAATTAAAATGAATTATAACTCACCATGGAGCAATCACTAATTCTTCTTGAACAATTCTAACGTAGAACCCAAACTATTAAAATAGCCAGTGGTTTTATGAGTTATTTTATAAGTATGATTTTAAACTTTAAATCTACTATCCTTAGAACGTAATCCGTAACCTTATCAAGATAATCATATCTTATGTTAAAGAGAGTCCTTGCAGATGTGTCCTAATTTTGGTATTATACAAGACATAATTTCAAACCACTAAGACTTCCATCATTTTTTTAGCAGTGCAATCAGTTGGTAAACCACTTTTCAAATGTTCTTAAATGAAATGCTTCATGAATAACAAATAAATCCGATTGCTCTTTTACCAAATAGAAAATCCTATTTCCACTACTTAAAATTTGAACCATTAAAAACCTCAATAATATTGGAGTTATTAATTATAGAAAAAGGCGACTAAAAAATAAGTAATGTATATAATTAGTATCATGTAAGCACTGTGTAACTTGACGTATAAATACACATCTAAAGATTTACATGCAAAATCATATAATCACCTTTGAGCAGAATACATAATATACAATTGTACAATCTCTCCATGATAGTGGTTATGAGAATATATTATAATCTTTATGAATTCATCACTTTTTGGCATATGAATCATTAGGATTAGTCACTCATCTGTCACACCATCATGTATCTCTCCATGAACTAATATACAATCACCTCCTTTGTGGATGGTGATGACGGTGCATATGGACAGTGGTAACGACACGAACGAGTGGCGGCAAGAATGGCGGTGATGGTGGTGACTTGCGTTGGTGATGGTGAGGAGGGGAAGAAGAAGAAGAAGAAGAAGAAGAAGAAGAAGAAGATGATGATGATGATGATGAGAGAAGAAAAGAGAGAGATGGGGGTTGTGGGTAGCTAGCAAAGGTGTGATACTCTGAAATTTGACCCCTTTTGAAATATATGAAAGGGTTATTTCATTAATGCACTGATAGTTAATTTACTCTAAACTAATCACTCATGAGTTAACTAATCTATTGGGTGATGCCGTAAAGGGTTAAAACACGAACGACCAAAGAATTCAATAAAGGATAGATTGTTCAACCATAAGGATCAACAAGGGACAATACTTCATTGTTACAAGTCAATTAGTTAACAAATATAAATCGATTCGACAAAGGTACGTAGTCGAATTGCGGGTGATTCTACATGATTATGATACTTGCTGTGAATGACAGTAAATCGATTTTCTATTGATCTTGTATTCAGGGTGAATAATTGATTCCTCGTGATTACATGATAATCGAGGGTTATTCATGATTTGAAGAGGCACAAATGTGGATAAAAAATTATCGACCACAGGTCAAATGCGTGAAAACCTCTAAAAGCCATAAGATAGTTTAGGTCATATTAAAGTTGTATTTGATCGATTTCAACCATGAATTTTAATCGACGATTTCAACCATAATTTTAATCTCATTTTGGGTATCGAACTTTCAAGGATTCCAAGATCAACCTATGAGGCGACGAATTTATTAGTAAGCCTTAATCTTTGGACAATGATTAGTAGGTCGAGAATTGGAAGCTAGAAAAGGAGCCAAGCCAAGCAAAGGCCCAATGGGCCTCACGCCCAAATTAAAAGCCCAAATTGGATTAATTAAGCCCAAGCCCAAGTTTGTTAAGCCCAAACCCAAGCCCTAATAAATAGTGTGCATGAATAGTAACTGGCGTGAATAGTAACCTAGCCTCTAGAAGTCTAATTTTAGGCTTGCCTTCAAAGTCTTGATTCATTAATGCCCTCTAGAAGCCATGGTTACAAGAGAAAAAGACTTTGCTCTTGCAAGAAGACTTGCCACATTTGGTTTCTTAAATTCTACTTTGATTCCAGTTTTCGAAATTCCTGGACCCTCATTGTTTTCCGATTTTATAAAACTTCTTGTGGTTTGAATTTGGAAAAACTTTCTTCATGAAAGTTGTTCAAAATATTTTGATGTATAACATAATTTAATTTCAGAATTTTCTGAGGTGAAATTCTTAGTATGAGAGACTATTCATTTACCGTGTGAAAACTACCCAGTGCAGTAAAAAAAGTGACCTATTTGTCTTCTCAATTTTTTATAAAACTTTCCCTTTAGGATCTAAACATTCTTATTTCACAAAAATTGCAAAAGACGTCCATATCTGCAACATAATAAAATTTTAAAGTGTTTTATGAAGATTTGGATGTCAAAATGAATTTTCTTCTGCGATCATTGAATCTGTCCGACGGATGAAATGTTGGGTTGTCTTTGGTGATTTTTACTCTTTATAAAATAAAAATAAAAAATACCTAGGCTTGGTTCCTTCATGAAAAAATGTTATTTAAGACCTTTTCTACAACATATTCAATTTTCATAATTTTTCGAATTCGTTTGATAAGGTAATGACATTTATTTCAAAAATTGCTCGAAACTGTTCTTTACATTAGAAGGGAAGGGCCACACGCCCAAGCTTGGAGGACAAGCCTAGGTAATTGCATGGTTGAGATCAACCCTTGCTCCCCAAGCTTAGACTATTGGATGGCCAAGATTGCTTCTTGCTCCCCAAGTTTAGTCAATTGTGGGGCCCCGGGAGTTTAGGTAATTGTGCGGTTGAGATCTACCCTTGCTCTTTAAGTTGGAATGGAGGGCCAAGATGTGTTCTTGCTCCCTAAGTTAGGAAAATTCGTCCAAAGTCAAGGAGTATCAATTGGCCAACTTCTTCCCCAAGTTTTCCTCTTTTTCCATCATTTATGTTACTTTCTCTCTCTACCCCTCCCTTTGGACGAATTTTCCTTCATCTCTCTCCATCATCTCATACCCATTCCTCTCTTTCTCTCTCGGCTTGCTACCCTACGTCGCCATGCCGTGCTGCCTTACCGTTTGCCATCCCTCAAGCCACGAGCCACCATCACTGCTGGACCACCACAAAGCCACCAAGCTTCCTTAACCGTGAGCTCAAGCTATTGCCGATACTGTGGTGCCGCCATTCAAACCATGAGCTCCATGTTCTTGTCATTGTCATGCCACCGTTGCCATTAGCTCGCCGTCACCGTAAAATTATGAGTTAACTTCCTAATCTTTGATTATGGTGTTGATTGCGTATAGGGGTGGTTTAGATTAAGGCTAATGGTACTTAGTATGGTTTAGTTGATAGGTTATCGTGAGAGGTGATAAGTGAACTCGATAGGTTATCGCAATAAGTGATAAGTGAACTTGATAGGTTATCGCGATAGGTGATCAGTGAACTTGATAGGTTATCGCGATAGGTGATAACTAAACCTGATAGGTTATTGCAATAGGTGATAAGTGAATCTGATAGGTTATCGCGATAGGTGATGAGTGGACTTGATAGATTATGAAGAATATGTGATAAGCTATTACTGAAGGGATGATAAGCTATCGAGAAATTGGTGATAAGCTATCACTAAAGGGGTGATAAGCTATTGGAAAATAAGTTATAAGTTATTGCTAAATAGGCGATAAGCTATCAGTTTAAGGTTGATAGGCTATCGTAATAGGGTGATAAGTGATGATTTTTACGTGTTCTGTACTTGATTTATTGGATGAATTTATGCATAATTCGTATTGTTTGAGGTTATTATGCCACAATGTTGATTGCCTAAATCATAAGTTTTAAATGCTGTTTTCAACGAAGGTTTTACTTACAAGAAAATGGCAAACTTTGGGGCATCATGTTTGGACGCCATGTTTTATGTGCTAAATGGGGCAATGGGATTTTAAAATGAAAGCGTGCAAAGTTTGGCGGGTTGATTATAAGTACATGACCACATGTGACTATTTCAATGGAATTTTAAGTGTAAAGATTTTCCGAGATTTGTTATTTGAGCATGAACTCTTTTACATTGGGCTAACTAATGATAGATAAAATTGGCTTAAGTGTTAGTGTGCTTGAGTGGTCACTTAATTGAACCTGTCACCCAATGGGAGTTTGGGGGCAATGCCCGATGTTTATCGGATGCCCAGTGGGGGTCTAGATGTCGAGTCGTGGTTAAGGCTGAACCGATGCTCCTTTATGGAATGCCGTCTAGGCGGGGGTTCTAGACGTTGTCATGCCTGATGGGGCGGGACAATGCTTGGTCATGTCAAAAGACCGCCAACCCTTGTGGTGGCCGTGGCTCGAGGGGTCATAATAATCTGGAATCATGGTCTTGAGAACAACATGGTAGTATGGGATGCCATGATATTCTTGAGACGCCGCATGTGCAAAATGCATGAGTGCTAATGCATAGTCTAAGAGTGATGTTATGACTTGCACATGTATGGCATGTAAATATATATGAGTTGCATGAGACATATGTGATTAACTAATGTGCAGGATGCGCCGAGGCGAGGTAAGGATGCCTACGGGTTATGTTGACACCTAAATTTTGGTGACTCTTTTAATTATTAATCGCATTAAAAAATTAGGGATTAATTTTAACCCCTAAAAAAATTAGTTAATTAATTAATTGCATAGCATATAGTTTTAGGTGCATTTATTTTAAATTGCATTTACATTGGGCCGGTGACAAATGGGTTCAAATTGATGGTTAAGAACTTTTAACTTGATGAGTCGGGCTAAGCCCACGAAGAAAGCAAATCGGCCCAAGCCCATATTCTCGAGAGAGATTTTATGGATTTATCTTTGTAAGATTTCAATTGAAAAAAACAAATATTCCGTTTGAAAAAAACAAATATTGCGTTTGAAAAAAAAAAAATCTTCGTGGAGATGAATTTGGAAAATTTTAAAACCCTAATCCGTGCCCTATAAATACATTAAAAAAAAATACCTAGGGTTGGAGGAGGCCACATACACATAGAATACACGGCCATTAGGAGGTTTCTTTCTTCGCTTTGTGGGAGGGGTTTTCTTTCTTCTTTTTCATATTCAAAGGTCAATAGTCAAAAGACGGAGGGCCACAGCATAGGGAGAAGAGAGCGTGAGATTGAGGAGAGAGTGGGGTCACGGCCAAGCATCCCGCGGCCGTGACCTTGCTGATTTGTGGCCGCATCTCACTGCCGAGCTTCAACCTGAACCTGCTTAGTCGGCTGCACCACTGTGTCTTGCGGTGCCACTTGGCTATGAGACAACGTGGTGCTGTCCCAGGGCCTATTGCGACGAACCACTGCTGAGATGCAGCACGATTTTCCAGTCCCAAGCAAAGGCTAACGAGTTTCCAACAATCCCGGCGAGTCTCTTAGAAGGTTGCAGGTTCCTGTCGAAGTTGCCGTTGTTTTGAGGCTCGCAGTCCCGTCCAGTCACCATCAATGCTGGCGGTTATCTTGAGAATTTTTTTTTTTTTTGGGAGTTTCTCTCACGACTATCAGCGATTCACTCGAATCAGATTTTTTTGTCGAGGCTTGTTTCTTCATGCAAGCTTCTCGGTGAGACCCATTCTTGCTGATTCAGATGCAACTCCTATTCTTGGCTGCACCCGTGAGAACACAGCCGTATCCCCAGAATGATCCGATGACGACGAGCCTAATCGTCAAGTCCTGGTAGCAATAAGCGTTGCCTCCCGCAAGAGTTGCCCTACGTCAATCTAGCGACACAAGTCAAGAACAATTTGCGCAAGTCCACTTAGTTCTTTGCAGCAACCAGAAAATTTCTGCTCAGCCTCACCCATGGCCTCATCATCACCATCACATGCAGAAGACGCCAATTTTTGATAAAGTGGTGGTCAAAGTGGACTGCCCGGTCAAAGTATCAAGTCTTCAATGGAAGCTCGGACAAATATAAATTCACGAAGGGACTTGAATACTGAGGGTCCAGGAACGCATCTAATTTGGTGGCTCACCAGCAATCCCTAAGCTCAAAGGCTGTCGTCCGGTTCGCGGTTGTGAGTCGCCATCCCAATTTGGAAAAGTTATCGGTGCAATATCGAGAGCTAGGTAAGATTTTTGATTGATTCGATTTTCTTATATTTTATTGTCCAATCCATGGGATCGCGATTTATTTTGAATATTTGTTCGTTATTGCCATATCCAAAAATATTTTGAATTCTCATGAATTCGGGGATTAATCCCTAATTTCATAACGTGCATATGATTGACAGTCCGATTTTCACGCTCGAAATCCGACTCGCAATTGCACGGAAAATTGCCAATCCGATCTCACGCTCGAGATATGATTCGTGATTTTATTTAAAAAATTGGCCAATCCGATCTCATGCACGAGATATGATTCGTCAATTTAGTTCCCAAAATTAAATGGACGTGGATGATGTCTTGCTTGATTCGGTGCCGTGTTGTTCTTGATGCTTTATTTGTTTGCTCCCGTAAAAGAAAAAAAATATTTGAGTTAGATTAGATGCATGTTAGGATGTTACTTGTTTTAGATTATTTTGCATATCTAGAATAGGAAATTTATTTATTTCGAATTTTGGAAAAAAGGAAAAACACGAAATTTAAAAAAAAAAAAAAAAAAAAAAAGTCATTATGCATATGTCATGTAAAATTAGGGCATCTTTTGCACCTCATAGCATATTAGGGTAAAATTGCATTTAGTTTAATTTTAGATGATGTTTTTCTTAATTTACTATAGGTTAGGTATTTTATCAAATAGATTGCATTTTAGGATTATTTAGGTTAAGGCAATGTTTTAGTTTAAATTAGGATTTGGCTCAACCTAATTCCTAATATAAATTAAATAAGATCTTAATCTAATTAGGTAATTTTCACATTTCACCTAATTTCGAATTTCATGAAAAATACAAAAAAAATGCCATAGGTTGAGTTAGTTTTGTATTAGGATAGATTGCATGCTTATTAAGAAAATAAAAAATCATGTGCACGTCATATAGCGTTAGGGTCATGAAATGCACGTCATTTAGTGATTGTTGCTAGGTTCATTTAATTAGAAATTGCCCGTCATTAGAATTAAGTCATTAGGTTAATTTAGATTGCACATTTAATCATTGCATTTCTTTAGAAATTATTTTACTCATGTCATACAACTTAGGTCATATTGCCATGTCATATCATCTTAGATTAGTAGCATGCATTGCATGATTATCATTAAATAAGTGAAAAAAAAAGAGAAATTGCGTGTTAATTAGAAATCATATTTAGGATTGTTTATGTGAATTCTAAACTAACAACGCAGATGCTTTCGTTGCTACGAGGTAAGTCCTGCAATTTATTCATTGCTTTCTTGGATGTTAAATTGGTGGTTTGCGCACCCGCATGATCGCCTCACATGTTAGGGAAATAATTTTAAAATCAATTCAAGCTGCCTGCCAAACATTTTTCGAAATAAAAGAGAAAGGTACCGAGAGGGTGTTAGAGAAATCTAGCGTAACCAAGTCCCCGAACTCATAAATCTCTGGTTCGTAGGAGTAAAGTAAATCTCCCGTTACTTTACTTGGGTTTCTAATTGACCCACCAAAAATAGATTAGTGGCAACTCCTAATTAAAAATCAATTTCATGTTAAGAACTTTAACCTAAGTCGCGAATTGGTATGAGCTTGGGAGAGCCCGAGTTAAGTCTAGGCTTAACAATCCATTAGCCAAACCCTAGGTGGTTCAAACCCCGAAAAAAAATTGGTCGCGACAGGTTACTTGACAGCTTTAATATTTGTCTTTGGGGTTGGTTGCCTGACCATGTTTATAGTTAAGGTAAAGCAAGGATTACTTTGCTATTGATCTACTGTCAATATAATGCTGCATGTTTAGGCTGCCTTCGAGACGAATTAGCGTTCTAGTTGAGACTTGGGTTGTTAACTCGCTGAGATATTTATTTCTCACCCCGTTGTTGTTTAATATTTTTCAGGCTCGTAGTATGGAGAACCGTCATGCTCAGTTCGGGGTCCCTTTGGAGACGAGAGATTGGCCTGGTGTTAGTGAAGTTTAATTAACCCTGACTCATTGTTGGTTTTGTTAGTTGGTTGGAAGTTGCCAGTGTAAGGGCTTGTAATCACTAAACTTCCTAGGGTTAACAGTTAAGTTGTAATTGAAGTGTTTAGTTTGATGTTGTGGTGTTTTTTGTGCTATCCCTGTTATATTTGTAATGATTGACTAGGTGTTGTTTATATCAAATGCTTCCGCTTGCGTTTAATTGAAAAAATAAAAGAATGGGTCGACGACGCGTCCTGGGTCATCGTAAATTTATCGACCGCGGTGGGATGTTTGCATGCTCAAGGGTTCGGGGCGTGACAAAAGGTGAGGGAGATGAAGGGGGAAGAGAGAGAGAGAGAGAGAGAGATAAGGTTTTTTTTTTTCTCAAAAAATCTTCCTTAAAATCCTCTCCACCAAGCCTTTTTCCCTTTGTCGTTTTGCTAAATCTTCTAGAAGGGCAAAATGGTCTTTTTACACTTTTAACTTGAATTTTCAATTTTGCCCCTGGGCCCATTTGCTTGAAATGGGCTTGGCTTGGCTCGGCTTGGCTAGCATAAGTAGGCCTTCATGACTAACTTGAGCGGCGTGAGGCTCGTTGGCCTTCACTTGGCCCAACTTCTCTCTCTGGCTTCCAATTCTTGATCAATTAGTCCTAATTTGGAAATTTTAAGCTTGCCGATAAATCAATGGATAAATGAGGCGATGTCCAGTAAGTTAATTTTGAAATCCTTGAGAGTTCAATACCCAAAATCAAATTAAAATTCATCATTAAGATCGATCAAATACAACTTTAGTATGACCTAAACTCTCGGATGGCTTTTAGGGTTTTTTGCGGGGTTAACCCGCGAGCAATAATTTTCGATCCACATTTGTGCCTCTTCAATCATGGATGACTATCAGTTGTCATGTGATCGCAAGGAATCTATGACTAACCCTAAGTACAAGACCAATAGAAAATCTATTTACTGTCGCTCATAGTGAATATCGATATCGTGTGGAATCACTCGCAAACCAACTACATGCTCATGCTAAATCAATTTATATCCGTTTGCTAATTGACTTATAATAGTGTAGTATTATCTCTTGTTGATCCTTGTAGTCAAGTGATCTATCCCTGATTGAATTCTTCAGTCTTTCACTTTTTAACCATTCGTGGCCTCTCCTAATAAATTAGTTAACTCATGAGTGATCAATTTAGAGTAAATTACTATCATTGAATTGATGAAATAACTATTTCATATATTTCAAAATTGGTCGAATTTCAAGATATCATAATATGCATGGTTAATGTATAGCCATGGGCACATATTAATTAATAACATGTAGAGGTGTGCCAAGGTGAGGTAAGAATGCATGCGGGACTATTTGATGTTCTACATATGTAGGATGCACCCGAGACAAATTAACATCCTAATCAAGGCTTAGGTTTTTAACTTACTGAGATTTTATCTCACCTATTGTTGTTTATTGTTTTCAGGCCCATTGTATGGAGAACCGTCACGTTCGATTCAAGGTCCCAATGGATCAAGATACTGTCTTGACCTCACACCCTATCCCGGGATCCAACCAGGTGTACAAACTTTTTATCACGATGGTTTGGGTAGACGAGTGGTTGGCCCACTAGGTGACTCATAGGTTTAAGTTTAAGGCATAGTCTATTCGGGTTGGGGAGGAACTTCTTAGCTTGATCCGTGATTTTCATGGACCACATAGCGAGGCTCCTGGAGAGCAAGTATGGGATCCTATGGACATTAACACCCCTGATGGTGCCATTGAAGATCTAGAGACCGACCCTAATGTGGAGTCTAATCTTGAGACACCACTTAGATATCACGGTTGGCCCAGACATTTGTAAACTTTGGGTCAATCTTGACCCCTGCTGGTTTTTATTGATGGTTGATAGGAAGTTGCCGTCGTGGGAAAGGCTTGTAAATATATAACTTCCTAGAGTTAACAAGTACATAAATTTGACTTTGTGTTTATAATATGCTTCCGTTTTTCATTTAATCGAAAGAATAAAAGTATAGGTCGGCGATGCGTACCGAGACATCGCAACTAAACTGTCATGGAGGAATGTTCGCGTGCTCAGGTTCAGGGCATGACACATACCGCCACGGATGTGTCCAAATTCACTCACCATGATTTCGTGGCCAGCATTATTTCCTTGTTTCTTTTTCTTAATTTCCGCTTCTCTCAATCTTTCCATTCGGCTTTTCTGGTTTGCATTGCCTCGTGCAGTCAATTCTGTCCATATTGCCGGATAAATCTCACTGATTCTTTCCCTAAATTTGCTCACTCTCCTTGCCGTTTCACGGCCGCTAATTTCAGAAGCACCAACTTCTGCAAATATCTGGATTATTTCCCTCATTTCATCTCTTCATACATTCTTTTCTTTTCTTCCCATTCCTAACTCAGTATCTTGCTTTCAAGCCTCTGTGCTTCATCTTATTAATGACATTTACATATTTAGACGGGAAAAAAATATCTATCTTGCCCCCTTGCCGGCCATATTTCAAATATGTGAATCATTTAATTGTGGAAGAAATTCCACCGATTCCTCCTCTGGCTTCGAGCACGCCCCCCCAATCACGGTCCTTTCAAAATTGTGACGTGTGATCTCTTTTGTTAAGCCACCATTCTAGCCGTCATGCATCATCCTTCATTCCTCATTGGCCAAATTTAGACTCCAATCCGGGGTTACCATGTAGAAAATCCTAATTCAAATTGCGACCTTGATCCATTCAATGAATCCAAGATTTTCGCTCAAAATATGTCAATTTCAATTGGTGCCAGTCAATAAGAAAGATTCGCACGTAATACTCCACGGTATTTTGCACGCCACTGATGAGAATGCAAATGGAAACTATGCAATATTGATTTTTTTTTCTTTTTTAGGGATTGAACTTGATACCTAATTTATCATGCGATAAATGACTAAAGAAAAATTAAAATTTAGGTGTCAACATTGACTGAAAAATGTTACGGCGAAATACATTAGTAATCTCGCTGCCTACATAAAATGTGAGCCAAAGCTCCAGTGAAACGGTCATGAGATGGGAAACTTTAACACTATCTTCATTAAGGCGACATAATTTGTCCTACGAAGTCAAAAATATGCAGGCCTCATCTTAGTTATTCATCGACATTTAAAATCCAAGCCGGCGATGATTCCTCATGTAAAAATAACATGTTAGTTTGACTTTTGCCAAAAAAAAAAAAAACACGAAGGATACTCGCATAGGTACTATCCTTCCCCCTCATGTCATATACTCCAAATTAATCTGATTTACAATATGTAACTCAAAGCCGGCTCATTCTTTTAACTCGCAACTAAGTACTTTGTCTCATGCTCTATTTTCATCTATAAATAGAAAGGCACGCAAGGCATATCTCTTACAAACTTAGTACCGAAAGAAGCTTAGATATTCAAAAAGCATGGCTAAGATCACCAGTCACAAGTACACCGTCTTCTTCAACTTGGTTTCGATACTCTTCTTCGTCCTCATGGTCACCCGGGTCGAGAGCCGATACTTTACAGGTAAGTAATGGATTACTAATCTCCATTAATTGATAATATATATTTTCCACCCGCATACTTCAAAATCTTGTTGCAACTTAATCGTACGTTGAGGATCCGCTTTCTATTTCAAAACCTCGGCCAACCACAAGTTACATCCCTAGTGCCAGTACTTTCGACCGGTTTTGAAAGAAAATCTGTTTTAATGCTGCGTTAATAGCTGGAAGTTTTTCTTTCCTACGGGAGGATGAGCAGCTTGACATTACCCATGTTTTCCCATTATATTAAAGTAGTTTGCATGCATGATCTAAGCACAATTATTTTAATTGCAATTAAAAAAATTTATTCATTTTGTTCCGTACATAATTGTGTTGCAAATACAATGTATATAAATTACTCCAAGAGATAAGATGCCGCTATGATACCAAATCAAAAAAATTATTTATTTTTTCCCTACATAATTATGTTGCAAAAACAATGTAAATAAAGGACTCTAAGAAATAAGATACAAAAGGCAACTGAATAACAAATATTCCCTAAATATTTGTTGACTTACTAACTCTAAGAGATAAGATGCAAAAGGTAACATAATAACAAAAATTCCCTAAATATTTGCTGGATATTTTTTTCCCTTAACAATTGCTAATGTCAATTACGCAATTAGTGTTTCACTTAGTCATCAATCAAGTCGTTCCGTTGGGACTCAAGTCTTTCTTTGGTTTATGCATGGTGCTTTACAGGAACTTTTTTTTGCCGCCGAGATGTGCAAGTGAACAGTGGAGACACTTGCTATGCAATAGCACAGCAGTACGGCTTGACTCTGGACACCTTCTATTCCTACAATCCACACGTAAACTGCGATGATCTCTCCATTGGTCAATATCTTTGCATCTTCGGGGTGTGGCTCTAAGCCACAAAGATGTCTAGTTTACACTTGTATGAATAAAGGAGTGGATAAGTGCAACGCGCTCATCACGCAATTGCTGGTAATGCAAGCGCAGGGGTCTGGTCATCATGTTTTGTTTCAGTGTCATCAAGCAATGCAGTTTGAGCATTGTGACTAGAGGATGTCGATAAAGTTAGTACGCATGCTTTATTTAAGTTTTTTGGTGAATAGTTAAAGTATATTTGTTATTCATAAGAAAATATTGTGCGCAGCAAGGGTAGCCACCTCAGCAATGCATTAGTCCATTCCACGAGTAACATGTATAACTCGCAGGCCCACCTTTAGGAAAACCCAGAAGTCCCTCTCACTCCTTCGTTTCTCTCTTTTCTACACCATTGCTTTCTTCGTTTTCTTTTTGCCCTTCCAAGGCCATGGACGATGCTCGATTGCAACGGCCAGCCATGGACAAACCACTCACGAGCATGCCGACACTTACCGACGATTCGTCGTCAGCATCATTCACGCATGCTATTGATCCACAGGCATCCATCTTTCCCATCTAGCCATGGACAATGCTCACGGCCAACCATGGATGACCGGCGAGTGTCAAATACCCAGAGTGCCAAGACTTGACACGGGTAGACATTAAGTGCCAAAATTAGAGAAAAAATGAACATTTGAGTGCCAACGGTGAGAATTTCCGGCCAAATTGCTAACTTAGCATTTTCTCGCACGATTTTTAACTGATATGGCAATTCTTTTTAAAAAATTATCAACGTGGCGCTAACATGGCTATAAACCCAGAACGACTCACTTTGGTCCAAATTTGATTTTTAAAATAAATATTAATTAAATTAAATTAAATTTAAACATATAAAAGGAAAAGATCATATATGGGGCCATGGAGGCCCTTGCTGCCACCTCCTCCACCATCGCCGGAAAGGGCCAAAAATGGTGGGGAAGGGTTAGTCGGAGCCCCAGATTTAGGCGAAGGCTTGTAGGCCACAAGCCTTTCGGATATTGTGAAAATAACAATTTGTTGTAAGTTACAAATTCTTGAAAAATCGGGTCCCACAACAATTTATAATTATTTATGATTTAGTTTTTATGGTCTAAAATAAACTATTATTCTCACACTAGATTAAAAACTAGCACGCAATGTCGTCCACTTTTTTACTAATAAAATTCTAATTTTAAATTTAGTTTAATTAATATTTAAATTAAAATATTAATATTATATTTATTTAAAAATGAGGAGAATAAGGAGGCACAAGGCAAAGGCTAAGCCCTCACCGTCGCCTCTCAACCGTCGCCGAGAAGGGTTGGCAATGATGGGGGAAGGGTTGATCAGAGTCGCCGGGCCTTGGCTAGGGGCCGAAGACTTACGACGAGGGCCTACGAGCCCTTGCCCAAATCTATGGCGAGGGCTCACAAGCTCTTGCCACTAGTTGGCCAGTCGACCGTTCCCCCACCATCGCCAACCCTTCTAGTCTACGGTGGAGAGGCAGTGGCGAGGGCTCAGCCCTTGCAATTTGCCTGCTCCCTTTTTTTTTATAAATAAATATTTTAATTTGATTAATATTTATATTAAAATTAAAAAATAAAAAAGACAAAATTTCGTCATTTTGGTTCTTCATTGCTAACTCAACTCTCCGGCATGCCACGTGGGCGAGTTATATTATAAAAAATAAAAAAAATAAAAAAATTGCCATTTAGGATTTCCAGCCACCTTTATCGAACTTGGCACTTAAGTGTGTTATATATATATATTTTTAAATGGCACTTAAATGTCACTTTTGTAACTTTTGACACTTAAATGTCTCGCCATGTCAAGTTTTGGCACTCCAGGCATTTTTTTTCCGAGACAAAACTATCAAAAAAACTATTCCGGGCTTTGCACTAAGGGTAAGCATGGTCCGAGTTGGGCTAGCCCAATACCTAATCCAGGGACAAACCTGCATTCCTCAATTTATGGGACCGAAGACCGACCCCATTGAGCCTAAGACCAAGGACCAAACCGACCTTATGGGTCTAGTTTGTTTCTAAGGTCAACCTAGGACCAATTGATTAGTTTTTGTTTTGTTTTTTGTATTCCTTGAAATGCGAAACATACTCTTTCAAACTACATATTCATTAACAATGCAACATTGAACAACTAAACTATGAACACCGGTACATACCAAACATAAATCTAAGATAATATAACAATAGAAATCTCCATTTGTGATTATTGCACTTTGTTTGTGAGGTGGTCCAAAAAAGGCGAGTGATGAGATAGGCAAGCGAGGCTAAGGTGAGTGAAGAGGGTTACTCTTTTGCTTTTGGGTCAAATCTGTGCTGGGTTTCTATTTCTAATTTACATAGCAAAACCGCATAAGAAAGGATGAAAGCAGCATAAGGGTTTAGAATATACAAAATATAATATATATTAGATATTATATAATAATACGATATATAATATATAATATATACAGGGTTGGTCTGGGTTGGACCAATCCTAAAGTTTTAGGACCAATGACCAACCAGTAGAGTGTAGGGTCTAAGGATTCCAGGACCAAGGATTGGCCCAATCCCTTTGGGAACTAGATCAAGACTAGCTCAATTGGGCATTGACCCTACACCGATGCTCACCCCTATTATGCGCTATCTTAGGTTAAGAATCCGATTGATTCTCAAAATAAAGATATTATACACAATATAAACTTAGCAACTAGTCAGCCCTACAATTTTTCCAATTAGTCCTAATTAATAACTCATGCCAACACAAATTACATCCTTTACTCCCTTTGTGACATGAGTTGCTTCCGCATATTTTACACTAAATTGACAATTCACCTTCTACACAGTGACCCCTTCAAGCTAGACCTGTCAAACAAGTGGGTCGGGTTGGGTTTGGATCAGGTCATAAATAGTCTGACTCAAATTGACTCATTAACCCATTTATGACCCATTTGTCAATAATATTAATTTATTGACTCATACCCGACCCAACCCATACCCAACTAATACCTAACCCGACTCATATTGCTAAAACACTTTCATATTTAACCACATCTACAAAAATTTATTTCTTATGATTCAAGAAAATTATATTGTTAAAATACTCTCATAAAATTACAAAATTATGGATTTATCTTATTTTTTTTTTTTATAGTGAGGCTTCATTTATTTCACAAAAAAAAAAAAAATATGGTATTTCTGAAAATTATAATGTTTTATGATGTTTGGTTGGAAGTTGAAAATAGAATATTTTTGCTTGGTACAAAAATCCGATTTGATTTTTGTGCACTCATTTTAAGTTATTTCATTTTATTTTTTAAAATAGAATATTAATTACTTTTTCCTTTTTTTTTCTTTTTATTTTTCCTTTTTTTCACCCAGTTGTCGGCCTTTGCAAGCTCCAACCTCACCATAGCCTGGCGAGTTGAGACTCGCCCTCATTGGAATTGGGCGAGCTCAAGCTTCGCCGTATTTGGAGAGGTCCCACTCGCCTCGATGCCAGCGAGCTCAACTCACTAGATCAACAAGACTCGAGCCTCAGCCTCACCCTTTCCAACAAGTCGAGCCTCACCAAATCCGATGAGGTCGAGCTTGCCTCAACGTCGGCAAGGCATCGGCCTCACCCAATCGAGCTTGCCAATGCGATTGGGTGATGGCCGCAAACCTCACCTACTAGAGAGGGCCCCACAACCCTTGGCTGGTGGCTGGTAGGGTCAGCCACGGGACTTCATTGGGAAAGAAGTAAAAGAAAGAAAGAAAAAGAAATGAAAATAAAATATATTAAGAAATGAAAATAAAAATTAAATAAAAATGATAAAAACTATTTAAAGAGAATAATATATCCTTGATGGGTTGACTCAACTAATAACCTTTATAAGTTAAATGGGTTGTGAATGGATTTGAAGACAAACCTATTTTCAACCTATTTATCATTAGACTTACAAATAACTAAAACCCATTAACAACCCATTTTTAAAACTTAACTAATCCATATATGACCCATCTTATTAAAATTGGGTATTTGGACACCTCTACTCCAAGCATATTAATATCTCCTAGTTCTACAAAGTCGTTCAACTTATGTTGGTCCATCCAAGACTTAATGAACCCTTATTCTATAGCTTGTTCATCTTCTACATAGGTCTATCTAATCTTGGACACCATTGGCATTCAATATATTGTTCACCTTTTGTAGATGTGGATAGAGGTGGTAAATGGGTTGGTTAGGTTGGGTTGGGTGAGTCATAAATAGGTTCAACCCAAATCCACCTTTTTAACTCACATGAACCCATCTACTTGTTAACAAACTATACGACTATTCAATCTAAACCCACCCACAAACTCACTCAAAAAATCATAGAATAAGCCGAGCATATCTTCAAAATTAAACAAATGAAAATGAGAAAAATACAAAAAATAAAGAAATTCAAGTTGCTCCAAGCTCAACCTAGTAAAAACGCCACCCTCATGCAATCCCTCAGCAGCCGCTCCTCCCCTGCCGCTAGGGGTCAATATGTGGCCAGAGGCTAGAGTCAAGCCGAAGCATCAATGATGTGGCCATGGTTGAGGACAAGCCACTCCTTTCGCTTGGAACCAAGCTGGTCTCCGCGGCGTCGAAGTGGGGAGGCTAAGGACTTTGTGACTGCCATTGGTGAAACTTAATCCCATTGGTCCCAGGCGTTGAAATTGACGCAGGTCTCAAAGAGGTACTTGAGGCGGTCGATATCGCTGGCGCAAGAGGCCTTGAAGATGTCGCCATTGAGGATCCTTTGGAGGGCGATGAAGCAACCGAAGTCGAAGGGATCGAGGTTGATGCCGTCTATGTCGATCTAATAGGTTTAATTTTCCCGGCCTACTCTTTTTGGCTAAGGGGCTTTCCTTCTTAGAATGAGGTCTAGGTCCTCACCCCATGATAAGGAAGATTGAAATCTACAACAAGTGGTCAGTCGCTCACCCAAAAAAAAAAAGGCCTGAAAGCTCTTAAGTTGGAGCTCAGAATATCCAAAGTCAGAGCATCTAAAAGATCATCGTCCTCTGCGGTTCTTTCAAACAAATAAATGGGGGGACGGGTCAGACTATCAAGGTCGAGCGTTCAAGGAGTTGTTCATTTTTTGGGTGGATATTTGGGTGTGAGGAGAGAGAAAGAAGAGGAGGGAGATTTTGATCTTTTGGGTTTAGGTAGGGTTATAAGAGGAATGGGCTGTAAAATGAAAATGAATTTGAAATGGATGTATTTCCAACCCATTTGGACCCATTTATACTTAGGCATTTTTTTGGGATCAATTTAAACCCATTTCTAACATTTTAGCCAACCCATTTATGACCTAGCCTATTAAAAATGAGTTAAAAAATGGGCTTTGGACCTAGGTTGACACCTCTAAATGGAGTGAATCTACAAAATATTTCCACACGACAAACACATATATTTATAGTCTTTAATTATTGTGTCATTTTAAAACATTATATAGGATTTATTCAGCACTTCGGTTGTTGACTTGGCTTCTTTTAACGATCACGGAAGTCACTGATTACCTCAACTATCCTTATGCTAAAACTCAGGATCAATCCACACAAAGAACCAACATCCCCTATCGTGGTTCCCAAAAAAAAAGAAAAAACGAAAATAGTAAGATTCAATCCACAAGTCGAGAAATTACCCAAACTTGTGAAGATGTAGACCATGAAATGAGAACACCCATAGTATCTCCTTTTACTATTGAAAGTGCTAGAAGAAGTCCCAAATTTTTGTAGGCAATCCCCTGACAACACCTGAAATTGTTCCCCTCTGGTTGGGTTCATCGTAATCAAGGAGGAGACGACGATGGTCCTATTAGGGAAATCCCTTATAATGTTTTGAAGATGACAAAATAAATCAAAGGCTACTAACATGTTTAATTGTTGAGTAACAGACTATGCAGATGATAAAACATGTAAATTTGATATTATCAAAGTCTATATTTGGATGAACCAAAGGACTGAACGTAACACATGTCCAAAGTATATTCTAAAAACTACCAGACTTTAGTGTCAAAGTCTATTCTACATCAGAAGTCTGCTCACTTTGACAAATTCCAGACTGAACGTGAATGAAGAACTAGAAGACAAACTCTGTGCTGAAACTGAACCAAAAGACAGACTCTATGCTGAAGTTGAACCATAAGACAGACTTTATGTTGAAGCTGAAGTTATTCAGACTGTATATAGACCTTAAAGCTAAATTTGTTTAGAAGCAGATTATGCTCAGACTCAGATTGTAAAGTCTATTGCTTTCAGACTTTACATCCGGAATGAGACAAAACATAATATAAGCTCAATTATATAACGGCTAGTGATCTGGTTTGGATTCTACATCAATATTGATTTGATTGATTCAATCTAATTGATTAACAATTATATCTTGAAGACAAGAACTTTATATACGAAGAAGCTATACTTATGGAAACCAAAATTCTGTTTGTATGGGCGATCAAATTCAATTTGGGATTCCACTTTTGTCACTCAACAGCTATCAAATCTTCTAGATACAGATCTGTCCAATTGATAGATTGGAAGACGATCCTTGAGATACTGTCCAACGGATAGTTTGGAAGTGGAGGAGTATTTAAGGAGATCAAAGACTGATGAGCAAGTAAGACACGGAGCGTAGAATTTATAATTCCAAAGTCTGAACGATCTTTGTTTATACACTTGTCTTTGGTAAGCTTAAACGTTTGTGATCGTGAGAGAAATACTAAAAGAGTGACTTAGTGAGATAGTGTAATCTACTACTAAGTGTTTGCACTCAAAGTTGTAATCTCTTGTTGATTACATAATGGAATCCAGCTAAGAAGGTTGTTAGCATGGGCGAGTGGACGTAGGCTTGGATTAAGACGAATCACTATAAACCTTCTGTTCTTATTTTCTTCCCTGAATCTCTTTATTTTGTTCATAGTTCTATTTTAACTGCTAAAGTCTGATCTCGCTCAAAGTCTGCTGCTCTTCAGACTCAGTTTCAAAAGTCTATTGTTATTCAGACTCAGGTTAAAAGTAAAGGTTTTCACTGTATTTTGTAGAATATGTTTTTATACCTATTCACCCCCTCTAGGTGTTTATACTAGCACTTTCAATTGGTATTAAAGTCAAGTGCTCGGTTTATAAAAGTGTTTTTACTTTTGAGCTAAAGATCTTCTATGGCTAATATCTTGGCACCAAGACTTATGGAAGGGCAAAGCAACATCAGGCCACCATATTTTAATGGGAATGAATACAACGTGTGGAAGAACAAAATGAAAGCATTCCTAAAATTCAGAGATCCCTTGCAATGGGATGTTGTGGAAAGAGGAATCAATCCCACTACTACATCTACATCAAATAAGAATAGCAAAGACAAAAAAACTAAACCCCCTGCTCTTATGTCTCGGACGGAGATGACCAAAAGAGAAGCGCTTGATGCAAAAGCCGTTTATTCTTTATATTGCACTTTGTCTCTTGTTGAATATAATAAAATTTCTTCATGTGAAATAGCAAAAGAAGTTTGGGATATATTTCATGTTACATATGAAGGGACCAATCGTGCAAGAAAGACAAAAGTAAACTTCATACTCTGTAAATATGAATCCTTCAAGATAAAGCAAGGAAAGTCAATTGGAGATATGTTCAGCCGTTTTACAGAAATTGTAAATGGTTTAGTATATCAAGGTCAGCCAATTTCTTTCCCAACGAAGGTCAACAAACTCTTGCGGGGTCTCTCGAAAGATTGGAACCATGTCAAAACCTCAATCTAGGAGACTTAGAGGATTATGCCACTCTCCATTGATGAATTGATTGGCACTCTTCAATCCTACAAAGTGGAACAAATCGCTGATGAAGATCCCAAAGGTAAACAGTCCATCACTTTAATATCTAATGCTGATTTTGATGATACAGACTCAAAAAATGACATGGACGATGAAGAATTTGCCTTTATGATCAAGAAATTCAAAAAGCTAAGTAGAAAGTGAAGGAAATTCAGTGAAAGAAGACAATACAAGTAGAATGGCCAGAAAAGAACCATGAAAGAAGATGACGAGCAATGAAATATATGCTCGATGGCATATTTAGACTCAAACTCGAATTCGAAATCAAAGTCTGATTCAGACACAGACTCATAATCAAAGTCTGACTCAGACACAGACTCAGAATCCGATGAGGAAATTGAAGTAAGTCATTCAGCAATTCCTATCAAAGTTCTTAAGTATATAAATGAGTTGTGCTCAAATCTCAAATCTTCTCTTAAAAGGATCTTCGAACTTAAAAAGGAAAATTCTTGGCTTAGGCAACAAAATCTTTCTCAGAAAAAAAAATTGAAATTTTGCAAAAGATTTTCTACAAACAAAAGAAAGTCAAGATTTACTTGTCAAAGAAAATGATTCTTTGAAGAAAGAATTTTCAAATATTTCGACAAGATTTTCAAATGGATCAAAAACATTAGAGCATATTCTTTCAATATAAGTTCCTTATTATAATAAGTCGGGACTTGGTTTCAATAAGGAAAATGATTCTCTAATAGATTTTCTTAGAGTCAAGGAAAGACTTAGACAAAGACCTCCAAAGGCATTTTATAAAAATCATTTTCAAAAAGTGTTTATAAAACCTGTTGATCGAAATGCCCTAAAGTGTTCAAATTGTGGAGATTCAGAACACTTTGAGAAAAAATATCCTAAAGTCTGGAGACCTATTAAGAAAGATTGGATAAAAACAACATACTCTACTAACTCTCGTGGACCGAAGAAAAAATGGGTATCAAAGAAAAGATGAGTTATTTTTGCAGGAAATAAAGGAAAAGAAGAAAGAGAATTCGGCAAGGAGGGTATATTTGATTTGAGTACATAATTCAAATTTCTCATTATACTTATACGCTCTTTGTGTCTTAGTTGATTTAGACTTTATTATGACCGTATTCTATGATTTGTTTTATTAAAGAAAGAATCGTGTGATTTGTTTGTGTTTCGAGATTTGATACGTGTGATTATTTTTGATATCCTACTTAGAAACAAATGAATTTATTTGGATTGATTTTATACTATCAGATTTAATCATATTTTGCAAAGTGAAAATCTGTTTTACGTGATATTAAATTATAATGGAAGATTTTCCTAGATACTCAAGGATCTCATTCCCCTGATTTTATTGTCCTATGACTAAGTGAGAATTTATTTTTCAAAATATAATTGTGTATAATATTCTTTCTTTGAATACTTTGTTATGATGAATTAAGAAAGAATATTTGATTAAGGAGATTTCATATTTTATTCTAATGTCATGGAAGGATCCAAATTGATGGATATCAAAAAGGGAAATGAGTTGATTACAAGAAATTCTTTAAGGGAAGGATGATCGCAAATCTATGCAAATCATGATGCAATCAAAAATGTATCTCATGGGAAGATTGGTAATTATTTTTTCTATCAATGGTATATTTCAAACACATACCATGGATAAAGGAATATTTTTTATTATCCTGCCTTACAAACTTCTACGTGCATTTATCATGATTTTGGATGATTGTTTATTATATTGCAAATATCTTTTTTCATAAATATAAGGTATTGCAATTTTGGCACGTGATAGAAATATCTATTTTCCTTTTGCAAAATGCATCAATAATATATATCTAAGATTTATGCTCAAGGAAATCCTTTGATCTCGAAAGATATTATTGCATATTTATGGATATTCTTGCTATATTTTTAGAAGATATATTATATCTAGCAAGTTTGATCCACAATCAAATGAAGATATTACGTGACTTTTTTGCAAAGATTATTATCTATTATACAAGAATTTGCAAGTAGAAAAAGAATCTTCCGTATGGATTTTGGAAAGCTCAATTTGAAAATTATGGAGATTCTATAATATCTTCTAGAGGCTCAAAGATTATCTTCTTTGTGCAAAGTTTTTTCAAATTGTTAAGGAAATCCCTAATGTGTTGTACGAAAGGTTGAGTAGTTCTGAATTTTAATAATTAATAATTTTATATATGCTATTCAATTTATTTATTTGAAGAAAAGGCATTATATATTATGTGGATATTATTACAGCTTATTTGTGGAAAAAGTTTGTTAAGTTTATACAGGTTGAATTCAAGACAAGCTTGATCGAAGAAAATAAATCTTTTCCTCGAATTTCAAAATGCAAGTGATCGTTGCAGATATTGTTGCTAAGAAGGAAATAATAGAAAAATATTATGCTCAACGTGCACAAGCAACAATTGTTTTTATTCGCATATATTGTCATGATGACAATGGGAGAAATTGAATCCAAAAGGAAAGAAAAAGAATCGTGATCATCTCAAAAAGGCAACAAATTGAGGGGGAACTTTGATCAATTATGAAAAAATCTTTTTGAATTGATCGTGATCTTGATTACTATGGAAGGAATGAAAAGGTAAATGCGTTAGAACTTACCAAGATCTACAAAATCCGGTTAGTACATCTTTTATTACTTTTTGTCATTAACAAATCTTTTATCGATATTATCATTTTATCATGACAAAATGGGTCAAGTGAATTTTATAATGCATACATGATTTTTATTGGATATTTGCTGATATGTATGATCGAATTGAGCTATATTGCATATCTTTAATATTCAATTTACTTATAAAAGCTTATTTTTTTAAAATTGTATTTCATGCAAGACATATATTTATCATTTTATATTCTCTAAGTGACTCTTTGTTATTGCTTTTTGATTATGACAAAAAGGGGAGAGAATATGAATATGCATATAAATTGATTGGTTAATATTATTTATTGCATAATATTGAGCTGCGATTATTTTTCTATATATTGTTATGCTCAATCTATTTACTAATTTTGATATCCTTTAATTTAAATTAATATCTTTAAAAGTATGTTTACAAATCTGCATATTCAAATATTGTTTTGTCATCATAAAAAATGAAGAGACTGTTAGGGAATCCCTTATGATGTTTTGAAGATAACAAAATAAATCAAAGGCTACTAACGTGTTTAATTGTTGAGTAACAGACTATACAGATGATAAAACATGTAAATGATATTATCAAAGTTTATATTTGGAAGAACCAAAGGACTAAAGGTAACACATGTCCAAAGTATATTCTGAAGACTGCTAGACTTTAGTGTTAAAATCTATTCTACATCAGAAGTCTACTCACTCTAACAAATTCCAGACTAAACGTGAATGAAGAACCAGAAGACAGACTTTATGCTGAAGCTGAACCAGAAGACAGACTCTATACTGAAGCTGAACTTATTCAGACTGTATTCAAACCTTAAAGCTAAATTTGTTCATAAGCAAATTATACTTAGACTCAAATTGTAAAGTCTATTGCTTTTAGACTTTACATCCGGAATGAGACAGAACGTAATACAAGCCCAATCATATAACAACTAGTGATCTGGTTTGGATTCTACATCAAGATTGATTTGATTGATTCAATTGATTCAATCTAATTGATTGACAATTATATCTTGAAAACAAAAACTTTCTATACGAAGAAGCTCTACTTATGGAAACCAAGATTTTGTTTGTATGGGCGATCAGAATCAATTTGGGATTATACTTTTGTCACTCAACGGCTACCAAATCTTCTAGATACAGATCTATCCAATGGGTAGATTGGAAGACGATCCTCGAGATACTGTCCAATGGCTAGTTTGGAAGTGGATGAGTATTTAAGGAGATCAAGGGCCGATGAGCAAGTAAGAGACAAAGCGTAGAATTTATAATTCCAAAATCTGAGCGATCTTTGTTCATACACTTGTCTTTGGTGAGCTTAAACGTTTGTAATCATGAAAGAAATACCAAAATAGTGACTTAGTAAAATAGTGTGATCTACTACTAAGTGTTTGCACTCAAAGTTATAATCTCTTGTTGATTGCATAGTGGAATCCAGCCAAGAAGGTTGTTAGCGTGGGAGAGTGGACGTAGGCTTGGATTAAGCCAAACCACTATAAACCTTGTGTTCCTATTTTCTTCCCTGGATCTCTTTATTTTGTTCATAGTTCTATTTAACTGCTAAAATCTGATCTCGCTCAAAGTTTGCTGGTCTTCAAACTCAGTTTCAAAAGTCTGTTGTTATTTTGACTCAAGTTTAAAGTAAAGGTTTTCACTGTATTTTCCAGAATCTATTTTTACACCTATTCACCCCCCTCTAGGTGTTCATACTAGCACTTTCAGGTCCAATGATTGAGGATGGAGAAAACATCATGCAATCAAATCTTTTGAAGCAACCTCCGATTCGGCCGAGCCCAAATTTCTTTTGAGAACCCCTAATGACTTGAATATTCACTTCGCTGAACCCCAATTTTCTTTTGTCTATTTGGAATGTTGCCTTGGACGTCAGATTTGCCATGTCATACGAACTCGAAAATGTCCATGTTAGCGCTTTTCAAAAGTTGAGTTAACAGGAGGATAAGCACTTACAAAAAAAATGCCAAGTTTAGTGACCCACTCGACTAGAGAAAGAGTTCAGGAATTTGATTGCATAATTTGCACAAGTCTAGGGATGAATTGCGCCTTCTTCCACATTGCGAAAACCGAAAGGAAAGCTTGGATGAAAATTTGATAGAGTTTTGACATAGTTGAGCGTTGCCTCTTCTTCCTTCGATTATTCTATCTATATGTACTTGGTCCTCCCCGAGTCAATCCATGTCGTCTTCAACTGCTTGCATGATCCTATTAGGTTCTCCTTACTTACAAGACTTGATAATGACTACATCATTTTCTAAGCATTCAAATCCAACTAACTGTTCCCTCCCTTTCAGCTAAGACGGCGCGATCTGTTCATGTAAACTTTGGTAGGCGAATCAGACTTCTCCCGCGCTAGGGTGAGCTTTAGCTCACTTTTTCTGAGGCCGAATTGCTTGTCTCTGTAATTGTAACCATCCGATCAATGGAATTCAATCATACCCGTTTTCTAAAACCCAATTCGCAGGTGTAGTAATGCTTTTGATATTTGTTGAGAATAAAAGATATAGTCCAAGCACGTGCAGTAATGGGAATCTGCACATACGCAAGATCGACATGCAGGAGAACACTTTACTTTTGATTGGCACCATCGGGTTTTACTTTTTCACTAAAGTGAACGGAAAGAATTTGGAATAACCAACGAAGGCGTGACAGAAACAAAAGTCACCAAAAATAAAAGAGCTAGATAAAAGGAATGGCACACGAGAGAGCTCATTATTCGGACGCTAAGAAAATTCCTGTTTCATTCAAGCTATAAATGCTACTACGACAGGTTCCCGTCAACACATATTCGTCTCTTAGTTGCTGGTAATTTGCAAAACGAAACATCGTGATCCGGTTCTTCTTAAGCCGAGATCTTCTCAGTCGTGTCCATGGCGAGAAGTGTATCTGCAAGAGGGAAGATGGTGACGGTCCTGAGCATTGATGGGGGCGGTGTGAGAGGGATCATTCCTGGCACAGTCCTCGCCTTTCTCGAATCCAAGCTTCAAGTAATATCACCCACTTATTTTTATTTGTCAATGATTTTTTTGTGGATAATGTAGGACGATGATCTACCACCTATTAGTAGACGATTAAGTGTTGCGGTCGCCCATCCTGATCACACAGCCAGTGTAGGCAGCCGGGTGAAACTTAGGTGAGGCGACTTCGCAAAAAACTACATAAGCTATTGCCGATTTGATGGTGCTAGATCTGTGAAGAGTTTGTCAAGTATCTTATCGAAATTGCAGCATCCCCTTTCACATTGTCACTATTAGGAATTTGTATGAACAACAACGTAGAGTCAACATGAGCACTTTTACATGTATATGAATAGTCTTTGTTTTATGTGATCATAGCCAGAGTTTAAAGTTAAACTAAATTTACAGGAACTAGATGGACCGCATAAGAGAATTGCAGATTACTTCGACATAATTGCCGGTACAAGCACAGGTGGATTGGTGACAGCGATGATTGCAGCACCAAATGTGGACCATCGTCCGATGTTTGCAGCCTGTGACATCAATAAATTTTACTTAGAGCATTGCCCTGAAATATTTCCTAAGAAAAAGTAAGTTATGTTGACCACTTTTTCCCCTTTTTAAATATAATTCTCCGAGTCCCTCGAGGAATTGAGGAATAATATAAAGATGAAAGTACATTGGCGAAGTCGCTTCAAATGTCTGTGATCATAGAAAAGAGTAGTATGCATGTGCGTTCCACGGGTGGGAAATTTTTTATTTGAATAAAATTGGACGATTTACTTTAGTGTAAAGCATTGGTTATATTGTATACAAGTTCCTAAGTCTTCATTTTCGAACAAAATATAACAACGGAATTCTTAGTTCATGTTAGACATTAATAATACAAAATATCAGTTTTTCACTAACAATTGGAAAATTCCTAATTGTTGTTGTTATATGACATAGGGAAATTCTCTATGCGATCAACAACATAATTTTTAATATTGATAACAAATGACAAAAATCTTCCAAGAAATTACTTAATAGGAAGAGTTGCAAAAATGTTAGAATTGTCAATAGTTGCTAATTTGAAACATTAAAACTCACTAAAACTAATTTTTAACATAACTCACGATACTTAACGAGACAAAAACAAAATCTTCGTTGGAAGCAAAATAAATAGAGAGTGCAAGAAAGAATCTTATTGCTAGGAAAATTATCAATTTCCTACAAATAAGAGTCCGATGTGCTACTTTTAGGGGCAATCCTAAAAGAAAAGGTTGCTATTATATAGTTAAATGAATATTGTTACTATCAATATTACTATCATAAAAGGAAATGATAAAGATGGCAAAAAATTAGAGAAAATTGATGTATCAACTATCAAGTGTTTTTTCAAAGAATTGGAATGAGGTTATGTTTAGGGAGGAAAAGGCATCCTCTTACCCTTCCATTTATGCCCACAAGCTCGCAATCTTAACCATCAATCAAATACACCATTTCCAACATAATGAATTCAGAGCACTATACACACAACTGGAAAGGCCTTCACCACTAAAGCACTGCAAAGTCCACTAAAGTTCTGATGCATTGATGTTTGGTAATTTGACACTTAAAATAATCCATGTTTGTAATAGGTGTTATGAGGACATAACAGACCGCATGCACACATTATTTTGTCAGTTTCTTATAGCTATAAACTATCAAGTTATTCCAACAAGATGAGCAATGACACCGTACCTTCAAAAGAAGGTCGCATTGAATTTGTGCGCTAGATACAATAAATATATCAAAGAGATCTAGCTTGAAGGTAATCAATTGATAGGCAGATCTTAATGAATTGAGCGCATGAAAGGAAAGCCGGAGGTCCATGATATCTACAAATAAGAAGGTGATATTTATACACAACAAATCAGCACAAATGGTGCCATGTGCCAAACGTGAGCTTAGAAATTGGAACTTCTATTCTTATTTGGTAATTAAATGCAACGAAGCAAAAGCATCAATTAGTGTTGCAAAACTCCATACCATGCAAATACCGAACACAGCATAGCATCTAAGCTAAGCATCACTCGTCAAGGCACGAATAAGATCTAAGAAAACACATTTCGTGAAGAACACCATATCAAACAAGGCTTCACATAATACGTACAGGTCCATGCATCACCAAAAAAGGATTTTAACATCATCCATGCACAGTTTTGAAAACAATTTCGATTAAACCCTTAAATAAACTCAGAAAATACTGAAATTTGGACACGCTGTATTTAAGACCTAGAAGCACAAGTTTCATGACGAAATCGTAGTCCAATTCGTTCTGGATTAAAAGACAAAATCGATTCACTTTTCCTATTCTCGGTATCGTTTTCCAGATCTACCCGTGTTGAAGAAAAATAGTTTCATTGGTCATTACTGGTCCATTTACTCTGAAATTTCAGTATGTTGTTCCTCAGAATATTTCCTACAACTTTCATTAAGAACACACGATCAAATTTTAACTGCATGATTTTATAAAAATCCCGAAATCATACTAGGTCGAAGCAGCGTTTTTCCCAGATCCAGTTTCTTCAAAAGACAACGATTTCACTGACTTATTTTTGTTCATTTCCTCTAAATTTTTGATATGTTAAACGTCAGAATGTCATTTACAAATTTCATTAAGAAATCGAAGTGAAATTTCAACAAGAAGATTACTTTACAGACCACGAAACCACTGAAAGTCATCACGACGAATTCCAGATCTAGTCTCTCCAAAGGAAAATCGTTTCACCAAGAAACGCTTGTTCGTTTTATCTCAAATTTTAGTATGTTATACTTCAAAATGTTCTCTACAACTTTCATGAAGAGGTAGAAGTGAAATTCCAAATAAAAAGTCACATGCAACACACGAAATCACCAAGAGGTCAACAAAACAGTTTCCAGATCTAATGTTTTCGTAGAAAAAGGGTTTCACCCCCCCCAATATTTGTACAAATTGTCTCAAATTTTATTATGTTATACTTCAAGATGTTATCTACAACTTTTATGAAGAGGTCGAAACAAGATTCCAACTAAAAAGTCACATTCAACACACAAACTCGCGGACGGTCAGACTGGTCTTTCCGAAATCAGCATGCATGACCAACGAATCTCTCTTCAAAGCTCCGAAATCTCATCCCATCTACCACAACCAAAACTTATCATCTACTACACATACACACAGCAATGCAAAGAGTAGGTTTTAGGACTTCACTTGCATTAGATTCAAGCACAAAACAGCAGCAAACAGAGGCAAAGCAGCAACGAACGGCGGATGGACAGGCAGACGAACTCTCTTCCTCTCTTTCTCTCTTCCTCGGCTCACCTCCCTTTCTCTCCTTCCCTCTCACTTCCGAAACCCCCTTCCTTTTTGCTCTTTGATTAACAATTTTATCTCTATTTTTGCATGTAAGAGACAAGTGTTCTCATGAGGAGAACAAGTGGCAAAAAGGAAAGAACAAGTGGCAAAATTGAAGACAAGTGTTGGAGGACATGCACTCCCCCCTCCCCTTTTGGTTCGTGCGACACCCTTGGGGTGTTTCTTGGGCCTGCTTGGGCCCAAGAGTCCTTAAAATAAAGCCCAATTCCCCCTTTATATATATATATATATATATATATATATATATATATATATATATATATATAGTATTTTATCTCTACCAAATTTAATTTAATAACCAAAAATTCAGATTGTTTTATATACAAGTACACACACACACAGATATATATATATATTCCAAATTCTTGTGGCCTGCTCAAAATCCTCAAGTTCTAATTCTTTAATTTTTAGCGCATATAATTTTTATGCAAGATCAAATCCCATCCTTTTGGTTCAAAAGGATAAAATTGAAATACTATTCCAAATGAACAAATACAAATCAATGCCTGTAAAATAAAAACAAAGTCATAGTTCGGTGACTGTCACATATTCATGGTTCATGGTATATCTAGGGGTTATTATAAAATTTTGGGATGCCACATAATATGCTTCCGTTTTTCATTTAATCGAAAGAATAAAAGTATAGGTCGGCGATGCGTACCGAGACATCGCAACTAAACTGTCATGGAGGAATGTTCGCGTGCTCAGGTTCAGGGCATGACACATACCGCCACGGATGTGTCCAAAT
Organism: Eucalyptus caleyi; assembly: GCA_014182885.2. NCBI lineage: Eukaryota > Viridiplantae > Streptophyta > Magnoliopsida > Myrtales > Myrtaceae > Eucalyptus > Eucalyptus caleyi. The sequence continues at coordinate 20,085,826 of CM024474.2, forward strand.
TCACTCACCATGTTTTCGTGGCCAGCATTATTTCCTTGTTTCTTTTTCTTAATTTCCGCTTCTCTCAATCTTTCCATTCGGCTTTTCTGGTTTGCATTGCCTCGTGCAGTCAATTCTGTCCATATTGCCGGATAAATCTCACTGATTCTTTCCCTAAATTTGCTCACTCTCCTTGCCGTTTCACGGCTCGCTAATTTCAGAAGCACCAACTTCTGCAAATATCTGGATTCTTTCCCTCATTTCATCTCTTCATACATTCTTTTCTTTTCTTCCCATTCCTAACTCAGTATCTTGCTTTCAAGCCTCTGTGCTTCATCTTATTAATGACATTTACATATTTAGACGGGAAAAAAAAATATCTATCTTGCCCCCTTGCCGGCCATATTTCAAATATGTGAATCATTTAATTGTGGAAGAAATTCCACCGATTCCTCCTCTGGCTTCGAGCACGCCCCCCAATCACGGTCCTTTCAAAATTGTGTCGTGTGATCTCTTTTGTTAAGCCACCATTCTAGCCGTCATGCATCATTCTTCATTCCTCATTGGCCAAATTTAGACTCCAATCCGGGTTACCATGTAGAAAATCCTAATTCAAATTGCGACCTTGATCCATTCAATGAATCCAAGATTTTCGCTCAAAATATGTCAATTTCAATTGGTCCCAGTCAATAAGAAAGATTCCGCATGTAATACTCCACGGTATTTTGCGCGCCACTGATGAGAATGCAAATGGGAACTATGCAATATTGATTTTTTTTTTTTTTTTTTTTTTTTTTTTTTTTTGTTAGGGATTCAACTTGATACCTAATTTTTCATGTGATAAATGACTAAAGAAAAATCAAAATTTAGGTGTCAACATTGACCGAAAAATGTTAGGGCCCGTGAAATACCTTAGTAATCTCACTGCCTACATAAAATGTGAGCCAAAGCTCCAGTGAAACGGTCATGAGATGGGAAACTTTAACACCATCTTCATTAAGACGACATAATTTATCCTACGAAGTCAAAAATATGCAGGCCTCATCTTAGTAATTCATTGACATTTAAAATCCAAGCCGGCGATGATTCCTCATGTAAAAATAACATCTTAGTTTGACTTTTTCCAATAAATAAATAAATAAATAAACACGAAGGATACTCGCATGGGTACTATCCTTCCCCCTCATGTCATATACTCCAAATTAATCTGATTTACAATATGTAACTCAAAGCCGGCTCATTCTTTTAACTCGCAACTAAGTACTTTGTCTCATGCTCTATTTTCATCTATAAATAGAAAGGCACGCAAGGCATATCTCTTACAAACTTAGTACCGAAAGAAGCTTAGATATTCAAAAAGCATGGCTAAGATCACCAGTCACAAGTACACCGTCTTCTTCAACTTGGTTTCGATACTCTTCTTCGTCCTCATGGTCACCCGGGTCGAGAGCCGATACTTTACAGGTAAGTAATGGATTACTAATCTCCATTAATTGATAATATATATTTTCCACCCGCATACTTCAAAATCTTGTTGCAACTTAATCGTACGTTGAGGATCCGCTTTCTATTTCAAAACCTCGGCCAACCACAAGTTACATCCCTAGTGCCAGTACTTTCGACCGGTTTTGAAAGAAAATCTGTTTTAATGCTGCGTTAATAGCTGGAAGTTTTTCTTTCCTACGGGAGGATGAGCAGCTTGACATTACCCATGTTTTCCCATTATATTAAAGTAGTTTGCATGCATGATCTAAGCACAATTATTTTAATTGCAATTAAAAAATTTATTCATTTTGTTCCGTACATAATTGTGTTGCAAATACAATGTATATAAATTACTCCAAGAGATAAGATGCCGCTATGATACCAAATCAAAAAAATTATTTATTTTTTCCCTACATAATTATGTTGCAAAAACAATGTAAATAAAGGACTCTAAGAAATAAGATACAAAAGGCAACTGAATAACAAATATTCCCTAAATATTTGTTGACTTACTAACTCTAAGAGATAAGATGCAAAAGGTAACATAATAACAAAAATTCCCTAAATATTTGCTGGATATTTTTTCCCTTAACAATTGCTAATGTCAATTACGCAATTAGTGTTTCACTTAGTCATCAATCAAGTCGTTCCGTTGGGACTCAAGTCTTTCTTTGGTTTATGCATGGTGCTTTACAGGAACTTTTTTTGCCGCCGAGATGTGCAAGTGAACAGTGGAGACACTTGCTATGCAATAGCACAGCAGTACGGCTTGACTCTGGACACCTTCTATTCCTACAATCCACACGTAAACTGCGATGATCTCTCCATTGGTCAATATCTTTGCATCTTCGGGGTGTGGCTCTAAGCCACAAAGATGTCTAGTTTACACTTGTATGAATAAAGGAGTGGATAAGTGCAACGCGCTCATCACGCAATTGCTGGTAATGCAAGCGCAGGGTCTGGTCATCATGTTTTGTTTCAGTGTCATCAAGCAATGCAGTTTGAGCATTGTGACTAGAGGATGTCGATAAAGTTAGTACGCATGCTTTATTTAAGTTTTTGGTGAATAGTTAAAGTATATTTGTTATTCATAAGAAAATATTGTGCGCAGCAAGGGTAGCCACCTCAGCAATGCATTAGTCCATTCCACGAGTAACATGTATAACTCGCAGGCCCACCTTTAGGAAAACCCAGAAGTCCCTCTCACTCCTTCGTTTCTCTCTTTTCTACACCATTGCTTTCTTCGTTTTCTTTTTGCCCTTCCAAGGCCATGGACGATGCTCGATTGCAACGGCCAGCCATGGACAAACCACTCACGAGCATGCCGACACTTACCGACGATTCGTCATCAGCATCATTCACGCATGCTATTGATCCACAGGCATCCATCTTTCCCATCTAGCCATGGACAATGCTCACGGCCAACCATGGATGACCGGCGAGTGTCAAATACCCAGAGTGCCAAGACTTGACACGGGTAGACATTAAGTGCCAAAATTAGAGAAAAAATGAACATTTGAGTGCCAACGGTGAGAATTTCCGGCCAAATTGCTAACTTAGCATTTTCTCGCACGATTTTTAACGATATGGCAATTCTTTTTAAAAAAATTTATCAACATGACACTAACATGGCTAGATAAACCCAAAACGACGTCACTTTGGTCCAAATTTGGTTTTTAATATAAATATTAATTAAATTAAATTTAAACATCTAAAAAGAAAATATCATATATGGGGCCATGGAGGCCCTTGCTGCCACCTCCCCCCACGGAGCCGGAAAGGGCCAGCAACGGTGGGGCAAGGGTTAGCCGGAGCCCCAGATTTAGGCGAAGGCTTGTAGGCCACAAGCCTTTCGAATATTGTGAAAATAATAATTTGTTGTAAGCCACAAATTCTTGAAAAAACGGGCCCCACAACAATTTATGATTTAGTTTTTGTGGTCTAAAATAAACTATTATTCTCACACTAGATTAAAAACTAGCACACAATGTCGTCCACTTTTTTGCCAATAAAATTCTAATTTTAAATTTATTTTAATTAATATTTAAATTAAAATATTATTATTATATTTATTAAAAAAATGAGGAGAATGAGGAGGCATAAGGCAAAGGCTAAGCCCTGTTGCCGCCTCTCAACCGTCGCCGAGAAGGGTTTGCGATGATGGGGGAAGGGTTGATTGGGGTCGCCGGGCCTTGGCTTGGGGCCGATGACTTATGACGAGGGCCTACGAGCCCTTGCCCAAATCTGGGGCGAGGGCTCGCAAGCTCTTGCCACTAGTCAGCCAGCTGACCCTTCACCATCGCCAGCCCTTCTAGTCGACGGTGGAGAGGCGGCGGCAAGGGCTTAGCCCTCGCCTTCGCCTACTCCCTTTTTTTTTTTTTTTTTATAAATAAATATTTTAATTTGATTAATATTTATATTAAAATTCAAAAATAAAAAGACAAAATGTCGTCATTTTGGTTCTTCATTGCGACTCAACTCTCCGGCATGCCACGTGGGCGAGTTATATTATAAAAAAAAAAAAAAAAAATTTGCCATTTAGGATTTCCGGCCACCTTCGTCAAACTTGGCACTTGAGTGTTCCATTTTTAAAAAATGGCACTTAAATGTCACTTTCGTAACTTTTGACACTTAAGTGTCTCGTCATGTCAAGTTTTGGCACTCTAGATATTTTTTTTGTGAGACAAAACTATAAAGAAAACTATTCTAGGCTTTGCACTAGGGGTAAGCATGGTCCGAGTTGGGCTAGCCCAATACCTAATCCAGGGACAAACCTGCATTCCTCAATTTATAGGACCAAGGATCGACCCCGTTGAGCTTAGGACCAAACCGACCTTATGGGTCTGGTTTGATTCTAACGTCAACTTAGGACCAATTGATTATTTTTTGTTTTATTTTTGTATTCCTTGAAATGCGAAACATACTCTTTCAAACTATATATCCATTAACAATGCAACATTGAGCAACTAAACTATGAACACCGGTACATGCCAAACATAAATCTAAGATAATATAACAATAGAAATCTCCATTTGTGATTATTGCGCTTCGTTTGTGAGGTGGTCCAAAAAAGGCGAGTGATGAGATAGGCAAGCGAGGCTAAGGTGAGCAAAGAGGGTTACTCTTTTGTTTTTGGGTCAAATCTATGATGGGTTTATGTTTCTAATTTACATAGCAAAACTGCATAAGGAAGGATGAAAGCAGCATAAGGGTTTAGAGTAGACAAATATATATATATACTTCATATATTATATATAATATATACAGGGTTGGTCTCGGTTGGACCAATCCTAAAGTTTTAGGACCAATGACCAACTCGTAGAGTGTAGGGTCTAAGGGTTCTAGGATCAAGGATTGGCCCAATCCCTTTGGAAATTGGATCAAGACTGGCTTAGGTGGGCATTGACCCTACACCGATGCTCACCCATATTATGCACTATCTTAGGTTAAGAATCTGATTGATTCTCAAAATAAAGATATTATACAATATAAACTTAGCAACTAGTCAGCCCTACAATTTTTCTAATTAGTCCTAATTAATAACTCATGCCAACACACCACCACCTTGGTGGCCGCTATTTGGGCTCTCTCCCTCTCACGAAGGGGAGGAGTTCGAATCCCCTCACGGTCGCTTGGGATCTTAAGTGGAACGCCAGGGGTGGTGGGTCCTCCCGCTTACGTGTCCCCCCAGGTTTACTCGCCAGCTGTCGGCTGTACAAGATTCCCGGGTCACCAAAAAATAATAATAATAATAATAACTCATGCCAACACATTACATCCTTTACTCCCTTTGTGACATGAGTTGCTTCCGCATATTTTACACTAAATTGACAGTTCACCTTCTACACAATGGCCCTTTCAAGCTAGACCTGTCAAACAAGTGGGTCGGATTGGGTTTGGATTAGGTCATAAATAGTTTGACCCAAATTGACTCATTAACCCGTTTATGACCCATTTTTCAATAATATTAATTTTTGACCCATACCCGACCAATACCTGACCAATACCTGACCTAACTCATATTGCTAAAACACTTTCATATTTAACCACATCTAGAAAAATTTATTTCTTATGATTCAAGAAAATTATATTGTTAAAATACTCTCATACAATTACAAAATTATGGATTTATCTTATAATTTTTTTATAGTGAGGCTTCATTTATTTCACAAAAAAAAATGATATTTCTGAAAATTATAATATTTCACGATGTTTGGTTGGAAGTTGAAAATATAATATTTTTGCTTGGTACAAAAAAATCCGATTTGATTTTTGTGCACTCATTTTAAGTTATTTTATTTTATTTTTTTAAATAGAATATTTAATTACTTTTTCCTTTTTTTCTTTTTATTTTTCCTATTTTTCACCCGATTGTCGGCCACGGCGAGCTCCAACCTCACCATAGGCCGGCGAGTTGAGACTCACCCTCATTGGAATTGGGTGAGCTCCAGCTTCGCTGTATTTGGAGAGTAGAGATGGTAAATGGGTGAGTTAGGTTGGGTTAGGTGAGTCATAAATAGGTTCAACCCAAATCCACCTTTTTAACTCACATGAACCCATTTACTTGTTAACAAACTATACGACTATCCGATCTAAACCCACTCACATAACTCACTCAAAAAAACATAGAATAAGCCGAGCATATCTTCAAAATTAAACAGATGAAAATGAGAAAAATACAAAAAATAAAGAAATTCAAGTTGCTCCAAGCTCAACCTAGTAAAAACGCCGCCCTCATGCAATCCCTCAGCAGCCGCTCCTCCCCTACCGCTAGGGGTCAATATGTGGCCAGAGGCTACAGTCGAGCCGAAGCATCAATGATGTGGCCATGGTCGAGGACAAGCCACTCCTGTCGCTTGGAACTAAGCTGGTCTCCGCGGCGTCGAAGTGTGGAGGCTAAGGACTTTGCGACTGCCATTGGTGAAACTCAATCCCACTGGTCCCAGGCATTGACATTGACACAGGTCTCAAAGAGGTACTTGAGGCGGTCGATATCACCGGTGCAAGAGGCCTCAAAGATGTCGCCATTAAGGATCCTCTGGAGGGCGATGAAGCAACCGAAGTCGGAGGGATCGAGGTTGATGCCGTCCATGTCAATCTAGGTTTAATTTTCCCGACCTACTGTTTCTGGCTGAGGGGCTTTCCTTCTTAGAGTGAGGTCTAGGTCCTCACCCCATGGTAAGGAAGATTGAAATCTACAACAAGTAGTCAGTCACTCACCCATAAAAAAAAAAAAAAATATATATATATATATAATAATAATAATAATAATAATAAGGCCTAAAAGCTCTTAAGTTGGAGCTCAAAATATCCCAAGTCACTACGTTTGGTGCTCGCTTAAGACGGGATAAAGTCAGATATAAGGAGAATATAGACATGATAAAATTATCCCATGGGATGGGATAAAGGTAGATAGGATTTCTAATGTTCATAATAAGAAAGTTTTTTTTTTTTTTTTTTTGGTGACCAAAGGAAAGTTATTTTTCTCAAATAACAAACTTATTGAATTAACAAAATTGAAATTATATTTTAATATAAATAATATTTGAATTCTAATTTAAGAAATAAATAATAAATAATTATTTTTAATTAATCTTATTTTAATTTATATATTCAACTTTAATTCTATCTTATAATAAACATTCAATCTATAAATTAAATAGTTATATTTATTATATAGTTTAGGTATTTTTGTATTTTAGGTATGTTAGTACAGTTTACTATTTGATAAAATTTTATTAAAGAATGATAAAAGAGGAAAAAAAGAAATAATAAAGAAAAAATATAAAAAAGAGGAAAAATAAAATAATAATAAATTAAAAATAAATTAAGGAGTAGTGTTACAAGAGATTTTTATCATCTCCATTTATGAACATTCAGGTTCATTTACAATGATATGTCGTTTATATAAATAAATAAAAAAATGTACATGATATGATGTGAACATATCAGATTTTAATACTACGATTCACCAAACAATTGATGGAATATAAAAAAAAAAATCCCAAGATTTCATATTCTATCATATCCAGTCCTATCTCGATTAGAAATCCGGACGACCAAACATAACCTAAAAGATCATTGTCCTCTGCGGTTCTTTTAAACAAATAAATGGGCAGGCAGGTCGGACTATTGAGGTCGAGCATTCAAGGAGTTGTTCATTTTTTGGGTGGATATTAACGGTGGTATTTGGGTGTGAGGAGAGAGAGAGAAGAGGAGGAGGGAGATTTTGATCTTCTGGGTTTAGGTAGGGTTATAAGAGGAATGGGCTGTAAAATGAAAATGGATTTGAAATGGATGTATTTCCAACCCATTTGGACCCATTTATACTTTGGCATTTTTTTGGGATCAATTTAAACCCATTTCTGACATTTTAGCCAACCCATTTATGACCTAGCCTAAAAAAAATGAGTTAAAAAATGGGCTTTGGACCCAGGTTGACACCTCTGAATGGAGTTAATCTACAAACTATTTCCACACGACAAACACATATATTAATAGTCTTTAATTATTTTGTCATTTTTAAAATATTATATAGAATTTATTCAGCACTTCAGTTGTTTTTTTTTTTTTTTTTTTTTTTTTTTTGGGTCAGAAGCACTTCAGTTGTTGACTTGGCTTCTTTTAACGATCACGGAACTCACTGATTACCTCAACTATCCTTATGCTAAAACTCAGGATCAATCCACACAAAGAACCAACATCCCCTATCGTGCTTCCCAAAAAAAGGAAAAGAGTCAGATTCAATCCACAAGTCGAGAAATTACCCAAACTAGTGAAGATGTAGACCATGAAATGAGGACACCCATAGTATCTCCTTCTGATATTGAAAGTGCTAGAAGAAGTCCCAAATTTTTGCAGGCAATCCCCCGACAACACCTGAAATTGTTCCCCTCTGGTTGGGTTCGCCGTAATCAAGGAGGAGACGACGATGGTCCAATGATTGAGGATGCAGAAAACATCGTGCAATCAAATCGTTTGAAGCAACCTCCGATTCGGCCGAGCCCTAATTTCTTTTGAGAACCCCTGATGACCTGAATACTCACTTCGCTGAACCCCAATTTTCTTTTGTCTATTTGGAATGTCGCCTTGGACGTCAGATTTGCCATGTCGTACGAACTCGAAAATGTCCATGTTAACGCTTTTCAAAAGTTGAGTTAACAGGAGGATGAGCACTTACAAAAAAATGCCAAGTTTACTGACCCATTCGACCAAAGAAAGAGTTCAGGAATTTGATTGCATAATTTGCACAAGTCTAGGGATAAATCGCGCCTTCTTCCCCATTGCGAAAACCCTAAGGAAAGCTTGGACGAAAATTTGATAGAGTTTTGACATAGTTGAGCGTTGCCTCTTCTTCCTTCGATTATTCTAACTATATATACTTGGTCCTCCCCGAGTCAAACCACGTCGTCTTCAACTGCTTGCATGATCCTATTACGTTCTCCTTACTTTCAAGACTTGGTAATGACTACATCATTTTCTAAGCATTCAAATCCAAGTAACTGTTCCCTCCCTTTCAGCTAAGACGGCGCAATCTGTTCATGTAAACTTTGGTAGGCGAATTAGACTTCTCCCACGCTAGGGTGAGCTTTAGCTCACTTTTTCTGAGGGCGAATTGCCTGTCTCTGTAATTGTAACCATCCGATCAATGGAATTCAATCATACCCGTTTAAAACCCAATTCGCAGGTAATTAAGTCTATCCATTGTAGCTGGAAAACCAAATTATGCTTTTGATATTTGTCGAGAATAAAAGATTTGGTCCAAGCACGTGTACTAATGGGAATCTGCACATATGCGAGATCGACATGTAGGAGAACACTTTACTTTTGATTGGCTCCATCGGGTTTTACTTTTTCACTAAAGTGAACGGAAATTTTGGAATAACCAGCGAAGGCGTGACAGAAACAAAAGTCACCAAAAAGAAAAGAGCTCTATAAAAGGTATGGCACATGAGAGAGCTCATTATTCGGACGTCTAAGAAAATTCCCGTTTCATTCAAGCTATAAATGCTACTACGACAGGTTCCCGTCAACACATATTCGTCTCTTAGTTGCTGGTAATTTGCAGAACGAAACATCGTGATCCGGTTCTTCTTAAGCCGAGATCTTCTCAGTCGTGTCCATGGCGAGAAGTGTATCTGCAAGAGGGAAGATGGTGACGGTCCTGAGCATCGATGGGGGCGGTGTGAGAGGGATCATTCCTGGCACAGTCCTCGCCTTTCTCGAATCCAAGCTTCAAGTAATATCACCCACTTATTTTTATTTGTCAATGATTTTTTTGTGGATAATGTAGGACGATGATCTACAACCTATTAGTAGACGATTAAGTGTCGCGGTCGCCCATCCCGATCACACAGCCAGTGTAGGCAGCTGGGTGAAACTTAGGTGAGGCGACTTCGCAAAAAACTACATAAGCTATTGCCGATTTGATGGTGCTAGATCTGTGAAGAGTTTGTCAAGTATCTTATCGAAATTGCAGCATCCCCTTTCACATTGTCACTATTAGGAATTTGTATGAACAACAACGTAGAATCAACATGAGCACTTTTACATGTATATGAATAGTCTTTGTTTTATGTGATCATAGCCAGAGTTTAAAGTTAAACTAAATTTACAGGAACTAGATGGACCGCATAAGAGAATTGCAGATTACTTCGACATAATTGCCGGTACAAGCACAGGTGGATTGGTGACAGCGATGATTGCAGCACCAAATGAGGACCATCGTCCGATGTTTGCAGCCTGTGACATCAATAAATTTTACTTAGAGCATTGTCCTGAAATATTTCCTAAGAAAAAGTAAGTTATGTTGACCACTTTTTCCCCCTTTTTAAATATAATTCTCCGAGTCCCTCGAGGAATTGAGGAATAATATAAAGATGAAAGTACATTGGCGAAGTCGCTTCAAATGTCTGTGATCATAGAAAAGAGCAGTATGCACGTGCGTTCCACGGGTGTGAAATTTTTTATTTGAATAAAATTGGACTATTTACTTTAGTGTAAAGCATTGGTTATATTGTATACAATCTCCTAAGTCTTCATTTTCGAACAAAATATAACAACGGAATTCTTAGTTCATGTTAGACATTAATAATACAAAATATCAGTTTTTCATTAACAATTGGAAAATTCCTAATTGTTGTTGTTATATGACATAGGGAAATTCTCTATGCGATCAACAACATAATTTTTAATATTGATAACAGATGACAAAAATCTTCCAAGAAATTACTTAATAGGAAGAGTTGCAAAAATGTTAGAATTGTCAATAGTTGCTAATTTGAAACATTAAAACTCACTAAAACTAATTTTTTAACATAACTCACGATACTTAACGAGACAAAAACCAAATCTTCGTTGGAAGCAAAATAAGTAGAGAGTGCAAGAAAGAATCTTATTGCTAGGAAAATTATCAATTTCCTACAAATTAGAGTCCGATGTGCTACTTTTAGGGGCAATCCTAAAAGAAAAGGTTGCTATTATATATTTAAATGAATATTGTTACTATCAATATTACTATAATAAAAGGAAATGCTAAAGATGGCAAAAAATTAGAGTAAATTGATGTATCAACTATCAAGTGATATTTGGTAAATAATTAAACATATTAAGTGAAGTCACTCACTACTAAATGGCATTGGTATTTCTTCTATTTGGTGGATTCCTTTAATGAATTGGACTCGCATTTGACGTTATTGTTCTCACAGAAGTTTCTAACGTGTCTGATTCAACTTTCGATCAGTCCAATAAGAAGCAGGGTAGGCGCATTCATGGGGCCAAAGTATGACGGGAAGAAGTTGCGATCCCTGGTCAATGACTTGCTCGGAGACACCGCTCTCAGTCAAACCTTGACCAACGTGGTCGTCCCGACTTTCGACATCAAGCGTCTCCAACCAGTCATCTTCTCTACCAAGGACGTAAGAACGCGAAGTTAATCATATAACCCTGATTTCGCCGACTCTAGATAGATATCGTTTGTTATACTATCGGTTTTATTTGAATTGTCTACCAACGACGTAAGAACCCAAACATGACCATATAACCCTAATTTTATTGGGGGACAGGCAAGAACAAATCCTCTAAAGAATGCGCGGCTGGCTGATGTTTGCATCGGCACCTCCGCAGCTCCCACGCTCCTCCCGGCGCACTACTTCGAGACCAGAGACCAGAATGGGAAGATCTGTAGCTTCGATCTCATTGACGGCGGGGTCACCGCAAATAACCCTGTAAGTGCACAAATGAGAACGGTGCTTCGAGTATATTGCAGGAAATTACAAGCAAAGCTTCTTCTTAATTATATGCAAACCTTACAAAATTTCATCTATAAAGCGTATTACAACCAGTCAATATCTTAGACTGAAAGAAACAGGAAAAGAGAACTGGCATTATGCAATATTGTGTTTTGCAGACCTTAGTTGCTCTGAGCCACATTAAGAGAGAGAGCTTGCATGACGGAGAGTTCAAGGACATAAATTTAAGAGAGACCGATCCAATACTAGTGCTATCACTCGGTACTGGTGCGGCCAAGCATGAAGAGAAGTATAGTGCGACCAAGGCCTCTGAATGGGGACTCATCGGTTGGAACTTTCACAATAGTTTCACTCCGTTGGTCGATATCTTCAATGACGCGAGCTCTGATATGGTGGATATTCACTTGTCTACTCTCTTCCAATTTTTAAATTGCAAGGAACATTACCTTAGGATTCAGGTATGAGATGGATTACTAACGTCGCCTTTGGCTTCAAGAAACATTTGTCAATTTTTGGGCTTCAGACTGGCTCACGACTACTTCACCTATTTTGAAATGATTTCACGCTGGTTGGTTTGAAACAGGATGACACTCTGACTGGAGAAGAATCATCAGTTGATGTTGCCACCCCGAAGAATCTCCAGATGCTCATGGAAATAGGGCAACGACTATTGCGGAAACCAGTGTCGAGGGTAAACCTGGAGACCGGTAGGTTCGAAGAGATTGAAGGAGAAGGCTCAAATGGAGACGCGCTCAGTCACTTTGCAATTCGACTATCTGAAGAAAGGAAGAGGCGAAACAAGTAGGAATGGTGGATCATCATTCGTGATGATGCTGCTTAGATGAATTTAAGAAAGTTTACAAAATCTTACAAGAAAAATAATGATCTTATGAGTAAAGCTCTTCATGATATTAGTAGAAATTGTCCAAACTCCTTCAATTATGAAATTTTGTAATTGCAAGCATGACTCAATTTAATTGAGTTGCAATACTTTAAGTTCATCCCTGACTATTTTCTGTTTTTCAAAAAAATTTCACGTCGTTATAGAGACATCATATGCAAATAAATCCAAAATGATGCATGTCCAGTGTGTGAGAGAGACATGGTAAGAGTATACATGGAAAGATAAAATATCAGAAAAATCATAAACCTATTGCATTTGTGCTAATTTAGTTATAAACTTTTGACCTAGTATCAATTTAATCCTTCCGGCTAATTTTGACTAAATATCGTTGACATAGATGATGGTTGGCTTACATGGCACAATCGGCGTTAACGTGGACAATGTTTAGTAATTTTTAAACATTTTCTTATTTTTTATTCCTTTTTCTTCCTCCCTTCCTTCTTCCTCCAACCGGTCAGAGGCAAGGGTTGCCAAGGTTGAGATCAACCTTGCCCAAGCCTGACGAGGCTCGATCCTCACCAACCCAGGGTGAGGTCGCCCACACAGCCTCTGGTAAGGGCTCAAGCCTCGTCAAGGATTGGGTGAGCCTCATCAATCCTCACATCTAGCTTATCGTTAAGGTTCAGCGACCAGCTAGAGGCAGAAGGAAAGGGGAAAAATAAAGGAAAGAGAAAGTAAAGAATAAATAAATAAATAATTCAAAAAACAATAAAATATTGTTAAAAGTTATCTACGTCAATGTTGGCCATGCCACGTAGGTCTATCATCATCCACGTTAGTGAAATCTGACCAAAATTAGTCAAAATGACTGAATTAGCACTATGTCAAAAGGTTTAGGATTAAATTAGCATCATTAAAAGACTTAGGAATAAATTGACACTAATGCAATAAGTATAAGACTTTTCTGACACTTCTCCCCACTTGGAAACGTGAGTGTTTGTTGAGCCTTTTGACTTTTAAAGCATAGAATTATGCTTTGTTATAAAATTTGTAGACTCCTAAAATTGTTCAAATGACATGCTATAGCAATTTAAGTCATCCCAAATTTTTACATTTAAAAAAATAATAATAAAGTATCATTTGCCTTTTGGTAGAAAATTCAAATATGGCTTACGTAATTGGCTTTAAAACCATATTGAAGAAATAGTCGTTCCATCTACTGAGGCATTGGAATTGCCTCTAGGCCACTCCTGTACTAAAGTCCTTATGAAATATCATAACCGGAGTCAAATGACCAAACAACGATTCCATTCCAGTCTCTAGCAAACATGCCGCTTCTATCAAGAAATTAAGTGAATAGAACTTCGGCGAGAGTTACACCAAGAAAAATACCCATAAAGTGAAAAACATTTCACAAATTAGGTTGATTTTGATATTTTTTTATATAAGGGGGTTCTATGTTGATCTCAGACAGGGAAATGCATGGCTTGTAATTAAAAAAAAAAAGTAAAAGAGTTAATATTATGAAAAATCACAAATTGATGCATTTGTAACAAATTTACTCTCTATTTGAATTGGATAACATATGACAATTGATAGGTATATTAATTTGGAGTTTTACCCTTTATTCTGGATTATGGTTTTTCATGATATTAATTCAACTTAATAGTCACTAAGGAGTAGTAAATTTATCACAAATGTATCGGTTTAGAATTTTTGGTGATAAAAAAAATTAATTTGGGATAAAATTTTCACAATTGTACTAGTTTGAGATTTTTTATAATTAAAAAATTAGTTTTGGATCAAGTTATTACAACCTTACCAATTTTGGATTTTCCGTGGTATTAACCCAAAGTACCCTAAATGTTTTTTTTTTTTTTTGTAATGCTAAAAACCTCAAACATATATTTGTGTGGTATATTTACACCAAACATTTTTTCATGACACCAAACTTTTTTTGTGATACCAAAAACTCCAAACTTTTCTATAGCACCAAATTTTACTTAATCCAAATTTTGTGGCAAATGCATTTTGACTTTTTATTAAAGTGAAAAACGTTTCACAATATACAAATATCAACACATAAATTTATGTGTAATTATTCTTTAATATATCGAAATTTGAATAAAATTTTTGAATTTTGATGGAAAACGAAAAGTTGTGTTTTACTTTTTGAAAAAGTACAATCGAACAGGCAATAATTTTCTCCTCCCCGCGAAAGATAAAAATTGGTACATTGGAAAGCAGATTTGGCAGGGCAGCTGAAGCCCGCCCCCACCCACCCCCACACCCCCACACAACACGAGCCCACCTGCGGTATTGCACGATAATTTCTTTCTTCAAGGCAAACCAGCTTTCATTTTTTGGGCCTGTGAGGCCGACTCAGACTTTTACCTCGATTCTAACAGTGACGCTGTCATTGAACCATTCTGTCCTTCATCATTCCACCATGCTTATCATCGGTGAATTTCCATAACTTGTAACCAGCCATCGCCCAACTAAATTTGGAGTAATACTTCACCTTTATACAATGAGAAAGCTTTTGGGTTTCAAGAAAAGATGAACCATTCTGTCCTTCATCATTCCACCATGCTTATCATCGGTGGATTTCCATAACTTGTAACCAGCCATCGCCCAACTAAATTTGGAGGAATACTTCCCCTTTATACAATGAGAAAGCTTTTGGGTTTCAAGAAAAGCGGTAGGCTCTATTCTCTACTCTATATATGCATGCACGCATATACGCATACACACAGAATACTCTTAACGCTTGCAAAGCCAATGTCATGCATGTTATGGATCCAATTTGATTTGTTTTTACAGTATTTAAACATTAAATCACACATTTATTTAATAGTTAGTAAGGGATTTGACCCATGAATGAAGCGCAGAAAAATGTACTTGAAAGGCAAACAAATTATCCTAAAGTATATTAACTCAGGACCCCTACTCTAATATTATTATAAATTATGCAACAAATTAAAGTTTCAATGTGAGGGCTATATCATTGATCTTATCTTTCTTAACTATGCACGAACGTATATAAAAAAGGATCAAATCAAGCTATAGAGAAAGATGAAACATCCCAATTCGGAATTCCTGCCTAAGTCTATGATAAAATTTAAGGGCAGTGACTTCTTCTCTGGGGCCAAAATGGAAAACATATGATGAAAGTTCGTGATTAAACTTACATAACATTGACAAGTCATGTTGAATTGATAAATAAAGTTGGCATATGCATGCTTGTCTTTGATCATGTGACTTGCTACCCATCTTATTATTTAATTTGCATACAACAAATTGGTTAACTTGACATAGTACGCAAGACAATTTAAAAAGAATTCATGTTGTCGCTAACGTAATTCGCTAGACGTCATCCATTGTTGGCAAGAAACTTACATGGTAACTTAATATGTTGTCATCCTTAATCGTCATCATCTTACCTGTAAAGTGAAACATGATAATCAATTATTTCGGGCCGACAACATCTTACTCGATTGAAATAGCCACATACACTTAAACATTATTTAATGCGACAACTTGGACAAAGGAAATTGATTTATCATTTTTTTAACCATTTACGTACCATGATGATTGATGCTTGCAATAAACTATTGTAAATCATGAATTGGCTGCATCCTTTGGGACAACATGAGTAGGTATTGCACTAATGCATCTTGTTTTGCAAGTGCAGGAAGAATCAATTGCCAATTGGGTAGGAATATATTCCCTTTTAGTGGACATTTGAGCTGATTAGCTTTCATTTCTGATTCTTTAGAGGTTTCACCATCCCAGTTCTCGTGCACGACACGAGTTGGAGAAATTCCATCGGCATGGTTTTACAACCTCCGAGCATAAATATTCATAGAATAATCCCGGTGAATCTTATGAATCTTATCTTCCATCATTAGGACAAGGGTGAAGTTTTTTTTTTTTTTTTGGTAACGTAGGACAAGCGTGAAGTTGGTCATCGAAACATTGTAATTTGCGTTAAATATGTCTTTCTTCTGAACCCGAGATGTACTTGGAAAGTGACTAACACCACTACCAATAATGTCATATGACTCGGCTCCATTTCATCAGAAAGAAATAGGAATTTTAAAATCGAAATTAATTTCGGAAATGTATTATATAAGAAGCAAATGCATGGAGATTACACTGACCAAGTCATAAGACAAATTTACTCATTTCAATGAACCATTGTAGTGACAAATTTGGGCAAATTGTTCAATTAATTCTAAAGCTATACTATGGATATTAATTCGGTCATAAACTTTTTTTTTAATTTAGTCAAATTAGTCATAAATTTTGGGGGAAAACTCTATTGCAATCCTACTAGTCAAGAGATTTATGATTGATTGATAATTTTCCTTGATATATTTAATGAACTTTTTGGACAAGTTTACTGATGTTACCTTGAATAGTTTCTCCTAATCGATGCATTTGTCAAAGTACTAATGTCATGGCCCATCTGTATATGTAATATCAAAGTAAGAAGCTGCTATTACTTATAAGCAATATATTTGCCTACGCAGATCAAAGAAGTTAGTATCGAGGACATGGTAACAATAAATAAATATAAAAATTACTTTCTGGGATGTGAAATTTATGTCTTTTATTGCTATTATCTCGTTAAGAGGTGATAACGTCGATGTACACGAATTTTTGCTCCTTTTACAATTGACTATCCAAAAATTTTGGTTTTGAAATATCAAAATGAGAGTACGGAATATTTCGATTATTGTCGGGAGTTGAAGCCGAGCTTTATCTGTCAGCTTTTTGGTGAGCGTCCAAAATTCTGCTTGAATTGATGGCCATTAGGGTTGAACCTCAGTGATGAGGAGTCAACATGCCCTTTTCTTTCTCTAGTACAGGCTTTTCTTCTAGAGGGGCTGTTAATTGTTGATGACAATGAAAATGAAAAAAAAAAAAATCGTGGGAACACATTTATAAATAGAAAATGACGAAATGACGGCGCTTAATCTATTATGAGATTAATGACCTATTATGAATTACGAATTTTTTAAGGATATCTAGAAACTTTGTTATTCATTTCCCCTCCAAATTCCACAGGCCTCACTCAATTGACATATTATATTATCTAGCTCCATCTATGCCTTCCCTTTACTTGCCGATTTTTTTAAGGTACAATTCTTCGTAGAGACTGATGTTTCTTGTTCTTACGGAGAGCGTTCCCACTTCCCCCCTTGACCTTTATGATATATTTGCTTAAAAATCAGTTGATACCCGATGAAGTGGCCAAGTGGATAAATCGGTTGTATCGGTCGCTTAAGATTGAATATGGCAAGTAACAATAATATATTGGATGATTGATTATAGACTATATATTGCTTTTATATTTTGCAATATCCAACTGTAGAACATTTTATTTTTCCATAAATTAAAATATAAGTCATGCTCTCTCTATGAAAACAAGAAACATCAGTCTTCCTTGATTTCAGTCGCATAAAATAACAGATGATTGATATTGATGAAATTTGTCAATATATATATATATGAGATTATTAGTGAAAAATTCTTAATTCTTTTCCTAACTCTTTGAAATGGATGGGAGTTCATAGTGAAGGCTACTTGATTGTTTGAATGATGCTAGTGGTCAAGATGAGATTAAAAAATCAACGGAACAATGGGTGATATCCTATTGGCAATAGTAATCTGTCCTATACTAATACAATATTGTCGCAGATGTCTTTTCTTTATTTTATCTATTACCACGCATAACAAGTTTGTAGATAGGCTCTAAGGAAAATAAACACTAACAAAAGAATTTTTCAGAGAGACTAATACCAAAAGAAAAGGTTTATACTGCTAAAGACCTGTAAACAAATGGAAGGTGTTGATGGAGAAGGATATTAAACAACGCCAATTGAGCAAGGCAACTTCCGAACCAAAAAAAGAAAAAATGGAGCAATGCAACTCCAAGTGAAACCGGACAACAAAGTTTCTAGGTATCCTTAAAGAATTTGTGGCCCAAAACAAGCTATTACTCTCAAATGGATTAAGGGCTGTCATGATAGTCGAACTCCTTGGAAAAATATGAATCCCCTACATATGTCTAACCGGTCCCATAGATATCCTTGAGGTATGCATGCATTAGAAGTGCAAGAAAAGAAATTATTATATTTCTATAGAAAGAATAGGTACTACAAATAAAAAAAAAGTGCTTTGATTTTTCTTTTATAAGAGCCAAACGAGAGGTGCTATCATCGCCACCGGCGACATTCCCTCAAGGAGAGACCGGTGACCATTTACTTAGTCATCTAAAATTTCTGGATATGATGCACAAACTTTGTAACTTTTTTGTTTATATGCAAGACCTTTTATTAATATTTTGGATTGCTAGATACATTTTACAGGTATAATTGACTACAATGACGATGATGGATGTGATAAGAATAAAATAAGTCGTCATATCGCATGTATGTTTCGAATGGAAAGATAGAATATGACAGTCGAATTCTTGCCAATATAATAAACACATATTAATCTTTGGCACGATTATGAAAATAATATATGTGGGGCTTTCAATGCTAATTTTTCGTGTTTTTAACAGGTTTGAATTGGTTTACATCTCGAAATTTTGAGTATGTTTGATTTCAAGCTCTGATTAACAATTTAAGAAAAAGAAAAAGAAAAACTAAAAGCAGAAAACTACACCAATCAAGTGTGTTACCCTTTTCGACATATATTCCAGATGCATACAATTTGAAGCTTACGAAAAGAGTAGGTGCCCATAGATGGATGACGATGACGATGTGGTAATACTGACCACGACGATGATGATAGATGGAGCCGTAGTTAAAATTATTTTAGTAGTGTTAGAAGTGCACCAGCATAGAGAGAATAAAGACTTAGCAAAGAAAATAAATAAAATAACTACTCGGTAGTCTTGGGCCCTAGAGTTTATTCCACGTCAATTTTGGAAGGGTTCGGTAGTTAATATAAAAGTGTGTGGGAAAATCCCACTCTTTGAACTAGCTTCTTAAGTGAAAGAAATCCAAGACCACTCAACATTGGTATTAGAGCTCGAGTTATCAACAAGTCTAGACCCAACAATCACTCGGAGAGGGTTGTTGTGGCTAACCTAAGCCCTATCTCACATTGTGGAAGGAGCAAGTGATTAGTTAATATACAGCCTCACCCTTTAAGCTAACTTTTGTTGTAAGCCCAAGTTCAAGTCTATTAATATATTTAGTTGAACCCACCTTCATTGGTATTAGTTAATAAAAGGGCTCATTGGTACTAATTGTTCTGCACCATACCAATTTTCTGTTGTGAGACTTCTCTAAGACAACTCGCCCGTGCATCCTAACAATCTCCCTTCATGTGTGAGATTAGTGTTAAGTCTGCTGCCCCTTAATCCTTGTATGCTTTTGCAAATAGATTGGGCTTCCCCCTTAAGCTAGCTTTTGTTGGAAGTGTGCAGCAAAAGTCCAATACTTTTCACTTGGAAAATCACTTAGAGGGAGCTTAAGTCCAAATCTATTAACATATTCGGTTAGATCCACTTTTTCTCGAAAACATAGGCCAATAAGTCATAGACCTAGAATATATTAACTATTCTACACCACATTGATTCTCTAATGTGAGATTCACATAATACAACTCACACATACATTTTAACAATTACTACTTAGTAAAGAGGAATACATGGTATTGATTATTTGGTATTCTATCATTTTTCTTCTTATCTTTCTTCAGGAAAAAATCAGTTTGATGTTAAAATTTCTCAAATGTTCTTAAAATAATTAGGACACTGATGCAAGTTTTATATGGGACGATATTAAAACTCACGATAAGCTCGCTTATTGTAAAATATTATGTCATGCAATTATCTAATTGTCTAATCAGCTCATCCAAATGGATTCATTTAGCTATAAGAAACATCACCATCTTCAAATTCATCCGATGAAATTAAATTATTATTTGGGTGGAGATTTATCTAATTCTTATTTGGTTCATCTTCTATCGTCACTATGAATATTTTCATTCTGTTTAGGGTTATTTTCAGATATTGTCAGGTGTCCCCAGATTTATTGTTTACTATATGTTATGACATGTTTGTCAAACGTATTTGTTTTACCTTAGAGAATTATTCGCAATGTTTTTTCTCTGCTCCATTATTATCTATATTCGAGCCAAATAGCAGCTTGAGCTCAAATATAAGCCTTTCAACGGTACATCAATTGCTTGCGTTAAGTATGTGCAAGTTCAAAATGAGTTTAGATTTCTGCTTGAATTACTCCATCTCAGCTCAATTTCGATCGAGGTGGGAATCATTATATTTCAGTTCCACCATATTGTACTTATCAAAGATCCGCTCCATTAGACTAGTCGATGCTAACGCATTATTTACATTCCTAAAAATAAAACAGAAATGCAAAATAATTTAATCCAAAGTCTATTTGCTATACAAGGAACTAGGCTTTATTGGATGTTTAAATGTATATATGTGCCCGACTAGCCTTTTCTATCGGGTCTCAATCAAACAAAAGTCATGCGTGTTGTCAAGCTCTCTAATTACCATTAAGAAAAAAGTTGAAGAAAGACATCTTGCATGTGTGCGTCATTTTGTTCTGCTCACGAATGATCAAACCAACCTTCCTTCCTCCTTCCCCTATCACAACCACTCCGAAATTGTTTACAAGCAATTGAGTTTGCCTTCGTGGACCGAACCCTTTTGCCAAGAGCGAGGCCTTGTCAGTTTAAACAAACAGTTTAATCTTAGGAGCGTTTGTTTCATTGAAAACTTTATAATAAAGGAAAATATTTTTTATTTAAATAATTTTCAAAGAAAATGGTTAGTTTTCATTTGTTTGATAGTTTAGGGAAAATAATTTCCTTCTTTTTAGAAGAGAAAGTGGTTTTCCTGCAATCTAAACTTGTTTTTTCTTCGGTCAATGGAAAAAGTTTTCAGTACATCAATTAGTTTTTGTTGTCCAAATATTGAAAAGTCAAAAAACAAGCAAATGGACCCTTAATCCCTTTTTCGTGCGCACTAAAGAGGAACCTTCAAATTGACCACACAAGAGCTGAATAAAAGCCAGACGACCATATGTATTTACATTTATCTTCAGTATTTATTTGTTTTGATAATTTTCCGAATTGAACCACTAATACACATATGTCCAGTCTCGCAAGTAATTTGTTGCATCCCTCTATATATATTTACGAGCTTGACAACCATGAAGATATCACAAGTTCATTCATCTCTCTCTCTCTCTCTCTCTCTCTCTCTCTCTCTCTCTCTCTCTTCTTGCATTAACGAGGAAAATAAATGGGGGGAATATGTTCGTTGTTGAAAACTGAAAGGCAGCCTCCGGCGAATGGAAAACTCATCACAATCCTCAGTATTGACGGTGGAGGAGTCCGAGGAATCATTCCGGGGGTTATTCTCGCTTACCTCGAAGCACAACTTCAGGTAATAACATGAACAAACCATACGAACAAAGTGGACATAAGAGTTACATCATTGTGCTACAATGAAATATCAAGAAAAAGCAACTAAGAAAGAAGCTCATGATTAGGGTTAAAGTCAAAAAATCTTTTGAGAAGACTTTATTCCTTCGTTGTTTTTATATTCTGTGTGGGAGGAAGGCAGCCATGCCAAATATTTTGCTCTTTCCATCTGAATCTTCTCCCGTAATTTGATTATGTTGACCAACTTGAATATAGTTTCTTGTATGGTGATCATAGTGGCGGTCTTAAGTTGATGGAATTTACAGGAACGGGATGGACCGGATTCAAGAATCGCAAATTACTTTGACATAATTGCTGGGACAAGCACGGGTGGATTGGTGACAGCCATGATTACAGCACCAAAGGACAATCGTCCAATCTATGCAGCCTGTGACATTAAGGATTTTTACTATGAGCATTGCCCTGAAATATTTCCTTATAAAAAGTAAGTTATATTTACCCCTTATATGTTAAGAGTCCTATGTGCCACTTTTAGAGACACCCCTAAAATAAAAGGTTGCTATTATATATTTAAATGAATATTGCTACTATAAATATTAGTACCATAAAAGGAAATGATAGAGATAGCTAAAAATTAGAGAAAATTGATGTATCAACTATCAAGCGGTATTTGGTAATTAATCGAACATATCAAGTGAAGTCACTCTCTACTAAATAACATCGGTATTCGTTTTTATTGGGTGGATTTGTTTAATGAATTGGACTCGACATTTGATATCGTGATTCTAACGTCTCTTATTCAACTTTTGAATAGTTGCGATAACTTTATAATCAAACTTAGAAGCTCGGCAGAAGCAGTCAAGGGGCCAAAGTATGACGGGACTGAGTTGCATTCCACAGTCAATAAGCTGCTCAAAGGAATTACTCTCAGTCAAACCTTGACCAACGTCGTCATCCCGGCTTTCGATATCAAGCGTCTCCAACCAGTCATCTTCTCTACCATCGACGTAGGAACCCGAACTTGACCATATAACCCTGATTTCGCCGACTCCAGATAGATATGGATCCTTATATTGCCGCTTTGATTTGAATTCTCATACGTCTCTTTTGATTTTCTTGCAATTTGACGGGGGGACAGGCGAAAAAGGATCCTCTGAAGAATGCGCGGTTGGCGGATGTTTGCCTTGGCACCTCCGCAGCTCCTACATTCCTTCCGGCGCACTTCTTCCAGACTACAGACAAGAACGGAAACACCCGTAGCTTCGATCTTGTTGATGGTGGGGTCGCTGCAAATAATCCAGTAAGTGCAAAAACGAGAATGAAATTTGGCTATTTATATAATGGTAAAATGTATTCAAGAAGGGCATTACCCTGTTATTACTTACTAAACTTTTCTCAGATGCCAAAATATGGTGTCTGACTACATGACAGGACAAAAGAAACAACAAAAGAGAGAATTAACAATATGCAATCGTGTGTTTTGCAGACCCTAGTTGCTCTGAACCTCGTTTGGAGAGAGAACCTATCGCAAAACGAATTGTTCAAGGGCATAAATCTAAGAGATACCGATCAAATACTAGTGCTGTCACTTGGTACTGGTACGACCAAGAATGAAGAGAAGTATAGTGCGACCGAGGCCGCTAAATGGGGACTCGTACCCTGGATCAATTACAATGGTTCGACTCCAATAATCGATATATTCAATGAAGCATGTTCCGATATGGTCGATATTCACTTGTCTACTCACTTCCAATCCTTAAAATGCCAAAAAAATTACCTCCGAATTCAGGTATGAGATGGATTGCTAACATCGCATGTAGCTTCATAAAACATCGTCATTTTACCGCTTTACGCTGGCTCATGACCACGCGGCTTCTTTTGACATCATTTCTCGTGGATTGCTTCGAAACAGGATGACACCTTGACTGGAAACGAATCATCGCTTGATAATTCGACCCGCGAGAATCTAGAGAGGCTCGTGGAAATAGGGGAGAAGCTATTGCAGAAACGAGTGTCAAGGGTAAACTTGGAGACCGGTAAGTTTGAAGAGATTGAAGGAGAAGGCACCAATGGAGATGCGCTTAGGCGCTTTGCAATTCGGCTTTCTGAAGAAAGGAAGAGGCGAAACAAATAGATATTATACATCCGAAAATGGTCTGTCGGGATTCGTGAACATGCTGCTTAGACGAATGTGAAATAGTTTATAGAATATTCCGTGCAAGATAATAGTCTCGGGTGTAAAGCTCTTCGCAATGTTTGTAGAATTTCTTCTGTCTACTTCAACTATGAAATTTGTAATTTCAACTATGATGTAATTTAATTGAGTTCCAGCACTTTAAGTTTATCCCTAACTAGTTTTTCCTTTTTTTATAACTTTCCCTAGAGTCGTAATATAGACATAATATGCAAATCCAAAATAAGGAATGTTCAATGTATGAGAGATATAAAGTACGAGTTCACTTCAAAATGTGGGTGTTTGTTGAGGCATTTAACGTTTATGAGAAGAACATTACAGAAAGCATCACAAATGTTATAACTTTCGTTCAATGTTCACTTAATTATCATAATTTCTTTTTTTCAATCACTTAAGTAAGATGGCTCTTAGAGAAACGTTCACTTGAGTAACATAACATTTTTTTTCGATCACTAAATTTAGAAGTCACAACTCAAGCGATCTGAAAAAGGTTATAACAATCAAGCGATAACTGTATGGAAATATGTCACTCAAGATGTCATTTTATCTCAACTTTTAAAGCATAGAATTATATTTTTTATAGAATTTTTTACACCTTAAATTGTCCAAAAATACGTGTTACAGTATAGTCATTCCGAATCTTTTCATAACTTTTCAAAAAGTAGAGTATTATTTGTATTTCGGTGGAAAATTCAAATGTAGCTTATGTGGTTGGCTTTAAAACTGAATCGAAGAAGTAGTGATTCCTTCATATCCTTTGCTAAACATCCTAATCAAAATCCAAAATCGAAACAATGATTCCGTTCATGTCTCTGCCGAACATGCCGCCTCTATCAAGAAACGAAGTGAATTAGAACTTTCGGCGAGAGGACATCAAGAAATAAAAGCTGGTTATCGGGTATGTGGCAAATGAACCTCTCCAAAGGAAAAAAGGCCTTTGGGCCCCCAAAGATTTAAGGCCTCACCCCATCGTCGTTTCTTCTGCAGCCCCCAGTTTCTCAGAGGAAAATAAGAAGAGAAGAAACAATAAATAAGTTCACGAATCAATCCACGTCTTCTTCAACTGCTTGCATGATCCTATCACGTTCCCCTTACATCCAAGATCTGATGATGACTACCTCAACCTCTAAGCATTCCTTGTTACTTTATGCTCAAAACATTCAAATGCCAGCGACTGTTCTTTGCCTTGCGCTAATGTGGGGAAAATCAGACTTCTCTTGCGCTAGGATGAGCTTTAGCTCATTATTTTCTTATGGCGAGTTGTTTGCCTCTCGTACTGCTATTTGGATCGCAATTTTACCCACTAATTAAGTCTAATTATCTTGCTCGAAAACCAAATTAGTTTGCTGATAATGTGTCGAGCATAAAAGATAGGGTCCATGTTTAGCTTTAAATCGTTCCTCCAATGATACTGAGCGGGTATGGTAAAAGGAATCTTCACATACACGAGATACACGGGCATGAGAAAACAAATAATGCGCCTTTGGACAATCCAATGGGAATGAAGACCACCACATCATGAATCGTGCCATCTCCAAGGGAAGTTTACAGAAAACAGACTTTTTCCCTCAACTTTTTATTGTCCCTATCCCTTTTTTCACTAAAGCGAATAGACTTTGGAATAGTGCACGAAGACTTGATGGAAACAGAAGTCGCCCAAGAAAAGAGCCCAATAATTGATTAGGCGCAGGAGAGAGCGCATTATTGCCACTTCCAAGAAGATTCCAGTTTCATTCGAGCTATAAAATATTACTATGATAGGTTCTCACCAACAAATATTCATCTCTTAGTTGCTATCCATTTGCAAAACGACGAGTCAGTGTTCTGATTCTTCTTGAGCTGAGCTCTTCTCAGCCTTGTCCATGGCGAGAAGTGGATCTCCGACGGGGAAGATGGTGACAGTCCTGAGTATCGACGGAGGTGGTGTAAGAGGGATCATTCCTGGCACGATCCTTGCCGATCTCGAATCCATACTTCAAGTAATCACGCCCATTTATTTTATTTGTCAATGTTTCCTTCGTAGATGATGTTGGATAACAATTATCGAGCGTGGCATGCCAGCCGTGAAAACGGTACCCCAAAATCTCCGTAGTTAGAATTTAGAACAGAAGAAAAAAAGATTTGTGTACCTAATTTGGAATATGTCATATCTAGAGCTCAACTGCTTTTCCTCTATTACCCTCTGTATCACTAGCTCAATGAAACCATTTCTCACGAATTACGTTTTATAACTGCTCATTATATGAGGTTATTTGTGTATTAGGATTAGAAGAGATTTGAACACTATATATAGAGTCTTCTACCACAGGCCCCTCATCATAGATCAGGCTCTATTCGGCCCCTACAAGCGATGCTCATATTAGACTAATTCGGAATCTTTATATCACATCTTATTAGATAAACTTTGTAAAAAAGTAAAATTTAATCTTAGTTAATATAGTCCACATCAAAAAAAAAAAAAACTATTACATGGCAGATGCCCGTTCTAATCACTCAGCTGGCATAGACAGCTGGATTAGAGTCGGGTGAGGTGGCTCACGAAAGCAACATAAGCTACTGAGGTTTTGATGGTCCTCCAGCTATGAAGAAAAGCATCTTATGAAAATTGCAGCATCCCCTTTAACATTTACAGCTGCTGTTAGGAAGCTATTAACATGGGCATTTTTAATCTGTCTGAATAGTCTTATTTTTATGGTGATCATAGCAGTCGTTTAAAGTTGATGAAAATTACAGGAATTGGAACCAAACAGAAGGGACCTGAGAATTGCAGATTATTTCGACATAATTGCTGGCACAAGCACGGGTGGGTTGATCACGGCCATGATTACAGCACCAAATGAGAACAACCGTCCGAAGTTTCCAGCCTGTGAAATCAATAATTTTTACTTTAAGAGTTGTCCTAAAATATTCCCCCAGAAATGGTAAGTTATGTTGATTCATTTTCTTCTTTCCTTTAAATATAATTCTTCGAGTCATGTGAACATCCAAGCAATAATCTAAAAAGGAAAGTCAGCTTTAAATTTCTGTAATCAATTAAACTAGTACTATGTCTATTCGTTGTGCAAGCGTGAATTTTTTTTTTTATTTGAATAAAATTGGAATATATGTATTTTAGCATAAATTATTCATCATCTAATAAACCATTTCATATGGATCTTCCTCTTTTAAACAAAACGAAGGTGAAATTCTTAGTTCATATTATATATTAATTAGGCAAAATATTAAGACTCCATAATCATTAGAAAATTTCAAATTTTGTTGTTATATGACATAGGAAAATTTTATATGTAATCAGCAGCATTATTTCAATATTGAGAGGAACACAAAATATTTCAAGGAAATACTTCACAAGAAAAGTTACAGATATCTTATGATTTTCGATAATTGCTAGTTTATAATATTAAAATCATTAAAATTATTTTATTTTATAGCAAAAACTCATGGTACTTCATGAGAAGCACAAAATCCTAGTTAGAAGCAAAATGAATGGAGAGTGCACGCAAAGTACTCCTTGCAAGGAGACTTATTGATCCCTTACAAATTAGAATCCCTTACAAATGAAGAGTTTCCTATTATATATTTATAAAGGTCTTTTTACTGTAGAAAGCAATGATACAAATGGGCAAAGTTTATAAGAAAATTGATGTATCGACTATTTAGTGATGTTTGGTAATTAATCAGACGTATCAAGAGAAGTCACTTACTACTAATTATTAACATTTGCATTCTTTTTTATTGGGTAGATTTATTTAATCAATTGGACTCGGAATTGATATCATCGTTCAATTTATCCCGGTCTCAAGCAAGTTTATAACGTGTCTTATAAACAGTCGCAATAAGATGATGAATTCAATAATAAGCTGGGTAAGCGCACTCATGGGACCAAAGCATGACGGGAAGAAGTTGAAATCCCTGGTCGAAGATGCGCTCGGTGCCACCACTATAAGTCAAACCTTGACCAACGTCGTCATCCCGACTTTCGACATCAAGCTTCTCCAACCAGTCATCTTCTCTACCGACGCCGTAAGAACCCGAACTCGACCACATAACCCTGATTTCGCCAACTCTAGATAGATGTCGATCCATATACGGTCAGTTCAATATAAACTCTCCTATGTCGCTTTGGAGTTTCTAACAATTGATGGGGGACAGGCAAGAACGAATCCTTTAAAGAATGCGCGGTTGGCGGATGTTTGCATGGGCACCTCCGCAGCTCCCATATTCCTCCCGCCGCACTACTTCAAGACCGAAGACAAGAACGAGGAGCGTCACTTCAATCTCATCGATGGTGGGGTTGCAGCAAATAATCCCGTAAGTGCAAACACGAGAACTAGGGTTCCGGTATAAATTCATTCGCATTACACTGATATTATGTACTAAACTTTTCTAAGATTGCTAGTTCGGTGTCTGACCATATGACAGTAAGTATTCTTTTGATTATTTTGAAACGTTATCAAGTTTCATTTATTATAAAGCTTAACACAAGAAGTCAGGCCAAAATAAAGAAGAAAAGAGAGAACTAACAATATGCAATTCTGTGTTTTGCAGGCCTTAGTTGCTCTCACCCACATTAAGAGAGAGATTTTCTCGCAAAACGGAGAGTGCAAGGACAAAAATCCAGGACACATCGATCGGATATTAGTGCTATCACTCGGTACTGGTGCGGCTCACAATAAAGGGAAGTATAGTGCGGCCAAGGCCGCCAGATGGGGACTTATCAATTGGAACGTTGACCATGGTTTCACTCCGTTGTTTGACATCTTCAACGACGTGATCACTGATATGGTCGATATTTACTTGTCTAGTCTCTTCCGATTCTTCAAATGCGAGCAAAATTACCTCCGGATTCAGGTATGAGATGAATTGCTTGTATAGCGTTTGGCTTCATGAAACACCATTATTTTAATGCCATAGACTAGCTCATGACTACGCGACTTATTTTGAATTGATTTCACACGGGCTACTTACAAAACAGGATGACACCTTGACCGGAGAAGAATCATTGGTTGATGCTGTGACCCTGGAGAATCTACTTAGGCTGGAGGAAATAGGGCAGAAGCTATTGCAAAACCGAGTCAAGGGTAAACTTGGAGACCGGTAAATTCGAAGAGACTGAAAAACATCGCACCAATGAAGACGCACTTCGGGAATTTGCAGAACGGCTCGTTAATGAAAGGAAGAGAAGAGAAGAGGAAGAGAACAAAGAGGAAGAGAAGAAAACAAGTAGCAATTTGTACATCCAAAAATGATCTCTCGTGATTCATGATGCTGCTACTTAGATGAACTCGAGATAGCTTATAGGATCTTCCATAAACAATAATAGTCTTACAAGTAAAGCGCATTGGGATATTGGTAGAATTTCTCGTCTTCATTAAATATAAATTTTGTAATTTCAACCATGATGCAATTTAATTGAGTTCCAATACTACAATATCAATTAATGTAAACCATATTAGAAAAACTCTTACAGTTCATCCTTCTATTAAACTCATTTGAAAAGTGCTGATATGGTCGTTTTCGTGTTTTTAAAGCTCCATTTTTCTTTTCACCTATCCATCCGACATGGCGTGCAATATGGCAAATCCGTTGGCAACACTATTAATGGTAGCTAAAAGGGAAGGGAAAATTGGGGTTGCGCAAGAATAGAGGACAAATTAGGGTTGCGGGAAACAAATTGAGGATAAGACGAAGTAAACAGGGTAGCAAAAAGATTTTCTTTATTTTAAGGCAATGTGGACCACGTTACTTGTAATTTGTTGAAGAAATGCTTGATTGGATGGAGGAGTCAAGTCAACAAGTATGGAATCTCGGGGGCTCTGCCAAAAGTTAGGGTTGATTTAGGGTTTTCGCAGCGTTTGGGTCTCGGGAAACGACCACATGTTAGAGTCTTTCGGGTCTTTTTAAAACATTATGTCTGCGATAACCATCGTTGTCGTGCCATCCAATGCAAAAAGGCTCTACTGAGCTCGAAAAACGACGAGCAACCCGAGACTGCTCGTCACTGTGGTCCCTATGATAGTTATAGTTAGATGTGCTTTAGCGGCACCTAACTTATATCTGTCTTTGCGTAGTGAAATGGCAGATGGGAAAATTCTTATTTTGACCGTGGCTTGGGAGAAGACAGTGGCAGAATGCTTGAATATGCAGAAGACATCATGTAATCACATGTTTGAAACAAATTACCTCGGATCCGGTCGATCCCCAACGTTGGAAGGAGCGATGATTTGGATTTCAGTTATGATTTCTTTCGATAAATCCCAAGTGCCCGGAATGCCAACTTTGTTGAGCCTTAATTTTCTTATATGTTTTCAAAAATGTTACGTTTGATGTCAGATTTGTCAATTTGCCAAAAATAAAATGGATGAGTATATTGAAAGTCATAAAATTTATCATGAAAATAATTAAATCATAAAATTTTCAAAAAAATGTAATCAAGTCATAAAACTTGTCAAAGCGGTTCAATTTAAGTCATTTTATTGATTGCAATTTTTGAAAATTTTAAAATTCGGTTGTACTTTCTAGACAAGTTTTAAGACTTTATTGAACTTTTAGAAAATTTTAGGACTTTATTGAACTTTTTGAAAGTTTTAAGACTTTCTTGAATTTTCGTGACAAATTTTAGAATTTAATTGTACTTTTTAAAAGTTTTATAACTCAATTTTATTTTCATAATAAGTTCTAGGACTTCTAATAAACTTATATTAAAATAAAAATAAAACTCCAATTGCGTGCTCGCACAACTTGCAAGGACGAATGGTGACTTTTTCCTATAAATTTTAACGATTAAGTTAGCATATTTAAAAAAAAAATGAATGGCTCCATAATTATTTGTTTCACTAAAGTAAATGGAAAGACTTTGGAAGGATCGACAAAGGCGTGACAGAAAACAGAACTCACCAATAGAAAAGCACCCATTAACCGATTGGACACAAGAGAGCTCGTTCTTCCAAAAAAAAAAAAAAAGCACTAGAATATTCCTGCTTCATTCAGGCTTTAAAATACTGCCACGAATAGTTCCCATCAACCTATGCCTATCATCCGACCAAAAAAAAAAAAAAAAAAAAAAACCTATGCCTATCTCTTAACTGCTATCACTTAGTAAAACGACGCTTGCCCCAATTCTTCCTAAGCCGAGCTCTTCCCATTCGTTTCCATGGCGAGTAGTGGATCCTTAAGAAGGAAGATGGCGACGGTCCTGAGCATCGACGGAGGCGGTGTTAGAGGGATCATTCCAGGCACGGTCCTAGCGTCTCTCGAATCCAAGCTTCAAGTAATTTTACCCACTTATTCTATTTCTCAATGTTTTCTGTAAGGATAATGTTGGATGACCATGGACAACCAACTGTTAAACTGTGAGTGTGGCGATCTCCCATCTTCATCACATGGTCAGTGAAGGCAGCTAGGTGAGGCAGCTTCATGAAAGCTGCATACGCTACTGCGAATTTGATGTGCTACAGTTATGAAGAGTCTGTCTAATATCTTGGGAAAATTGCCGCATCCCTCTTCACATTGTAGCTGCAGTATACAATGGTGTCGTAGAATCAACTTGGGTACTTTTATATTTATAGGAATATTCTTTCGTTTTCATGGTGATGAAAGTGCTAGCTTAAAGTTGACAAAATTTACAGGAACTGGATGGACCGGATTCGAGAATTGCAGATTATTTCGACATAATTGCTGGGACAAGCACTGGTGGATTGGTGACGGCTATGATAACAGCACCCAATAAGGACCATCGTCCGATGTTTGCAGCCCGTGACATTATTAAATTTTACTTGGAGCATTGTCCTCAAATATTTCCCCAGAAAAAGTAAGTTATGTTAAACCCTTTTCTTCTTTTCTTAAATATAATCTTCAAGTCACTTGAAAATCCAAGGAATAATCTAAGGAGGAAAGTTCAATGAAAAAGTCCCTTCAAATGTCTGTAATCAGAAAAACACAGTATATCCGTGCATTACACTGACATGAATTTTTTCACTAGAATAAAATTGAAATGTGTATTCTTCTGTAAATTATTCATTATAGTGTATATTATCTCATATGAATTTTTCTCTTTTAAACAAAATGAAGGCAAATTCTTAGTTCATATTATATGTTTTTTTTTTTTGGTAAGAAGGTTCATATTATATGTTTATAATATAAAATATCAAGACTCTATAATAAGTAGAAATTCATAATTATTGTTTTTATATGACATAAGGAAACTTAATATGAAATCAACAACCTTATATTAGTTGATAGAAAAATTTTGTTTAAGGAAATAATTAATGGGAAGAGTTATAAGAAAATGTTAGAACTTTCAATAATTGCTAATTTGAAACATTAAAACTCACTAAAATTAATCTTTTTATATTTTTAACAAAACGTATGGTACTTAATGAGATACAAATTCCTAGTTGGAAGCAAAATGCATATAGTGCAAGAAAAGTATCCATTGGAAGGAAAATGATGATGACTTACGAAAGAATTCTATGTGCTACTTTTGCGGGCAATCCTCAAAGACGAGCTTTCTTATATATTTATAAGGACTGTCGACATTATTACTGTGATAGGCGATGACAGAGATAGTTTAAAATTATAAGAAAATTGATGTATCAACTATCAAAGTGATGCTTGATATTTAATTGGGTGGGACTAATTCCGCGATCTTTTAGCGCTTTCTTTATGTTAACTAACCAAATTTCCCTTCAATTACAAGACTCCGTTCAATACTAATAATTATCATTATCTCTTTCTCTCATTGAAATTAATCTCCTAAAGAAATCACTAATAAAGTCTTAAACCTATTATATTTATATCAATTCAGTTCTAAACCCTCAATTTGTCCAATTTAGTCTTAAACATTTTGATAATTTGTCAATTGAGTCCTTCTGGCTAATTTTAATAGAAAATTCCGACATGGATAAGTCGTCCTATATGACACGCGGATTGGCACCGACATAAATAATTTTTGTAATTTTTAAAAGAACTTGATTGTTTTAATTTTTATTTTCTTTTTTTCTCTACTTTTTTTTTCCTTGTTGTGCTAACAAGTGTCCCCAACGACCCTCCCTAGCTGAAAAAGCCCTGGGCAAGGCAGTTGCCTCACCCATAGCTGATGAGGCCACGAAGGCTCTCTCTCACACAGTCGGTGAGGATGAGATGGCCTTCTACCTTCGTGGCCAACCAAAGTTGCCAGTGACCCTTCATCAACACATTGAAAAAAAAAATGAAGCAAAGAAAAGAGGGATAAGAAAAATTTTATAAAAAAATCAATTTAAAAAAAAATACCAAAATCATCTATGTCAACGCTAGTTATGCCGATTGTGCCAAGTAGGACAACATTGGCACAACCGATATCCACGTCGGCAATTTCCAGCCAAAATTAACTGGAATGGCTCAATTGACAAATTATCAAAAGGTTTATGATTAAATTAGCCGTATTTAAAGGTTTATGACTAAATTAGCACAAATGTAATAGATTTAAGACTTTTTTTGGTAATTTTACTTATCTTCCTTGACATAGCCTATCTAAAGAAAATATTGGGTGTTTTATACACCCAATATTTTCGAGCCTATCTATGCTAAATTTCAAAGCCAAAACACATTTTTACTTTTGAGACCATGAATTCATTGATTTTTTGAAGAAATAATGTTGCTAAATTTGAGTGGTTAGAAAGTCGTTAATTTGTTGTTTTGTCTAAACTTTAAGTAATTTTGATGGGAATCAAAATCTAGCTAGTTACAGTTTCTTTGCATTTAAAATTTCGTTTATTCATAGAAAAAGCTCTGTAATCATGGTTTGTGAGCAATATTCTTCATTCATGATTGAACAATAACAACAAAAGTTTAGTCTTTATGGTCTAAAAATTGGAAGGAACAAATGAGCTACATCCTGAATTTTGTTTTGCTATATTGGCGGCATTGTCCTCTCAAAGTTTGGTGCAAGAAAGAGTAAAGCAACATATTTTTCAATTAAACCAAGATAGATGTTGGGTTATCTTAGGCCTTTGTTACCACAAAAGCTAGTTCAAAGAGTGAGAATTTCCATCACACTTATAAATTAACCATTAGCCTCTTTCACAATCGATATAAGATAACATCAACAATCTTCTCCTCACACATTAGGTCCTAGGTCAAAGCAGTAACAACATGTATCTCTCGTGTGACTATTTGATCCAAACTTGTTGGTTACCTAGGTTTTGATATCAAATGTTAGGATTAAGCACACAAACACAACATACAAAAAGAGTATAGGTGAGAAAAGGACATTGACAAGATTTATCTTGGTTTGCCCTTAACCAAAGGCTACATTCAGCAAAGAATTCCACTAGAATTAACTCATTCCACCTCTCTATTATAACTCTCAATTACAAGAAAATGATATTATATATACTCAATAGTTATTCATGTGCCTAAGCCCTAACTACTAATAAAATATGCACCCAAACCATAAAAGTCCTCTAGCGTTTCAAGGGCACTGCCCTCTAAGACTCCTGTCGGGGTGGCCCCTCAAACCCCTACCCACTCGCTGGGTTGTGTCTTATAGGGGTGTGCAAAGAAATTGGGAATTGCCCAGCCACCCAAACCTCCTAGAACTAGATCGGACCAATCAGAACCGGTGGTTCTTAAGAGAACCGATCCAATTCCCAATTCCATGGACGGATCCACCTAACAGATTAGATCGATATTATGATAATATATTAAATTTTAATATTAAAAAATGAAAATTTGAAATCACTAAATCTGAAATTTAGGGCTCATTCTCGTTATTCTCTCTCGCATCTCTCAATTCTCCATCTTTGTCTCTCTTACAATCACTCAAACTCTCTCTGTCCCATCTCCGTCTCTCAACTCATGGCCGTGCACACCTCTCAACTCCAATTGACTCATGACCGTGCCACAATTCATCGCCTCCCTCTCTTGACTCACGGTTGTGCCTTTGGCCATTCATTGCCTCCCTCCCTCACTCTCGATTGCTCGCCTCCATTTGTTGTAAGTTCGAATCTCTAATCTTCAATCTACTCAATATATCCAGTAAGTTATTTGTTTGTTTGGTTGGTTTAGGTCAAAACCCTAAACCCCTAAATTTCTAAAAGCTCTCTCTCTTTCTCCCAACGATGATGATTTCTCTACTAATTTCTTCCATTATTACTAGAGAAAACTACTGAGAAAGGTCTTGGAATTTGCGTTGTGGTGTGGGTTTTCTATGAAGATGATTGGGATTGGAAGATAAAGCTATTTTTCATATGTACTAATTCTAGTACATTACTTAGGAGCAACTAGTGCGTGCAAACCCTAATGTCTCCAACATGATCTTCAAGTAGCTGTGGTGGCTATGTTTCTTCAATCCTCTATTGGATATTGGTAGCTATACAACTATATATGTGGGATTTGTAGTTCGCCCAACAGATGTTCGTGAAAACATCTCAAAGAATTGAAAAAAAAAATGGAAATTTTGCAATTTGTATAACGTGTGGTGGCTTGTGAGTGGTGGCATTGATCCTGAGATAGGCAATATTAATTGTCAAAAATGATGATGGGGTAGTTGAGAATGTGTTTTGAATGAAGTAGGTGTACATTACTCTATGTTGATGGATGTGATGATGTGATTATTGTGAATCAGTAATTGTAACATCATGGGTCTGCATTGTACACATATTGTCCGCTTTGAACACTAAGTTCTCACGGTTTTGTTCTTCTCAAGACAACCCATACTACCCAAAAAAAAAAAAAAAACGTGTACAATTAGAAGTCCCATTGCCTTATAAGGCAGCCCAGAACTCCCTCCCTAGGTGATGTGAAACAAGAGACATACCCCCTCCCTACACACGTCCGAGGACTGAGGCACGGACACAATGACATCCCTCCTCCCCACGCACAGGCTGTCACACTCTCCACCCCTTAGGAGCACAGCATCCTCGCTGTAGCCCCACACGTGGTCGGGAGTCAGCTCTAATACCACTTGTAACACCCTGAGCACTGTACACATATTGTCCGCTTTGGATACTAAGTCCTCACAATTTTATTCTTCTCAAAACAGTCCATACTACCCCAAGAAAACACTTGTGTACAATTAGAGGTCACATTGCCTTATAAGGCAGCCCATAACTCCCTCCCTAGATGATGTGAGACAAGAGACATGCCCCTCCTTCCGCACGTCCGGGGACTGAGGCGTGGACGCACCACCATCCCTCCTTCCCACGCACAGCCGCTTGGTCTGTCACACTCTCTACCCCTTAGGAGCACAGCATCCTCACTATGGCCCCACACGCGGTCAAGAGTCGACTCTGATACCACTTGTAACATCCTAGGTCTCCACTGTACACATATTGTCCGCTTTGGACACTAAATCCTCACGATTTTGTTCTTCTCAAGGCAACCCATACTACCCCAAGAAAACGCATGTGTACAATTAGAAGTCTCATTGCCTTATAAGGCAACCCAGAACTCCCTCCCTAAGCAATGTGAGACAAGAGACATGCCCCCTCCCCGCACACGTCCGGGGATTGAGGCGCGGACGCACAACCATCCCTCCTCCCAGCGCACCACCGCTTGGGTCATCACAGTAATATTTTCTTGTGTTTGGATTATCGAATTGAAATGCATGCCCTCTACTTGATGGAATTCCTAAATGAGGCAAGCATGTGTTATGTTCAAACTAAAAACTTTTTAGTTGCGCAGACTTTATAGTAAAAAAAATGGCAATATTTGGTTAATGTTTGGTGAAACCGGTTTCCTAGATCCATCGAGGAATCAGACCGGACCAACAATCCGATTCTCTGGTGGATCCATGCAACTAACGAGCAATTCTTGGTTTCTATTTTTTGGAACCAATCCTTAATGAGTAGTTTCGATTCTAGGGTAGGAACCGCCGACCCGAACCATGCACACCCCTAATGTCTTCCTATTGAGTATAAACCACACCACAACAATAGAAAAGTAGCAACTCATTGATCATTAACCTTCCCAAAATTTTGTTACTAAATATCATGGTTAACAAAGTTGAAGTGCAATTTGGTCAATTAGCATAAAAAAAATGTGTATTAGGCAAAAAGGATGTGCAAAATCAAACGTATCAAGTGAAGTCACTTGCTACAAATTATTAAAACAAATTATTAACATCAGTATTCCTTTTGTTGGGTGGATTTGCTTAGTCAATTGGACTCGAATTTGATATCATTGTTCATTATATCCCAGTCTCAAACAAGTTTCTAACCTGTCTTATACAACTTTGAAACAGTCGTAACAACATGATGAATCCAATAAGAAGCTTGGTAGGCGCATCCATGGGGCCAAAGTATGACGGGAAGAAGTTGCGATCCCTAGTTAATGGCTTGCTCGGAGACACCACTCTCAGTCAAACCTTGACCAACGTTGTCGTCCCGACTTTCGACATCAAGCATCTCCAACCGGTCATCTTCTCTACCCACGACGTAAGAACTCGAACTTGACAATATAACCCTGATTTCACTGACTCTAGATAGATATCGATTATTGTACTGTCGGCTTAATTTAAATTCACTTATGTCCCTTTTGAGTTTCTTATAATTGATGGGAGGGACAGGCAAGGGCAAATCCTCTAAAGGATGCGCGGTTGGCAGATGTTTGCATTGGCACCTCCGCAGCTCCCACATTCCTCCCGGCGCACTACTTCGAGACTAGAGACGAGAACGGGAAGGCCCATAGTTTTGATCTCATTGACGGTGGGGTCGCCGCAAATAATCCCGTAAGTGCAAAAATGGGAACGAAGTTTCGGGTATAATCTTATGATACAATGAAATTAAGAACCGCATCACACTGTTATTATTTCCTAAGCTTTTCTAAGATGCGCTAATTCAGCGTCTGACTATATGACAGGAAATCACGAGCAAAGTTTTTCCTTAATTATGTAGAAAAATTACAAAGTTTCGTTTGTTATAAAGCTTATTACCACCAGTTAATATCTCAGGACAAAAGAAGCAACAAAAGAGAGAAGTAACAACATGCAATCTTGTGTTTTGCAGACCCTAGTTGCTCTGAGCCACATTAAGAGAGAGAGCCTCTTGCATGACGGAGAGTTCAAGGACATAAATTTAAGAGAGACCGATCCAATACTAGTGCTATCACTCGGTACCGGTGTGGCCAAGCATGAAGAGAAGTACAGTGCGACCGAGGCCTCTAGATGGGGACTCATCAATTGGATTCTTCACAATGGTTTCACTCCATTACTTGATATCTTCAACGACGCAAGCTCCGATATGGTCGATATTCACTTGTCCACTCTCTTCCAATTCTTAAGTTGCAAGCACAATTACCTCCGGATTCAGGTATGAGATGGATTACAAACATCGTTTTTGGCTTCAAGATACACTGTCATTTTGGCCCTCTAAACTCGTGGTCTTATTTTGAAATGATTCCACGCGGGTTGCTTCGAAGCAGGACGACACCCTAATTGGAGAAGAGTCATCAGTTGATGTTGCAACCCCAAAGAATCTACAAAGGCTCATGGAAATAGGGCAGAAGCTATTGCAGAAACCAGTGTCGAGGGTAAAATTGGAGACCGGTAGGTTTGAAGAGATTGAAGGAGAAGGCACCAATGGAGACGCGCTCGATTGCTTTGCAACTCGGCTCTCCACAGAGAGAAAGAGGCGAAACGAGTAGGACTTCACACATTTGCCATGATTCGTGAAGATGCCGCTTAGATGAATTCGCGATATTGGTAGAATTTTTTTTTTTTTTTTTGTCTCCTTCAATTATGAACTTTTGTAATTTCAATCGTGACGCAATTTAATTGAGTTCCAATACTTTAAGTTTATTATATTTTATTTTTTCCGAAATATGTCACTAGAGTAATGATAGAGACAAAATATGCAAATCCAAAATTATGCATGTTCAATGTACGAGAGATATAAAGTAAAAGTATACTTAGGCTCCGTTCGTTTCATGAAAAATGTAACATTTCTGGAAATTATTTTCCAGGAAATTATTTTCTAGGAAAATAACAATATTTTTCAATGTTCAACTGAAACCTAAAATTGAAGTGGAATATATTTTCCATTGTTTAGTAAAGAAAATTGTTTCCTCCATGCATTCCTTTTCCATAAAAATTATTTCCCAGTAGGTCGATGACCACAGCGACGGCCAACAATCGGCCATAAGTGAGCTCAAGCCTCGTCGGGCCTTGCCACAAGCCAGCGCAGCTCTGGCAAGCCTCCGTATCGCCAAATTCGACAAGTTGGGCAAGGCTCAAGCCTCACTAACCTCCAACAAGCTAGGCAAGGGTCAAGCCTTGCCCAAAGTTGTATCCAACCTCTAGTGACTTTGTGCATGGCTCAAGCCCCACCTACCTTGCCACTCTAGCGGCCCAAGCTCACCCAACAACCTCAGGCGAGCTTGCTTGTGGCTGATCGCTAACTATCGCTATGGCTGGCAACCAACGACCAACTAAAGAAGAAGGAAAAGAAAAAGAAAAATAATTAAAATTTTGAATTTTAAAAAATCTAAAAATATAAAAATAATAGGAAAATGTGTTTGTAAAAAAATAATGTTTGGTTTAGAGGTGAAAGAAAGAGGATGGAAATGTTTTCCGCTTCCTAAAAAGCGAATAACATTTTCCCCTATTATGGAAGATTTTTTTATTGATGGAAAATGAACTTTAGAAAATACGGAAAAACATTTTCCTATAAGTTATTTTCCGCGAAACAAACAAGTGTTGAAACTATGGATGTTTTTTGGGGCTTTTTAACTTTTATAGCCTAGAATTGTACTGTTCATAAAATTTTATACACCCAAAAATGTTCAATTTGCATATTATAGTACATAAATTCATTCCAAAATTTATAAAATTAAAGTATTATTTGTGTGGCGGAAAATTCAAATGTGACTTGTGTGGTTGGCTTTAAAACACAATAGAAGAAGTAATCATTCCTTGTATGGTAAGTGGAATCTCATTAGGTCATACGAGGACTAAAATCCTTATCAAAGATGATAATCCGAATTAAAGTCGAAACAACGATTCCTTCCTGTCTCTACCAAACATGGAGCTCATGTAATGCACAGTCTGGTTGTTCACACAGCGGATCTCTCGATAAATATATAAAGATAGATAAGGAGAGATGTGAAAATAATAGCCTTTATGTATCCCCCTCACCCCCTGAGAGAGACGAGTTCTCGTTAGGCAAGTCACAGACACCTCAACACACTGAATCAACATCATTTCGAAATGTTGGGTAAGAATTCCAAGCCTAAATGCCTATAATCGGAGAAATTCCTTAGTAAAGCTGTAATTTCAAACAGTGTTAAATTTTAAGTTGCTGGGTTGATTTTAGAGGTCGTTGATCTATGAACTCATTTTGTTAAAAGAAAAAACTTAAGGGTATCATGGAATCGTGAAAATCTATGAAAGTTGAATTGGGGTTACAGTTTAGTTGGGGTCAAATTTAAAAATTTGTTATGCACTGCTAGAATCAAATTCAAATTACTGCATTTGGCACCGGTTTTTGCCCATCTCCAGCCATCTTTTGGGTTGGAGGCAAATTCACTTTTTAAGTATGTCAAGTTAGCTTACTAATGGGCTTACTAATGATTCCAAACCCACTTAAAACGAGCGTCAATAGAGTCAAACGAACCATGTGCAAGCAGCATTAGTACAGTAGATAGCAGTGTTTGTTCTACTTTGGGCAAGCTTTTTTCATTGGCCCATCGGAGTCATTTTGTTATCAAATAAGCTTAGTTCAGTCGATTCTTTGTTAAGGTAGTCATCTACTCAATTTTGATATCCATTTCTTGCTTAATTGATAGAATTTGGAGTTTTCTCTCTTGAGGCAGCTTTCATTATTTGGTTTCGCATTTTTAGGTGAATAGTGCTTATCTCTAGTATGATTTGTAAACTCATGTTTTAAAAATAATAGGAATTAGATATGTTATAAATTATCAATAAGCATCGCACAGTATGATATTAATTTTTTTAAAAAGGTGGTGTTTAGAACATATTTATTGTATAAAGTCGAATCACACATTTATCACCTCTTTGATTATTTGAAAGGGCATTGAAGAGTATCTGTTGAAATAGATTTGGAGTTCACTCTTTGTAAAATGGTTTAAAAAATGCTATATCAAATGTATTATTCTTGAGGGAAGAAAATGCAAAAGTTTATCATTATTAATCTGTGGACTTAGTTTTTTAAATGAATCTTTGAAATGATTTTGTCAGTGGTTGGAGAATTGTATTGATGGTTTCATACTTTTTTGGCGCATACATGATAAAATTTCTACTTCTCTATTTTTCTATTCCTCATAATAGGTTTGGAATGTAAATTGTTTGATAACGCAATTTGATTTTTCTATTTCTAAAAGAGATTTCTATTTCAAAAATAGATTTGAAGAATAAATCAGAAGTTAAAATTTTTAACTTCTCAATTTCTGAAATACAAATTGAGAAATCAATTTTTGTTCCAGAAATTTTGTCATGCGCACCTTTATTGCTATTAGCAATTGAAGGGTTGTGAGTTTGCATGCCATCCTCCAGAGATATTTGGGCTGAGCCACCAACTAATATAGGTGGAGACCTAAATCAAAGGAAATCTTGGAGACCTAAATCAAGGGAAATCTTGGTAGGCTTTGTGACAAGGCATCCACAGTCATAGTTTGATATTAAGAAATAAGTTAACGAATGTACTTCCTATTAATGTTTGCTTTGATATTGTTGATTGTATGTATAAAGTTTTGTTGAAGTGGCATAACTCATCTTTAATCTTGTTCGAATGAGTATTTATGATATGTAAGATCTACATAGAAGAAATTTTTACTACTCCTTTAATAGTGTGTTGAATGAGTTAGAAAAGGTGTAGCGTGGAGCATTTCTACATAACTCATTGATTTAAATTTTTTCAATGAAAGTGAGTTCAGCCAGATATATGGACAGGCTTGAATTTGAGCTCCCTTAGGCGATCTCCTCTATTGAAGGTATCCAATATCTAATACACACTCCCAACGCAATAATTTGCTTGTACTATTTGTCTCAATTCTTTAAAGTTTCTCTAGCTACAGATGAATAGTAAGAGAGCGATATCAGCGGGTGAGCTTTGGGGGCTGGATTTTGGTACAAGTTAAAGATAGTTGTATATATATCTGAAATAGCATTTGTTGGATTTGGTTTTGTTGGTGACTGCAGATGTATATATTTTTCTGGTGCACTTAGTACTCTAATCAACTAGCTTTCTGTTTTATCACGATATGGTAAGTAAATAAGAAAACACGACGGGACAGAAACAAGGACTCACGATCAAGTCTCTCAAGAGGAGAGCCAAACAGGAATCGCCAACATTATATAGGCGACTGAGAGAAGGTACAGTTCTAGAAGATCAAATTCTCCCGGTGCGGACAACTGTTTATCCACCATGTTTACGAATTCTTCTTGGCTGTATAGGACTTTAGAATCATAAGACGAGTGCAAGGAAACAAAAGAATTCATCCTTCTAGTTGTTTTTTCATAAGTCACATAACTGGATAATTGAGTCTGATTTCAGAGAGAAATCTCACAAATAATGTTTGACTATGCAGCAAGTTGATGCAATGAATCTGTACAGGTACAAGAGACAAGCCTCACCATTAATTCCTCTTAAAATCTGCTCTTCTGTTTCAATTCATACAACATCCATATTGAAAGAAACTATTGTACACGAAAGCTATTATCTACAGACTCACTCACACTACATCAGCCGCATGATGAGGTGAAGAAATTACCTCGAGAAAGTGCAAGTTGTAAAGACCGACTTCAATAGCTGCAGCTGATGCCCCCATGCCTGTGTGTAGATACAAAATCTGCTCCTAAAATGTGTCAAGACTTCCAGCGCAAGCATTTATGACTTCAGGTGACAATGATTCTAGAACGAGACAAGGAAGCTACGAATAAAACTTTGAGCTGCATGTGAACTCCTTGCGTGCAGAGTCCATCTACATCAGAGCCTAATTAAGAGCAGAACCTGGCAGCTGTCCCCAAATAAATAATCTGGAAACTCGATTCTTTTAGCGCCGCTTTTGAATGAGCTAGGACGATTAGAAGATGGACTGGGATAGTTCGTTGTTTGATCTGAATGAGGAGGAGACAAATTGGAAAGCACCTCAAGGGTAGAACGAGGAGAATAACGGGACACTAGTGTCAAGTCAGGAGTCTCAACATGAGATTGTCGGCCACCCTCACTGGTGAAAAGAGTAATTAGAAAGTTTCAACCGACAGTATGCAACAACAGATGCACCACTTACAGATCTAAGTTTGAAAAATCAGGTAAGGGGTAAGGGAATGCGTGAAGGCTAACCTCTAGAGCTGTACCTGTCAATAACCGCCTTAAATGCTGTACTTTGTGCAGCTGTTGGCAAGATGGGCAGCTTGTCAACAGTATGCTTGACATGCTCTTGTGGACTATGGGATAAATCCTATAAAACCACACCAACTGGATATTGAGAACAATGGTCTATTATGGAGTTCTTATTACTTGTAAAGTTTTAGGAGTCAGCCAAAAAGTGGAACGTGCTGATTACCGTCGATTTTCTGCTTAGCACTCGAGTATGAGGCGGGACATCTATCTGCTGTGAGCTTTTGAGGAAAGGATGTTCAAGTAGCTTGGTTGCTGAAGGCCTTTCAGCTGGATCCCTTCGAAAGCAGCATTGCAGGAAATCCTTTCCCTCAGATGATAATGTTTCAGGTATTGATGGGGAATTATTCATAGCTTTAAACATAGCTGCAGCCTGCAATTAGATACTTTGACTCAGGATAACCAAAAAGCTTATGAAGTAAATACTCACTGGAAACTGCATTACAAAGTGCACCAAACTATAACAAAATCCTCAACATAGTTTATTGACCCAGAACTAAGGTTAATAGCAATGTCTCAGTACCATCTTATATCCATGTAGGAACATACTAATGGTCTGGCTTTTTTCATATATAAGATGTGCAGTATTTAACACCATAAAAAGATCAGAACAAAAAATGCAATAAAAAGCCGCTGTTGATCTTAGCCAAAAAGATAAGAAGATATAGACAGATAACATAGTTGGAAACCCAACTTCTGCCATGGTAGTGAATTGCAAATGTATTAGCAAGTTTGGGCAAGAGCTTCATGTCTCGATACAAGTTTGGAACTAAACCTTAGTTATTAGTTAAAACATACTGCAGAAGCACATAAACAGAATGCAACTGACTGAAAGATATTATTATTATTATTAGAAAGTGATTGCATTATGCCATTGACTTTTTCAGCTTAGACCTTTAGGTATCTCTAACTTTTTCACTTCATTCCACA
This sequence comes from Eucalyptus caleyi, assembly GCA_014182885.2. Taxonomy (NCBI): domain Eukaryota; kingdom Viridiplantae; phylum Streptophyta; class Magnoliopsida; order Myrtales; family Myrtaceae; genus Eucalyptus; species Eucalyptus caleyi. The sequence continues at coordinate 20,130,283 of CM024474.2, forward strand.
ATGTACAGAGCTTATTGGACCAAACAAAACAATGCTCTTACCCCTCAAACTCACTCCAAGGGGGTTTGCCAGTTAGCATTTCGACAATAGTGCATCCCAAACTCCATATATCAACAGCACGAGCATGATCGGAGCCATTATCTTTCTGCATCACGGCCTGTATGAGCTGCAGAGAATGTAATTGTATCAGAGACACCAAGCTACAAGAAGGTAACACAAAAGTTCATGAAATAGGAACTACCTCTGGAGCCATCCAATATGGACTTCCCTTTAGAGAGAGATCAGCCTTTTGTCCAGTTAGCTAAGGGAAAGTAAGATACACATCAGTGAAGCCAAAGCTAGTTCGGTTACCCATGTAACATGGAGTGCCAATTCCTGACAGTAGCTACTTTAGTAATTAAAATTGAATGGCTTTCATCAGGATGGACAAAAATAACTCTTAACAATAACCCTAGTACCAATGTCCAACTCATGTCAACTCATTACTTGGACGGAGGACTACAGAGCAATCAACCCTTTGCAGGCCCACAAAACAAATCTGCACATGCTTCGCAACTTTTTTGCCAGTCACGCTTTGCACGTTCTTTATTTTTCTTTTCTTTTTTTTTTTAAATTTTCGCCAGTCCGTACTTCACATATTCAAAAGCAAGCAAAAAGATCAAACAATTGCATAAGTTCCACCATAAAAGGCACAATAATTTGCTTTAGTGATTGTTATGGTAATTTAATTTAGAATTTCTTTAGTAATTGGAGGAGCATAAAAATGAGATAAACAACCAAGCCAAGGTCAGCTTTACAAATATTTCATAGCTACCAATGACTTATTTGTTTTGAACATACTGACAGAATTATTCCGTTTGACCAACATGATTAACTCTTTTCTAGCTGAAATGAGAAAAGAGGAAGAATATCATTCGCAAACATTTGATCCGTCTAAATATAAATATTTTCACATAGATAACCTGCCACAAACTAATATCAGACGTAAGACAACAAGAGACCATGGGTGAAAAATAACATGCATAATAGTTGTATCTTGTGTGGAAGAGCTGGAAGTTTACATGCTTAGCCATCCCAAAGTCAGCAAGTTTGACAATTCCAGATGCATCCACAAGTAAATTAGCCCCCTTGATGTCCCTACACAGGACAAAGAGTTTCTATAGGTCCCAACAGACAGCAGAAAATCTAATCAATCCTTTTCCAGTGTAATAGATGTGTTAGATATAAGAAGGCCAATAACAATGTCCAAGTGATCTCAATATGCTCAAACCCTTATCTAGTTACCTATGTATCGTCTTCTGAGTATGTAAGTAAGCCAATCCGGACAGAATGTGCCGAGTAAAATGGCGGACAACTGATTCTGTTATGGCCCCACAATGATCCCGGACATATTTGTTGATGGAACCAGGATGAACATACTCAAGATATATATAAAACCGATCCTCAACCTGTGTGTGAAGACATTGAATCTTATCCTAGTCAAATAATATTCACAGAAAACCATTTGAAGACATGTCAATCCATATCTTAGTCAAATTAGCTTCTAATACGAAAACCACTAGGTACACATGACATGCAGATAAGACTGAAAGATAGCTCACAATTTCACTGCCATAATACTGCACAATATTCTGATGCTTAAGTCGGCTGAGCACTTTAATTTCCTGCAACAGACATTTGATACAAGAGGATAATGTAAGATAAAACCTTCTAAGAAAAACTAAAAACAGAATTGTCCTACTTGCATCCAGAGAAAAGGCAAATCCAGTCATCATCATCCCTAAAGAGACAAAAACATAACCTCAGTGGCTGATAAGTGGATTTTACAACATGACAACCAAACTGCACACAAAAGTACTGCTCCTGATAATGAATCACGATCAAGACCATTACCAACAAAAATTACCAGAGAACGTAAGTGTCCCAACTTGACATAAGCCTGCCTAGGTCTGATGTTTCAACCATTTTCATATTCAAGTATGCAAATGAAATATAGACTTGAATGAAAAGTTGGCTCTTAAGAACCACCTGATACAACTCATGATCACATAATTTTTCTTCCGTTCAAAAGGCCGAAGAGCAAACAATTCTATCGCAAAAGAGAAAAATCTATGACTTTGTCGTTGGAGGAGAAGGGCTTGTGAAATTTGGTTTACAATGAGGTAAAACCAATCCCTTCATAGCAGATATTTAGATTTGACCACAGGAGTATAAACCGGACCCTAGTGGATGGCAAAACTTACCTGCTCTAACTGCCTCATGCATTCAGCAGATTTTGGATCATCAGGCAATAATTCAACTTCTTTCATTGCACAGAGAGCCCCGGTTTCTCTGTCAGGCAAGAAAGTCTATCTCAGTTAACCATACTTGAGACAAACAAAAGAAAAACAAGTGGGACGTAAAAACTGCCAGAAGTAACATACCGATTGGTAGCAACATAAACACTCCCAAATGTGCCACGTCCAATAAGCCTTCCTTTTTGCCATTGACTTTTTAGTGGCAAGGACTCTGTTTTTACAGTGACTTGAGCATTGTGAGGTGAATGGGAAGGCAAAGCTGCTCCAGGAGGACGAGGTAAAGGGTGGACACCAGCTGGAATATTACTTTCACGCCAAGCTGTAGAATTTTCAACCAATGACTTGTGATGCATTGGCGATGCTGATCCACATGAACTTTTAGAAGTTCGACGAGGAGTTTTTGTTTGAGGACTCGGAAGGGGCGAACCAATGTGCTCCAAGAATGATGGGGAAGGTGAACCAGTTGGCATCTCAGGTGAAGACCATATATTGTTTCCTCTTGCAGTTAAGTAATAGTATGGTAAAAGATCACCAACTGACGTTCTTTGTGGGCTAGGTGCAGGACTAGCAAAAGGGCTAGTGGGGACACTCCTAGCAGGCACATTGAGCCTGAAATTGTCTCCAGATCTTTCTACACCTCTTCTATTTAGACAAACTGCCATAGACAGCCCCACATCAACATTCTCCACAACCTCATTTCCATTCTGGTATGCAAGAGCGCTGTGGTAGAGCATGACAAGAGCAACAGTGACTAAGTAAAGTCCAAAGCAGGTAAGCAGCAATTCAGCCTTAATAATCTACAAATAATCAGAGATGTGCGTAAAAAGCTTGGGCAAGACACAGAAATGCACTGATGCAGGCATTTATGAACAAATTTGCATATCATGCATGGGGATGCACATGAATTCACAGTACCAACAAAACAAGAACCCATTTTCTCATGGAAAAAAAAATATTCAGCATAATTATGCTGTTCTCTCTCAAGTTGTGATTATTTGCCAAAAGCCAGTGCCTGGCAACGGAGACAAAATCTTGAGACAATCTCCCTTTAATTCTCTGACTTTTGCTGGCAGGGAAAGGATATTTCTGTGTTACATAAAATAATCACGATTCAATTGCCCGATTCATTTCTGATTTTGTATGAACCAATGGTTGCAAAGATGTTGGGAGAAGGTTAACTCCCGTCTTTTTTTGGAATACCAGCATATATGATAGGTTGACTCATCTTCTTTGTTCAAGTCCACCAGAAACAGCATTTGCAAATGAGCTTGTCTGTTAAGGCACTTCAATGTCATTGCAATTTTACAATTTCAAAAAGCCTCTTTTATCGGATTTTCTGTCACTCGATGATGCCAGAAAAATGAAACTTATGATGACATCTATTACGACTACACAAGCTTTATTCAATTTATCTATTACTTGAAAAGTTACTGGGATTATTCACCCAGGAGAAAGGAAAAGCTTTTTGTATACTTGAAACGGAGTCACTATGATCAAGTCATCAGGAAAAATCGAGATAATTGCTCTTTAAATCTACCACGCCCGAGATGAGATCAACATGAAACCGCGACGATGATCGAACCCAGAAATCAAAACCACAATCCTGTCTAATCAACCTTGTACTTAAGCAGAATTGACCTGCTATGAAGCTGGAAACGAAAATCTGATTCGAGAAAGACAAGGTACCAACACACGACGAGCCAAAACATTGAAATCCACATTATACGCCAGAAATCCAATCCACATTGCACAGCGATTGTATTAAGAAATTCGTTACCAGCCAACGGAAGCGGCGGGCGCAGGTCCGTCGCCGCCCACATCGCCTTCTCTGTCTCTATTAACGCCGGCCTCCTCCGGCGACGGGAGCGGGCAATCTCCCGTCTGCGAGCCCGACCCCAAGAGCCGCTCGTTCCGGCGGAGCAGCAGCGCCAGCTCCGGCAGCGGGAGGGGATGGGCCGCGGCCACCACCACCGCCGCCGCCGCCGGGGGCGAGCTCCCGTCGGGGGAAGGAGGGGGCAGCTGGAGCGCCCCGTCGATCTCCCGGTCGCTCAGGTACCGCAGGTTCATCTGGCGCGTCAGCCTCCGCCCGAACCGGACGCCGCCGGCGCTACCGGAGCCCCCGGAGCGGCCGCCGCGGCCGTCCTTCCTGCTGGGCGACGGGGAGGCTGATCCGGGGGAGGGCTGGCCAGCGGAGGAGGAGGAGGAGCTGGAGAAGGAGATGTTCGGGAGCCAGCGCATAACGAGCCGATCATCGTGCGCGAAAGCCACGGTGAGGGATCAGAAGAAGGAATGCGCGGGCCTCGGGACGTGGAATCCGGGAAGCGCGGAGCGGAGGAGGAGGAAGAGAGGCATGGAGGAGGCGTCGGCGGCGGCGGCTTGCGGCGGCGGAGGTGGCGGTGGTGGTGGCGGAGGGGAGGGAGGAGGGGGAGGTCGAGGTCGGGGTCGGGGTCGTTTTGTGCGGACGTGAGAGGGAACGCGGTTTGCAAACGACGTCAACCCAACGCTCTTTCTCTCTCAATCTCTAGATATCTCTTTCTTTCTTCTGCTTTTTCTTCTGGTCGGTGTCGGGGTCGTTTGGCTCGGGAAAAGGGAGAGGAGGAGCAGTTTCTCGTTTTATGGGTTATTTAGTTAATTAGTTAATTAAAGAAATATGAAGAATTGGGTTAGCTTGGATTTGGCCTTGGGGGATTTTAGGACCACCGTGTCCGTACGTACTGCATGCAAAACCAGGGTGGGGTTCAGGCACTCTGAATATGAAAAGGGGAATTGCATTGTTTTTCTTTCTTTTTTCTTTTTTTTCTTTTTTGAGGAGCACGGTCTCCGGTTCGAGTCCCGGTACGGAGAAATTAACCCAGTTGGGTTACCCATGTGGACGGCGGTGGGATGAGGAGACCGCCTTGATGCCGCGAAGGGTTAACTAAAATTGAGAATTTGAGCATCGAGTCGTATTGCATCCGTCATTGTTTAGGGTGACTCGGCAAGTGTGATTTGACTGAGTTTTGGCTATATTTTTATTTGAGAAATTTTTTTGCTCTAGATTATGTGTTCCCCTATTGTGAGGGCCGGCTTGAGGTAGTTTTGGCTGGTCCTTGTTATCGAGACTCAACGATTCTCGAGAAAGTGCATATTGATTTTTGGACTTGATTGGGCAAGCGGCTAAACGGCTCTTCATGCAGGAAACCTTCTAAACTAGAAGAATTTTCCAAGCTCTCGAGCTATGCAAGTCCCTAGCTTATCATGTGGTGTTTACGTCCGAGATTTTCAACTAAAATTAATCAAAATTGTTATATTGGCAAATTGGTAAAAAGTTAATAACTGAATTTACCAAATAAAGAAGTTTATAATTGAATTAACTATCATACTATTGATTTAGGGCTTTTTGGATAATTATTTTTTAAAAAACTGTCATCTTGTGCGTTAGGCATTTCAATTGCATGGATAGCTGGACTACCAACCATACCATAATATAATTCGTATCCAACACTTTCTTTACGTAAATTCTCTATGAACCCAATTTTGATTGCCCTTTTATTCCCCCATTGAGATTAGATTACTAAATTGAATAACAACAAGTCTAAGATTCTAATTTCATTCCATTGTCAAGAGACAAGCACGATCTCATTGACGAGACACATTATAATAATCAAATTCTTACTTTGTGTATAGATAATTTCATATTTTGATTGCTTGCCCGGATTTATTTAAACTTGCGTCCTGCCCTATCTTTAAGATTAGATTAACCCATATAAAATGACTTATCTCCTCGCTTTTCTCGAGATGATTAGGAACAGTCGGTCGTCCATTTCGTCGAAATTTCATGCTCGGATTCTGCCCGGATTCGGATCTGCCGAGTCATGCGGTGTCGCAGCGTGCTGATGTCACCATCAATCTAGAACGTCTCCTCCCTCCTCGTCCAGCTGTTTTCTAGTGAAGTCAGATGTCATCTTCCATACAATTTCGCCTCTCCACTCATCATGTCTGTGGACATTTTTGCTCTTTCTTTGACTTTTCTTTTCCCCTTTGGTTTGGAGGCCAATGGTAAAATGAGTTTGGGAAGTCCGATGATCTTTGTCGATGGAGGAAGCGGCAGACGGTGCTGCCCGTCACGGCCGCAATCGAGAGGTGGAGGTTGCCCACCCGCCAAACATCAGCGTGAACATGTCCAACGTACTGAAGGTATTGATAAGGGAAAGACCTTAAATGAAATAGATCGATTACTTGTTCATGATCCATTTGTCATAATATAATTTTTCCGACTCGTACTCAATCCGACTCCTATTGTTAAAATACTTTTATATTAAGCATAATCTAGAGAAATTTTTTTTTATGATTTTATACTGTTAAAACACTTTTATTCAATACAAATTTAGTGGATAATTTTTATAAATTTAAAAAAAAAATGATTTTTATTTTTTATTTATATTTTCTTTTTTTCTTTTTCTTTCTTTCTTTTCTTTTTTTCGTCTATGTCTGTGACCAGTGAGAGTTATTCAGTGACCCTCGATAGACTTCACAACTCACTTCCTTTGGCCTCGTTATTTTGTAGACTCATTATGCTGGCCTACGAAATTTGTTATGACCCATTTAAATATTTTTATGTTGTTAAAAGGGTTTTGGATGCAATTTGATAGGTTTATAATGAAATAATCTTCAAAAGTCGAAGGATTTGATTGTACAAAATGAAATTAAAAAACCATATTGATAACATAAAAGGAATTAAAGAAAAAATTAAAATTGCTGCCATGGCACTCCGTAAACTGCTTAGAGAAAAAGGCAAAATGTTCTTGTGAAAGATGTGCTCCGAAGGTGGCAAATTGAGTTCGAAAACCATCTACTACCTCATGTACAAAGCCTGGTTAAAGTATAAAACTAGAACTTTTGCAAACCATGTGTGTTACAAAAGATAAAGTCTGAACATATATATGTACAGCTTGATGTACCTTTCCTTTTTTAGTCGGACAGCTTGATGTAGTTGGATTATACCCACTTTTAATCAAATTCAATCAAGATTCAGAGAGAGAGAGAGAGAGAGAGAGACTGATCAGCTCACGGATTTACTGAATATTTTCCTCTCTTTTTTTTATCAACTTTCTAGTTATCTTTTTTGTTTGCTAAGATATTCATTCTTTTAATGGTCGATCTTATTTTTAATTTGTTCAGCTTTCTAGATATAAATATCGTTTTAAGCTACTAAAATTTTTCTGTTGGACCAAGATGATATGACATGGAGGCTGCTACCATAGTAGTCCCATGGTGGATGATGCAGAACAAGCATTGTTCAGATGCCAAACTAACGCAAGACGAATTTGTTAAGAAAATGCCCTATAATGTTTTGAAAATGAGATAGTAATCAAAAGCTACTAATTTGTCATTTTGAGTGTGTTGAATAAATAACTTCTATATATAAAAGTCATATATAGATAGTGCTTATAATAGGACGTCTAAAGCATGGAAAGTTTTTGGCTTTGTAGAAAAATAACAAGCTATTGGACATGAGACGTGTCTAAGTCTTGAAGTATTTTTATAGAAAGACATGAAGTTGTGGAACAAAAATTCATTAAAGTCTGTTGTCTATTTGAGTGTGTGAACAGATAACTTCTATATATAAAAGTCATATATACATAGTGCTTATAATAGGAAGTCTAAAGCATGGAAAGGCTTTGGCTTTGCAGAATAATAACGAACTATTATTGGTCATGAGATGTGTTTGAGTCTGGAAGGATCTTTATAGAAAGACAATAAGTTGCGGAAAGAAAATTCATTAAAGTTTGGATTGACTAATAGAATGTGAATAGTCTGCAAAGCTTGACGATATTAATTTGGACGGTGGAACCTGTTTTGGTAAGTAGAAAACATGTCAGGCAAACTGCAAAAGCAAAGTCTCTTTTTGAAATGACCTTTAATGCTTCGTAGAAGAACATTGGCCACTTGACTAGATAAAGCTTTCAACGAATATTTTGAAGGTTGAAAGTATTTAGAGACATATTAAAGTGATTGGCAAACCACAAAGGCAAAGTGTCTTATCAAGTATTTAGAGACATATTAAAGTGATTGGCAAACCACAAAGGCAAAGTGTCTTATCAAAAATGACCTTTAATGCTCCATAGAAGGACATTGGCTATTTGACTAAATAAAGCTTTCAACTAATATTTTGAAGGTTGAAAGTATTTTGAATGCTTTCGCTTTCCTTTATGCAAAATAGAATAATTTGTATTCTATTTTGTAATCTTTATAAAGGTTGTGAATATTTGTAATCTGAAAAAAAAAAAAAAAAAAAGCCATATAGTATTGTGAGAGAAACTCAAGTTTGCAAAAGTGACTCTAAAAGTTTCGAGTATAAGTAATAGGTTTTGTACAAGCCGTAACATCTCATGGATTACATAATAGATTCCAACCTTATTGAAGTTGTTAGAGTTGGAAGAGTAGAGTAGGCTGAGCAAAAGGCTGAACCACTATAAATTTTATTCACATTTCTAGTATCCAATAATCTCTTTTACTTTCCATTTGATAGAAGATTGTAATTCTGCACGATTGTACACGTTTCTGGTGCACCTTCTAGACGCTGTCCATTTCATATATTCACAAAAAGGAGGAGATGCGCGATAATAAGAGGTTCCATTTATGAGGCAACGAAAAGAGCATTTCAAAATTATAACACCATCTTTCCATGGAAAATTGCCCTTATAGCTTTAGTTTATGCGAAGGATCCTACTGACTAGTACTCTTAGGATATTAGCTCACCATACATAATAAGAAATTGGGAAAATGTCACAAATAGTCCATATATTTTCACTCAATATCTAATTTCGTCCATGAACTTTCGATTGGCTCAATTTGGTCTCTGAACTATTGATAAAATGTCCGATCTAATCCCTGAACTTTCGAATGGCTTAATTTGGTCCCTAAACTATTAATAAAATGTCTGATCTAGTCCCTGAACTTTCGATTGGCTCAAGTTGGTCCCTAAACTATGATGAAATGTCCGATCTAGTCCTTTGTTACTATTTTTCTTTTTTCCTTTTTTTCCCTTTTTTCCTTTTTTTCCTTTTTTTTCCTTTTTTTTTCCTTTTTTTTCCTTTTTTTCCTTCTTTTTTTTCGCTTTCCCTCTGCCGGAGCCGAGGAGGGCCGGCGTCTGGTGAGGGAGCCCCTCGCCAGATCGGCAAGGGCCCCTCGCCGGCGTCCCTCGCAAGCGGGCAAGTCCCTCGCCGATCTTGCGAGGGAGCCCCTCGCCCGACGCCGACGAGGGGCTCTCCCTCGCAGATCTGGCGAGGGGCCGTCCTCGCCGGCGTCTGCGAGGGAGAGCCCCTCATCGGCGTCAAGCGAGGGCGAGGGCGAGGGCGAGGGGCTCCCTCACCGGCATCCCTCGCAAGCGAGCGAGGGGCTCTCCCTCGCCGGCATCGGCGAGGGGCTCTCCCCCACAGATCTGGCGAGGGGCCCTCCTCGCTGGCGTCTGCGCGAGGCTCTCCCTCGCCAAATCTGCGAGGGAGAGCCCCTCGCCCGCTTGCGAGGGACACCGGCGAGAGCCCCTCACCGGCATCAAGCGGGGGGCCCTCGCCGATCTGGCGAGGGAGCCCTTCGCCCTCGCCCTCGCCCGACGTCAGCAAGGAGCTCCCTTGCAAGATCGGTGAGGGACTCGCCCGCTTGCGAGGGACGCCGGCGAGGGGCTCCCTCGCCAAACGCCGGCCCTCCGCCGGCTCCGGCAGAGGGAAAGCGAAAAAAAAAAAAAAAAATAGTAATGAAGGACTAGATCGGACATTTCATCATAGTTTAAGGACCAACTTGAGCCGATCGAAAGTTTAGGGACTAGATCGGACATTTTATTAATAGTTCAGAGACCAAATTGAGCCATTCGAAAGTTTAGGGACTAGATTGGACATTTTATCAATAGTTCATGGACCAAATTGAGCCGATCGAAAGTTCAGAGACAAAATTGGACATTGAGTGGAAAATATAGGGACTATTTGTGACATTTTCCCTATACTGATTTTTCAGTGCCGGCCCACATAACATATGAAGAAGACAAGGTCCTGAAAGTGGCAAACTTTTTCTGACTGCAGTACGTTAGATTGACAAATTCAGCACGTAATGCGTCGTCGTCAATTGCCGACCAAAGTTGTGCACAGCCACTATTTTTCAATATATGCATTGATTATATTCACATTCATGGTGGAAATCGTCAAAGGGCACCATGATTCCTTCTGGCGGGCCAAGTCACGAGACAAAAGTGCGCGTTTGGATTCTTCCTCCGTCCTAGATAATCGAATGGAGTATCTTCTAGAGTTTAATGTTATTTTATCATAAAGTTTAGATCAAAAGGAGAATTATCAATTGAGTTCGACCAGGTCTACCTTGCTTGTGTCATGGCTTGGCTCACCAAAGCTTATGAAGCAGTAGAAATTATGTTTTTCTTTTTTGTTCTTTATGAAGTTGCTATCGAAATTATATTTTTTTAAGACTCTTCGCAGTGTTCAAGAATCCAGACAAGGTGTGAAATTGTACAGATTTTCTCGGACTGGGTCCTAAGAATCCTGTTCCCATTCCAAGGGAAAGGTCAAGGTCAACTGCAGGAAAAGGGAAATCCCCCAGGAAGCCTGTCTTGCAGAAGAAATGGAGGAGGGTTAAATTCTCTTGGCCTGAGCCCTTCCCGGTCTTGGTCCTGTGCGTATGTGGAGAGAGCTCATCTACCGGGGCTTACCGATTTCCTACACGAATCGACACGTTTGTATTTGATCACATGACAAATGCAATATATATAAATAATAAAATTATAGTGCTTTGCGACTCGACGAGATTACAAAATCCAATTATGACGCGTAAACACAGATTATGGTATGTTTTTGAGGTCTAAGATATCCCTCCAAATTGTCTATGACGACTCCACTCGATTAGGGATAGGCATGGGGAGCAAGTTTACATAAGGCGGACTTTCCTCACAAGAAACGGGTGACTTGAAAAATGGCATGGTACGAGTCCGGGATTTCGGCGGGTCGGACCAGGTGATAATAAGCCCTATCCACTCGGTGAAACTTTCACCAACGGCGGTTGGGGACACTACGGGGCACCATCACCCCCACCGAAGGCACCCTGCGCAGCTCAGGGTGCGAGCGGTGGTGCAGCGGATTTACTCGCCACTAGACGGGGACCGGGAACACGATCACCATCCCCACACTCACCATGGGCTCATCCCTACTCAGAACAAAGTGTCTTTTTCTTTTTATGACGAAAAAACATGCCCATTCTTTATCTTGACTAATCTTTGCGAATGTATACAAACTACCCCATTGAAAAGGCTCTACATATCATATCTTAAAAGTCATAGACTTCCATTTTCAGTTATTTTTTCTCAATGTAATCTAATATTGTAATAATATCACACTGGCGTAGAAGAAAATATATATCGTATGAGTAGACAATGAGGGTTCTATTTTCTGACCATTAGCGAAAAGTGTGCACGTAAGATGAACCAAATCTATCAAAGATAGGATGAGAAAAGGTCAATAGAAATTTAGAAGTTATAAAAGACTTGAGGGATAAGATATGAGTTAGTTGACCTAGTAAATTACTTTTTATCTCAATGTAATATAATATTGTAATAATATCACACCGGGGCAGAAGAAAATATATATCGTATGAGTAGACAATATGGGTTATGTTTTCAAAAGCGTGCACATAAGATGAACCAAATCTATCAAAGATAGGATGAGAAAAGGTCAATAGAAATATAGAAGTTATAAAAGACTTGAGGGATAAGATATGAGTTAGTTGACCTAGTAAATTACTTTTTATCTCAACGTAATATTGTAATAATATCACACCGGGGTAGAAGAAAATATATATCATATGAGTAGACAATATGGGTTCTGTTTTCGACCATTAGCGAAAAGTGTGCACATAAGATGAACCAAATCTATCAAGATGGGATGAGAAAAGGTCAATAGAAATATAGAAGTTATAAAAGACTTGAGGGATAAGATATGAGTTAGTTGACCTAGTAAATTACTTTTTATCTCAACGTAATATAATATTGTAACAAGAAAATATATATCGTATGAGTAGACAATATGGGTTCTGTTTTCTGACCATTAGCGAAAAGTGTGCACATAAGATGAACCAAATCTATCAAAGATGGGATGAGAAAAGGTCAATAGAAATATAGAAGTTATAAAAGACTTGAGGCATAAGATATGAGTTAGTTAACCTAGTAAATTACTTTTTATCCACTCTTTAAAAAAAAAAATATTATATCGTCGTCATTTGTCTCATGGCAGGCATAAGCTTATTGCTTTTTCTCTTTCCTTTTCAGAACCATTTGACAGTAAAAAAAAAAAATCGGTAGTGCATTATTGTATGGAGAGAGAGAGATATACCATTCCTTAGAACGTGCACACTTGGTTTTGTAGTTTTTGCACCGCATGTACGGATCATTGTAGCATATTTAGATTCAATTTTTCATTGGGATTATTTATTTTTGTGTCGAATATATGGAATAGCCACACCATTCGTACATGAAGAAAAGCTTATACCGGTTTAAGTTAACTAGGGCACACAGTTAATTGGTACAACTCAAACATGAACCGAGGCTTTCGTCCCCTCATGTCTTGAGTAGATGGACAAGCTTGTACTATTCGGTCACCCTCTCATAAATACGAAACGATTAATTGTTTATACATGCATTTTGATTTGGCGATTGCCACATGACATGACGTAAAACGACCGTAAATAAAAGCGGTAATGGAATCATCTAAAATGCATTCTGAAGGAGTCGTCACACGAGCTTGGATAGGGCAAAATGCCAAAGCGAGAAAAAGACGAAAATGAAGAAAAAGGAACTGTTGAAGAGGTCAAATCTTTGCAGTATCCATGAAGTTAGACCGAAGGAAGTTTCTCAGTTTCTGAGAAACACATGTTGCACCATCACAGGGGTCAAGACCGGCTCATCAAAGCAATTTCGTTAGTCAGCCGGATGTTCTTTTCGGATTTTGTTCAAGAAATCATAGTCACACCATATACACATGATGTCATCTCCTGGTGAATGCTTGACGCAATCAACATCTTCATTGTAAGCATCCAACGACAATTGACAAGTTAAAGCTTTATCTTCTTAGCAAAGACTACAAGACAAATACAATAAGTCTCTCTGGCTCTGGAAATGTCAAACTGGTGAAACTACCTCGAAGTCTCGTGGATCCCGACGTAGTAGCCCGATAGAGACCGAGTTATTCGAAAATCCCTCACCTTTAGATGACAATTAGCCCATTGTCAATGCAAGACCAAGGGCATCTCTATCCGCTGCGCTCTTGACTTCCTCAAACGTGCACGATGGGGTGTGGAGCTTCTTCGTGCCTACACCACTGCAGGTTCCGCACTCTCCGATTTTGTAGACATGACCTTACATATCGGGATGGCATCGTTCTTGCTCAAAAGCTCCATGGACGGATGAAATTCGACATCATGCATGAAAATTCTATCTCCAATGTCTAGATTGCTGACATCTACCTCAATCTTCGAAGGAATGTGCTCTGCTGGGCAAGTAAACTTTAGACTGGTTCTTATTGCGTTCAGATAGCCCCCTGTTTTGCAGCAAGTGGGTATAAAAAATTCAAGAACATAAGCAACCAATATGACAGAATGTAACAACAAATAGACAATCACCAAATTAAGAATTTTTGAGTGCCTAAACATGATTTCCAGGAAGAACATCCCAAACTGACATTACCAAATCCTTAGAAACAAAGAAATAGGCCAAAATTCTAGAAAACTCAACTTTCCAAATTAAAGATCCCCCAAAAAACCAAGTAATAAAGGCTTGCAACTACACATTCATTAAAGTCACCTATAATCAAGACTTAGCCTCACAAAATGAATTAAACTAATGAGGTGGGTCCATCATCACCCTCTATTGCAATACAACCATCTAGAGAAAATTGTGCAAATAGACAAAATACAAAAGATAGTAGTGAAACAGCCCCATTTTCCATTCCCCTTCTTAAGCCACGAGAGAAGATACTGGAACATATGCTCTAGCTATCCCCCAGTTTCCAAAAAGCACGAATACCCCCACCCATCTTTTGTCTTTTCCTCCAAAATGAAAAGAAAAAAAAAGAAAAGAAAAAACACTACCTACTAAAACCGACATTCCTACATAGCAAGGTATTAAAACAACCTTTGCAAAGAGCAACCTACACCATAATTTAGTTACCCTAAGGAATGCTGCTTTAGTGAAGTTCACTGCACAAATAGAATCCCACCATTTGCGAAGAAATGCAACATCATGTCCAACTGCTCGCTAGATCAAGAACCAATTTCTTTACAGGCCAGTTCAATACCAAGTTTCTCCCATCAACAATGAAAACATATGCTGTTGCACTTCATATATGTAATTGACTCTGGGAAATTCAACTTTTCCAACCAATACAACTCAGCCTAAACTCTTTAAATATTACCTTGGAAAGCAGCATTTACAATACAGGAATAAGAAATAAAACTACAGATCCTATAAGTTCAAAATTATTGAATAGCAAGAATTGCATTCATCGAGAAATTTCTACTCTGGCCTCAAACTTAATACAACCAGAAAGTTATATGATCCTTACCTTTCTTCAGACCAGGACAAACTTCCTCTCCTTTGAAAGCAACGGGCACATCAACCTTCAACTTCGATCCCTCATCGGCCCAAACAAGCACCAAATTCAATATCTTGCCTGTTTCCTCATCCCTATGAACCTACAAAACCAATAGGAGATGCATCAACACTCAACCAAACACCAATTTCAATGACATTCTAAACTTAACAGTCACCGCCATTTATCTCCATTGCTTATTAAAGGGTTCTACAAGTCCTAATAGAAGCATCCACACGTGCCTTGCCGAACTGAATTGGCTTGCATCTGGGTCTACATAATTAGATGAACGGCCAATGTAAACTTCAGACTCATTTATATTTCATGTTCGCCCATAGAAATACGACTGACTGGCTTTTAGTTTGCTCATAACAATGCTCAAGTCGTAGCAATGTTTGGTTCCTCCAAACAATAATTGCTCGTAGACAATCACATCTACTAACTTGATTTTAGCTCCAACACAATGTGTTTTTTTCTCCTTCTGTATTGTTAGAATTCAAGCCTTTTGCCTGTAATTACTCCAGCTAACTGGGATCAAACTATACACATTGACAGACTTGTTCTGATATGGAGTATAAAACAATAATATTCATCAGCCACTAGCTCTTCAAACACTATCTAACAACTATGCTCGCGATGCAGAAGAAGAAAGCACAAGTAAGCAAAAACCCATGTCTTCTTTCCTTATTCTCCGTAAACAATTGCACCCAGTGGCATCAAAATGCAAACTTTTTCGCGGCTGGTTCTGCAATTGCAAATTACTCTGAGGAACAACCGGCGCCCACGAAATATCCGATCAGGGTCAGGGCGAACGATCCTCACCTTGACCGGGAGGACTTTCCCGGACTCGAGCAGGGTGGACGATCCGGACCCGGCCCGAATCTGGAGCCCGAAGGTCGTGGAGCAGAAGAAGGGGAGCCGCACGGAGCTGAGGATGGACTTGATCTGCCTCCTCTCCGTCGTCAGCAGATACTTCCTCGAAGGAGACCTCGCGCCGGGATCCTTCTCGAGGAGGCCCTGGGCGAAGACTACGGTGGGGATGCGCCCCTGAGCTCGGTCCCTGCTCGCGACCCGGCTCCCGCTGCACTCTCGAGGGATGGCCTGGATGGTGTGGTACGAAGAGCTCGGCGGCGGCCGGACGGGCGGCGGAGGGGAGCTCAGAGCCGCCGTCTTGAGGCCGCCGGCGGCGGCGGCGCGCCACCACCTGGCCATGCTAGAGGTCTGTGCGTGATTTTCGCGGATGTGATTTTGGGAGTGTTGTCGAGGGTTTTGGTGCCGCGGGGGTTTAGGAAATGGGCCTTCGAAGCTTCAGGGCTAGTTTGGCAAAATTACAATATGGTCCTCCTGTGTATTGTAGATACTATCTAGTTTTGGGCCTCGTATTTTATTTTAGGGTTAATACCTAAAAAATCACAAACTAGTACATATATGATAAATTTATTACAAAATATTTTTTTTATCCAGTATACTTATAACAAATTTACCCGACTGACCATAAAAACCGTAAACTAATATATTTATGATAAATTTACCTAAAATTAATTTATTCGACTATTAAAAATCTCAAACTAAGTACATTTATACTCATGTTAAATTGAATTAATACCACAAAAATCATAAAAATTGTAAACTGTGACAAATGGAAAATAAAATCCCAAATTGTTATACTAGTCAACTGTCACGTGTCATTTAATTTAATAATTTGATAGTAAAATTTAACGAAACTAACAGAAAGTAAATTTGTCACAAGTATATCAATTTATAGTAAATTTGTCAAATGTATGCCAATTTAAGATTTTTGGTGGTCAAAACTTAATTTTTAATAAATTTGTCACAAGTATACTAGTTTGGGATTTTTAAAAACATTAACCCTTTATTTTATAAAAAAATTTACCCATAAATCAATCTCCCTATAATTTCAAAGCAAATTCCTCAACAAATTCTTTGCTTATTATTATTCTCTTTTGATGGTCTTATATTTTTTTCTTAGAAATAATGTGACAAAACATCACAATGTACACATTCATCCCTCAATTTTTAACTTATTCAATATGGTTTCGGCGTTTAATTCGATGTGTAATGTCATCCCCAAATTTTTAATTAATTTAATATCATCCCTAAGTAAATATTCAATTTAATTCCTAAAATATATATAAAAAAATCAAATATTATCCAATGTAATTTCTAAACTTTATCATCGTTGCAGGACTTGCGAAGATTTGTGATGATTGATCTACGATAAGAACTTGAGTTATTATCAATATACAAAATTCAAGCATTCAAACATGATAAGTTTCGGTGAATATGCTTTGATAGCGATTAAGAATCCTGGCAACCAATCGACACCTTTGTCACGAATTAACCCTCTTCCTCCCACTACTAGATTTTCCTGAGAGGCACCGTCAGTGTCGAGTTTCACCATCTTCGCCAGAGGCTTACCAATGAACTTCACCATCTTCTCCGTAGAGGTTTACCAACGAACGCGTCTTTCTTGGGTCGATGCTGAGAATCCCCAATCCCTAATGCAATTGGACAATCCCATAAGGCCACAACATATGAATAACAGATTGTACCTCGCCAAGGTAATTCAATAATGACTGTTACATTAGTTTCCAATCATAACTCATATCATGGTACTTAAATTTCTCAACAAAAAAAAAAAATACTAAGAGATCGATGGTTCTCTACAATCTAGTAGTACAATAAATCTAGTTTAAAAAATGGAAGATTTTGTTGAAGACTTATTTGATTAAACTACCAGCTTCACATCCAATTTTCTATCATGTATTTCACAATCGTCTCATGCAATGAGGGATATAAACGGCTAACTAAATCAAGATATCGAACAATCTATTTCTAGTGACACTGACTAAAACAGTGGAACCAAGCTATCAAGTCGATCAATGCCACAGTGATCCGATATAAGATCAAATTGATGGACACAATGCCTAATATAGACACGCAATATGGAGTGAAACAGCTCTTGCAATGTCTGAACTTCCCCATCACTTCAGCAAGATAAAATTATCAAAGTCAAACCATCATTTCCAAGGGATATGGAGGATAACATTACATTCAATCTGAATCCGATGACCCTTCACTGTGAGGCTTCAGTTCGTTAATCATTTTGGACAGAACTTCCCCAAAATCTTCCAACTCATCCTTTCCAAAACCCCAGCTCCGAACTAACTCAGCCCCAGGAGCTCCTCTGTCAACTCCATACCTACGGAGATATCCAAGCCTATTTTCCAGGTATGGAAGGATCGCACTGCTGGAACGGAGTCTAACTGCCATAGGGATCGAATGAACGTCAAGCGAACCTTTCAATAGCGGACTTGCTGTTGGGTTCTCCAAGAGCTCACCGCGCTGGCCCACGACATTCTTAAAGATGGATGGAAATGGCAAGGGAATTGGAAGAGGAGAATGAGCCACTGATAAGTGGCAGAATTTTGGCCTTGTCGAGGTATGCTCATATGCGGCATGTATCGTGTCCTTCACTTCAGAAGCTGATGCAGGATGACCACCTGTAGTAGAATGTAACATCTATGTTTGAGACCAACGACAAATAAGGTAATTTATGAATTGTAAAAAGGTATAAGTATACATGTTACTCATTCACAGCTCAATAAGGTTGTTTCACAAGACAGTTGCGCAGAGTAAACAAATTAGTGAAGCTGATCAATGGAGCAATTGATTTTTGGGTAGCAATAGTGGATTTAACAGAGTCTTGCTGCAAGAGATGTGGTGAACTAAGATTGGCAAGGTACAAATGGTGTAGAATAAGAGTAGAGGCTGGACTTTGGAGTTGAGAAGTTGTAATCCACAAATAAAAGGAATGTAAGGGAGCAGCAAGTTTTTCTCTGCTATCTATCCACAGCAACCAGTGAACGACACTTAATTCATCATCCTTCTGGTCTATGACTCAGAAGGCATTTTAATGAAGGTGCGGAAATTTGAAGTAGAAAATGTCCATAAAATAGCTTTCCCTACACTTCAAATGTGAATATGTGCCTTGAAGAACTCAACACTCCCTAAGCATTATACTTGGAGCTTGATGCATCACCCATTTACCACAGCAGAAACGAGCTTGATGCATCACCCATTTACCACAGCAGAAACTACTGTTAGACTAAGAAGTGAACTCCGTTGACTCTTTGAGAATGAGAAAAACATGAACTATTAAGCCCTCTAACTAAAATGGAAAGTTTGACAGTTCTCTTCAATATATCCTACTCCCTTGGAGGTAATATATCCCTAACATCTGTAAATTCAAAATCACTATTCATCCATCTAGTCTGCTCCATTTTCAGAAAAAAAATTCTAACATTTTCTTACCAAAGCATCCAATAATTCCTGAACCGTTCTCTACCATATATTGAATTCATTGGCTCGAAAAGTGGGAAAAAATTATAATTGTAGGAGGATCTGTTTTGGACTAAGATCCCAGGCTTTCGACCCCAAATATTTATTGCCCTGATGACAAGCTGTCTAAATACCAACTAAACTAATGAATGAGAGCTTAAGAGCCCGTTGGCAGTGCAGCTATCAGAAGCACGGGACAACATCGGTAATCTTCCTCTGGTGTCGAGAGAAACATTGCCAACAAATACAAAATGACATGCCACCAACCATGAAATTCAACAGTACCTGGCCCAAGAACTCCATGAATGGTCATAGTTTCAACAGCCTGCAAGTCTTCCACATCCTCTGTTATCTCAGGCGTCACTGGATGCAAGTTGTTGAGCAATCTTTCTCCAGACTCTTTCCCTGTAATTCACAATCTGATAAGTTACCGAAATCAAAGATCAGTAAGTCAGACCCAGTGGGAGATTGCTATTAAGACGTGTACCGGTCAAAGAAGGTGCAGGCATTGCCATGTCCAGAATAGCCACCTTATTTCTTCTAGACTGTCCCGATAGTATTCGTACAACATCACCAACATCCACAGCACCGGACACATAATGCAGATCGGCAGTGGGCGCAAGAGATCCCATCCTAAAAGGCAAACTAATAGAGTGTAGAGCAGCAGCATAAACAGCACTACAGTGGTAAGGTCTCTCGTCCTCGATGCAAAAGAAAGAGGATGCTCTACCTTCAAATTAACAAAAATAGAAGATTAGTCAATTATAGTTTGGCATACAGACCATTTCCATATGTGCATTTGCAGTTGTCTCATATAGAGAGGGACCGGGGTAGAAAAGCAATCTAGTATATAAATATTGTCATCCCAACATGGAGACAAGACCAGGGAAATGGCAGATGATTACTTGGACTAACAACCAACAAGCATGTAAATAGCAACAGAAATCGAGTGCTATCATAAGCAGTTTTCATTTTAGAAAGTGTTATCAATCAATATGATTTTTGTTCGGAATGTTAAAGGGTAAAAATGGGAAGTTAAAAAGACAATTACAAGTATACATTGCAAATAGGCTCCCATCATTACTCCAAATGCCTATAACAGATAGACATAAGTTGAGTTTTTCATTTTTGGATCAGACAGACAAGACATAGGCTTACTTGTACTTAAGGAAGGTAAACCAACTGGCACAACAAGATTACAGTAAGATGCGAGCTGTGAAAATGAAACTGCATCATGCAGACTCCTCAAGATGGTTTGCTTCCGCTTTCCAAGGTTTACATAAGACTCAGGAGCCCGAAGTGCATAGAGCAAAACTGGTGTGTTAGAATATTCATCAGCAATGTTCTCCAGTAATTCTGAAGCAACAGCTGAGAAACCGCCAGAATCATCAACCATAAATTGGAAACCCTGTCCAAATCGCCAGGAAATATTATCGAATGATACATACAAGGGACATAAATAGCTCTAATCAACTATACATCGATTAGTTATTGAATGATATGTACAAGGGAAATTTCAAAAACAGCTCCAAGCAACTATGCATTGACTTGCAAAGAGAGTTTAAAGAATCACTGCACAAGAATTCGGTAGAACATGATGAAATTTACTCAAGCAGAGTCCCCGCAAGAAAGTAATGGAACTCAACCAGTCATATAATCAAGTCTATCTTCAACAAAAGATGCTATAAGAGTGAAAAAAAAAAGTACTCTTTCCTAATTATAAGGTACATAAATGACAATACAGTGCAGGTAAAAGATGCTTACCTTGTAATTAAAAAAAAAAAAAAAAAATACAGTGCACATAAATGAAGCAACATATTTCTAAAGATGAAACTAAAAGATTCATTCCAAGACTATAAGCTTTTGGTAGGTAATAAAGGAAGAGATTGAAATAAGAAATTTAATTACACCAGATATGTACAGGGAAAGAAAGGAGAAAGGAAAAGGAAAAAAACAAAGGAAAACATCAAAACATTATTTTTCTTTCTTTTTTTTTTTTTTTTTTTGGCCACAACATAAAAGGACCATTCAAAGACTTTAAGCTGTATCCTATGCAATTGCATCTTTTTTCCAAGCGGTTAAAATGGCAGGATTCACATCTTGTACCTGAACACGGTCACACTCTTCTACAAAAACACGAAGCCTCTCACTTATTTCTTCCCCTTGCAAACCATGAGATAAGGCATCCCTTCCAATTCCATAATTGTCAAATTCCCGAGCATCCATCCACAATCCACTTAATTCATACAAACTCTGAGGATGATAGTGGACTTTTGAGAAGTCTGTCCAGAATTTAACACCCTTTCCCAAGCTTTCAACTATATCCTTATCCTGATATTCTCCTTGAGGTCCACTCTTATCCACAGTTCTATCCTGCTCTTCAGACAAACTTTGCAAGAACAAATTCTTCTCATGACGTTCAGCCGTATGAG
This sequence comes from Eucalyptus caleyi, assembly GCA_014182885.2. Lineage (NCBI taxonomy): Eukaryota > Viridiplantae > Streptophyta > Magnoliopsida > Myrtales > Myrtaceae > Eucalyptus > Eucalyptus caleyi. Next base: position 20,151,994 of record CM024474.2, read on the forward strand.
TGGATACACCAGCAGTCCTACATATCAGTCTTCATATACTCAATTTGATCAAAAAGCAGATTAGACTAAAGATATATGTCATCTGCATCTTTACAGTGAAGTACTTTGAAAAAGCACAGGACATCATGTAAACATGAGAAGTTGATAAAAGAAAAAAGGGAGAAACATGGCTTGCAATCAGAAAGCCTCATCAATTAGCTAGAAGGTCATCATCAGCAGGGGAGAATCTTAATTGTTGGATTGGATGGAACAGAGAACGTGTACTTAAGTACGACTAAAAAGAGACTACAAATAATATAGATAAAATGCCACGGAAAAAAATCAAGATATCAAACCTTCCACGCCTATAAGTAAGCCAATTCAAGGTAGGAGAACTAGCCACAGAAAAATAATCAAAAGATAAAAAGAAGAGAAAAATCTCTAAAAGATTTTGACAAGACTAGCACTCTTCTTTCCATGTGGCATGGAGCGCCAGATTCCTGTCACAGCAAGTTCTGCAAATAATGGTCTCTGTTTGCCAAAAGATATCACATCACTCCACAAACTTAAGTAAATAAATCTCCTGTATCAAAGTATCAATATAGTTAAAGCTGTAGAATATACTCATTCAGACAGAGTAACCCAAGATAACGATGAAACTAGCATAAGCCTTAAAAAATGCAAATAAAAGTACAAATCACTCTAAAAGACAATCAAGGCATTAATTGTGTATAGCACAATGAACATCACAAACTTGAAGATTTGATTCTTTTTGCCATACCACATAGCTTGTATTTAGTTATAATCTACAAAAATATCTTATACAACAGTAATTACATAGTGGATGCAGAATCCTCCACTTCCACTAATAATGTCCACACATGGATCATGAAATGCATATGACAAGCAGGGTAATTGAAGATGATTAAGAAACTTTATCCTTTCCATAATTATACCAAATTTTATACCAAATTTTAGCAAAGATGACAATATCCTGCTCATGATTATCCAGATCAACAAGAACTACTCGGTGCTTGAGCTGCTAAAGCCAAAAAATTAGTGCCAGAATTCTCACCATGTAGTGATATCTGATGGAATTGTCGGTTCATGGTTGTACAATGTACCATGTGAACTCATAGATCCAAGAGATCCTGCACGTCAATATCCCAGCCCAGCGGAATTAGAATAATGGCATAGAACTTAGAAATTTCTTGCAAGACCACAATGATAGATAGCAAATCTCTTATCCAACATTTATTAGGAACAGCTTTGATTGAGCAGTTAAGGAGCAAAAGAGAATTGCGTAGACATGGAGAGTATATAATTACTAACTTGCGTAGACATGGAGAGTATATAATTACTAACTTCAAAAGTTCTTTGTAAATTTTATTCATTAACCGCTGCATGCAGGATGCACATTTTTCCCTTCCCTTCTTGTCACTCAGAATGGCATCATTTCACTTTGCTGATAAGGCTCCTACTAAATTTCTTATCTCAGTTTTTTCACATCCAACTAGTGATATCATATCATTATCATCCCACATTTTGAAGTCAATTGAGACTAAAATTATAAGAAATCAAGTACCTTGAAAGTCTATGGAAACCAGACGAGGAGTGTAAGTCAAAATTCCCTGCAAATGTTCAATGAACAAAATTTTGAGAACATCAATTCTGAAATATTGGAAGAATTTAAGATAATGAATGGGGAAAATTCTTGAAGAGATGCAATCTACTCAACTTTAACATGAGATGGAACTGACATAGCAAACTACTCGCAAGGAAAAAATCCCACTATCTTAGAATGTCATTAGTCGGTCATGGAACCACTTGCAACAATATGGTTACTAAGGTTTGTCTGGAGAAGCATCTACCTTTTGCTTTTGCTTTTTCAGAATCATGTGGCTCACGCATTTTCTTAATCTTAAGCAACTGAAACTGTCATAACATACAAATGTTGACACATAGATTCACATATAATTTTTTCATGATCCTCTACAATTTGAATAATATTTTAATTTTCAGTAGGAAAGAGAGAGTGGATTTTTCCTTTATTTCCATCAAAAGAAACATACCCAAATTTTAATGTTAGATTGTGCCACTTATAGATATGAACACACAAAATTTTTGAAATTAGCAGATGATCTCCACGAAGAAATAGCATACATTGATCTTGACACAAAACAAGAACATCTGCACACTTATTAAGAGTATATCAAATCATCGTCCTCAACAAATACACTAATCAATGCTAAAACAAAAATGACATAAAGTACAACTGTGCAAACTAAACCATCCTCCCACTTGTTTATTATGAACCACCAAGCAAATGTTAAAGTAGCTTCACAGCAGAAGTCAAGCAAACAAATTTCACCTGTTGTGTCTCACCAGTGCGATAGAGAACATCCATATCTAAGTGCTGCTTCTTAAAGACAGAGTCAGCATAGGGATCCTCAGCCAGCCCTAGCAATTCATCCTTCAGCGTCAAACATGAAAGTTATCAGAACATACCAGGAGTGAAGTGAAGCCCTTCCCATCAAATAAAGCGACATTTGGCCTAATTCATAATTTATGCTTTGCCCAAGTTACAAATGTGTCCAATACTACTTCATGCAGTCAATAGGAAATTAAATCATCCATGAAGAGCCGGTATTCTTTAAGAACTGAAAGCAAACACCTAGCTTGACAATCCAATTAGACACAGTACACACACGACCGTGATCCATTGAAACTTCTAAAGGTGGAAACAGTAATGGGACATCGAGGATGGATTTAAGCAAAGAGTTTATCAAGTGACGTCGCAATACTCAAACTTCCACAAGCAGTTTGAAATGTCACTTTGCGAATCAATCATGCAATTTGATCTCATTTTAGCTGGTCATAGGCAGCAGGAAACGGTTAGCAACTATTCCGAGTAGGCAGAACATCAGCAACGCATCAAATTTCAGCAGCAGAGCTCATCTTAACTAACATGTCAGATCATTGCCCAACGTAAAACAAAGGGTTCCCATTCCCAGCACACTTTGCGGACGTACTTTTGCGAACCCAACGCGGCACTCCAAAATTACGTCTCGGCAGCATCGCCAGAAGCAGAGATAGCACAAGACAAATTACCCACGAGTACTCTTAAACTAACCGGCGAACGAAGTATCGTGACCAAAACAGATGTACCATCAAACCCAAGACCGGAAAGAAAATGAAATGATTAAAAAAAGAAAGAAAAAACAGAAAAAAAATTGAAGGAGAAGAAGAAGCACCTGGAAGTTCCAGAAGTGAGAGCCGACGAAATTAGCAAAACCTCCGACCTGCACCGTGACGATTTCCTTCATTGCTGCGTGACGATGGGAGTTTCCTCAGATGGGCGCAGATAAAAAAGCGAACTTTTTTTGTGGGTTTGAGCTTCTTCTTCTTCTTCTTCTTCTTCTTCTTCTTATTCCTTCTTCTGTGATCTTTCGGGGTTTAAGCCGAGCGGGGACTGTCGAGCGGGTCGTTTCTCGGCATGCCCGAATGCGCGAAGAAGGCCACAAGCACCTGGAGAAGGGACTGGGAAAGGCAGCCGAAAATACAGTTTTAGCCCTCTGTGAAAGTGGAAAATACAGAAATGGTCACTCAAATTCGATAATCGATTTTCAGGCCAATTAGGCTGCGTTTGTTAACCATTATATTCCCAACAATAATTTTTGTTCAAAAATAATTCATTTTTATTATATTCATGAGAATAATTTCTGAGCATACGAAGACGATTGGTAATTACCAAAAATTTCTATTCTCGAAATATAAGTGCGTTTGTTAAAATTCTTAAAATTTTTAATCCAAATCATTTTCTTTTAATATTTTGGTAATTTTATTACATTTTTCTTTTTCTTTTTTATTTCCCTTTTCATCTTCTCCTTCCTTTGGTCAATGAAAGCCGATGACCTTGTTGGAGCATCGTCAGCCCTTAACAACTTGAGCCTCACCTTAGCTTGGCATCGCCTAAATCTGGTGAGGCTAGCTCGCTCAACCATCGGCAAGGCTCAAGGTCGAGCCTTGCTTTGGCTCCTCGCCGTGGCTTGGTGTCGCCAACCAAAAGGAAGAAAAAGAAGAAGAAAAGGAAAAGAAAAAAAAAAAAAAGAGAAAAGAAAAAAAGTTAGGCTTAATTCTGAAATTGTTCTTAGTAACAAATAAGCAATTTTTTTTGTACCTTTTAATTATGTTCCAAATCTATTTATGGAAACAAAATAATAGAATTAATTATTATTTAACCCATTAACAAACAAGCCCTTATCATGATAAACCCACAAATTTCGCACTTATTGTTGAAAAAACAAAATGAAAACGTTAGGGTTTAAAATTTTGTATGAGATATGGCCAGAATTACAAATGGAAACCATTAAAATTATACTGCCAACTATATAGAACCTATATGAACCTATGTAGAAAAATCGACTACTTTTTTTTTTTTTTTTTACTATTATTGAGAATATTAGAATCAATTCACTGATTATTCTCCCGAATGGTGGTATATTGAAATATTGTCAACCCATCTCAATAGGATCAAGTTATATTAAGCTTGTAATACTCATAAACTATTAAATCATTTACATCATGCTTGACTCCACAAAGCCCTTTGTGGCATTCTCATAAATTTTCAATATCCATGCCAAGTCGCAATTTGAATAATCACTATTTCGAGCAATGCAACCCTCTTGACGGACATATTGGGAAAAATGCAGATTTAGATATAATATTAAGTTGGGGACCAACAGTCCTCAATCAGCATAGATTTTTCCAAATCTTTACCTCATGTGACCATTGGGAAACTACAGAAAGTGATCTATAAGTCTAACTTAGAACAGATACTAACTTATTGGGTTCAACTAGGGACCAAGTGAGACACTCTTCCTATCTCACTTGGTTTTGGTTACATGAATTGCCTAATTAGTAGCTTTTTGGTACCTTAATTTAATTGATTTGTTACAAAAGAGATTCATGCAATCTCTAACCATTTTATTACTATGCCACTAAACAATATCCATGCATGGATGCACAGCCAAGAAAGAGTAAACATCACAATTGATGTGATAAAAGTAACGTGTAGGAAAGTAAACTCAACACATGACATTGTTATTAAACCCCATGATAGCAATCCTCATTAGCTAAATTCAAATTCTATCCAATTTCTTTTCTGAAAGATTACTGTGTCAAGGCTTAACTATATCAAAGATACTCTCACTAAAATCCCTAAATTAAATGTATATTAACTACGTGAAACAAGGCTAAATCTAATGCGAAAGTTCGACAACTTACTCAAGCCCTCATTTCTAGCCATTTTCTGATTGTTTTTTAGTTTTTTAGTTAAATTCCGAAAATGGGACTAGGGCTGGGCCCTTGGGCCCAGTCCGAATAAGGAAAATGTGGTTTCGCGGGCCGGGGCCACAAGTGCAAAGGGGCTTTACTAGCTAAGCCTTTCTCCAGTTCAAATCTCACAAGCCCCATTCCGAATTTTAACACACAAAGCCCATCACCCATGGTTAACTACTCTAGCCCACTTGCTCCTCTAACCGCACTAAGCCCACTGCAAAGCAATTTAAGCCCAACTTAAATCCAGTTTTTTCTTAAAAAATAACTTAAATCCAGTTTGTGATCCTCTCTTTTTTCAATTTTTTGTACCCATTAAAAAAAGTAGAGACAAATTGATACTAATTCGGTTCCGGCATTCCATCGAACAGATGTGGTGCATCCAAACGAGAAGTAATTTTCCATAGTCTCAAATTCAGCCTCACGGCTTGACCGTAACGAGAATAACGGACAACGTTCAGAATCAACGAAATCGGCTCATCCAGACCCGACACATCTATGATCCGAAGAAATCAAGCTTTACAAATATTTCATGCTTGGAAATGTTCTATCTCTCACAATTAGAGAGCTCATGTTTAGAATGCTTGAACAGCTCATACTTGGGAGTTTTTCATCTCTCGATTGTCAATGAGAAATTTTGGACAGAGAATTGATGGAGGTAGATTTATAACTCAAGTACTAGTTTGTGGTTTTTTATGAGATTGTAAAAATTTAGAGTCAAATTGGGACTAGATAGTAAAATAAGGACAAGACCTAAAGTTTGGGGTTTTTCATAAGACAAAAGAAAGTTTAGGGTAAAATTGGGAAAAGACCTAAAGTTAATAGTTTTTTATGTGACAAAATAAAAGTTTATAGTAGAATTGGGACTAGACCTAAATTTTGAGATTTTTATAGGACAAACGGTAAAATTGGGACAAAATATAAGTTGGAGGTTTTTTAAGGTATTAGGCCCTTAAGGTGGGGTTGGTTAACCGTGGGCAAATTAGTGAGAAGCTAAAGCAACTACCTTATAGGTGGCAACGACTAGCACATAACTAGTCGTATTAAAGCGATAATCATTTCTTGTTCGAGAAATCGGATGTCGAAGAGAAACAAGGCGTGATTCGATTGGTCATAAGTTATGATGATACGATTCTTGGGATAGAGCTAGAGAAGGTTGGGATGGTTTTTCAACTTGCCAGACATTGCATAGTCTTGTTCTTGGCCGGTGACACTAGATAATCATTACCCACCTTCTAATCAAGTCATTACCAACCCTCCGACTTCCACATGATTTCTCTCTAGATGACACAGGTACTGAAACTTGGAATGAGCATGGTGTGGTTTGATTTAATTTAATAAAATCACAGGCTTGTCCATTGATACATTTAATTAGTTAGATTAGGTTTTTAAAAAATTGACTTAATACAATTTAGTAATCTCGTCGAGGTGTGATTGTATTTACATCTTTGTTGTATCTTCAGCTTCCTCAAAGATTCCTCCAACTCCAACCCAACCACAAAATCAGAGATTACGAGGAATTATAGGTGGCATTCTTTAGAATCTTCTTGACAATTTGGATTTTAAATATATGATTTTTACGTTGAGCTTCTTAGAAAAAAAAATTAATTATTCCGAACCTACTCCATCAACCTCTTGTCATTCATATGAAACTCCATTCTAAACAATGGATTTATGCTCCCAAATTGTTATGTCCATGATGTTATATGATCAATTCTTAATGTTTTAAAGAATGTGTTTTTAACGAAACAACTAATGGATTATCATGGTTGTATTTTGTCCTAATTATTCAATTCCTAACCCTCTATTAACTTTTCGTTTGTTTGCTTTTTTCAGTTCTACAAATGCTGTCAAATCTAACCCTTTTTTTTTCATCGATGCCGTACAATAATGTTCTATCTTAATCTAACCTATTTCATTTTTTTAATCGGATGCCCTAAAAATATTGTTATTTTAAACATTAATCTTGTTAAAAAATTATAGGTGATTCTATTGTTGTCCAACGGTTGCAATGTATGGCATTCACTATAAGGTCTGGATTCATTCCCAACAACTGAAAATCTCGACTTTTTTAACTTAGCATCGGAAGCTCTGCAAGTTGAAAAGCTGCTGAAATGTGCAGGTCCTATCTTCTGAATATACGTGCTCTCTCACGGGAACAACTACTAATTTGAGAAAAGCTGCAGAAATATGCGATTGTAGCACGGAAGGCGAAAATAAGGGCCCGTTTCATTCGATTTTGGAGAATGCATTTGCAAAAATGGTGAAAGTGGTTTTTCGAAATGTAAATAACGTTTGGTAAAATTTACATTGAAAATAACTTTGGCCAAATAAAATTTACATTTGTAAATAATTTTTATTAAATTAAGAAAACAAAAAAGTTGTATTTTTTTTTTTTTTTTAAGTCCAAACCCACCGAACCGCCGAATCGGGTGGACTGGATGGCCGATCTGGCCCCTAGACGGTCGCCGGGGTTGGGCAACCCCAAGCGACAGACACCTGGGTCGCGCAATTCAAGCCATTAGTTGCTTGGGTCGCACGACCCAGGCGTCACTTGAGATCCGGCAACAGTCGCTCGGGTCGGGTGACCCCCAGGCGGTGGTAACCGGTGTGCGCGACCCCTTGGCTAGCAATCGTCGGCCTTCAATAGGCTTCTCTATCGGAAAAGATGAACAGTAACCGGAACTTGCATTCCGAAAATACAAGTTTTCAAAGGAGTTCGAGACCTGCTTTGAACTAAGAACCTTTAGAGTCCTTTGGAGATGCAATTGCATATTGCCAAAGTCACCCAAAAAGTCAAACTAAACGCGTTTGCATTTGGCCAAAGAGACTTTAGAGTCCCAAAGTCCATTTTCAAAGCTGAACCAAACGGGGCCTAAGTCGATTAAGGATTGAGGCAGTCGAAAAGAAGCTCCGCATGAGGATAAGATACATTCCTTCATATTGCAAGAATTGACTTTGAGAAAGCCACCTAGGGAGAGCGAACTCTCGGCCAATTCGGAGTCGTACTGGGATAACTTCGTGGACTTGCAGAGGCATAATTAGTCAGCAGTAGCCGCAAAAATCTTACAAACGCACAAACGCACAAGCATTACAAGGAAGACGAAGACTACAGAAACGTGTTCCTTTTCGCTTTTTCACGTTGATTCCACAAAGAGCCTTGTAAAGTCGCAATGGTTATAATGGCCGGCTTTCATTTTCTTACACTCAATTCGTTGAATCCTCGCTTATGATGTCCGCCTTTTGCCCAGGAGACCCATATTCCTTTCCCGTCAACGAAAATCTCTACTTTTTCTCCTAGGAGACGTGGATTTCATTCCCAGTAATGGAAAATCTCGACCTTCACTTGACATTTTTAAATACGTGATGCGATTGTGGTTGACTCTTGTGAAGCAAACTATACATGTGTAATCATGATTACGTACAAGTGATTGTCCCGTGACATGACCCAAAAAAAAAAAAATAGAAAATGCCAAGAATTCATCATTTTTCTTACCAACTTTGGTATTCATGAATTACTCAAAATTATAGGTTGCGATTGGCCAAGTTATTAAATAAGACTACTTTCCATTATTTTCAATCAAAAACTACGTCGGGTCAAATGGGCAAATCCTCCGACCAAAGGCAAATGGTCTTTGAGCGGAACTTTTCACTGCAAAATGATTTTTCTTGTATGTCCGATTAAAAATATGTAAAATGTGATTTGAATTCTATGCTTGATCCAATAAAATTAGATAAGTCGAAACTTTCCATTGAACAAACAATCGTTAACTCAATAGAGCAAGAATTTAGATTTGATATTATTACATTTAGACTTTATTTATTTCACGGAAAATGAATGTTTTTGATAAATATTTTCTTAAAAATAATAGTCTATATTGTGTGAAATAATTAGTTAATCATTTTTTTTTTCATTATGGACAATAATTTATGACTTGACGTTTTTGGCAACAGCAGAAAAATTATGGTTCATTCTTTTTTGTAATCAACACAAGTTATTATTTTTAGAAAAATATTTTCTAGATCATTCATTTTCTTGAAAATGGAGCTTTAGTATTCTTTAATACGTTTAAATTACCTTGAGTTCGTTCTTACCATTAAAGTCTCACACCTATCTTGTTGCTTGAGGCAGGTCTCAAAACTTCATAAACTTAGTACTACCCATGAAATCAACATGCTTGAGTAAAGTTAGAGTGCCATGAGACAGCACGTTTTAAGTGGCAATTTCAAAATTTGGAAAGTGTAAACACAACATAGTTTTCGGTGCAATCAATCTTATAACACGCGGTACTTTGAACGTCTTTAATGCACAATTTTTTTTTGGTCATAAAATACTAAGCCTCACGTAGTTTCTCCAAAGCAAAAAAAAAAAAAAACACGGGCCTTAGAATTAATAAGGGTCCCATAAAGTACTAGGGGGATTAGTAAGCCAGTCTCTAGAAAGGTAAATACATCTATGGGCTACCCAATCTACTATTTTATTTGCTTCTCTAGGGCATTGAGCTACACAATTTTTTTTTTTTTAAAAGTAAGATGGGTTACACAATTTGCCTATAGTTATTTTGAACTAAAATATTGAATGCATATTGGGTTACACAATCAATTATAAAACTACTGTATGAATGTCGATCCGGTCCTATTAAACTTTTCGAGTTTGCTAATGTAGTCCTCTCAACTAATTTTTTGCCATTAATTGCTAATATGACAATGTGTCACATAAGACAGTCGACTATGATTGAATCACCGCATTAGTAATCTCTCGGCTAATTTTTACCATTAATCAATAACATGGCGGTATGCCATGTAATACAATCAACTATAATTAGATCGCTATGTTAGTAATTTCTAGTGAAAATTGGCTGGAAGAAGCGCATTGTAATTTTACGCAAAAAGGTTATGACAAGCAAACCCGAAAATATTATGATTGAATTGACACATGTGCAATAGATTTAGGATTGATTAATAATTTTCTCAATATATAGAAACCAATTTTATTCTAACCTTTTGACTCAATTGATACTTAAGGATACATGCAAACAAACTTGTCTAGGAGCACAAGTTGAGGATCCATCAACTAGACACGGAGAACAACCCTCAAGATCAACATGAGTAAGAAATCACATAGAATCCCCCAAATCCAGACGATATTTATTACTCTCTTATGCGTGTAAGAGATGCAAGCAATTGACTTGGAAAACGACAAACGAGATTTACTACAGACCTACCCAAAGTCAATAAAGCGTATAAATATTAAAACTATTGCTCTTTTTACATGTCGTGATGTGATTTGATATCCTTTCCTTTATTTAACTTTCTTTGTCTATATAATTATTCAAAAAAAAAAAAAAAAAAAAAACACGTGAGATCATTTCTCATAAGTTGCATAATTCTCTCTTTCTTTCACCAATTTGATAATCTACTCCTTCAATCACCAATTCTCTCTTCTTCATCCTTGCTTCTCATGGTGAGCTTGAGGGCAGTCTTCCTTCACCGACATTTTCTCATCACTTTCCCCCTTCAATTCAAACCTTATTTTTCACCTCAATTTTCTTTTTCCTTTTTGTAGGCGAAAATCGGCTCGTCGAGTTCTGTGCCAGCAGCTAGTGTGCAGGGAATCACGCCACTCCAGAGTACGTTCTTATTGATATAATCCTATTCTGCGAACTTAGCTTTTTTTTTTTTTTTTTTTTTTTTTAAATATCTGGATATTTATATTAGGACTTGAAATGCATACTTCTTATTTTTTTTGGCTATGAGAGTTTCAGACTTAGTTTCGAGTCTTCACCCTTACCTTCTAGCCACTAGACAATGTGCGTAATGGTGATTAAAAAGCGTATACTCGAATAGTGCCACGAAATCGATGCTTAGGCCTTCCTTGGGTTTTTCTTTTGTTGGTTGGATCCATCAATTTTATAGAAATTTCACATGAGGCTCAAGAATTTCTCTATTGTCCTAAACTTTTGCTTCGGTAAAAAAAAAAAAAAAACCAAAATTCATGATTTTTTTCTTTTCCAATTTTCTATTGTGATCGGGATCTCTCATCTATATTCGTTACTTTTTCAAGATGAAAAATTCTTGGGATACCGGCATTTTTATGTGGTCTTAGTCAAGTAAAAAAATTACAAAAATATAATTCATGGCCTATTTGGATTACAACTTTTTTTCTCCTTACATAGTGTACCTTTTCGCATTTTTCCCTCTAATATTATTAATTTCTCAGTATGGAAGCTGTAATCTCATGGTAAGGCAAGCTCACATCTTCTAGGTGCTGACCAAATGAGAATGCCTTAAATGCTAGGTTCCGTAATTAGTCTTGTAATAAATGAGAGCATCCTCTTTTCTTTTATCTTTTTTGGGCTTTACGTACGTTGAAAGAGATGCATTAATTACAAGACAAGTCAAATCAGGGCGGCTTGTATTTTAAAATGAGCAATAATGAGCGTCCCAACCAATAAATAAATAAATAAATAAATAAGTTAAGGAGTTCATTAAGCAACTGCCGACATAAACGGGATATAGTAGACTACTTAAATACTCTTGTCCAATCAAATACAAATTAAAAATTCTATTTTTATGGTCAGGTTAAAGAAAGCTCCCTTCATACTTGTTGAGCATATTTAATTTTATTTTTATTTCAAGATATTAATTACGCTTAATGTTATAATGGACAGTGCTTGATATAATTCAAAATTTCCAAAATCCGTTGTTAAAAGAATGCCTATGAAAAACAGATTTTCATAATTAGATTATACACAAATTTTCTCTGTCTTCACATTTTCATTCACATTGGCATTACTTACTAGCCTTTTACACAGAATAGTTCAAATGACTAAATTAGTAACTGAATATATTAGCTAGAAGTCCTTGTCTCTTTTCACAGTATTATCAGGGGGCTATTTTCTTTTATTAATAAACCTAGCTGTTTAGTCAGGCTCAAACCCCCAAAGAGTCCCTTTGTTGAAAAAAATAAAAATCAATTTACTTATCAAAAGAACTTAAATAACTTTTAATGATAATGAATCTATGCATCTTTATGATGCGATGTGTTTAGTATTAATATAAAATCGCATTTTAATGGCCAAATAAACATTTAAATTAAAAAAATTAAAAGTAAAAGCTATTCAAACATGCGCATTAACTAAGACAAATTATCAGTTGAAAATTAGAGGTTAAGCATCTTGTTTAATGGTGGAAAAGCTATAAAATTGAATCGATTTACAACATCATATCTCAAAACTTTATAAGAAAATGGTCGGGAAAAAAAATAAAATGGCTTATGTGCTTCATAAATTGGCCTCCTTCATCTATTAATTTATGGAAAATGAGAAGGTAACGGTTATTCTCATATGTGACGGAGTTGTCCGCACCTTCGATTTTTTTCCCCGTACCAATTTTGTTTCGAATTTCAGGGAATACCTTTCTCAGTTTAATGCTCTAGAGTTGGTAAAAATTCCACTTGATCGGATCATCAAAGTGGCAAAGTTTAAATGAAAATGAAATGCATATTTGGCCCAAAAAATTGATATACATAATTTTTAGAGAAAGAAGAAGAAAATATACATGATCAAAACTCGATATAATCATAGGTATGAATATTTTTAAAAAAATTTGAAAAACTTCCAGATTTTTCAAGTTATCCTAAATGATGCACGAAAGTTTACTTAAGGACAAAATTATTCACTTTTAAGATTTCATCCATGAAAGGTGATATCAAACGTGATGTGTACAATAAACACATCAGGAAGAGGAAAGCATATCGTTTCTTGTGAATAAAAATGTTGTTAACTATTTTAGTCTTTTCAATAAAGGATTATTTATTTTGCAAGAAAATAGAGAAAAATGATTATCCCTACTTGAAATTACCAAAGTTACGAATCAAGTTCTTTTTGCCCCAAAACCAAACACCACTGCTCCGAATTCAACAATTTCAAATGAATTCATAAATTTGCATGAATGAAAATGTAATGGTTGGTCATTTTTACCCTTAAGCAAACGTCAATGCATTTTTTTGGATCATTAGAAAAGCAATCGCATTTTTATTCCATGTGTTCCGACATTTCACCAAAAATATTATAAGTGAAAACATTTCTAAAGCCGTCGAAAAGAACTATAAAAACGATTTCCAAGTTCGAATAAATTTTGAACCCATATTAGCTTTAGCTCCAAGGTCAATTTAATATTCCCAGATACTTTTTCTCTTTTCCCTCATAAATTGATAATACCCCGTCTTGATTTGCTTTTCAATAATTTCTCATGGTCTTCAATTTTGTTCGTTTGACTTTCCCCAAACCGATCCTTCCTCCTAACAAATGGGAATCCGTGGTGAATCGCGTCGCCGCTATCGGTGGCAAAGTGGTAAATAAGGGGGAGGGGTCGCGTTGGAAAGGGGAAAAAAGTTCGGGTCCGAGGCTTTTATTGGGCCGTACAGCTTGGGGAAAGTCAAAAGTTTTTCCTTTGATCCGAAGGCTTTGCCCCTGATTGGTCAAACGCCTCCCACCAAAACTCCCCTCGAATGACCACAATGCCTCAACCATCGACCCGATTTTACGAAACTGCCCCTCGAACGATCTTGGCCGTCGGTGAAAGAAACATGGTGGATAGATAGAGACGCATCCTGTGAAATTTGAATAGCACGACCGCCAAATTTTTTTTTGAATTTATATTCCTAATAAAGATTCGCTGTGAATTTATTTCATTGAAAATTTCATGACAAAGGGAAAATATTTTTCATAAAGGTCATTTTCAGATAAAATTATTGATTTTTCATTTTGTTTGGTGATTTTAGGGGAATGACTTTATTCTTGCTAAAACGGGAAGTCGTTTTTTCACTAATTTGAACTCGTTTTCAATTAATGGAAAACAATTTTCATAGATAGATTAGTTTGTGAAACAATTTCCAAAAATATTTTTCATTCAAGCAAATGAACTCTTAATATGAGAGTGACCTATTTATTAGATTAGGCCTTCACTATATTTTATCATAACACGGATGGTCAAAGACATACAGGGTTTATTTGATATCTATTATAACTACATATAAGAAAGAGCACTGCATGATAAATTGGTAATTTAATATTATCGGAATAAATTTACTTGGGATCTTATTTTATGCCATTTCATATTTTTTAAAGACAACGAGAGTTAATTGTTGTGCTGACGTTTCAATACACAATTTTTCCAAGCTAAATGTTTCCATTAATCTGATAAAGTAACCAGCACATAAAAATAAAAGCATTTTTGGAAAGGTAAAAAGAATGATAATGATGTAGACGCCCAGCATAAAATTCAGGGGATCGGGCTCCGACCAAACCCTAAAAAATTCTAGTTTAATCACCCGAATCATGTGCAATTTGCAATATTAAAACGACACCCCGTCATGTTCTCGTACCAAACTTCTTGTAATTTCGCCAAAAGGGCAACCGCAAGCCCAAATCGCTCGTAATTGACCCAGGGGCATTTCGGTCATTCCGCCCCCCGCAACCATGGTTTAGTTCTCGACAAATACGACAAGACACGACCCACCACGATCAAAACGGAATCGGAAACGCATTGTCGGTTTGCTCCTCGCCGCCGGTAATAACGACGCCGCTTCTGTCCTTCCTCCTCCTCCTCGTCGCCGCCGCAGCTCCGCCGTCATCGCCTCCGTTCCCGAGAGCCCACCGAAGCTCCCACCATTTCTCCATCGTTCCTCAGCTCACTCGAGCTCGACAAGGCCCTCCCGACTCGCCCCCGAGTCGAAACTCGGTGTCCGACCGGTCGCGATAGCGTGGCCGCCGCCGCCGCCGCCGCCGCGGATCGCCGTGCCGTGCGTTCGTTCCTTTGTTTGACCGGCTATGCTGTGAGTTTGTTGGGTGTTGTGAATTGGGTTCGGCTTGGTTAGGGCAACGCCCCTGCGAGCGATGGAGCGGGCCATGCTGACGGTCGGGCCGGGCATGGACATGCCGATCGTCCACGACAGCGACAGGTACGACTTGGTGCGGGACATAGGCTCGGGGAACTTCGGGATTGCAAGGCTCATGAGGGATAAGGTCACGCAGGAGCTCGTCGCTGTCAAGTACATCGAGCGGGGCGACAAGGTTAGTCGGTTGTTTCCCGACTTCACATGTGTTCTTTTTTCTCCCCCTTCCTGGTGAGGGTGATTGATTGGTTGATCAGTTAGTTTATCTGTACTAATAAAGACTTCAGGGTATTAATTGTGTTTTTAATGCATCGGAGATGATTTGAAAAATTCATAGCCGGCTTTATTTGCTTGGAGTTCTTTCTGCTTATGGAAATACCGTTTGATCAGTTAGTTTATCTGTGCTAATAAAGACTTTAAGGGTATTAATTGTGTTTTTAATGCATCGGAGATGATTTGAAAAATTCATAGCCGGCTTTATTTGCTTGGAGTTGTTTCTGCTTATGGAAATACCGTTTGACAGTTAGTTCATCTGTACTAATGAAGACTTTAGGGTATTAATTGTGTTTTTAATGCGTCGGAGATGATTTGAAAAATATGTGGTCGGCTTTATTTGCTTGGAGTTGTTTCTGCCTATGGAAATACCGTTTGATCAGTTAGTTTCTTTTGTCAGGAATGGCTAGTGTGTTTTAAAAATGCTCTATTTACATGGTTCATGGTTTCATTTGGTGCTGTAGCCGTGAGGTGATAATTTGACAATTCAAGGGGAAACTTTATTTGCAGTTGGTTGATAATGAGGCCTTCATAATGGTTCTTGTCCCCCTTTTTTCGTGATCTCGTGAAAAGAGCTAGTGTCTTTGGAAATTACCATTTAGGGGATGAGCACCGTGGATGGGCTTCTTTGTGGATGGGGACAAGCAATGCTAGGGATTTATGCGATGCTCTACTTGAAAGTGTGAGAAAAAGGACATTTCCAATTGATCTATAAAATGTTATGTATAAAGGAAGGATCTCGAGAAGCAAAGAAGTGATTAGTAATTAGAAGATTATGTTGGAAGGACAAATGGGGAAGGAGAGCCATATTAGTGCTGTTCTCAGATGTTCTTAAATTGACAACTGACAAGTGCTTGTTGCATCTGAGTCCCCCTTTCTGTGTCTAGACATGAATTGCAAGCACGATTATCGACTTCTGGCTCACTAATTTGTAGCTTTCTATGTCTATCTCCCCATGTTGCAGATAGATGAAAATGTTCAAAGAGAGATAATAAACCACAGATCTCTGAGGCATCCGAACATTGTTAGATTCAAAGAGGTTAGATTCACCTTGTTAGTTCTGGACCTTATCTCAGTTTAAGTGAATAAATGACTGAATAAGATCTATTCCAGGTCATTTTAACACCTACGCATCTGGCAATTGTGATGGAATATGCATCTGGTGGAGAGCTTTTTGAGCGAATATGCAATGCTGGGCGATTTAGTGAAGATGAGGTTCTTCAATTTTCCTTATGCATGATGCACCATTTATCTCAGTCTCCAATTTCGCGGATAGCTCTCATCTGGATGTTTTGTTGCCTTTCTGGTGCAGGCTCGCTTCTTTTTTCAACAGCTCATATCTGGTGTTAGCTACTGTCATGCTATGGTATCTAAATACTATTTTACATGTTATGGAGTTTATTAATTTTGTTATCTGGTCAGCTTGTCTTTGATAGTAACTGGCTTTCCAATGCTTTGTTCTTGATGAAGCAAGTATGCCATCGTGATCTAAAATTGGAAAATACTTTGTTGGATGGAAGTCCGGCCCCTCGACTAAAGATATGTGACTTTGGGTACTCAAAGGTATGTGTGGGTTCTTTTCTTTTCCTTCTCTTTCCTAAGTCTGCTTCTAATTGCCAGTGGCTCAATGGTGTCTTTTGAGTAGAAGTCTTGCTTTGGTTTAAATTGCAAATTATAGGGCAACTTGAAACGAACCTGTTAGTTTTGGCTGTGGCTGGCACTTTAGGAGGCAAAGATCTTACTACTAAATTGTTATGCTCTTTCTACCAGTGCCAGTTTTGGTGCTTTAGAGTAAGAGGATACACTGCCTGACTTGTAAAATAAGGCGAAATTCCTCAATTGGCATATACTATGATTCAAATCTGCGTTTATAGTTTATACGTTTTATCCCGCCAATTTTTTTAATTGATGTTGAGAGAGCTTGTATATTATCATGGCGAGAGATCACTATATTATGTTCATAACCGTATTGGCAAATCACGATATTCATTTAGATTCAAATTCTCAATTAATAATTGTGAATTTGAGAGTGGACATGATTAGTAAGATTCAGCTGTGTTTTTTGCAATAGAGACATACTTGACTTAAGTAAAGTCTATTGCAAAATATTAATTTCTGAATAGGATTATGATTAAACGCATAGATATCTTTATTTAGAGAATTAAGTAAAATCTGTCACAAGATAATAATTTTTGAATAGGATTATGATCAAAAGCATAGATATCTTAATTTCATGTACATGTGACATGCTATGGTTTCTACATGCAAGATATTACGGCACATTGTTTTTCTTTTAAATAGAAAAATAAAAATTGCATTTAATTTGTAAATGGTTTTCGGATTATAATATTTAGTTTCCGTTGTTGGGAAATTATTGGAGTATAATAAATATCGTGACATCAGACAATCTACATTAGTTGATGAGTCTAAATAGAATCAATTACATATCGACAGAACTGAGAAGTGCATTCTGTGGCGCACTGATAAATTGGCCTGTGATTGAGTATTTATAGGTGAGTGATTGTTACGTTTCAAGGCATATATAATTTAGTTTTCGTTGTTGCAAAATTATCGGAGTATAATAAATATTGAGAAGTCAGACAATCTACATAGCTCGATAAGTCTATATACAATTAATTGCATACTGGTAGAGCTGAGATTTGCATTCCTTGGTGGACTAAACATTTTTGAAGTGTTGCATCTGTCACTTTTGCAGTTTTTAGAGGTCATCCACGAAAGTTAACATTGTGTCATGGCATGCTTTGTGTTTTTTAGACTTGTTTCCATCCCTTGTAGATGTGCACTTCCTTGGAAGAGTGAATTTGGTGCAACATATCTAAAATGCAATTTTACAGATAGTTCATATGATTTCATGGATTTTAGATTATCTGATTTTTGTCACTCTTCTTAGTCCTCAGTGCTGCATTCAGAACCAAAATCAACTGTGGGTACTCCAGCGTACATTGCCCCAGAAGTCTTACAAAGGCGAGAATATGATGGCAAGGTACAACAAATATCTTTTAAGAAATTCTGCCGAACGGTCTGGTTATCATAATTGCATCAAGCATTAGTGTCCTAGAGATGATTGTAGTCTTTTGATCACAAAAGTGCTATAAAAGTTGATCCATTACCTTTGGGGAATACCCTGTAAAGGAAGCTCATCCCATTAGAAAGCATGGCCTTTCAACATGAATTTGACAAGAGGCCATTGTCATGTTGTTTAAACTTTAGTTTTTAATCTTAGCACCTTACGATTTTATGATCTATAATGTGAGAAACACTCCTCAGTCCAGATTTTACTGGTTAGTCTGCAAGGAATAATTAAAATAGTCTGTTCTGAATGCAAACAAATCCTTATTCATAAAGCCCCTAATCCTAGATTTGGCTTAAGCTGACTTTGCTCCTCGTTGTTGTCAATGCAAATGCCTCTATCTTGCTCAGCACCTCCTCCGTCTCTACACCATTGCACATCCGCCCTTTCTTGTGATAAATTAGAAGTGAACTGCCTTTCGATTAGATCTTGTTGGCATGCAGTCCTGCCACCCTGCTTTGGCATTGCAGTCAATCAAGTTTTCTCTTCCAAAACTATGTATGTTTGATGTCCCCAAGGTTTGGTTGCAAGGGGGACAAGGTATCACAGAAATCTGACATAGTTCGAAGCTATGCTTGTTGGAGATTCGATTGCTTGTTGATTTGCTTACACTTAGGAGTGAAGTGGTTCGTGTTATGCTTTCCCTTTGTAGACAGATAGAGATATCTCTCATCTCTAGTTCTCTACAATTGTGTCTCATGATCATTCATGCAAAGCTAAAAGATTAAACTTGTGGCTTCTCTGTGGTATTTTGATCTACTTTTGTTGTTTGCCAATTTTAGAAATAAAATGCTTTTACAGTCTTCATCCAGTGCTGGCATTGAGCAGTGAAGGCTTGATAATGATTAGCCAGCCTGAGCGTCAGGATGAGGGCTGATAGTGAACAAATGTTAATATATTTCTCCTGCCTTCCAAATTTGAAAAGATTTCTCATATAGAGCGTGCTTTGCATTTTTTTCCCACTTCAGTGGATTCTTATAGGCTCTCCAAGAAATGGATACTTTTCTTTCCTCTATCAATATGAGTAGGTCTGTCTTCTAGTCTAATGCAACACTGCCATTAGGTTGTTTGACATGTTTTCCTCTTTAGCTTGTATGTGTGGAAGGAGGTGGTGGATGATCTATTACTTTCATCAGATTGCAGATGTTTGGTCATGTGGGGTGACCTTATATGTGATGCTAGTAGGTGCTTATCCCTTTGAGGATCCTGAAAAACCTAAAGACTTTCGGAAGACAATTCTGGTAATTCAGGGACCTTGTTTTCTTGTTGTTATACTCTATATAATTATCTATTCTTTACACACTTCTCATTGTGGTTCGTGCAGAGAGTTATTAACGTTCAGTATTCCATCCCAGAAAATGTCCAAATATCGCTGGAGTGTCGGCATCTGATCTCTCGAATATTTGTTGCAGACCCTGCAGAGGTAATAGATGGAGAGTTTAATGTACCAGTCATTGTTTGGTAAAAATCAATTAATTGTGGAACATTTTAATCCTTTGGTGGGCTAGAATTTGCTCAATCTTAGATTTTCCGACCACCTTTTGATGGTCTCTTTCGAAGTGAAAAGTAGCTACATATTTCTGCCTCTTTAATTGTGCGGCTCAATGTTGAGCCTGATACTTGACGTGTACGTGGTGCAGAGGATTTCCATCCCTGAGATAAAGAGTCATCCATGGTTCCTGAAGAATTTGCCTGCTGATCTTATAGATGAGAAGACAATGGGCAATCAATTCGAAGAGCCTGATCAACCAATGCAGAGCGACGAGACGATCATGCAGATAATTGCTGAGGCCACCATTCCAGCGATCCCGCCCCATGGCCTTAATCAATTTGTCGCTGATAGCCTGGACATGGATGATGATGACATGGATGACTTGGACTTTGAATCCGAGCTAGACATTGACAGCAGTGGTGAAATAATCTATGCATTATGATGAAAGGTCTCTGTAGGCAGAAGTTCTGGATGATAGCTTAGTTTCTGAAAGTAAGTGATTTGCATCAACTATTTATAATAAGCCAAGAGAATATATCTCCGTCTGTCTTAGATTAGGATGAATACTGTGGAAAGAGTACATTATCTAAACCTCTTGTTTTGTGACATGGACATTTACATTTGTCAGGCTCTCTAAGCTGTCGTCTGTTGTCATCGTCATCACCATTATCATCTCTCTCTCTGGCATTTGGTTTATTGTCAGCAAATAGAAGAGAGTATTCTAACTAACTCTTACATTAGTGAGGTCGTGAGCCTCCTTAAGTTGTGAACCTGTCTGTCTTGTTTCTTAGGTTGTGCTGAATGTTCTCCAATCCAGTGAAAAGAGGATATGAAATAGTATACTGTGATACTGTCTAAATACATGGATCGAGGTAGTAACTTTCTAAGTTGATATATTAATGATCACTAGACCATAGAAAATACTGTTGATACGCTATGTAGGTACAATTAGTTTGTTAAAACTCATTTTGGTCACTGAAGCAAGAGTCTAGACGCCTAAGTAAGGCACACTTAGATTAAACGTGTCACGATGACAACACGGCAAAGCTAGAAAGGGACCTTATCAGAGTATGCTAGTCAGGAAGTTGATTTTTAGTGCCTTTTGGGAAGAGAGGACACAAGTAATTCCCAGAGGTTCAAGAAGAATGTTGAAGATGCTGCCTAATGCGGTGTAAGTTCAAGCAATTTTGATTGAAGATGGTGTTTTTTCACTGAAGTTTTGATCGTCTCACCACTTGTAAAGTTCAGGACGCCCATCCAACATGAGTAAAGACCAAGAATGAAGTGGACGTCACGTTGTGGGGATGAAATTAGAAGCAGCAGTGTCTTTCTGAAAATATATGTTTATACAGCGTTTTTCTTGGTTCTAGGGTTCTTACCCAATATAGGTTATAAAACTGAGACCCCGTTTCTCGGGAAATTTCTCAATCGGGCTAGTAATATAAGAGTATAAGTTGGCCTCTTCTTCAGACACTATCATCTGCAAGATATTGAGACTGCTCTCGAGAGGCCTCCACATGATGGACTTTTTCCACCACCCACTGCGGCGTCCCAACCCACCACTTTACTAACGCGTGATATTAATCTTTAGTTTTTTAGCAGAAGTGGAAGTTGAAATTGAACATCAAGCAAACCATCAACAATAGTTGACGAACATGAGAGAAAAAACAACAGCTCTCATTTCTTGTATTATTTTTACATATCGGTGATAATAGGGCTATAATGAGGGGTCAAAAGGACATAATACTTTCACAGGCTATCTATTCAGCCATCATCTACGCTTTCAAACTATCCACAAGCCACCACCCATCCGCACGATTCGATCTCAAAAAGTGCCAAAATCGTATCTCAAAAATGGATCCCTACCACAACTCATCTCCCTCCTATGGCTCCCCACCGGCACTGCCCTCGTCATTGCTGCTGCTGCTATTCTTTGGGTATGGCAGATGGCCACTTAGATATCCTTTGATATTGGTGTAGAGCGCCACAAAGCGATAGGCAATACAGCCAATCAATGGACCTACCTCTATCTAGAGTGTGGCTGCGTAGCGTACAAAAGTCATAGAAGGAAAGTACGGAATGATGAACTCGTACAGCTGCCCGTCAAGATTTACTAGGGCGCTGTAGCGTAAGATAGGGGGGGCAAGAACTGTAGCCATCTATGGATTTGAAAAAAATGTGAACAATAATAAGGGTGAGATAATGCCCAGTAATGAAATATCCAAAACACTATACCATACGATGCACCCATCACATGAACAAAAAATCAGCCTAAGATACACAACTCACTCACCCCCTAGACAGGACTATACAAAACTATGCTAAGGACAAATGAGTTTTATCGATAGGACCTAAATATAATCTAGACTCACAACTAGACTCACAACATAAAGACCTATCGACCTCGATGAACGACGCAATCACGCACGCGCACACAATTCACACGTTTTAGTTCACTTTTTTGTTTCTGCTCCAAGACACATGGTTGGTGCGCTCACTAAACCACGCAAGGAAGAATACTCCCGTCTAATGGTATTCTTGTGCACTCTCCGGTCCTTTGCAGTGCATGCTAGTTCGCTGTCTGGCCCGCATAAGTTTCAAGGTCCACTAACCATGGCATCCCTACTTTGTGTAGGTTTGCAGAATTGTAAGGATCGCTTAATACCTCAAGCCATTGATAAAATTTTGCAAACACAGAAATCCCAAACTTTGAATGGATTCATGAAGGATATATTGATCGATCCTGCCGATGTTGAATCACTAGATTTGAACGTCTTGTTTCGCTAGTCAATACCCCTCAAAATTCGATGGTAGGTTTTCGGGATAAGTATACTATCAGTGTCATAAGTTATGTACGACACTCACTTTGGTGTCAAAAGTTTCCGTTGGATCATTTAAGTGCCAAAAAGTTTGAAAAACGCTCACTTTGGTGCCAACTCCGATCTCGTTGGCCAAAAATCCGACGTGGCAATTTTTTTATTAATTTTTGAAGTTGATGTGGTTTGCAGAGAGTACAATCAGCATTGAAACAATAAAACGACTGTCGTTTGATGTCTCTCCCCCAATTCAAAACCCTAAATCCCCAAATTGAGAGAGAGAGAGAGAGAGAGAGAGAGAGAGAGAGGATAAGCCACTGGCGATGGGCCAGCCGTTGTCCTCAATGGCCCTTGCGCTTGGCAGCCATGGCTTCGACCCTGACCTTGACCCCAATGATGGCCACTTGACAACCAAGTCAAAGGCCGTGATCTAGCCAGTGCTCGGGGAGCTGCTGATGAGTGCGATGCCCCCGATCTCTCCCTCTCCATGTTTGATCTCCCTGACGAGTGCCTGGCTTGCGTCTTCCAGTACCTAGGCTTCAGCGACCAGGGTTGATGCTCCCTCGTGTGCTGCCGCTGGCTCGCGATCGAAGGCCAGAGCCATTAGAGGCTTGCCCTCCACGCCCACTCGAAGCTGCTAGACACGGTCCCGGCTCAAAGAATTTGAGAATGTTGAAGTTGGTGAAATGTTATCGAGATTGGGACATGGTGCTACTATGATGGAGGCCGAGCGACGGAGGCTGAGCGACGGTGGCTGGCATTGGGCGAGGATCGGACAAAAAACCCTAATTTTAATCCCCAAATAAAAAAAAAAAAAAAACTCAATGCGATGTCGTTTCCTCGAGGCCATCCACTTATGACGGCAAAACGACGTCATTTTCTTAAGGGGGATGGAAAACGATGTCGTTTAAAGGCCTTGTCGATTTTTCTTTTAATATAAAAGCCACGTAATCATTTTGGTCGGAATCTCTTGCCGGTGGCATCAAAGTGATCGTTTTTCCTTCGATTTGGCACTTAAGTGATCCGACGGAAACTTTTGGCACCAAAGTGAGTGCCGTACACAACTTATGGCACTGATAGTGTAGTTCTCCTGTTGGTTTTCTATACTAATAGGGTTTGGTCTAGATGACTTAACGTCTTTTATTCCATTTTCTACGTTAGTGACTTATTTATTTATTTATTTATTTATTTATTTATCAAGATTTTTATGGTAACAATTAACAGACAGCTATAATGTAATAAACGTGGGCAATAAATTGGAATTAATTGGGAAATATAATATTGGGATTGCATTTAAAATAATAAATATTATAACATTCTCCCACTTAATTCAGACATTCCATCAAAGGAAATATTAATCCAAACCCACATAAACTTCATGTTGAAATAAAACACACGAATCATAGCCATGAGTTCTCTTAGAGCAAGTATTATCTTCCGTATATCACCAAGTTTTTCATCAACCCATATGCGATAACATAATCTAATGAATAAACCTTATATTTATTCCAGGTCAAACATGATTGTTTTTCTCAGAATACTAAATATACAATTGTATTGAGAAAAACATTGCAAAAAAATAAAAGTCTCACAAAATTTTCTAAATAAAGAAAACCAATGTCCATTTTGACTATATGATTCTTATAACTTATTGGTGGCATGCTTTTAGTAAAAGGATTAACTATTATCAATTTAGTGCTCACATGTTTTATGACTACTTTTTTCTCTTTAACATGCTCCATGATGGTTAAATATTTGATGTCGACGTGCTTGCTTGGACTACCATTTTTGTGATTCTTAGTCATGAAAACTACAACTAAATTGTCGCAAAACATTTTTAATGGGTTAGCAATAGGATCCATAACTCTAAATATAAATATGAAACTTTTCAACCACACATCATGTGAGATTGCCTCAAAATAAGAAATGAACTCTGCCTTCATAATATAAGTGACAATCGAGGTCTATTTTGCACTCCTTCAGAATACAACTCTGTCAGCAAACATAAAAATGAATCTTGATATTGATTTATGAGATGAACGTAGCTAGCAAAATTTGAATCCAAGTAACTAGCTACTTCTTGGCTTCTTTCAGTTTATACATAAGCATGTGGCCCTTTGTATCTTGAAGTACCTTATCACCTTATTTGTGGCTCTCCAATGGTCCATACGTGAATTACTTTAATATATTCCTAACATTCTCATATAAAAGTAAGTCAGGTAGAGTGCAAACCTAAACATACATCAAATTTTCAACAGCATAAGCATATAGCATGTTCTTCATCTGTTTCCTTTCAAAATCGTTCTTTGGGCATTGGTTCAAATTAAACCTATCAACCTTCACAATGATGCTATCCTTGGTAAATAATCTTTCATCTGAAATCTCTTTAACATCTTGTTAATATAGGTTTTTTGAGATAGTCTTAATAAACCTCGAGGTCTATCCCTATGAATTTTAATGCTAATGACTTAAGATGCCTCACCCATATTCTTCATGTCACAATTCTTAGAGAGAAATTGTTTCACTTTATGTAGGAACCCCTTATCATTGGTAACAAGTAAAATATCATCCGCATATAGGACAAGAAAACAAATCCTGCTCGTACTAACCTTCTGGTATATACATTGATCCATGACATTTTCTATAAAATTGAATGAAAAGATGACATCATGGAACCTCATGTACCATTGGCGGATGTTCGTTTCAAGCCATACAGAGATTTTTAAGTTTGCACACCAAATGCTCACCAGCAATTGAGAAGAATCCTTTTGGTTGTTTCATGTAAATCACTTCTTCTAGTTTTCCATTGAGGAATGCCGTTTGGACATCCATGTGATGTAATTCCATATCAAAATAAGAAGAGAATCTTTCTTAGATACATAAGAAAATATATTCGTGTAGTTGATTCCCTCATTCTAAGTGAATCTCTTGATAATGAGTCTAGTTTTGCATCTTTTAATATTGCCCAATGAATGCTTCCTAGTTTTGAGACACATTTACAACCAATGAGTTGCACACCATTAGATAACTCAACTAATTCCTAGACCTCGTTAAATACCATAGAACTCATCTATTCCTTCATAATATTATACCACAAGTTGGATTTATCACAATTTATAGCTCATGAAAATGTTTTCGCATCATTTTCATCTTCAACATTATAGTTAGATTCTTGCAGATACACAATGTAGTTACTAAGAATTGTTGATTTCTTCATTTTAGTACACTTTCTTAATGTTGCATCAAAATTTTTCCAAGAAGTCTGTTGTTCAACTAGATGTTCAACAGTATTTGGTAATTGCTAAACATTTGGGTGTACTGAATTAATATCAACAAGTTGTAGATCTTTAATGATTGGTTGTTCAACAACCAGTTGAATTAAAATGGGCATTGTAAACAACAACCAATCTAGTACTTGAGGTGGAATGTTGAGTATTTAAATAATCTTTTTTAGAAACAAGTTTCTTGAATTGATTGCTCCCATCGATCAGGTCATTATTGAGAAATTTAGTATTTCTCGATTCCACAAACCTAGTGGTGTGAGATGGACAATAAAATCTATATCCCTTAGACTTTTTGGCATATTCAACGAAATACCCACTTAAATCATTGGGTCTAATTTCTTTTCATTTGAATTGTAGACACTTACTTTAGATAAGTATCCTCAATGCGTACATGTCACAAACTCGGTTTTCACATTTGAGTAACTAAAAAGGCATCTTTGGGATGGTTTTGGTCAGAGTTCAGTTTAATATGTACACTGTTGTTTTAAGAGCCTTAGTCCACAAAGATCTAGGAAGTTTGGAGTTACTAAGCATACTCTGCACTAAGGGTGAGCATAGTTCAGGTTGGGTTAGTCCACCCTTAACCCTAGGACCAACCCACACAATGTTGGTCCTCAATTTTTGGGATTGAGGACCGACCTTATTGAGCTTGGGCCCGAGGACCGGACCGACCCAATGGGTTTAGTCCAGTTCCAAAGTCAACCTGAGACTAACCGATAATTTTTTATTTTATTTTTTGAACTCCTTAAAAAAGTGATTGGGGAATGAATTGACCCAATGGGTTCGATTCGTTTCAAGATCAACCTAGGACCAACCAATAATTTTTTATTTCATTTTTTGTACTCCTTGAAAGGGCAATCAAGGACCGTACCGACCAAATGAGTTCGATGATGAACGAGATTGGCTAAGAAATGCAAGCGGTGAGAGTCAAGTGGGGTGAGCAATTGAATAGAATGAGCATTGAATGTCGAGTGGGGAGCAACAAGTCAAGCGAGCATCAAGTGGTGAGCGGCACGAGTGACCCAAAGCGAGCGAGACGAGTGTTGAGTAGTGTGCAAAGAAGTTGTTTATTTCGATTTTGGTAAATTGAAGACTAAGAAGACAAATAAGACAAAAGAGAATGAATACTAAAAGATGATGTCATAAAGAGTTGCTTATGCATTTTTGGAGGCCATGAGGACTCCTCACAAAAACATTTTCTTATTCGTAAATTATGACTATTGCCGCTATAAAAGACATCAAAAATTTAAGTTATTAAAGAACAATATAAAATTACTTGAACTTCTCACTAAATAGTTATTTAATGTTATTGACATTGTTTAATTTAAGGTTTTTCTACATAAAAAATTATAATATATATACTTGGGTTGGACTGATCTGGAATTCTTAAAACCGAGGACTGACCTGCACAGTGTTGGTTTAAGAATTCTAGGACCAAGGACTGACTCGGTCTTCCTAGAAATCGAATCAGGACTAGTAGGGTTGGGCTAGTTCAAGGTCAGTCCAAGGTTGACCGTAGACCAATGCTCACCCCTACTCTGCCCCATGTTCAATAAAGTTTAGTTTCTTCTTTCTGCTACACAATTCTGGTGCGGAGAACTAAGCATAGTGTATTAGGCAATAATTCCGTACTCTTTAAGAAACTTGCAAATATATTAGGTGCTTGTCAATTTTCAGTATATCTACCATAGTATTTTCCATTTCTATATGATCTTATGATCTAAATTTGCTTACCGTATTGTTTCTTTACTTCGGTTTTAAATACCTTAAAGACATCCAGCACTTCATGCTTATCATCTATGAAAGAGATAAAGTATCCCTAACCATTTGAGGTCATATATGGATTATAAATATCTGTATGTATGATTTCTAATACTTTTGTATTCATCTTAGTACATTTCTTTGACTTGTTGCTTTGCTTTTACTTTGTGCAGTCCACACAAGTATCATAATTAGTAAAATCTATATTACTAAATACTCAGTTATTTACTAATTGCTTAATTCTATTCATGGAGATATGACCCAATTTCAGTGTCACAATATAGAAGAATCCTCATTCACAACACATAGCTTTATGCCAACATTATCATGAATGTGTGTCACATTATAAATGGTATTATCTTGTAAGTTAATTAGAAAGAGACCATTAAACAAAATACCACTCTAAAAAATTTTAAATTTATATGATAAACTGAATGTTGAACTTAAAAATTAAAAGGAATATCTCAAAAGTACAAGCCTTGAAATTGAAATTAAATTTCTAGAGAAATTAGGAATATAAAAGGTCATTTCCAAATTCAAAACAAAGTTACTATTGAGAACTAATTTAGATGTCTCAATAGTTTCCACATGCGGATATATCTTGTTTCATGAATGGATATTTTATTCTCTTCCTGCTAGTTTCTATTGGTTTTGAAAACCCTGCAAGAAATTCGAAATGTGGATTGTAGAACCAAAATCAATCCACCAAGTGTTGTAACCCACATCATAAGAATGTTATATTTCTTCTCGAGTTAGGTCTTAAATTTGGGACATTTTTCTATTTTGCTTACCTTTTCCTTTATACTTACCTTGCGTGGCAATATGAGCACTTTATCCCTTTTCTATTAGTAGCCTCTAGTCTTCTTAAACACACATGATCATGAGTTTATTAATTGACCATTTAGTATTATGTCTATTGTAAGAGATCTTGAAAAAGACATACTCTTGTGAGAGAGTGTTCTTGATATAGTATACAAAAAATGATTATGATATCCCAACTTCAAAATTCTTTAGCTAAGCTATAGTGTCCCTTATCATCATGATGTGTTCATGTGCACTTCTTATACTAGTTAGCTTCAATGGTGAGAACTTTATAATTAGGATCATGGCATACGTCTTCTCTGAATATTCAAATTGCACATTAATAGCCTTCAACAATTTATTGGTATTGTTATGCTGAATGACTGAATCATGAATGCTAGTAAAAAACTTTATTTTTTTGTACGTTACACTAAGGCACTTGGACCACTCCCATTGTACATAAATATTAACTTCAGCTGAAGTGCTAGCCTCAATATGAGTAAGTGGTTCATCTGAATGTGTAGCATAATCAATATCTATACATTGCAATTAAAGAAGGATTGATTCCCTCCATTCTTTATACTTGTCACTGTTCATCATGGGAATAATTACACTAGAACTAATCATAGATGGTAAAACTGTATCATAATCAAAAGGGAAATTTATGTATCGATATAATTGAGGTAAATAAACTTAAATCATATTTTACCAATATAAAAATGTTATAAGATATGAACCACATAATATCAAAAACTGCATGTGGGCTAAATTTCTAATTTAAATAGATTCATAATTACTTTGTGATGAAGTTATCAAATTATATTTTCTTCCTCAATCCTTGTGGGTAAATTAAGAAAGATAAAATAGTATTTCATTCTAATGAATCACATTAATATATTGAAATTCCCTGTGAGATAAAATTCATAATATTAAGGTGACTAATTGCAATTAATGTTTTTGACTATATGTGATCCAAAGACTTTCAATGTATATAATTGAATATAATCAACGATGTTGTGGTTTATTTTTAATTAGTAAAATATATATGGATCACTAGACATTTAATTTTACATAGAGGCAAAATAATACGTGTAAATGGGTAAAATTGGAATTTTACATCTAAGGGCAGAATTGGAATAATAGGAATTTTACGCCCAAAAGGGAAAAATTGTAAATTTTCGTGACCAAAGGGATCAAATTTGGAATTTATTGTGGTCATGGTAGAACAATAGTTGTACCATATGTGGAGGGGCAAAATTGTAATTTACGTGGGCAAGGGCAGAATCGATATTTTGCACCGCGGGGACCGTTGCACGCACCCATTGTAGGCACTTGGGTATGTGTCACATGCGCCCATGGTTTCCTCCGTGACCTGTTTCCATCTTGCTCTATTGCGACTCGCCTCCATTCCGCTACCTAGATCTCCTTCCACGGTGCAAATCCAATCAAATTGATCGCTAGGTTTTGAAGGCAACGTTGGGATGGACACATAGTTCCAAGATTTGGTGAAAATAACTAATAAAATGATTGAAATTGAGCCTAAAACGATTTGCCCTAAAACCCTAACTACCGAAAATTTTAACGCTTGATTAGCCTCTGGTAGTCAGTAATATGCCAAATTATCTTACAACTTTTCTTCTTAATGGCGGTTTAACTATGCAGGTCCATTATCACATGGTGGGTAGCTCGAATTTAGTTGGAATTTGCAATTTCGTTCCAAGCCACATAAGATCCGAATTTTATCCGTTCATAATCCAATGAAAACTTATAAAATTCCATAAAATTTCGTCAAGGCAGAGATTATAAATAGCTATGATACCAAATGTTTGGCTAAATCTAAACAAAGAACTAGTGATCTCGATTTACCATCCATGGAGAAAAAAGGTGCAATATCGGGAATGATCAGCAAAAACGTAAGGACTGGAACATACCTCCAATCATTGATGAGATATTGCAAATGTGGAAAACCCAAACCTTGAACGTATTCGCATAGCATATACTGATCGATCTTGTAGATGTTGAATTACCAAATCTGAACATTCCATTCCACTAGTTAATACCCATTAAGACTCAATGGTGTATTTTCTGTATTGATGGGATTTGGTTTAGATACTTGACATCTTTTATTTCGTTTTTTATATTACTAATGTCTTCCGTCAAAATTGTTATGGTAACAATTAATGGACAGTTTATCACGAAATAAACGTGCGCAATAAATTGAAATTAATTGGAAAATACAAAATTGGGAACATCTTTTAAATTAACAAATATTATAACATCAACATCATCCAATATATTTGAAATCTGTGACCATACACCAAATAGAAGAATTCATATTGTATTTATCATCACTAGCAAAGACCCACTTTTGATTTAAGAGCTCATTTAGTTGGTTAAAATGTTTTTGAATTTATTTTTTAGTGGGATCTACTAAGTTTACCATAGAACCTATGAAAATCTTTATAGAATTCGATTATAGTGCATGCAAAATGAAATTTTCCATTCATGATATGGAAAAGAATAAAGCTTGGCCGTTACCCACTTAACTAATCGTCTCGTGGCTACCCCTGGTAAATGGGTTGTTCAGAGAACAGCCCAACCTAACTTACTTACCATTCTTTTCCAACGTTTTGTCCGCTGGACCTCGGGGCAACCCAAAGTCGCTGGATAACACCGGGTTGGATAAAATAACCCCGTAGCTTTAAACATGGACATGTTCAACGACTATGACAGGTCTTTTTAAACCCTTAAATCATAAAATAAAGGAGTGTCAGACCGATGCTTTCATTGGTCGCTCTTCGTACGAAACTTCCCATATGATGACAAACTTATGTGGCCGGAAAATAATCTTTAACCACCACTTTCAGGAAAAAAGTCTAACTCGCCTTTCCCTTCATCTCCTTTCTCCAGTGTTGCTTCGGAGACCAAAGAACTCCTCTTCCTCCTTGCCTCTGCAGAAGACCAGCGAGAAGCATCCTTTGCAAATCTCGGGACGTGGGGTTTCAGTTCCTCGAAGGATCTAGGCTTGTTCGTTCTGTGAAGAAAGAAAGAACAAGAAATGGTTGATTCTACGGGAGCTGCTTTAGGAGCAGCATTCCAAGAGCTGTTTGGCCTCGTTAAGCATCTGGTGATGACTATTGCCGCGTTTCGTAGCCAGTTAAAGAAGATCGAAGCCACTTTGGTCAGCATAGAACCAATCATCAAGGACATCAACAAGTTCAACGATCAGCTGGACCGTGGTCCGGAAGAGATGGCTCCGATCAAGGAACTGTTGGATAAAGGCAAACGACTGGTCGACAAGTGCCAGAAGATCCACGCGCTCAATCTGTGTATGAAGTATAAGCACTCGAGAAGGCTGGCCGCCTTCAACGCGGCAGTCGTGGAGAAGTTCCAGCTTTACATGCCGCTGCTGGGTGTGAGGGACGGAAAGGAAATGTCGGTGGGCGTGAAGACGATCGGGGAAGACGTGAAGGAGCTCAAGGAGTGGTTCGTGCGAGTGAACGGCAGGGCCCTCCAGAGCGAGCTTGAGACTTCGAGCGACCTTGCGGTCCCTGCAGCGCCCGATTTCATTGTCGGTTCAGAGGTGGACAAGGAGCAGTTGCTCGAGAAGGGAGCCTCTGTGATTCTTGTGACCGCCCCGGGTGGGTGTGGGAAGACCACTCTGCTTAAGAAATTGTGTCATGAAACGGCAATCAAAGGTATGCGTGATTAGTGTTTTGATTGATTCGGAACTAGAAAAATTAGGGATGAATTTATGGAGTTGATCATTACCAATTGATATCCTGGACTTAGTAGGAAAAAAATGAAAAAGAAAGAAAATAAAAATATAAAATTATAAAAATTGTCTATGTAAGAGCCGGCTTGTCATGTGGGATGGCTGGCTGGAAACACTTCATGGGCAAATCATCAAATTGAATTTAAGCAAAAGAAAAATTAGCAAAATGAAATAATTATGAGTAAATTGACACCCGTACAATAAATTTAGAGCTTTTTTTTGGGTAATTATGCTGCCATTTATGTGTATAGGATCTGTTGCCTGAATGATGTTCCTCTTTTGGACATATTTCAATAATTGAATCCCTCTCTCAAGCAAATCACTTTCTATTAGATGTGAATGTTAACACAGAGAATTGCTTGGGTATCATGCAGATGGATGTTTCATCGAGAAGAATCTTTTTTTCATAGTTCCATTTCGGGTTTGATATCACGTCCAATCTTCCCAAGCTTTTAGATATGCAATAACTCGCTTCTGTTTCATTGCGCTGAGCTCCTTTTTTAATCAGCTGAACCCTCCTGTTCATAGCCACATGCTTTAGACTTATTTCTGCTATATGGTATCTACTTAGCTCTGTTTCTCATCCTACCGAATTCATTAATGAAAAGTGCCGAGGCAAAATTTCATACACTTTGCAAGCAATAGGGATCTGACTTACTGTGGTTTCCTTATAGACAAATTTAAGGACAAAATCATGTTTGTCCCTATCTCGAAGAAGCCCAACCTGACAGACATTGTCCAGAAAATGTATCAACACAATCGTTTACCGGTACCCAACATTCAATCAGAAGAGGGTGCAGTTTATTGCTTGCAGCAGCTGCTCAACAAAATAGGACAAAGTCCTGTGTTGCTCGTGCTGGACGATGTCTGGAAAGAATCTGAATCCATCGTTGACAAATTTGTCTGCAATTATATCAAAGATTACAAAATCGTGGTGACATCAAGATATGAGTTTCCTCATATCCATCCTGTGCATCACCTGAACCCATTGACTCATGACGAAGCTGTGGAACTTTTTCGTCGATGTGTTACTGTTGATGATAGAAGCATGCGTCCACCAGATACTCAGCTCTTGAATGAGGTACGCTCTCGCTTGCGCTCATCAATTATAGGACTTCGCATGGTCATCGAAACTCTGGGTTAATTTTTTCTTTAAAGAATATGTTTGATAAAATCAAACCTGCCTATCCCTACTTTCAACTCTCTTTCCAAGAGAGCCCTTGCTTAGTGCTATATCAAGTTCCGACAATTGCTGTTTTTTTTTTTTTTACCGTGGCAGATAGTGGAACACTGTAAGCGATTGCCATTGGTTATTAAAGTCGTTGCCAAGTCTCTCCGAGGAAAGAAATATGCATTTTGGAAAAAAAAGCTTCGTGAATTGTCCGAAGGTCATTCTCTTCTTGATTTGGACACCGAGATTCTAGCTTGCCTCAGAAAGAGCTTGGATGATTTGGATGGTGACCCTTCGATCAAGAAACGTTTCATGGACCTCGGCTCATTCCCGGAGGACTGCAAGATCCCTGCCACTGCCCTTATTGATATGTGGGTGCAATTGTACGGGCTAGATTTCGATGGTGTGGACGCTGCTACTGACCTCCATGAACTCGATTCCAGGAACCTAGCTGATCTCGTATTACCCAGGTATTGCCCTGAAGTTCATTTTGTTCTCTTAACCAACTTTTCTAGTTTTCTACTACCGTAAGATTTCCTCATCAGATTCTAGTCGGCATATGATTAGTTTTTTATTTTTATTTTTATACGTGATAGAATGCGTGTGAAATGGACAAATGCATGATGAGATCTTTGCACCAAGATCGATAGAGTAATTTATGCCATTTGATGACCCGTATCTAACCCCAAAATCATTAGATTTTTCATAGCGCTACGAACTATTCTATTCCCAAAAAAGGGCATTCTACACGTTTTGAATCCACACCCCAGTTACTGCGCTTGACCTTCAGCTGCAGTGTGTTCCGCAGTGCAACGGTCAAATGGTTTATACATAGGCCTCTAAAGAACATTTCTAAGTCCTCACTTACCTTCTCAAGAGTGGGAAAGATCAATGTCTTCTTTTTCTGTTGAATTGATATTATCAAATGCATGGCACTAGAATTTAGCTCAAGAAACTCTAGTGCAAATGCTTATATCCAAGTGTTTGATTGCATACATACAGGAGAGATTCAAGAGACGACGACGAATCTTACCGTAGCCACTATGTTATGCAGCATGATCTGCTTAGAGAGCTGGCTATCATGGAGTGCAACCAGGGGGAAGTAATGAACAGAGAGAGACTCATTCTAGACTTGATGGGAAATAACTTTCCCAATTGGTGGAGAGAGCAAAAGCAACAGCCTCTCCGTGCTCGTCTAGTTTCCATCTCCACAGGTTTGTAATTCTCCCTCTCTCAAAGATATGTAGGGAAAAATTCATTTGGTTGGTAGTTAGTTACCTTCTAACCTTCTTCGATCATAACGCAGATGGAAAATTCTCAACACCCTGGCCAAATCTCGAATTGCCTGTAGTTGAGGCTATTGTCTTGAATTTTCGGACCAACATGCAAACCAAAAACTATGCTTTGCCTGAATTCATTGCAAATTCCCCCAAGCTCAAGGCCTTGATAGTAACAAACTACAGCTTCTTTCCCGTTGAGCTGGGCAACTTCCATGTCATTGGGTCCAATTTAAGGAGGATCAGGTTTGAGCGTGTCACGGTTCCATTCCTAAGCATGGGAAAATTATGCTTGCATGATTTAGAAAAGATATCCTTTTTCATGTGCAACATTAGTCAGGCCTCGACGTCGAACAATGCCAAAATCTCATATGCAATGCCAAACTTAAAGGAGCTCGACATGGACTATTGCAACGATCTTGTGAGATTACCGGATGACATCTGTGAGATAAAGCCTTTACAGAAGCTTAGCATCACAAATTGCCATAATTTGTCTGCTCTCCCCGAACAAATTGGGCAATTAGCATACCTCGAAGTGGTTCGGCTTAATTCTTGCACAGCCTTGTTGCGGTTACCAGACTCAATTAGAAGCCTACAAAATCTGAGACTTCTCGATATACCTGAATGCTTGAATCTGACCGTATTGCCTGATCAAATTGGTCAAATGGTTAGTCTCTATAAGATAAACATGAGAGGATGTCTGAAGTTGTCTGGATTGCCAAAGTCAATTGTAAAGTTGAGGAACTTAAGGAAGGTGGTTTGTGAGGAAGAAAAAGCCGTCCTGTGGGGTCCTCTTAAGAACACACTCTCTCAATTGGACATAACTCTCTTCGAAGAAGAACCCAACTTAGATTGGCTTGAGTGACCAAGGCAAGGTAATGACATCGATGGTGTGTGGAATTTTTATCAAATATTGAAGGTCGTCTTTACACTTTTTCATATGGATGTGGACCGATCAATCATATTCTTTTCTAAGATTTTCTTAAGTCACATTCATGCTCGCACCTAGATAATTTACTTCTCTATAACTATTGAGGATCCTAGGGTCGAATTGGCCTGGATTAACAAGATCGATTGATTTTGACTCCTTTATTTGTAAACTCGAAAAACACTCACGCTTTGTTCACCAGGCCAGGTCTTAGACTCTTAGGGAAGGGTCTTAATGAGCTAACCACTAAAGTGGCGCAATGCCAAAGGCTAACGGCGCACTTGCTCTCCTAACTCCAGCGGCGAAGCGAGGCATCTACGCATATGAATGTGCGTACGTACACGGAGAGAAGGGTTGGATTGGGGTAAAGTGACTATGATGCGGTGGTTTGTTGGGGCCTTCGATTGCCCAGAGGAGGTCAACACCTTCTCAAATCCTTAAGGTATAAAATGTTTTAAATTTATCATAATTTTCATATCCCGTCCAATCAAAAAATTATCTTGCTCTTTATTCCTCGAATTTTACATTATAAATTATACATAGTATTTGACCTCATCCAATATATTCGAAAAACACCACCAACCTCCTAATAGTAGAATCTGTATTTTTACCATCAACATCGAATACTCACTTTTAATTTAAAAGGTCACATGGTTGGTTAAAATGCTTTTTAATTTTCAGTGGGATCTACTAAGTTTACCATAAAACCTATGGAAATCATTGTTGAATTGGATTACAGTGCACAAAAATAAAATAATCGATTCATGATACGAAGAAGATTAACCTTGGCTGTCATATTGTTAACTAAACGTCTTGGGCTAACCGTGATAAATGGGTCGTTCTAAAAATTACGCAACCTAATTTCATCCATTCTTTTTCAGCTTTTCCCTCGCAGGGCAACTTGCGACGAGGTCAACGACTAACGACATGTCTTCTTCAACGCCTAACGTCATATAATAAAGGAGTACCTCAGGGAGGCCCCCAATGGCCGCCCCTAGTAGGAAACTTCCCGGATGATTACTAACATATTCGGCCGGAGAATAAACTTCCACTACCGCAGCTCCCGCTTTTATAAAAAGAGTCTCTCTCACCTTTCTGTTCATCCCATTCTCCATTGTTGCTTCAAAGACCAAAACATTCCTCTTCCTTCTCGCCTCTGCAGAAAACCCACAATAAAAAGCAGGGAAAAGCATCCTCTGCAAATCTTTCGACGTGGGTTTCAGTTCTTCGAAGCATCCTTGCGACCCATCGAAGTTTTGGATTTTTTCTTGGATTGTTTGGTATGTGAAGAAAGAAAGAACCGGAAATGTCTGTTGATTTTGCAGGAGCTGCTGTGGGAACAGCTTTTGGTGAGCTGTGCTCGCTTGTTAAGCACGTAGTGAACACCGTTGCCGCGTTTCGTCCCCAACTCGAGAAGATCAATTCCACCTTAAGCGAGATGGACCCGATCATAAAGGACATCTACCATCTCTACAAACAGCTGGACCGTCTGAAAGAGATGGATCCGATCAAGAAACTATTGGATGAAGGCAAAGGACTAGTCAACGAGTGCTTAAGGATCCACTCGCTCAACTGGTACAAGAGGTATACACACTCGAACAAGCTGACCGAGTACGACGTGGCTGTCCGTGAGAAGTTCCAGATTTACATGCCCCTGCTAGCCGCAAGGAACGATGGAGAGATGTTGATGAAGATGGAAGAGATCATGAAAAAACTCAGCTCCTTCTGCTCCAGTCAAGCAAACGGTGGGGCCCTCCAGAGCAGGCTTGAGGCTTTGGACAAACTTTTGGTCCCTGCGGCGCCCAATTTCATTGTCGGGTCAGAGGTGGAGGCGTCCTTGAGCAAGCTCAGGGAGCGTTTGCTCAAGGAGGGTGCGTCTGTGACTGTTGTGACCGCTCCGGGTGGGTGCGGGAAGACCACTCTGCTTAAAAAATTGTGCCATGATGTAGCAATTGAAGGTATGTGTGATTATTATTTTGATTGATCCAGAACTAAAAAAAAAGTAGGAATGACTCTGTTGAATTGATCCTCGTCCGTTGGTCATTTCCATTAATCTTTTGATTAACCATTTATCTGTATAGGAGCTATTGCCCGAATAATATTCCACTTCTGGAAATATTTG
The DNA here is from genome assembly GCA_014182885.2 of Eucalyptus caleyi. NCBI lineage: Eukaryota > Viridiplantae > Streptophyta > Magnoliopsida > Myrtales > Myrtaceae > Eucalyptus > Eucalyptus caleyi. The sequence goes on from CM024474.2 coordinate 20,189,999, forward strand.
AATGATTGGATCCCTTACCTGTTCTCTCTGTCAAGCCTTACAGTTTCTGGTTGATGTGAATATTTGCATAAAGAATTGCTTGGTGGACGTTTCATAAAGAAGAATCTTTTTTCTTATGTCCAATCTGATAGATCTTTCCCAAGCTTTTAGATAGCAAGAATTGGCCTCTGTTTGATTGCGTTAGGCACCTTTCTTAATTAGCTGAACCCTCCTGTTTACAGCCATATGCTTCAGACTTATTTTTTCTGCTATATGGTATGTACTTAACTCTGTTTCTTATCCCCCCGAGGCCATTAAACGAAAAGCGTCGTGGCAAAATTTAGTACTCTTTGCAAGCGATGACTTACTGTGGTTTCCATACAGGCAAATTTAAGGACAACATCATGTTCGTCCCTGTCTCGAAGAAGCCCAACCTGACAGACGTTGTCCAGAAAATGTATCGACATAATTGTTTCAGGGTACCTGAGATTAAATCAGAAGAAGATGCAGTTCATTGCTTGCAACAGCTGCTCAACAAAATAGGACAAAATCCTGTGTTGCTTGTGCTGGACGATGTGTGGAAAGAATCGGAATCCATTGTCGACAAATTTGTCCGCGATGATATCAAAGATTACAAAATTGTGGTGACATCAAGATATGAGTTTCCTCGTTTTCGTCCTGTGCATCACCTGAATCCACTGACTCATGACGAAGCGGCGGAACTTTTTCTTCAATGTGCTACTGTTGATGATAGAAGCATGGGTGCACCAGATACTACGCTCTTGAGTGAGGTATACTCTCGCTTGCGTTCATCAATTATTGCTGGTTTAATTTTTCCTTTAAAGGTTATTCTCATAAAATCGGACCTGCCTATCCTAACTTTCATCTCTTGTTCATCAAAGAGAGGCCTTGCTTTGTACTAATCATGATTCCTATCAAGTTCTGGTAATTGCTTCTTTTTGCTTTGTGGCAGATAGTAGAACACTGTAAGCGATTGCCATTGGTTATTAAAGTCGTTGCCAAGTCTCTTCGGGGACAGCATTATGCATTCTGGAGGAAAAAGCTTAATGAATTGAATGACGGTGGTTCCCTTCTTGATTTGGAGGCGGAAATTAATACTTGCCTTAGAAAGAGCTTGGACGACATGGATGGTGACCCTTCAATCAAGGAACGATTCATGGACCTTGGCTCATTTCCGGAGGATTGCAAGATCCCCACCACTGCCCTTATTGATATGTGGGTGGAATTGTACGGGCTTGATCCCGATGGTTTGCGTGCCTTTACCGACCTCCATGAACTCATTTCTAGGAACCTAGCTGATCTCGTAGTCACCAGGTATGGCTCTGACGTTCGTTTTGTTCTCTCATGCCAACTTTTCCAGTTTTCTACTGCTCTAAGAGTAGCTCATGGAATTCTAGTTTGCATCTGGTTAGTTTTTCCTGACACGTGATGGTTGTAATGCATATGTGGAATGGACAAAGGCAAGATGAGATCTCTGCAACGAGATTGAGAAAGTAATTAATGCCATCTGACCAATAAGTAAACCCAGTAAGTTTATTTTTGCTGGTACGAGACAAAATATCCTGTTTCCCAAAAATGGACGTTCTAGATGTTTCGAATCCATGCCACCTGACCTTCAGCCATAGTGTATTCTAGATAGTAAAGGTCAAATGATTTATACGAAGTCCTGTAAAGGACATTTCTAACTCCTGACTTAATTTATTAATAGTGGGAAAGATCAAATGCCTTCATTTCCTATAGAACTGATATTGTCATGTGCCTGGCACTAGATTTTAGCACAATAAACCCAAGCACAAATGCTTATCTAAGTGTTTGATTGCATACATACAGGAGAGATTCAAGTGACGACCACGAATCTTACTGCAGCCACTATTACAACGGCCACTACGCTCAACAGCACGATCTGCTTAGAGAGCTGGCTATCATGGAGTGCAAGAAGGGGGAAATAGAGAAGAGAGACAGACTCATTCTAGAGTTGAATGGAAATAAATTTCCTGACTGGTGGAGCGAGCAAAAGCAACAGCCTCTCAACGCTCGTCTAGTGTCCATCACCACAGGTTAGTAGCGCTCTCTCTCTCTCTTAAAGACCTGTAGGGAAAAATTCAACTGGTTAGCAGTTAGTTTCGTTTCTAACATTCTATAATCATAATGCAGATAAAACATTCTCAACACCCTGGCCATATCTTGAATTGCCTAAAGCTGAGGTTCTTGTCTTGAACTTTCAGAACGACATGCAATCTAAAACTTATACTTTACCTAAATTCATTGAGAAGGCAGATAAACTGAAGGCCCTGATAGTAACAAATCACAGTTTCTTTCCGACTGAGCTACGCAACTTTCATGTTGTTGGAGCCAATTTAAGGAGGATTAGGTTCCAACGCGTCACAGTTCCTTTCTTGAGCATGGGAAACCTACACTTACATAGTCTGAAAAAGATATCCTTTTTCATGTGCTATATCTGTCAAACTTCGACGTCGAATGATGCTAAAATCTCCAATGCAATGCCGAACTTAGTGGAGCTCGACATTGACTATTGTGATGATCTTGTCACATTACCAGATGGCATTTGTGAGATAAAGCCTTTGAAGAAGATTAGCATCACAAACTGCCATAATTTCTCCGCTCTCCCCGCACAAATTGGGCAACTAACGTCCCTCGAAGTGGTCAGGCTTAATTCTTGTACATCCTTGTCACTATTGCCAGACTCAATTAGAAGCCTCCAGAGTGTGAAACTTCTCGATATATCTGATTGTCTAAAACTAAGTGCCTTGCCTGATCAAATTGGTCAAATGGTTAATCTTGACAGAATAAACATGAGGGGATGTCTGAAGTTGTCTGGGTTGTCAAGGTCGATTGTGAAGTTGAGGAAGTTAAGGAAGGTGGTCTGTGAGAAAAAAAAAGCTGTCATGTGGGGGCCTCTTAAGGACACTCTCCCTAGCTTGGCCATATCTCTCTTCGAAGAAGAACCCAACTTAGCTTGGCTTGAGTGACCAAGAGGGAGTAATGACGTCGACGATGTGTGGCTTCTTATCAAATATGGAAGGTTCGTTTTTGAACTTGTCAATATTGATGTGGACTGACCAGTCATTTTCTTTAATATTTTCAAGTCGGAAATTTTTTAATTTTACTTTTTCGTCGTCCCATTTCTTTCTTTCTTCCTCCTCACCAACAGTGCCGCTGCAAACCATAACCAGCGTGTCCCTACCATTAATGTCATTGCCAATGCCTAACTCGCGGCTCGTGCACTTCAGATCTGAAGAGAGAAGTGTGCCTACAATGTCATATGAGCAAAGCTTTTGGTGGTGTTCGTGCGTGGCTTTGGTGTGGTGGTAGCTGTCGGAGTGGCGCAAGTGCAGAAAATCGTTGCTGGTCGTGGTAAGGGGTGATGGGTTCCCAAATGGTTCAGTTCCCCATCCCAAAATCGAGAACTGGATCGGAGGGAGTGGTTCCCCATTTTTGGAATTGGGGATTGGACTAGAGGTGCTTGGAACCGGATCACATTGGACCGACTGGTCTGGTTCTCAGTTCTCGGACAGTCCATTGGAACCGGTCACATATGTTTGAAATGCAAATTCAAACATGCAAAAAAATCAAATTACTTCCAAATTTGTGGTTGCATTGACCAACAAGTTATACATTTTATCTTTGCCAAAAAGCTGAGAAAAGCATGCTTTAGGTAGCCGCATGGCTTGGCTTTTATTTGCAATTCCTCCTACAGTTTTTGTATGCTCGTTCGACGTGGGACTTTCGGAGCGGCATCCGTCCGTTGGCTATGATTCACAACCATCATTTTTTGCTGGGCAAATATAGTAATTCGCTTTGGGAGCTCTTGCAGGTGAGAGGGAGAGAGAGAGACAGGGGGAGTTCGTGTGCGACACGAATAGAGAGAACTTTGATTAATTCCACATCGACTGCTAGCAGAGGCAGTCTACGAAGTTTTTTATCTCACTTTTAGCAGGATCTACTAAGTTTACCATAGAACCTATCAAAATCATGATAGAATCAGATTATAGTTTAAGCTAATGAAATTATTCATTCATGACACGAATGAAGAGCTTTTGCTGGTCATTTGAGCGGTTAAAAGGTTTTTGATCTTACTATTAGTGGGATCTACAAAATTTACCATAAAACCTATCGAAATCACGATAGAATCGGATTATAGTGCATGCTAATGAAGTTATCCATTCATGATACGGAAAAGAATAAAACTTGGCTGTTACTTGCTTTCCTGATCGTCTTGTGCTAAACCTGATAAATGGGTCGAGCTGGGAACTACCCAAACCTAAATTCGTACCATTCTTTTCCAACGTTTTGTCCGCCGGATCTTCCTCGGGGTTAATCCAAAGTCGCTGGGTAACATCGGGCTGGATAAAAGTTGCCGATAGCTCTATCGACAAAGTCTTTCTCCCGATGCAACTTGCGACACGGACATGGTCAACGACTGAGAAATTTCCAATGGTCGCTCTTCCTAAGAAACTTCCCATCTGATGACTAGCTTATTTGCCCGGAGAATAAACTTCAACCACCACTTCTAGAAAAATAATCTATCTCGCCTTTCCGTTACATCTCCTTTCTCCGTTGTTGCTTCAGAGACCCAAAAGCTCCTCTTCCTTCTTGCCTCTGCAGAAGACCCTCGCGACCTATCAAAGTTTTGGATTTTCGAGGCTTGTTCGGTCTGTGAAGAAAGAAAGAACAAGTTATGGTTGACTGCGCAGGAGCTGCTGTGGAAACAGCATTCGGTGAGCTGTTCGCGCTTGTTAAGGACGTGGTGAAAACTGTTGCTGCTTTTCGTGGCCTGCTAGAGAAGATCGAGTTTACTTTGAGCTCCATAAAACCAGTCATCGATCAGATCGACACATACAGTAGTATGCTGGACTGTCCACAAGAGATGCGCCCAATCAAGGTTGAACAACATGCAAATGCTTTTATGGAAACATTGGAGTGTCATAAGGGCTGGCGATTCCACAAATTAAAGAGGATTGTGTGATCTTCGAGATTACAAATAGATTATAATATTTGATTCACGTGTTTCTATTGATTTCTAAGATGTCACAGATTTTATACGCGTTTTGCAAATTTTATAGATATGTTTTGATAACTTTCCCTTTTATCAATATCTTTTATTTTATTTTGTTATTAGATTTCAGTTATTTGGTTATTTTTTAGATGACGACTTCCTTATAAATAGACGCCTAAGATAATGTAATCTACACTTCTTTATTCAAAATAAACACTATTTTTTGGAATTCTTTCCAAGCATAACTTTCTCTGCGTTGAAGGAGCTCAAGGAGTCGTCAAATTCCATGTTAACGAATGCCGAGGCCCTCCAGAGCGAGCTTGAGGCTTCGGGTGACCTTGCGGTCCCTGAGGCGCCTGATTTCATGGTTGGGTTAGAGGTGGTGGCGTCCTTGAGCAAGCTCAAGGAGCAGTTGCTCCAGGAGGGAGCGTCTGTGACTGTTGTGACTGCCCCTGGTGGATGCGGAAAGACCACTCTGCTTAAGAAATTGTGTCACGAAGTGGCAATTAAAGGTATGTGTAATGAGTATTTTGATTGATTCAGAACTGAAAAAAGTAGGGATGAATTTATTGAAATGATCCTTACTCGTTGGTCTCCTCTAAAAGTCTTTTGATTAGCCATTTATGATGAAAGCTTTAATTTTTTAAAAAAATCTATTATATGAATGTAAATTCAGTCATAAATATTTTTAATTTTACTAATTTTATCCTAAATTTAAAAAAAAAAAATTGTCAATATAATCATTCGATCAATTTTATATGTTGATATATAGCCGGTGTAGACATAGATAATTTTTATATTTTAAATATATTTTTGAACTTTTTATTATTTTTTCCTTCTTTTTTTTTTCCTTTCATTTCCCTTTTCTTCATTCTAAGACTAGCAAGGGTTGCAGGGCGACCACATAGGGTTAGCCGTCGAACCTCGTCAGACTTAATAGGAAAAAAAAAAAATGAAAAAGAAAGAAAAATAAAAATAAAAATTATAAAAACTCATAAAATTTTTAAAATAATAAAAAATTTATAGAAATTATCTACTTTCGAGTAGGCATGCCATGTCGGATGGTTAGCGTTCACGTCGACAATGCTTGGCCAAAAGTGGCTAGAAGCGTTGTGTTGGCAAATATGTCAAAAGCCTTAAAGATTCAATTGACAAAATTGAATTTGACTTAATGAAAAATTAGCAAAATGAAAGGTTTATGACTGAATATCATCCATACAATAGATTTAGGACTTTTTTGATAACTGTCCTGCTGTTTATGTCTATAGGAGCCGTTGCCTAAATTATGTTCCTCTTTTGGACATATTTCAATAATTGAATATCATGACATGTTCTCTCTGTCAAGAAATTCACTTTCTGGTGGATGTGAATGTTAGCACAGAGAATTGCTTGGATCTTACGCAGATGGATGTTTCATCAGGAAGAATCTTTTTCTCATCGTTCCATTTTGGGTTTGATATCATGTCCAAGCTTTCAGATATGCAATAACTTGGCTCTGTTTCATTGCGCTGAGCACCAGTTCACAGCCGTATACTTTAGACTTAGTATTTCTGCTATATGGTATCTACTTACCTCTGTTTCTTATCCTACCGAATTCATTAAAAGAGAAGTGTCGTACCAAAATTTCATATTCTTGCAAGCGAAAGGAATCAGACTTACTGCGGTTTCCATTTAGGCAAATTTAAGGACAAAATCATGTTCGTCCCTGTCTCGAAGAAGCCCAACCTGACAGATATTATCCAGAAAATGTATCGACATAATGGTTTCAAGGGACCCAAGATTAAATCAGAAGAGGGTGCAGCTTATTGCTTGCAGCAACTGCTCAAAAAAATAGGACAAAATCCTGTGTTGCTTGTGCTGGACGATGTCTGGAAAGAATCGGAATCCATCGTCGACAAATTTGTCTGCAATGATATCAAAGATTACAAAATTGTGGTGACATCAAGATACGAGTTTCCTCATTTCTGTCCTGTGCATCACCTGAACCCACTGACTCATGACGAAGCGGTGGAACTCTTTCGCCGATGTGTTACTGTTGATGATAGAAGCAAAAGGGCACCAGACACTGAGCTCTTGAATAAGGTATATTCTCGCTTGCGTTCATCAATTACAGGACTTCATACGGTCATCGAAACTCTGGGTTATTTTTTTCTTTAAAGAATATATTTAATAAAATCAAACCTGCCTATCCTTACTTTCATCTCTCTTTCAAAGAGAGGCCTTGCTTGAGTACCATATCAAGTTCCAATAATTGCTCGTCATTTTTATCCCTGTGCAGATGGTGGTACACTGTAAGAGATTGCCATTGGTAATTAGAGTCGTTGCCAAGTCTCTCCGAGGAAAGGATTATGCATTCTGGAAAAAAAAGCTTCTTGAATTGTCTGAAGGTCATTCCCTTCTTGATTTGGAGACCGAGATTCTAGGTTGCCTCAGAAAGAGCTTGGACGACTTGGATGGCGACCCTTTGATCAAGGAACGTTTCATGGACCTCGGCTCATTCCCGGAGGATTGCAAGATCCCCGCCACTGCCCTTATTGATTTGTGGGTGGAATTGTACAAGCTAGATATTGATGGCGTGCGTGCTTCTACTGACCTCCATGAACTCGATTATAGGAACCTAGCTGATCTCGTATTTCCCAGGTATGGCCCCGAAGTTCATTTTGTTCTCTCAACCAACTTTTCTAGTTTTCAACTACTGTAAGATTTCCTCATCAGATTCTGGTCGGCATATAATTAATTTTTTTTTATACATGACAGAATGCGTATGAAATGGACAAATGCATGATAAGATCTTTGCACCAAGATTGATAGAGTAATTTATGCCATTTGATGACCCGTAGCTAATCCCAAAATGATTAGAATTTCCATAGCGCCACGATCTATTCTGTTCCCCAAAAATGGGCATCCTAGATGTTTTAAATCCACACCACAATTACTGCGCCTGACTTTCAGCTGTAGTGTGTTCCGGATTGCAATGGTCAAATGGTTTATACATAGGCCTCTAAAGAACATTTCTAACTCCTCACTTAACTTCTCAAGAGTGGGAAAGATCAATGTCTTCCTTTTCTATTGAATTGATATTATCAAATGCATGGCACTAGAATTTAGCTCAAGAAACTCAAGCGCAAATGCTTATATCCAAGTTTTTGATTGTATACATACAGAGGAGATTCAAGAGATGACGCCGAAGAATCTTACCGTAGCCACTATGTCACGCAGCATGATCTGCTTAGAGAGCTGGCCATCATGGAATGCAATCAAGGGGAAGTAGTGAATAGAGAGAGACTCATTTTAGACTTGATGGCAAATAACTTTCCCAATTGGTGGAGAGAGCAACAGCAACAGCCTCTCCGTGCTCGTCTAGTATCCATCTCCACAGGTTTGTAATTCTCCCTCTCTTAGAGATCTGTAGGGAAAAATTCATTTGGTTGGTAGTTAGTTACCTTCTAACCTTCTTCGATCATAATGCAGATGGAAAATTCTCAACATCCTGGCCAAATCTTGAATTGCCTGCAGCTGAGGCTCTTGTCTTGAGCTTTCGGACCAACATGCAAACCAAAACCTATGCTTTGCCTGAATTCATCGCAAATTCCCCCAAGCTCAAGGCCTTGATAGTAACAAACTACAGTTTCTTTTCCACTGAGCTGGGCAACTTCCACGTCATCGGTTCCAATTTAAGGAGGATTAGGTTTGAGCGTGTCACAGTTCCGTTCCTAAACATGGGAAAGATATGCTTGCATGGTTTAGAAAAGATATCCTTTTTCATGTGCGACATTAGTCAGGCTTCAACATTGAATGATGCCAAAATCTCATATGCAATGCCAAACTTAAAGGAGTTTGACATTGACTATTGCAACGATCTTGTAAGATTACCAGATGGCATCTGTGAGATAAAGCCTTTGCAAAAGCTTAGCATCACAAATTGCCATAATTTCTCTGCTCTCCCTGAACAAATTGGGCAATCAACGTCCCTCGAAGTGGTCCGGCTTAATTCTTGCACAGCCTTGTCGCTGTTACCGGACTCAATTAGAAGCCTCCAAAATGTGAGACTTCTTGATATATCTGAGTGTTTGAATCTGAGCGCATCGCCTGATCAAATCGGTCAAATAGTTAATCTCAAGAGGATAAACATCATAGGATGTCCAAAGTTGTCTGGATTGCCAAAGTCAATTGTAAAGTTGAGGAACTTAAGGAAAGTGGTATGTGAGAAAGAAAAAGCCGTCATGTGGGGTCCTCTTAATAACACTCTCCCTAGCTTGGACATAACTCTTTTTGAAGAAGAACCCAACTTAGCTTGGCTGGAGTGACCAAGGCATTGTAATGAAATTGAAGGGTGTGGATTTTTTTTATCAAATATGGAAGGTCGTTTTTTAACTTTTCAATATTGATGTGGATCGACAAGTTATATTTTCTTTAATATTTTCAAGTCAGAAATTTTTTATTTTATTATTTTTCTTCTTCTCATTTCTTTCTTTCTTCCTTTCTTCCTCCTCCTCCAACCACCAACAACGCCATTGCAAACCTTAACCACTGCGTCCCTACTATTACTATCATCACCAATGCCTAACTTGCGGCTCGTAACCGCCATGACCACTTCAGAATTGTCTTCTCTCTCTCTCTCTCTCTCTCAAATCGAAGGTGCAAATTCAGATCTAAGCTGCTACAACCTAATGTTTGAGGTCATGGTAGCCTTAACTTGGAGGTCCTCCAACCACCAACAATGCCACTGCAAACCATAACCATCGCGTCCCTACTATTACTATAGTCAACAATGCCTAACTCACAGCTCGTAACCGCCATGACCACTTCAGCATTACCTCCTCTCTCTCTCTCTCTCTCTCTCAAATCGGAGGTGCAAATTCAGATCTGAGCCGCTACAACCTAATATTTGAGGTCACCGCGGCCTTAACTCAGAGGTCTTCAGATCTGATGTGAGAGAGGTGTGCCTGCAGTGTCATATGAGCAAAGCTTCTGGTTGTGTTCGTGCATGGCTTTGGTGTGGTGGTGGCTGTCAGAGTGGCATAGCTATAGAAAATCATTGCTGGTGGTGGTTAGGGTGATTGGTTCCAGGTTCCCATCCCAAAACCGATTTGGTTCTCCATTTTCAGAATCGGGGATTGGACTGGGCAATCTTATGGAACTGGTTGCATGTGCTTGAAGTGCAAATTCACATACGAAAAACACATCAAACTGCTTCAATATTTATGTGAGCATTGACCATGCTCGACAAGTTTTACACTTGATCTTAGCCAAAAGGCTGAAAAAAGCATGCTCTAGGTAGTCGCATGGCTTGGCTTTTCTTCGCAATCCCTCTTATAGCCTCTGCAAGCCTGTTCGATATGGGACTTTCAGAGCGGCTTGTGTCCATTGGCCAAGCAAATATAGTAATTTGCCTTGGGAGCTCTTGCAAGTAAGGGGAGCGAGAGAGACAGAGGGAAAGAGTGTGCACTGTGCAACATGAATAGAGAGCTTTTGATTAGTCCCACATCGATTGGTAGCAAAGACTAACAAGTAGGTTTCCTATTTAAAAAGCTATGAATGGGATGGACCGATTAACGCCTTTCGAAGTAATCGCCTTTCTAAATTACTTCGCGAAAATGAAATGTAATGTTTGTATAACAACATCATTGAGAAAGCCCTTGTATGGAGTCATCTTCAATGCCACAATCATGGGACTTTAAATGGTTTCTTTAATTATTTAAAATTTTAAAAAATAAATAATTGGTTCGGTCTAGTGGGTGGCTGTCAGTTCCAATTTTATGGAATCGAGTGGTTTCGATTTGTTCAGTTTCTTTTGCTCTTCCTTAAAGGTGCTGGTTTTGGCAATAGGGGCTTCGGCAAGTGGTCTCATGCCACGTGGAAAACACAATATACAGGTCTACGGCAAGTCAATGGCATAAATGTTATCAGATAAAAAGAAAATGGCATAAAGGTTTCGGAAAAAAAAAAATCAAATTTCGTAATTCAAATTTCACTTAATTTCATATTTGTGCCATAATTTTAAAAACTACTTCTGTTAAAAAAAGGAATGGCTTGAATCCTTACCGGGTGTTGTGAAGCAAAATAAATCCAGCCTACTGAGACGTCCGATGCGAATGAGTGCAAGTCCTTTCTCTTTTTCTTTTCCCCCATCTTCCTTTGCTTCCCCTTTTCATTTTCTCCTCTTTTCTTCTCTTTTCTTTATTTTCTCTTTCTTTCCCGGGCACTCTCGGCCTGCTCTGTCCAGTAAGAGCTGAGCGCGCACTTTCTTCTCTTCTTTGACTTTTCAACGTTTTCTTTTATGTTTTTTCTTAGACCCATCTTTGACCTGGTCGAAAAGTCCAATATTGCATAAGCCATGTCGTCATCACGTATGCACACATTCATGTTTTCAAAAACAGAAGCACACACAACACACAAGAGTCATCTCGGGAGGTAACATGAGGTAAATCTTTCGCTTGATTATGTCTCTGGATAAACAAAACGCCTTCATGTTTTAGGAAATCAAATGATAAAAGGAATTTAAAGGATTTCATAAAAAATGTGGTATGATGAAATGGGCATTGTAAGGATCTTCTCCAAACTTAACTGAACTTTCAGTCCAAAGATCTCTGATTTCACAATAGACAAGTCACCTTCACATTTGCATCTAGATAATTTACTTCTCTAAAAACTATTTAGGATCCTAGGGGCCTGGATTAATAAAATCGATTGATTTTGACTCCTTTATATTCAAACTTGAAAATACTCACCCTTTGTTCACTACTCAGATTAATGAGCCCATCACTAAAGTGGCGCAGTGCCAAACACTAATGGCACACCTAATATCCTAAGTTTGGCGACAAAGTGAGACATCTACTCATATAAAGAGTTAATGCCACAAAAAACCTTAAATTGATTTTAAACTAATTTTTTTACTATAAAAACCCAAAACTAGTACACATGTAGTAAAATTTATCCAAAACTAATTTTTTAATCACTAAAAATCGAAAATTACCCCAAATTAATTATTTGATCGCCAAAAACAAAAAATTGATACATTTGTGATAAACATACTAATTATTAAATTAATTAATACAACGAAAAATCACAAAATTAGTGTATCTATGACAAATGGAGGGTAAAATCTCAAATTGGTACATATGGTAACTGTCATGTGTCATTTAATTCAGTAGTTTGACAATAAAATTTAATGTAAACTAAAGAACGGTAATTTGTTATAAGATTACCGATTTAGGATTTTTTGTAGTCGAAAAATTAGTTTATGGTAAATTTGTTATATGAATATTAGTTTGAGGTTTTTCATTGTTAAAAAAAATGAGTTTGTGTACTAATGTAAGATTTTTCATGATCAAAAATAATTTTTGAATAAATTTATTATATATGTATCAATTTATGATTTTTTAAAGATTAACCTTAAATATAAGTGTCCGTACGTACATACAGAGAAGGGCTAAATGGGGGGTAAAGTGACAATTGACGTGGTGGTTTGTTGTAGGGGTGTGCAAAATACCCGGGATCTGCCCGGACCGCCCGGAACCGGACCGGAACCGCCCGTAACCGGCGGGTCTTGAGGGAACCGGTCCGGTTCCCGGTTCCGTGGGCGGATCCGCCCACCCGGATAGGACCAGAACCTTTTTAATATTAAAAAAAAAATTACTAAGAGAAACCCTACATCTCATCTCACTCTCTAGGGAACCTTTACCTTTGGTCAAAGAAAATTGAACCATCTATGGTCATTTGCAAGTAGGAAATGGGAGAATGTTGCATTCCATTTGTTCGCGTTTTTTTTTATCTACGAGATACATTTATAATTACAACAAATAAATATTTGTTCCACGCACTTAAATTTAATTTTTCTTTTTCTTTGTACAACTTTTTGATGTCACGTAATTGTTTTTGTTGAAAACCAAAAAAATTTTGCGTCAAAATCGGTTCCATGGATCCATTCGGGAACCGGACCGGACCGGCGGTCCGGTTCCCGGGTGGATCCCGGTTCCATTTTTCGGAACCGGTCCTTAGCGGGCGGTTCCCGGTTCTAGGTCGGGAACCGCCCACCCGACCATGCACACCCCTAGTTTGTTGGGGCTTCGATTGCTTAATGGAGGTCAACACCCTCTCACTCCTTAAGGGATAAAATATTTTAAATTTATTGTAATTTCCATAGTCTACCCATTCCAAAAATTAGCTTCCTCTTTATTCCTCAAATTTTACATTACGGATTATATTCGTAATATCATCCAATATGTCCAAAATGCATCACCAAGTATATAATAGGAGAATTTGTATTTTGCCACGGACATCAAATACTCACTTTTAGTTTAAAAGCTCACGTGGTTGGTTAAAATGTTTTCAATTTTTAGTGGGATTTGCTAAGTTTAACCTAAAACCTGTTGAAATCATGATTGACTTGGATAATAGTGCACGAAAATAATATAATCCATTCATGATACGAAGATTATTAACCTTGGCTGTCACACCCTTAACGTCCTGGGCCAACCGTGATAAATGGGTCGTTCTGAATTTTTTTTTTTTTTTTTGGGGACAGAAGAAGTTCTGAAATTTACGCAACCTAATTTCATCCATTCTTTTTTAACGTTTTCATAAAATAAAGGAGTACCAGAGCGAGGTCTGCATTGGCCGCTCCTCCTAGGAGACTTCCCAGATGACGACAAACGTGTTCGGTCCGGAGAATCTCTCTCGCCTTTCCGTTCATCCCATTCTCCATTGTTGCTTCAAAGGCCAAAACGTTCCTCTTCCTCCTCGCCTCTGCAAAAAACCCATACCAAGAAGCAGAGAAAAGCACCCTCTGCAAATCTCGGGAAGTGGGTTTCAGTTCTTCGAAGCATCCTCGCGACCCATCGAAGCTTTGGATTTTTTCTTCGATTGTTTGTTCCGTGAAGAAAGAAAGAACCAGAAATGCCTGTTGATTTCGCAGGAGCTGCTGTGGGAACAGCATTCGGTGAGCTGTGCTCGCTTGTTAAGCACGTAGCGAACACCGTTGCCGCGTTTTGTCCCCAACTCGAGAAGATCGATTCCACCTTAAGCGAGATGGAGCCGATCATAAAGGACATCTACCATCTCTACGAACAGCTGGACCGTCTGAAAGAGATGGATCCGATCAAGAAACTATTGGATGAAGGCAAAGGACTAGTCAACAAGTGCTTGAGGATCCACTTGTTCAACTGGTACAAGAGGTATACGCACTCGAACAAGCTGACCGAGTACGACGTGGCTGTCCGTGAGAAGTTCCAGATTTACATGCCCCTGCTAGCCGCAAGGAACCATGCGGAGATGTTGATAAAGATGGACGAGATCATGTCCAGATGGTCCGGTCAAGCAAACGGTGGGGGCCTCCAGAGCGGGCTCGGGACTTGGGGCAACCTTTCGGTCCCTGCGGCGCCTGCTTTCATGGTCGGGTCAGAGGTGGAGGCGTCCATGAGGGAGATCAAATTGCGGTTGCTCAAGGGGGAGTGTCTGTGATTGTTGTGACGGCCCCAGGCGGATGTGGGAAAACCAATCTGCTCAAGAAGTTGTGCCATGACGGGGAAATTAAAGGTATGTGTTGATCAGTGTTTCGATTGATCCAGAACTAATTAATGTAGGGATGAACTTATTGGTTTATGCTTGCCTATTGGTCACCCCTAATAGTCTTCTGGTTAGCTACTTCTGTGTGTTGGAGCTGTTACACGAACAACGTTCCAATTTTGGACATATTTGAATGATTGCATCCCATTCCCTGTTCTCTCTGTCAAGCAATACAGTATCTTGTAGACGTGAATGTTTGCACAAAGAATTAATTGGGTATTATGCACATGGATTTCATCAAGTAAAAGAATCTTTTCCGCATCGTTTCATTGAAGGTTTAATATCATGTCTAATCCGATAGATATTTCCCCAGCTTTTAGATATGCAATAACTTGCCTCTGATTGATTGTGCTGAGCGCCTTTCTTAATCAGCTGAACCCTCCTCTTCACAGCCATAGGCTTCAGATCTATTATTTTTGCTACATAGTATCTGCCAGGCTCTGTTTCTTATCCTATCGAATTCAATAAACTAGAAGTGTTGGGGCAAACTTTCATACTCTTAGCAAGTGATAAGAGTCAGATTTCTTGTGGTTTCCATATAGGCAAGTTCAACAACATCATGTTTGTCAGAGTCTCGAGGAAACCCAATCTGATGGACATTGCCAGCAAATGTATCAACTTAACAGTTTAGAGGTGCCCGAGATTGAAGCAGAAGCTGGTGCATTTAGTTGCTTGGAGCAACTGCTCAACAGAATAGGACAAGATCCTGTGTTGCTTATATGCTGGGCGATGTCTGGGCCAAATGGGAATCAATCCTTAAGAAGTTTGTCTGCAACGGTATAAAAGATTACAAGATAGTGGTCACATCAAGATATGAGTTTCCTTATTTTCGTCCTGTGCATCACCTGAAACCACTGACTCATAATGAAGCCGTAAAATTATTTCATGAATCTGTTGCTGTTGATGATGCAAGCATGGATGCACCGGATGATGAGACCTTGGATCAGGTATACTCTCTCTTGCGTGCATCTCTTAGTTTGTACTCTTTCATCAAAGAGAGACCTTCGTTTGTATTATTGAGGTTTCCTATCTATTTTATCCATTTTTTTTTCCATTTGGCAGATAGTGAAGCGCTGCAAGGGATTGCCATTGGCTCTTACAGTCGTTGCCAAGTCTCTCCGAGGAAAGGATCGTCCAATCTGGGAAAGAAAGTTTCTTGATTGGTCTGAAGGTCATTCCCCCTTGGGTTCGGACAGCGAGATTCTAGATTGCCTCAGGAAGAGCTTGGATGACTTGGATGGTGACCCTTCAATCAAGGAACGTTTCATGGACCTCGGGTCATTTCTGGAGGATTGCAAGATCCCCGCCACCGCCCTTATCTATGTGGGTGGAATTGTACAAGCTAGATTTCAAAGGCGTGCGTGCTATTGCTGACTTCCACGAACTCATTTCCAGGAACCTAGCTGATCTCATAGTCACCAGGTATGGCTCTGAAGTTCGTTTTGTTCTCTCATTCCAACATTTCTAGTTTTCTACTGCCCTAAAAGTAACTTATCAGATTCTAGTTTTTCCTAATACGTGACGGTTAGAATGCGTGTGTGAAATGGACAAGGGCATAATGAGATCTTTACACCAAGATTGAGGGAGTAATTTATGCCATTTGATGGCCCATGACAAACCCCAATATGTTTAGTTTTCCGGTACTATGACAAACTATCCCGTTTCCCCAAAATTGGCATTCTACATTTTTCGAATCCACACCACCTGTCCTTCAGCTATAGTGTGTTCTGCATTGTAAAGGCTGAATGATTCATACAAAGGCCTGTAAAGAACATTTTTAACTCCTGACTTAATTTCTCAAAGGTGGGAAAGATCATATGTCCTCTTTGACTTGATATCATCAAATACCTGACACTACACACCAATGCTTACATTTAAGTGTTTGATTGCACCATACAGGAGAGATTCGAATGACGACAATGAATCTTACAGTGGCCACTATGCTATGCAACACAATATGCTCAGAGAGCTGCCTATCATGGAGTGCAATGAGGGGGAAATAGAGGAGAGAGAGACTCATTTTGGAGTTGATTGGAAATAATTTTCCCGATTGGTGGAGCAAGCAAAAGCAACAGCCTCTTGGCGCTCGTCTAGTATCCATCTCCACAGGTTAGTAACTCCCTCTCCCTCCCTCCCTCCCTCCCTCTCTCTCTCTCTCTCTCTTAAAGACCTATAAGGAAAAATCCAATTGATATTGTAATGCAGATAAAACACTCTCAATAAGGAAAAATCCAATTGATATTGTGATGTAGATAAAACATTCTCAACTCCTTGACCAAATCTTGAATTGCCTAAAATTGAGGCTCTTGTCTTGAACTTCCAGAACAACATGCAATCTAAACTTATTTGCTTGAATTCATTGAGAAGGCAGATAAACTCAAGGCCCTAATAGTAACAAACCATAGCTTCTTTCCTGCCGAGTAGTGCAATTTTCTTGTCCTTGGATCTGATTTAAGGAGGATCAGGTTCCAACGCGACAAACTTGTGCTTGCACAGTCTGAAAAATATATCTTTATTCATGTGCGATATTAATCAGACTTTGACATCGAATGATGCTAAAATATCCAATGCAATGCCAAACTTAGTGGAGCTTGACATTGACTATTGTGATGATCTTGTGACATTATCGGATAGCATATGTGAGATAAAGCCTTTGAGGAAGCTTACCATCACAAATTGCCATAATTTCTTCGCTCTTCCAGAACAAATTGGGCAACTGACATCCCTCGAAGTGGTTGGGCTTAATTCCTACATAACCTTGTCACAATTACCAGACTCAATTAAAAGCCTTCAAAATGTGAGACTTGTCAATATATCTGAGTGCCTGAAATTAAGCGCCTTGCCTGATCAAATCGGTCAAATGGTTAAGCTTGAGAGGATAAACATAAGAGGGTGTCCGAAGTGGTCTAGGTTGCCAAGGTCCATCATGAAGTTGAGGAACTTAAGGAAGGTGATTTGTGAGAGAGAAAAAGCCAGCATGTGGAAGACTTAAGGACACTCTCCCGAGCTTGGACATAATTTTGTTCGAAGAAAAACATAGCTTGGCTTGGCTTGAGTGACAAAGATTGGGAAACAATGTCGACGGCGTGTGGACTTTTGATCAAATATCGAATGTCGTTTTTGAACTTTTTAATATTGATGTGGACCGACCAGTCATATTTTCTTTAATATTTTCAAGTCAGGAATTTTTTCTTTCAATTTTTCTTCTTCCCATTTATTTCTTTCTTCCTTTCTTCTTCCCCTTCCTTCTACCACCAACAATGCCGCTGCAAAGCATAACCACCGCGTCCTTACCATCACCGTCATCGCTGACATCTAAGTCGCAGCGCCTTACCACCACAGACCACTTCAGCATCGCCTTTTCTCTATCTCTTATTTCTGAGGTGGAAACTCAGAGATCTGAGCCTCTGAAACCTAATGTCCGAGGTCATGGCGGCCTTATATCGGAGGTCGCAAACTCGAATCTGAAGTAACGCGCTTCAGATCTGATGAGAGAGAGGGGCGCTTGAAATGTCATCTGAGCAAAGTTTCTGGTGGTGTTCGTGGGCGGCTTTGGTGTGGTGATGGCTGTCTGAGTGGCGCAGCGGTGGACAATCGTAGCTGGTTTTGGCAGCAGGGGCTCCGGCAATGGTGGTGCTGCGTTCCTTTTCGCGAGAGAGAGAGAGATAGAGGGAGAGAGAGAGAGGGATGCTGCGTGGAAAACGCGGAATACAAGTCGACGGCAAGTCAATGGCATAAAGGTTTCGAACAAAAGGGCGACATATAGGTTCACGGAGGCCGACGCGTCGAATTTTTAAGGGGAGAATATAAATTGAACCAATTTTCAGTTTAATATTAGTATGAATAAAAAAATCAGGAATAATATTGAATATTAAAAAGAAAAGTTCGAAGGTCACCGCGTGTGGTGAAACATTTCTTAGAAACCTGGGGAGATGGACTTTCACAATTAGGTATGGCCCATGAAAACAAATTTTTTTGGTCGAACATGAAAATGAATTGAACATGTAGAAAACATTGCTTCTTTTTTAATTCCCATTTATCCACTTTTGCTCTTTAACACAATATATCTTACTCTTTTGAACCTAATCTAAAAGTTTTTTTTTTTTTGAAGTGATTTTCACTTTCAACTTTTTGCCTTTTTTTTTTTTTTTTTCTTTTGCAAATCTTGCAACAAAAACATTTTACATTTCTTACGCCATTTTGGAATTTATTTCATAAACCAGTAACATTTCAAAACGTCTTTTATCAAACATTTTCCAAATCATTTAGGAACTCATTCCATAAATCAGTTTGTAATGTAGTACACATTTATAAATTTTCATGGCATCTTCAATAACATGTTTCTTAAATCATTATCAAACAAATAAAAAGTAGTAAATGCCCATTCCAAAGTTATGCTATAAACATTACTTTTGTCTTTTAACCAAATCACAATGTGCATATAATATACCTCATACTTTTTATTTTCAAAATATGAATTTACAAATTTAAAGAAGAGATAACATAACTCACTTAGAATACCTAGACCAAACAATGTGTGACTAAGCTAGCCAACAATCTCGTAATCTTAAGTATTAAATGAGAATTGACGTAAAAAAAGAAACAAATAAAATTGTAACTTAACTACGAAATGGCTAAACTACGTATAAATGCTAATAAAATGACTTATGTGCGCTAACAAATTGTTCACCTGAAGCAATTACTCAAACGTAAACGTAATGCAAAATTCACTGCGAAATCCTAAGTTATGCATCAAATATGCAAATATGCTATAAACATTACTTTTACCTTTTAGCCAAATCACAATGTACGCATAATATGCCTCATACTTTTCATTTTCAAAATATGAATTTAAAAATTCAGAAAAGAGATAAAATAATTTGCAACAAAATTTTTGGAGTTTCACTTTTTACTAAAACAAAAATTTAATGGAGTATAATCAAAGTTAAAGTTATTGGAAAACTAATTGGATGCTTCCATGAGTCATTTTTAACTCATCGAGTCATTGTGATTAATAACTTTAATCTTTATTTTTTTGTCATATTTAGTTTTATGCCCGAAAAGACTTAAGAACTTATGAGTTTTGGAATGGAACAATTTTACACCTTTACATCTAGCGAGATTTTGTTTTTTTATCAAGAAACATGGAATGTTTAGTAACCGCAAAATCAATTAAGAATATAGAAAAATACTTGCGAACAAGCATCAGCCAATCATGTCATGAAAATTGATCAATAAAAAAGTTGAAATCATCTAATTTAACTAAATGGAAATGGAATGTGCCTCATACATATAAATTTGTGTTGCATCAAAATACATTGACTAGATTAAGAATTGCATGAGACTGGTCGATATGATTTTGATCGGGAGGCCAACATTCTAAAACCTAAGCTCCCTATGCCTTTTCTTAACGGGGTATTAGCATTAGCTACCACTCTTAGAAAGATGGAAAAGAATCAGAAGTGTGTGGGGCGGTGCAAGAAGACTGAAACATCACGGGATTAATAGGGCAAAGTCAAAGTCTATGAAGACTTGGGACTACTAACCGGCTTACTCAAGAAGGAATCACACCAATGATTGAGCCAAGTCTATGAAGACTTGGACTTCTAAAGGCACACGCTAAAGCATTGGCGGGCCTTCTTTTTCACATTAGGATGACCCCATCTTCTTTTGCCTTTGCTTTTATTGCTTTATTTCTTTTCATTATCACTTTGCTTTTTCACGAGAATTTCCCTCGGATTCTTCGAGGCAGTTTCGCCATGTATGACAATTGAGGTTCCCGGTGGGTTACTTACTATGAGAATTTTGTGAAATAATAGGCATTCAACGTTTCACATAACATATGGCATTTTAATTACAACTACTAGCAATATGTGAATTTTTTTAATGTTGTTAAAAATATGTCCACTTTTACTCAATAAGCACGAGCTCTTCATCGTTTGATGTTTAATCAATAAATCTATATTATCTACAAGTAATTTATATAAGTATACTAAAAGTGATACATTAAGTAATATGATCAAATCATGATTTACTAAGAGTGTTTTTGGAATCATCAAGTTTTCGTGATTAATAACTTTAATCTTAAATATTGTTTCTGGTCACATTTAGATTTATGCCTGAAAAGACTTAAGAACTTATGAATTTTGGAATGGAACATCTTTACACCTCCCGATCTAGTGAGATTTTGTTTTCTATTGTGAAAAATGGAATATTTAATTACCACAAAATTGATTTAGAAAATAAAAAAAATACTTACAAACAAACACCATCTATTGAGAAACTCTTTTATCTTTAAATAATCTAGCCAATCGTATTATCAGTCAATAGAAAAATTGATACCATCTTATTTAATTAAATAAAAAGTATGAAAGTGCCGTATACATGTGGTTTTTGTATTGCATCGAAATACAATCATTAGATTATGAATTGCATGAGATTGGTCGATGTGACCTTGATATGGAAGCCAACAATCTAAACCTAAGCTCCACGTTACTCGTTTTAATGTGGCATTAACATTTTCTCGGAAAGAAAGAGAGAAAAACATGAGACAGAAGAGCGTATGGTTGGTGCAAGAAGATTGGAGGGACTAAGTCAAAAGTCTACGAAGACTTGGACTACCAACGGTCCATGATGAACCAGCTTTGCTCCAAGAAGGAATTAGACCCATGATTCATTCATTTGGTAACTTTGTCCCTCAAAGTCATACTTCCATAAACGTAGGGATTTTATCAAAGAGAAGGGAAAAAATGTCACTAGATCACTATGTAAAATCCAACACTAACTCATCGTTCTCCCATTCACCAACAAATTTTACATGGTAATAAATCGATCTTCAATTCTCATATTCATTGATAATTTCATCACACCATTTCCTTTGATTATATACTATCATATGAAAATAGAAAATTTTTAAAAAGAAAAAGAAAACTGTCGGGGTGTCTTTATCTCGGTGAGAATTTTTTTGTCTCGAGAAAATGCTTTTGGAAATTCATTTTCAGATAAAGGGAATCATAAGAATTTGATTACGGTGAAAACAAGCTAAAAAAAAAAAAAAAAACGATTTTATCATAATTGGTAATAAGTGAATCCATTGAATGCGACTTGTATCGTTAAAAGTAACACGGGATGACTAATAAAATGGAATTGATATTGTCTTAGTTTATCACATTTATACAATTCTTGAGATTTTTGTGGTATTAATCTAATTTAACGGATGGTATGTTTGTTACAAATGTATTAGTTTGGAATTTTGGTAGTCGAATAAATTAATTTGAGATAAATTTGTCATAACTGTATCAGTTTTGAGGTTTTTATGGTCGATAGGGGTAAATTTGTCACATGCGTACCGGTTTGGATTTTTTCATGATTAAAAAAATAGTTTAAGGTAAATTTGTCATACGTGTATCAATTTTGGGTATTTTATGATATTAACCCTTTAAATAATTGAACCACCCGCCGCGGTGGCTTAGCTGGGTAGGCGCTAGACTTCCATCGAGGAGGTATAGTGTTCGAAGCTTTGTGTTGCAGGAAGGCTAGCTTGAAACTCTTGGCGACTTACCCGGTGGCATGTGTGTGGTGGCTAGCACCTCTGGCTATCGGCCGTGCGGGGTTCCCTGGGTCACAAAAAAAAAAAAAAAAACCTTTAAATAATTGAGGCTCACTTTCTTGCTCTCTTTTGTTGACTTTTCAACTTTTTTTTTTTTTTTTTTTTTGGTTTTTTGATCCCATCAAAGGCAAATATCACACGGCCTCCTTAATGAACTCGGCCACCTCCCATTCGATGTCGCTGAAGCTTCCATGTAAGTGTCATGTAACGTTCTCTATTAAGAAACAAAACCAAGAAGGAAAGCGGCCAAGAGGACTAGTCTCGGTCAGCCCTAGACAAGAGCATTGAAGTCTAGTAAGAAAGGGGAATGAAGATCAGGGATGTAATTTTCAGTTATTGCTCATTTGGGAAGTTAATTTCGGCCAATGCAACTGGGAAGGATACGAGCAAAAAAAAAAGAGAGGAAAGGATCAATCGACCGCACATGAAAAAAAGAAAGTGT
This sequence comes from Eucalyptus caleyi, assembly GCA_014182885.2. NCBI lineage: Eukaryota > Viridiplantae > Streptophyta > Magnoliopsida > Myrtales > Myrtaceae > Eucalyptus > Eucalyptus caleyi. The sequence goes on from CM024474.2 coordinate 20,212,634, forward strand.
TAGTAGAATTAAAAGAATCAAACTAATATTCAATGACATATTTATGCTAAATTAATTTTCACTGTATAAAAATCCTAAATAGGTATCCTATGACACATTTTATCCCAAATGAATTTTTATGCCAAACCGATACCATATGACACTTGTCTCGCAAAAAATTTCAAAATTGATACTCTTGATCTAAATCTTTCATCCGTGAAAATGCATGTAGATTTTGCACGTCAGATTTATCATTCTCAAAGTTAGATCCATTTTACAATCGTCTACCATGTGTGTTTACATTCATGCATTATAATGGGATAATGGGCGGAATACTCATGAAACATAGAATTTGATTAGGATACTAGTTTGATATATTTTGTGAGAGTAAAATTAGTTCAGGATAAATGTGTGCACACGCACATAGGGAAAAAAATCACTAGCATACTTGAAAAACACATAAATGCAATTTGAGAAAAAAAATAACAGAGAGAATTGAGAGCAAGAAAACGAGGGAAAATAAGGGAGTTTGGGAGAAAAACGTGGGTGAACCATGAGCAATTTGTGTGGGAGCTTGAGTACAAACATAGCTAGGATTCAGGTTGAATCAGCACTTGTTCCTTAGCCAAACATAGCCCGATTCTCTGCCAAGAAGCGTGCAAACGTCCTTCGTTATTTTGTCAGTCCGAATTAGTAAATTGTGCAACCAAAACCAGTAGTTGCTTGTGATATTTGCAAGGCTAAAGACTCATGATTTTCGTTGCTTTAGATGTTGGATATTTCAATAGTTTTGAAATATTGAAAGCTATTATTAAGTGATAAATTTTTTTAAATTCATTGTAATCTCCATATCCTACCAAATCCAAAAATTACCTTACTCTTTATTTCTCATATTATACATTTCAAATTATAGTCACAGTATCTGACACCATCCAATATATGCAAAATGCATTACCAATCACCTAATAGGAGAATTTGTATTATACCATCCACATCAAATACTCACTTTTTAATTTTTTGTTTTGATCGAAAAATACTCACTTTTAATTTAAAAGCTCATTTGGTTGGTTGAAATTTTTTCAATTTTTAGTGGGATAAACTAAGTTTACATAAAATAATAATGTTTTCAATTTTTAGTGGGATAAACTAAGTTTACCATAAAATAATCAATTCAGTATACGAAGAAGAATAACGCGGGCTGTTACGCGCTTAACTAAACGAGTAACAAAGCGAGTAACAAAGCGAGGCCTCCAATGGTCGCTCCTCCCAAGAAACTTCCCGTACGATGACTATAACAGGCCTGGCCCGAGGATGGACTTCCACTACTTCTTTGACCAAGAGAATCTCTCTTACCTTTTCGTTCATCACTTTCTCCATCGTTGCTTCAAAGACCAAGAAGCTCCTCTTCCTCTTCCTTCTTGCCTCTTCGAAAAACCCAGAAGAAAAAAAGAATAAAAGAACAGAGGGAACGATCCTCTGCAAATCTCGGGACGTGGGGTTCTGTTCTAGCATCTTTGGCGATTCAAAGTTTTAGATTCCTTTGCTTGTTTGGTCTGTGAAGACAGAAAGAACAAGAAATGGGAATTGATGTTGGAGGAGCTGCTGTGGGAGCAGCATTCAATGAGCTATTCGCGGCCGTTAGGGAGGTGGTGCAAAGAATCAGAGCCTTTGGTCCGCAGCTCAAGAAGATCGAAAATACCTTGGGCAAAATAGAACCAATCATTAGGGATTGGGACAAGTTCAACAACCTGCTGGACCATAATCCGAAAGAGATGCGTCCGATCAAGGACCTATTGAATAAAGGCAAAGGACTGGTCCAGAAGTGCTCAAGTATCCACCGGTTCAACATGCGCAAGAAGTATACGCACTCCAACAAGCTCAAGGCGTTCAATGCAGAATTAATGGGGGATTTCAAGCTTTACATCCAACTGCTGGATGGGAGAAACAACATCGAGATGTTGTGGGATATGAAGGAGATCGGGACAGGAGTCAATCAGTTGATCCGTTCCAGTCAAGAGAACGGCGGGGCCCTAAAGAGCGGATTTGGGGCTGCGGGCAACCTCGCGGTCCCTGACGCGCCTGATTTCATTGTTGGGTCAGTGGTGGAGGCGTCCTTGAGGAAGCTCAGGGAGCAGTTGCTGGAGGAGGGAGTGTCTGTGATTGTTGTTACCGCTCCGGGTGGGTGTGGGAAGACGACCCTGCTTAAGAAATTGTGTCATGACAAGGATATTGAAGGTATGTGTGTTTAGTGTTTTGATTGATCCAGAACTAATTAAAGTAAGAAATTCATTGATTGATCCTTGCCAATCGGTCACCTCAGAGCCTTTGGTTTGCCATTCATGTGTATAGGAGCTGGTGCTTAAACAATGTTTTGCTTGTGCACATATTGACACGATTGAATCCCATTACCTGTTCTTTCTGTCAAGCGATACAGTTCCTTGTAGAAGTGAATGTTTGCCCAAAGATTTGCTTGGGTTTTATGCAGATGGATGTTTCATTGTGTAAAACAATCTTCTTGTCATGGTTTATTTTCAGTTTTGATATCATATCCAATCTGATAAATCTTTCCCAAGCTTTTATATATGCAATAACTCGCCTGTCTGATTTGCTTAGTGCCTCTCTTAATCAGTCAAAACCTAGTCTTCACTCACCGTAGGATTCGCGCTCATCATTTGTGCTATACGGTATCCACTTAGCTCTGTTTCTTATCCTACCAAATTTAATAAATTGGAAGTGTTGTTGCAAATTTTCATACTCTTTGCAAGGGATAGGAGTCAGACTTACTGTGGTTTGCATGCATATAGGCAAATTCAACATCATGTTCGTCCCTGTCTCGAAGAAGCCCACCCTGACAGACATTGTCCGGAAAATGATTCAACATAATGGTTTGGAGGTACCTGAGATTGTAACAGAAGATGATGCAGTTCATTACTTGCAGCAACTGCTCATCAAAATAGGCCAAAATCCTGTGTTGCTTGTGCTGGACGATGTTTGGACCAACTCTCAATCCATAATTGAGAAATTTATCTTCAAGAAGATCAAACATTACAAGATTGTGGTGACATCAAGATATGAATTTCCTAATGTTGATCTTGTGCATCACCTGAACCCATTGCCTCATGAGGAAGCCCTGGAACTTTTTCGTCGATCTGTTACTGTTGATGGTAGAAGGTTGGTTGCGCCAGATGATGAGCTCTGGGATAAGGTATACTCTCGCTTGAGTGCATCTATGATAGGATTTTTTATGGTCATCAAAACTGAGTTTATTTTTTTCTTTTAAGAAAATGTTTAATAAAATCAACCTGCCTAAGATAGGCTTACCATGTTACATCCAAGCTCTTTGCCATGCACCTAACCTCTGCTGATTTTACTTTGATCTCTCTTTCATTAAAAAGAGGCCATGGTTTGTACTAATTACGATTCATATCAAAGTTCTCATAATTGTTTCTATATTCTTTTTTCCCTGTGGCAGATAGTGAAACGCTGTAAGGGATTGCCATTAGCTCTTACAGTCGTTGCCAAGTCTCTCCGAGGAAAGGATCGTTCGTTCTGGGAAACAAAGCTTCTTAATTTGTCCCATTTGGGTTTGGACAGTGACATTCTAGATTGCCTCAAAAAGAGTTTGGATAACTTGGATGGTAACACTTCGATCAAGGAGCGTTTCATGGACCTGGGCTCATTTCCAGAGGATCGCAAGATCCCTGCCACTGCCCTTATTGATATGTGGGTGGAGTTGTACAGGCAAGATTTCGATGGCACACTTGCCATTAATGACCTCCATGAACTCTTTTACAGGAACCTAGCTGATCTTGTAATCACCAGGTATGGATCTGAAGTTTGTTTTGTTCTCTGATTCGAACTTTTCTAGTTTTCTACTGCTCTAAGAGTGCCTTATCAGATTGTAGTTGGCGTATGAGTAGTTTTTCCTTATACGTGACAGTTAGAACGCGTGGGAAATGGACAAAGGCATGATTAGATCTTTGCACCAAGATTGAGAGAGTAATTTATGCGCAACAAATTTCCTGTTTCCCCAAAAATAGGCAAACTAGATGTTTTGGATCCACACCACAATTACTGCACTTGACCTTTCAGCTAATGTGTGTTCCGCATTTTGAAGGTCAAATGGATTGTACAAAGGCCTGTAAAGAACATTTTTACCTCCTGACTTGATTTCTTAAACGTGGGACGGATCAGATGTCTTTCTTTACCAGTAAATTGTTATCATTGAATGCCTTGCATTAAACTTTAGCACAAGAAACTCCAGTGCAAATACTTATATCAGAGCTATTGCATACATATAGGAGAGATTCAAATGAGGACGAGGACAAATGTTACAACAGCCACTATGCTACGCAACACGATCTGCTCAGAGAGTTGGCTATCATGGAGTGCAACCATGGGGATGTAGAGGACAGAAAGAGACTCATTGTAGACTTAACCACAAAAAATTTTCCTGATTGGTGGAGTAAGCAAAAGCAACCGACTCTTAGTGCTCGTCTAGTGTCAATCTCCACAGGTTAGAACTCTCTCTCTCTCTCTCTCTCAATGACCTTTAGGGAAAAATTCAGTTTGTTGGTAGTTAAATTATCTTTAACCTTCTATGTTCATGATGCAGATGGAAGATTCTCAACACCTTGGCCGGATCTTCAATTACCTGAAGCTGAGGCTCTTGTTTTGAACTTCGAGACCAACCAAACCAAGACTTATGCTTTGCCGGATTTCATTGAGAAAGCAGATAAGCTCAAAGCCCTAATAGTAACAAACTATAGCTTCTTTCCAGCTGAGCTACGCAATTTCCATGTCGTTGGGTCTAGTTTAAGGAGGATTAGGCTTGAACGCATCATGGTTTCTTTCCAAAGCATGGGAAAACTACGCTTGCATAGTCTACAAAAGATATCATTTTTCATGTGTGACATAGGGCAGGCTTCAACTTCGGACAATGCCAAAATCTCTGATGCAATGCCAAACTTAGTGGAGCTCGACATTGACTATTGCAATGATCTCGTGACATTACCGGATGGCATATGTGAAATAAAGCCTTTAAAGAAGCTTAGCATAACAAATTGCCATAATTTCTCTACACTACCAGAACAGCTTGGGCAATTGACCTCCCTAGAAATGGTTAGGCTTAATTCATGCACAAATTTGTTACAATTACCAATTTCGATTGGAACCCTCCAAAAATTGATATCTCTCAATATATCTGATTGCTTGAGCCTGAGCACTTTGCCTAGTCAAATTGGTCAACTAAATAATCTCAGGAGGATAAACATGAGAGGATGTCTGAGATTATCTGTGCTGCCACGGTCAATCGTGAGGTTGAGGAACTTGAAGAAGGTGATTTGCGACAAAGAAAGAGAAGTCTCGTGGGAGCCTCTCCAAGACAGTCTCAATAGTTTGAATATAATGGTACCGGAAGAAGAGGCTAACTTGGATTGGCTATGTGATTAAGAAGAGGGCAATCAACCGATCTTTAAGCTTTTTGTATATGTTAAAAGTGTTGTCTTTGAACTATTTTATTTATTGGTTTCTTTTTTGTTGTTTGTTCTATTTATTTCCTATGGTTTGTGCTTTTTTTTTTTTTTTTTTTTTTGGGAAAATGACAAATGATTCTTGAACTTTAATTTAATGTATTGTATAATATCTAATTTTTAATTTGTTCAATATTGTCTCTAGAAAAGAACCCAATGTTTGAATTTTTAATTTATTCAATGAATCCTTAGATTTGAGTACATAGTAAAATTGGTCCTTAAATTACATGAATATATTTAATGATGACATTGAACATTTTCATAAACTAACTTGAATATATACTAAAAACATGAATTATATTGAATTAATTAAAAGATCGAAATCACGTTGCATATTGTGCAAAAGTTCAAGGATCCTATCGAAGAAATTAAAGGCTCAAAAATCATATTATAGATTTGATCGAAGTTCGATGACTATTTATAGCATTATCTTTTTTTTTTTTTTCTGGATATGAGCAGTATCACATCATTTTTTTTGTTTTGTTTTAGAGTCAGAATTTTTTTCATTTTATTTTTCTTCTTTCCATTTTTTTTTCTTGCTTTCTTCCTCCTCCCCCTTCATCTACCCACCAACAACGCCGCTGCAAACCATAACTTGTGGTGCCTAACCACCGCGATCACTTAGCATCTCATTGTCTATCCCTCTCCCTCCGACCACAAGATTCTCTCTATGTCACGAATCTGAAGTGCAAACTCAAAGCCGAGCAGCTGCAACCTCATATTTGAGGTCGTGGTGGCCTTAAATCAGAGGTTGAGAGCCCGAGATCTAATATGAGAGAGAGAGAGAGAGAGAGAGAGAGAGAGTGCTTGCAATGTTATCTGAGCAAAGCTTTTGGAGGTGTTCGGGTGCGGCTTTGGTGGTGGTGGCTATTGGAGTGGCGCAGCAGCAGACGATTGTGGCCGGTGGTGGCATTGCTTTGCCAACGGTGGTGGTGTGGGGGGAGACTAGTAGATGATAAAAGGAGGTAGGAGATAGAGAAGATTTGCTGACACTTAAATTTTGGCCACCCCAGTTATTTATTTATTACATAAAAATTAGGGATTAATTCTTAATCCCTAAAACTTACCCAAAAAAATCTTAATCCCTAAAAAATAATTTAATTAATTACATTTTTAGGTGCATTTTTTATATTTAATTACATTCGTATTGGTTTAGTGGTAGATGGGTTCGTATTAATGATTCGAGCTTTAAGTTGATGAGTTGGACTAAGCCAACGAAAGGAGCAAATTGACTCAAGGCCCGTATTCTCGAGGAGATATGACAAATTCATCTTTACGAGATTTCAAATTTGAAAAAAATCCTATTGTAATTTTGAAAAAGTCGGTGGAGAATATTCATTTTTTGTAAAGGAAATCTAGAAGAGATTTGGAAAAAAAAAATATTGTGTTCGGAAAAAATCTTCGCCGATGTTGATTCGAAGAAGAAATTAAAGTCCTCATCCTTCGCCTATAAAAAGTGGTGCGCGCATGTTTTGAGGGTTTCTCTTTTCATCACTTCGTAGAAGGGGCCTTCCTTCGGTTTTTGGAGAGAAAAAAGAGGAAAAAACAAAAGTCAACAAAAGGAAAAAGTGAAAGAAGGGGACGTGCAGCAGAGAAAAGAGAGAGAGAGAGAGAGAGAGAGAGAGGTGAGCGACGTGGGGGCAGAAAGCTGGAAAAAAAAGAGAAAAGAAAAGGGAAAAACGCGATTGTTCATCTTCATTGTTGCTCCGCCCCCCGCCCGCTCGAGGCCCCGCTGCGCCGGCCGTCGCCACTCCTGCCGCTCGTCCGCGAGCACCGCGCCACCACCGCCTGTCCGCCTCGCTCACGGTTCTGCCAGCCACTGTCGACGCCACTCCACCAGCAACCCACGCCTTTGCCCGACGCCACAGAAGCTGGTCCCAGTCGCCGTCGCCTCTGTCGCAGCGCCTCTGCGCGTCGCTGCCTCGCCGCGCCGGCCTCTCTGTCCGAGCGCTGAAGCCGCGAGCACCCGCAGCAGCCTTCGACGCCGCTCCACCAGCCCGACGAAGCCCACCGCGATCTGCAGCCCAGCCCCGTCGCCGACGTCTGTGGGTCCGTTCGCCGCGTCTGCTCAGTCGTGCAGCAGCCCGCCCCCTGCTGCCCGACGCTGGTCACCCCCGTGCGAACACCACCGCGACTCCGCCCTCAGCCCGTCACCAGGCGCCTCTGCCCGAACGCCGTCGCTGCGCCTTTGAAGCCCGTGACCTGCTCTTTCCGGACGCCAGCAGCCCGGTCCCTCTATCGGTCAGCACCTCCGCCACCAGCTGCCGCTCGAGCCCCCTCGCGGGAGCTCCGACGACCGCACTTCTCCGCCCGCGGCTGCCCATCATCATCCTGGGCTGTACACCGTCACGGCCGCCCATCCTTGAGCCACCCCGAGTCTCCATCGTGATCCATGAGGCACCGTTCGTTAAGCCGGATTTGAGAAAATTCAAATTAGGTAGATTTATTTTATTTTATTTTATTAGGTAGATTTATTTTTTTTATTCGAAATATTTTTTATGCATGTTTGAAATTCCCGATGTACCATCTAATTCGCAAACATACACAAATCTTTATTCCATCTATAAGGCTTTAGATGGATTAATTAATCTCACGGAATAAAATTGATATATTAATTTTTAAGGTTTAAGATCAATTTATTGATTTTATTAGCGAAATAATCTTATATATTGTTTTCAAATTCAAACAATGGATGATATCTTTGATGAGTGTGAATGATTTGGTGCTTATTTTTTAATTTTTTTTATTTATTCCAAAAAATACAAAAAAAATTGCATTTGCATATCATGTAGATTAGGATTGATTTTTTAGATAGAATTACATGATAGAATAGTTGGACTCTTGTCTAATTAAATTAAAATGCATGTCTAGATGGTATTTAGGTTAGATAATATCTTTTGAATTAAATTGCAGAGATAACTTTCTAAGTTAAGATAGGATTCATATTAGTCTATTCCTAAATTAAAATAGATAGTATCTCACTTTAGTTAGATTTTTTGATTTATTTATATTTTAGCAATTTTAATTATGAATTTTTATAAAAAAATACAAAAAAAAAAAAATCATGCACATGTCATATAGAATTAGGTTCACGAAATGCATGTCATCTAGTGATTGTTGCTAGATTCATTTAATTAAAAATTACCCGTCATTAGAATTAGGTCTAATTTAATTTAGATTGCACACTTAATTATTGCATTTCTTTAATTTCGAATTTCATGAAAAATACCAAAAATGTCTTAGAATAAATCAATTTTGTTCTCTAGGATAGGTTGCATGCTTATTAAGAAAACACAAAAATATCGCACTTGGGTCATATAGCTTAGGTCATATTGTTATGTCATATCATTTCATGTTAGATTAGTAGCATGCATTGTATGAAGCATAATTCTCATTAAATAAGTGAAAAAAGAAAAATGTAATTGTGTGTTAATTAGAAATCATATTTAGGACTGTTGATATGAATTCTGATTTAACATTGCATATGCTTTCGTTGCTATGAGGTAAGTCATGCAATTTATTAATTACTTTACTTTATTTGGGTGTTAAATTGGTGATTTGCATACCTACATGATTACCTCACATATTAGGGAGGTAAATTAATTCAAGTTGCCTGCAAAAACATTCATGGGAGGTAAATTAATTCAAATTACCTACAAAAACATTTTTTGAAATAAAAAGGGAAAGGTACCAAAAGGGTATTAGAAAAGTCTAGTATAATTAAGTCCCTATTTACTTAGGTGTTTAATCGACCTACACTAAACTGATTAGTGGCGACTTCTAACTAATAATCTCTTGTATGCTAAATACCTGAACCTAAGTCGCGAATTTGTATGGACTTGGGAGAACTCGAGCTATGTTTAGGCTTAGTAATCCATTAGCCAAACCCTAACTAGTTCACCCAAAATTTGGTCGTGACAAGATTGTAGGAAAAAAATGAGGCTTTTTAAGGTTTGGATTTTTCATTTATTTTTTTTTTTGTAAATTCCTCAATTGGAAATGACTTATAATTGTCCCTAATTATTTTACAGGTCCCCATCTTTATCAGTCCGTCATCAACTTGCCTTGAGCCATCTGTTGTCCCCACATCCTTTGGATGGAACTTTTTAACGGGGAATAGTTGCTTAATTCGGCAATTGTAAGGTCTTGGTTTTCATGATTCATTCAACATATATATGATGGTGAAAGTAATATATTCAATCAAATTTTAATTTTTATGTATGATCATATCTTATATCTATTTTATGAGTCACTACGCGTGCTGCCATGCTCTCTCATTTACGCTTCCCCACTTGAGCTTCCTAAGAAGATGGTGAATGAAACTCGCTACTTCCTCCTTCCCAAGTGAATTGAGTGACCACTAAGATAATTCCTAGTGATTAATTAAATTTTGATTTGCCTGATTATGATGTTGGGTCACTTATCCATATCAGTATATTCTTTTTTCTCTCAATGTATTTAATTTCAAAGGAATACTTTGAGAATGTGTAAGCTAGAGAACAAAAGACAAGTCCTCGAAATTTACCAGAAGTTCATTAATTGGAATCACTCCACCCCGCACTAGCTTCTAAAGAAGCATCTAACTTATTAGCCAATTATTAATGCGCCTCCATGCTATCGTTTTTCTTTTACTTAATCACTTTTGTCAAGTCTTGTGTGACACAGAGAAATGAGCAGGGAAAAAAAAAGAACATAATAAAGCGCAGTAACCAGAAACCACCATACTTGAATAAAAACTATATTGCTTCCCGCAGAAATTATTTTGAGAAATTTTATCGTCTTTCGTGTGAACTTTTGATTATATTATTGTTCCTTCTAGATGGATTGGACCGTCGTTCATTGCCTACTGGTGTGTGAAGAAGAATAGAAGGCATGAAGAAGAAGACTGGGAAACTTACACCGCAAGAGCTCTGGAAGTTTCTGCGTAGGGTCCAGGCGAAAAGGCCACGTCGCTGAGGTCATCTTTTTGATGTAATCCAGCTTACGTTGGACATGCAATGCTTAGCAACACGTAATTCATTATGTCACCAGGATATTTTGTTGTCGGACGCCTTACTTGATGGTTAACCCGATTCAAACTTCCAAGGAAAGTTTTGACTCAAAAAGGAAATTCTTATGAATGATGAATCCATTTGAAAGAAGCAAGGTCGTAGCAAAGAGGGACGTACACATAACGTGTGCACTGGGATCTCCAAAATTTAAGAAAATTTGCAACTTGCAAGACAAGTTTTTCATTTCAGAGGATTCCTTTTTAAAGCAGGATTTGTCATCCTATTGAAGCATTGTTCGAGCTTAATGAGATGACTTACCTAGTTGAATTTTACTAAGATAGCATTTACTCATACCTCTATAAAGTCTCCAAGCGCTCTAAGCATTTTAGGGTACTCTTATCTAAACATGTTTAACGTTGGAGTTCCAATTTTGTTTGGTGTGAGATTCAATTCATTTTTGCCTTATTTGCTATCCTAAATGCCTGCTAAGACCAGCTCCTTGTTTGGGCCTTATTGCTCTAGCGATCACTTCCGATCCTCTTTAGATGGAGCCATTACAATGTTGAACTAGATCAAGCCGAAAAGTCGACCAATTAATACAAAACTCCAGGAGGCCTAACGGATGTTCATATTCTCAATATAAAATAATTTCAAAAGAATAACTACTTTCACAAAAACTAATTTCAGCTTTCCAAACACCAATGTTATATAGACTCAGCTAAAAGGGTATCATGTCCTCCAAGAAGATCTACTTGCCCCAATAAGCGGCGCTATAAAAATGGCTCTATTATTTCAAAACCTGCATACATGCATCGTCGATTAAAAAATTAAAGGGATAATTGCAATGGAAGTCTTAATTATTACAAAAGTATAATTGAGTCTTAAAATTTTTAAAAATATAATTAAATTCTATGACTTGAGTCCTAAACTTTTAAGAAATGTAGTCAAGTCCTAAAAAATTTTAATAGGTTAAATCTAAGTGATTTCGTTGATTGCACTTCGTGACAAGTTTTATGATTCGATTGTATTTCGCGACAAATTTTAGGGCTTTTAATTCACCTATCTCCAAAAAAATGAAAATAAATAAAGCTTTTTGAGTTTGGATTATTTAGTTAGATTTTGTAAAATCCTCAACAGGAAATGATTTTTAATTGACCCTAACTATTTTACAGGGTCCCTATCCTTATTAGTCAGTCATCCACTTGACTTGAGCCATCCGACGTCCCCACACCCTCTCGATGAACCTTTTCGGCGAGTAGTAGTTGAATGGTATTGGTTTTCATAATTTATTCGAGGAAACTTCCCGGATGATTACTAACATGTTCGGCCGGAGAATAAACTCTCTCTACCTCAGCTACCGCTTTTATAAAAAGAAGTCTTTCTCACCTTTCCGTTCATCTCATTCTCCATTGTTGCTTCAAAGACCGAAACATTCCTCTTCCTTCTCGCCTCTGCAGAAAACCCAGAATAAAAAGCAGGGGAAAGCCTCCTCTGCAAATCTTCGAACTGGGTTTCAGTTCTTCGAAGCATCCTTGCGACCCATCGGAGTTTTTAATTTTTTCTTGGATTGTTTGGTCTGTGAAGAAAGAAAGAACCGGAAATGCCTGTTGATTTTGCAGGAGCTGCTGTGGGAACTGCATTCGGTGAGCTGTGCTGGCTTGTTAAGGAGGTAGCAAAAATTGTTGCGGCGTTTCATCCCCAGCTCAAGAAGATCGAATCCACCTTGAGCGAGATAGACCCGACCATAAAGGACATCTACCATCTCTACGAACAGCTGGACCGTCTGGAAGAGATGGATCCGATCAAGAAACTATTGGATGAAGGCAAAGGACTGGTCAACAAGTGCTTGAGGATCCACCCGCTCAACTGGTGCAAGAAGTATACGCACTTGAACAAGCTGGCCGAGTACAATGCGGCTATCCGCGAGAAGTTCCAGATCTACGTGCCGCTGCTAGCCGTAAAAACCCAAGCGGAGTTGTTGATGAAGATGGACGAGATCAGGTCCAGCTGCTGTGGTCAAGCAAACGGTGGGGCCCTCCAGAGCGGGATTGGGGCTTTGGGCAACCTTGCGGTCCCTGCGGCTCCTGCTTTCGTGATTGGGTCACAGGCGGAGGCGTCCATGGAGATCAAATTGCGGTTGCTCAAGGAGGGAGTGTCTGTGGTTGTTGTGACCGCCCCGGGTGGGTGCGGGAAGACCACCCTGGTTAAGAAGTTGTGTCATGATAGGGAAATTAAAGGTACGTGTTGATCAGTGTTTTGATTGATCCAGAACTAATTAATGTTGGGGGGAACTTATTGGTTTATTCTTGCCTATTGGTCACCTCTAATAGTCTTCTGGTTAGCATTTCTGTGTGCTGGAGCTGTTATTCGAACAACTTTTTACTTTTGGATATTTGGATGATTAAATCCCTGTTCTCCCTGTCGAGCTATACAGTATCTTGTAAACGTGAATGGCTGCACAAAGAATTAATTGGGTATCATGCACGTGGATTTCATCAAGTAAAAGAATCTTTTCCTCATCATTTCATATAAGGTTTAATATCATGTCCAATTCTATAGATATTTCCCCAGCTTTTAGATATGCAGTAACTCGCCTCTGATTGATTGTGCTGAGCGCCTTTCTTAATCAGCTGAACCCTCCTCAACACAGCCATAGGCTTTAGATCTATTATTTTTGCTATGTAGTATCTGCTTAGCTCTGTTTCTTATCCTACCGAATTCAATAGACTAGAGGTGTTGTGGCAAACTTTCATACTCTTAGCAAGCGATGAGTCAAACTTACTGTGGTTTGAGTACAGACAAGTTCAACAACATCATGTTCGTCAGAGTCTCGAAGAAACCCAATCTGATAGACATTGTCCAGCAAATGTATCAACATAACGGTTTAAAGGCACCTGAGATTAAAACAGAAGATGGTGCATTTGGTTGGTTGGAGCAACTGCTCTACAGAATAGGACAAGATCCTGTGTTGCTTGTGCTGGACGATGTCTGGGCCGAATGGGAATCAATCCTTAAGAAGTTTGTCTGCAACGGTATAAAAGATTACAAGATTGTGGTGACATCAAGATATAAGTTTCCCTGTTTTCGTCCTGTGCATCACCTGAACCCACTGACTCCTGATGAAGCCGTTAAATTATTTCGTGAATCTGTTGCTGTTGATGATGGAAGCATGGATGCACCAGATGATGAGACCTTGGATCAGGTATACTATTTCTTGCGTGCATCCCTTACATCGATCTCTTTTATCAAAGAGAGATCTAGGTTTGTACCATTGACGTTTCCTATCGATTTTCAATAATTGTATCCAATTTGTCTTTTTTTTCCAATTTGGTAGATAGTGAAGCGCTGCAAGGGATTGCCATTGGCTCTTACAGTAGTTGCCAAGTCTCTCCAAGGAAAGGATCGTCCATTCTGGGAAAGAAAGCTTCTTGATTGGTCTGAAGGAAATTCCCCTTTGGATTCGGACAGTGAGATTCTAGAGTGCCTCAGGAAGAGCTTGGATGACTTGGATGGTGACCCTTTAATCAAGGAAGGTTTCATGGACCTCGGGTCATTTCCGGAGGATTGCAAGATCCCTGCCACAGCCCTTATCGATATGTGGGTGGAATTGTACAAGCTAGACTTCAAAGGCGTGCGTGCTATTACTGGCCTCCACGAACTCGTTTATAGGAACTTAGCTGATCTGATAGTCACCAGGTATGGCTCTGAAGTTCGTTTTGTTCTCTCATTCCAACATTTCTAGTTTTCTACTGCTCTAAGAGTAACTTATCAGATTCTAGTTTTTCCTGATACATGACGGTCAGAATGCACGTGTGAAATGGACATGGGCATAATGAGATCTTTGTAGAAGATTGGGGGAGTAATTTATGCCATTTGATGACCCATGGCTAACCCCAATAAGTTTAGTTTTCCGGTACCGTGACAAACTATCCTGTTTCCCCAAAATTGGCATTCTAGATCTTTCAAATCCACACCACCTGACCTTCAGCTATAGTGTGTTCGGCATTGTAAAGGTTGAATGATTTATACAAAGGCCTGTAAAGAACATTTTTAACTCCCGACTTAATTTCTCAAAGGTGGGAAAGATCATATGTCCTCTTTTACTTGATTTTATTAAATACCTGACACTAAACACCAATGCTTACATCCAAGTGTTTGATTGCACACATACAGGAGAGATTCAAGTGAGGACAATGAATCTTGCAGCGACCACTATGCTATGCAACATGATATGCTTAGAGAGCTGGCTATCATGAAGTGCGATGAAGGGGAATTAGAGAGCAGAAAGAGACTCATTCTGGACTTAACCAGAAATAATTTTCCCGATTGGTGGAGTAAGCAAAAGCAACCAGCTTTTGGTGCTCGTCTAGTGTCCATCTCCACAGGTTAGACCTCTCTCTCTCTCTCTCTCTCTCTCTCAATGACCTTTAGGGAAAAATTCAGTTGCGCTCTCTCTCTCTCTCTCTCAACGACCTTTAGCGAAAGATTCAGTTTGTTGGTAGTTAAATTATCTCTAACCTTCTATGTTCATGATGCAGATGGAACATTCTCAACACCTTGGCCAGATCTTCAATTACCTGAAGCTGAGGCTCTTGTCTTGAACTTCCAGACCAGCCAAACCAAGACTTATGCTTTGCCGGATTTCATTGAGAAAGCAGATAAGCTCAAAGCTCTAATAGTAACAAACTATAGCTTCTTTCCAGCTAAGTTACGCAATTTCCATGTCGTTGGGTCTAGTTTAAGGAGGATTAGGCTTGAACGTATCATGGTTTCTTTCCAAAGCATGGGAAAACTACGCTTGCACAATCTACAAAAGATATCATTTTTCATGTGTGACATAGGGCAGGCTTCGACGTCGAGCGACGCCAAAATCTCCAATGCAATGCCAAAGTTAGTGGAGCTCAACATCGACTATTGCAACGATCTCGTGACGTTACCAGATGGCATCTGTGAGATAAAGCCTCTGAAGAAGCTTAGCATCACAAACTGCCATAATTTCTTTGAACTCCCTGAACAGCTTGGGCAATTGACCTCCCTCGAAGTGGTTAGACTTAATTCATGCACAAGTTTGTTGCAATTACCAAGCTCGATTGAAACCCTCCAAAAATTGACATTGCTCAATATATCTGATTGCCTGAGCTTGAGCACTTTGCCCAATCAAATTGTTCAACTGGTTAATCTCAATAGGATAAACATGAGGGGATGTGTGAGGTTGTCTGTGCTACCACGGTCAATCGTGAGGTTAAGGAACTTGAAGAAGGTGATTTGTGACAAAGAAAGTGAAGTCTTGTGGAAGCCTCTCAAGGACAATCTCAGTAGCTTGATTATATTGGCATCTAAAGAAGAGGCTAACTTAGATTGGCTACATGATTAAGAAGAGGGCGATCAACCAATGATTTGTGAGCTTTGTCTACATGTAAAAATGTTGTCTTTGAGCTATTATTATTTTTGTTATTATTATTTTGATATTTGTTCTATTTATTTCCTATACTTTGTGCTTTTTTTTTGGGAAAAATAACACGAATGATTTATGAACTTTGACTCGATATGCAACATAGTTCTGAATTTATAATTTGTTCAATGTGGTCCCTAGACTTTAACTCAATACTCAATGTCATCTTATTTAATGTGACCTTATGCTTTTAGTACATGGTCAATTTAATATCTAGACTATATAAAAATGTTCAATGTTATCAATGTCATATTATTTAATGTGATTTCTAGATTTTTAGTATATGATCAAGTTAATCTCTAGACTATAAAAAATATTCAATGTTATCTTTAAATTTTAATAACATTGAACATTTTTATAAAACATTAAACTTATTAATTTTCCTTTTTTTTTCTTTGCTTTCTCTCTCTCTCTCTCTCTCTTTTTTCCCTCTTTCCTTCATCCTTCTTCCTTCGTCGGTGGAGTGACTCGACGACAATCGACGGCTCAATGACTAGCCATGATGCGAGCTAGCAAGCTCGAGGCTCGATTGAGGTCATTGAGCTCATACCTCGCCAGATCTAAGCGAGCTTGGGCTCAGTCGAGGCCGATGAGCTTGCTGCTCACTAGATCTAGCTAAGCTCGTGGCTTGCCCAATTTTGACAAGGGAGCTTGGGGCTCGGCAAATCTAGGAGAGCTTAAGCTTAGCTAAGGCTGGCGAGCACGAGCTCAAGGCTCACCCGATCTTGGCAAGCTTGGAGCTGGGTAGATCCAAGCAAGCTCAAGCTTGGTCGAGGTCAGTGAGCTCATGGTTGGCCAAATCCTGATGAGCTCGTCGTTCACCTATTCTCAACGAGCTCACGGCTTGCCCAAACCTAGTGAGCTCGGGCAAGCCAGAGCTCGGTGAGCTCATGGCTTACTAGATCTAGGTGAGCATGGGCTCCATTGAGGCTGCCGAGCTTAAGCTTGCCAGCTAGTCATGATGGAGGAAGTCGAAAAAAGAAAAGGAAAGAAAGAAAAAAAAAAAAAGAAAAATTAAAAATAATTAAAATTTTGAATTTTAAAAATAAAATAAAAAGAGAAAAAGCACAAATAATTTAAAATTTTATTTTTTTAAATACAATAATAAAAATTATTAAAAATTCGATTTTTGTTTTTGTTTGAAATAAAATCATGAGATTGAAATTATTTTCTAATGAGATCCAAACATTCGAAAATGTTTTCGATTATATATCACTAAATAAAAAAAAAACTAATCATATTCCTAGAAATTCTTTTAAGGATATTATTTTCATTTATCATTGAGTTTTTGTAAAATAAACGCGTCTCTAGCTTTTGTAAATTCCTTAACAAGAAATAACTTTTAATTGTCCCTAATTATTTTACAAGGGCCCTATCTTTGTCAACGAGTCATCCACTAGAGTTGAGTCCTCTGATGTCCCCACACCCTCTCGATTAAGGGCGATTGGTTCTCGTTTGGTTCAATCTAGTCTGGTCCATTGGATCTAATCACTTAACAAAAAAAAAAGTAATTTTTTTTAAATACTAAAGTTATTACTATTTTGGGGTTTATTACTATTTTTAAGAAATTAAAAAAATATGTTTGAAAAAGAGTTGATTCAGTCTGGTTCCCTTTTGAAATTGGGAAACATATTGAAAATCACCAATTCTATTCTTATAGAGCTAGAAACTAGATCAATGCCTCCGGGAGCCAAACCAAATCGGTTGGTCCGGGCGATTCTCGATACGGTCGATTTGATATGCTTACCCCTACTCTTGATGGAACCTTTTGACTGGCAATAGTTGATTAATTTGGCAATTGTGAGGTCTTGGTTTTATAATTTATTCAATATATATAAGGTGGTGAAAGTACTATATTCAATTAAATTTTAATTTTTCTATTTGGTGTTATCCAATATTTATTTTACAAGCCATAGTGTGTGTTATGTGCGCAGGTTATGAAACCTTACTCCTTTACTCACGTGTCCTCACTCCTAGCCCTTGAGAAGATGGGGAACTTAACTCCTCCCTATCAAAATGGGTAGGGTGGCTACTGAGGCAATCCTTGATGGCTAATTAAATTTTATTTTGTCGGTCATGATGTGGGGATACTGAGGGGGTGCATGATAACTATTCTATTTTTAGTTAGATCTATTTTTTCTATTATTGAGAATATGTTTGGAATAGAAATTCGTTTGACAACGCAAATACATTTTTCATTTTATGCAACAAATTTTTAGTCCAAAAATAAGTTTGGAACATATATGAGAAGAAAATTCTTTTTTTCTTTTTTATTTCTTAAAATGAGAAATAAAACTCTTCTCATTTCTCACCCTAGCTACTAGCCGGCCATGTACCCGCCGCCGCCGGCCGCCCGAGATGGAGAAACTTTGTATCGTCATTAAATGCGTATTTTTGCTCAGAAATTTGTCTAGGAAATAGAAATAGAAAAATTTATTTCTAGCCAGAAATTGTGTCTAAGAACAGAATGGTTAGTATTCACACCCTTAACCATGTTGTGATGTGCACATTATGTAGTTTAAAGAATAAAAGATAGGTCCTCAAAATTTACCATAAGTTCATAAACTTGGAATCACTCATATACCGAAGTAACTTCCAAAGAAGCATCTAACTAATTATCTGATTATTAATGCGCCTTCATGAGATTGTTTGTTTTTACTTAGGCTCTATTTGTTTTACTGAAAATAAATGATTTGGAAAATATATATTTTTTTTTAAATGATCCATTGTATCGCTTGAAATAATTAATTAATGGAAATTTTTTTCCACATCAGCAACAATTTATGTCTACATGTTTTCATGAATGATGATAATATTTTTTATTCATTCATTTTTGTAAGCGAAATAAGTCTTTAAAAAAGAGAGTATGAAGTGAAGTAACCACCATGCTTGAATAAAAAATATGCGGCTAGCCGTGGAAATTGTTTGAAAGAAATTTCTCGTTTTTCTTTTGAACTTGGAGACTGTTATTGTTCCTTCTAGATGCATTGGACCGTCGTTGATTGGCTACTGGTGTGAAAAGGAGAATACACGAAGAAGAAAACTGGGAAACTTCATGGCATGAACTGATGAAGTTTCTGCGTAGGGTCCAAGCGAAAAGGCGATGTCGCTGAGGTCATCTTCTTGATTGCAATCCAGCTTACGTTGGACATGCAAGGCTTAGCACAGGTAATGTCATTATATCATCAGGATGACGCCTTAATTGGTTAATTCGATTCAAACTCCGAGTGGAAATTATGACTTAAAAAGGAAATTCTTATGCAATGATGAATCAATTTGAAAGAGACGAGATCGAGGCAAAGAGGGATGTACGAATAATGTGTGGACCGGGATATGCAAAATTCAAGAAAATTTGCAACTTGTCAGACAAGTTTGAGATGAACCTCATTAAAACATCAGTTTTTGGTATTAACATTTCAAAGATTCTTTATTCATAGGAGGTGGCAATTCCATAATCACCTTTCCCGTGTTCCCATCAGCTTCTGTTCCCCTTTGATGCATCAAGAGTCCTAAGAAATCGCCTATGGTAGCATGAAATGCACGTTTAAGAGGATTCATTCATAAAGCATGATTTGTCATCTTATTGAAGCGTCGTTCAAGCTTAATAAGATGACGTACCTAGTTGAATTTTACTACAATAGCATCTAATTATTCTTATATGAAGTCTCCAAGCATTTCAGGGTGCTTTTAACTAAGGACGTTTCATGTTGAAATATCAATTCTAAATGTTGTCATTATGTTAAAAGGCACATATTGTGTATTAATTTCACGTAATTAAGGAACATGACCTTTTGCTCGGTGTGTGATTCGATTCATTTTTATCATATTCGCTATTTACAATGCTTGCTAGGACGAGCTCCTAGGCCCTATTGCTCTGGCGATCACTTGCCGTCATCATTATATTGGGTGCTATTACAAATTCAAACCGAATCATAATATGAAACTCTAGGCTCGACAGATGCTCATATTCTCAACAAAAAATAATTTCAAAAGCCTAACTACTTTCACAAAAACTAATTTCAACTTTCTAAACACCGATACTATCTAAAATTGGCTGAAAAGGTATTATATCGTCCAAGAAGATCTGCATGCCCGAATAAGCTAAGTAATAAAAATAGCTCCTTCATTTCAAAACCCGCATGCATGCATCATCATATAAAAGATTAAAGGGATAAGTGCTTTGGAAATTCTAAAATTTACTAAGAAAGTACAATTAAGTCCTAAAATTTTCTACAATTGCAATTAAGTTCTAAAACTTGTTGTGAAATGCAATTGAATCATAAAAATTTCAAAAAAGTAAACAAATCTTAAAAATTATCAAATTGGTTCAATCTAAATCCTTCCGTAAATTGTATTTTTGAAAATTTTAGGATTCGATTGCACTTTTGTAATAAGTTATAAAGTTTGATTATACTTTTGAAAATTCTAGAATTCAATTACATTTTGACAATAAGTTTTACGACTTTTGATGCACCAATTATAAATTAAAATTTATATCCACTTGCACATACATACACATCAAGCCAGGATCCATGCGTTTATTTCATCATACAACATGCTATCAAATTATATATTGTTATGTTGCCATCGCATGTCAACTAGTAATCACATGATAAGTCATCAAAAGGCGTGCCATCAAATGACATTGCATCAAATTGCATGACACTACTCAGTACTCGCTCGGCAAGTTGTCATATATGTGTCATCGCACGAGCGCCATTACAATGACATATCATTACATGTTGCATTTGCTACGTTATAATCATGCAAATGCACATTCATGTTTTCAAAATGCACCAGTACATATGGCACATTGATTCATTTCCGAGGCATGACGTGATGCAAAGCTTTCGCTTCGTCATGTCTCCTAACAAAGAAGGATTGTCTTCATGTTTTAGGAAATCAAACGAAAGGGGATTTAAAGGTTTCCATCTCCCTCTCACGCCCTTTAGTAATTGAATGTTTTAAAGTTTGTAATCTTCGTATCCTATCCAATCGGAATGTTATCCTACTCTTTATACCTCCAATTTCGTATTACAAATTGCTTTTGTGTTATTCATGAAATATATGCGAAATGCATCATCGAACACCTATCAGGAGAATTCGCGTTGTGTTTACTATTGATATCAAATACCCATTTTTGATCTAAGAGTTCATTTGGTTGGTTAAAATGTTCGCAATTTTTGTGTGGGATCTACCAAGTTCACCATAGAGCCAATTGAAATCATGATTGAAATGTATTCTAGTGCATGAAAATGAAATAATCCATTCATGAGACGAAAAACACACGCTTAACCAAACATATGAGCTAACTGCCATAAAGGGGGATGAGAATTACCCGACCTAATATCATCCGTTCATTTTCAACTTTCCGTCGATTGGATCTACATGCTGATAGCTTTCGACTAACAAACACTCAAACTTGGGCGCTTGCGATACGGACATGGTCAATGGCTGACTCGGGTCTTCATCAACCCTAAATAGTAAGTACTACAGCAGCCATGAAATGGTCATTTGTAGTGGGGTTCATCACCCTCTCGCGCCCTTCAGTAATTTTTTTTTTTTTTTGAAGTTTCGTAATTTTCATATCCTACCCAATCGAAAAATTGTTCCACCCTTTGTACCTTGGATTTTACTTTACAATTTTCATTCATATTAACTTAATATGTTGCCAAACACTTAATTGGAAAAATTTGTGCCATATCTACCATCGCTATCAAATACCCACTTTCAATTGAGAGGCTCACTTGGTTGGTTAAAATGTTTTCGGTTTCTTGTGGGATCTACAAAGTTTACGATACAACCGATCAAAATTCTAATTGAAAATGGATTATGGTGCATGCAGACGAATAGTCGGTTCATGCATAATGCAAAAACGAAGGAGCTTGGCTCATAGAAGCTTTACTAAGCAGTGTGCGCTAACCGTGACAAGCGGATAGTTCTGAAAGCCACGCAACATAATTTCGTCCATTACTTTTCAACGTTCTGTCCGCTGTTCTACCTGGGGGGTCAGAGCGTTTTGCACAGTGGGGCCGGAAGGCACGTGTCGCCCGAGAAGTGGATTAGTGTGATGACACGGCGGAATAGGAGCTCCAGCTAATATTTTCTCGGGCAACGCCGGGCTGGATAAAACCCGCCGGTACGGACAAAACACGTGCCTGTAGCTTTACCTTAACAAAGACCTAAGCCAGGGCTCTTGCAGTGGAGCGTGCGAATTGGACATGTTAAAAAAAAAAGAAAATTGGACATGTTCAACTCCTGACGACGGGTATTCTTCTGCCCACAAATAATGAAAGAAAGAAGCCCAGACCGGGGCTTCCAATGGATGCTCTTCCGAGGAAATTTCGTCAGATAATCATACTCAAGAATCTCCCTCACCTATCTTTTATCTCATTCTCCATTATTGCTTCAAAGGGCCCATTTGGTTCGGCTTTGGGGAAATGCCCTTAGGAGAATGCAAATATCATTAAGATAAAGATGTTTTCCAAAACGCTACACCGTTTGGTAATTTGTAGTCTCAAATGGCATTGAAATGCAACTTTGACATAAATACCGTTTGACAAATTTTACATTACAAATGGGCTTTTGCTTTTATTTTATTTTAAAAAAATTTAAAAATCAAATCCGGCGGGCGGCTAACCGTCGGCCAACTCCGACGGCCGGATCGGCGTTCGGCCACCGAGGTCGCAACCTCGGGCGGACGCCGTCGTCACACGGGGGCGCGACCTCAAGCGCTGGAGGCGCAGAGGGCGATCCGCCTTTCGGCGGCGGATCTAGCCTCCGCACTTTGCCAGATGTGGCGGCCCGAGGTCGCGCGGACCCGGCGGCGCAACCTCAGGCGACGCCGTCGCCGCCTGGAGGCGCGACCTCAGGCGCCTGAGGCCAGATCTGGCGACCTGAGGTTGCGCGGACCCAGGCGACATCGCCTGGTTCGCGCGCGCCAGGCGACGCCGCTTGGGTTGCGGGTTGTGCTACCCCCAGGCGGTGGTCACCGGGGAAGCGCGACCCTCAGGCGGCGGTGGCAGCTAACGGAGAAGCCCGATGGGCGGGGAAGAAGAAGACACCGGGAAGAAGAAGATAACGCCGGGAGGAAGAAGACGCCGTGAAGAAGGAAGACGAAAGTGGAAGATAAATGAACAATGATTTTTGCATTTCTGGAATGCCGAATGCTGAATGCCGCCGAATGCTGAATGCCACCCCTCCCCGGCTTTCAGCATTCAGCCTTCGGAATGCTCATATTTGGATAAAGGGGCTTTCAAATATTTTGCCAAACACTTAAAATTTCTCCAAAGGGACTTTGGGGGCCAAAGTCCCTTAGAATGCCCAACCAAACACCCCAAAACCAAAAAAGGTCCACTTTCTTCTTGCCTCTGAGAAAAAACCCAGAAATATGAAAACAGAGGAAAGCGTCCTTGCGAATCTTGGGAAGTGGGTTGCTGTTCTTTGAAGCATCCTTGGTGACCCATCAAGGGATTGGATTTTCTTGGCTTGTTCGGTCTGTGGAGAAAGAAAGAACCAAGAAATGTCAGTTGATTTCGTGGGAAATGCGGTGGGAACGGCATTCGGCGAGCTGTTTGTGCTCGTTAAGGAAGTAGTGCAAACCATTGCCGTGTTTAAGGAGCAGCTCAAGAAGATCGAATCCACTTAGACTCCATGTACCCAATCATGAGAGACATCGACGAGTTCAATAGACGGATGGATCTTAAAGACCTGGGGAACATCCGGGCCCTAATTAACGATGGCAAAGACATGGTCAAGAAGTGCTTGAAAATCAAGAAGTTCAACCTGTACGAGAGGTATAAGTACTCGAAAAAGCTGACCGAGTTCGACGCGACACTCTTCAGGGAGTTCCAGATATTGGTGGAGGTGAAGGACTTTCGTGAAGAATTCAGGATGCACCATTCCGGTTGAGCAAACGATGGGGCCATCCAGAGCGCGCTCGGGGATTCGGGCAACCTCGCCGTCCCTGAGGCACCCGATTTCATTATTGGGTCGGCGGTGGAGGCGTCCTTGAGGAAGCTCAGGGCCAGTTACTTGAGGAGGGAGTGTCTGTGATTGTTGTGACCGCCCGGGCGGCTGTGGGAAGACCACTCTGGTTGCGAAGTTGTGTCATGATGTGGACATTGAAGGTATTTGTGACTTGCGTTTTGATGGATCCAGAGCTAATTAAAGTAGGGATGCATTTATTGATTGCTCCTTGCCAAATTGGTCGCCTCTAGTAGTTTTTGGTTAGCAATTTACGTATATAAGAGCTGTTTTCTGAATAATCTTCCACGTTTGCACATATTTGAATGATTGAATCCCATTGCCTCTTGTAGATGTGAATGTTTGCACAAAGAACTGCTTGGATTTTATACAGATGGAATCAAGTAAAAGAAAATTTTTCTCATCATTAAAATTTTTGGGTGTCATTTCCAATTTTATAGATCTTTCCCCAGCTTTTTGATATGCAATAACTCGCATCTGTTTGGTTGCAAAACTGAGCGCCTTTCTTAATAAGCTGAACACTTCCCTTCACACGAGGTAGGCTTCACACTTATTACTTGTGCTGTATGGTATCTACTTAGCTCTGTTTCTTATCCTACCGAATTCAATATACTAAAAGTGTAGCGGATAATTTTGATACTCTTTGCAAGCGATAGGAGTCAGACTTACTGTTGTTTGATATAGGCAAATTCCACAACAATATCATATTCATCCGTGTGTCTCGAAGAAGCTCAACCTGACAGACATTGTCCAGAAAATGATTCAACATAAGAATTTCCCGGTACCCACAATTGAAACAGAAGATTGTGCAGTTCAGTACTTGCGGCAACTGCTTGAAAAATAGGACAAAATCCTGTGTTGCTTGTGCTGGATGATGTCTGGACCGAATCCAAATCCTTCCTCGATAAATTTGTTTTCAAGAAGATCAAAGATTACAAGATTGTGGTGACATCAAGATATGAGTTTCCTGATGTTGATTTTGTGCATCACCTGAACCCACTGAATAAGTGTGAAGCCCTGCAACTTTTTCGTCGATCTGTTACAATTACCGATAGAAGGTACAAGATGATCTCTTGGAGCAGGTATGCTCTTGCTTGCATGCATCCATTCATGGATTTTGTATGGTCATAGAAACTCTGAGTTAATCTTTTTCTTCAAAGAAAATGCTTAACAAAATCAACCTGCCTATCCTTACTTTCATCTCTCTTTCATCAAAGAGAGGCCTTGTTTTGCACTAATTTTTCCCCCGTGGCAGGTGGTGAATCGCTGTAAGGGATTGCCATTGGCTCTCACAGTCGTTGCCAAGTCTCTCCGAGGAAAGGATCCTTCATTCTGGGAAACGAAGCTTCTTGATTGGTCTGAAAGACGTTCCCTTTTGCGTTCAGACAGTGACGTACAAGATTGCCTCAGAAAGAGCTTGTATCACTTGGATGGTGAAATCAAGGAACGTTTCTTGGACCTCAGCTCGTTTCCAGAGGATCGCAAGATTCCCGCCACTGCCCTTATTGATATGTGGGTGGAATTGTACAAGTTAGATTTCAGTGGAGTGCGTGCCATTGCTGACCTCAATAAACTTGTTTACAGGAACCTAGCTGATCTCGTAGTCACCGGGTATGGCTCTGATGAAGTTTGTTCTGTTCTCTCATTCTAACTTTTCTAGTTGCTACTGCTCTAAGTGTACCTCATTAGATTATAGTTGGCATATGATTAGTTTTTCTTGATACATGACGGTTTGAAGCGTATGTGAAATGGACAAAGGCGTGATTAGATCTTTGTGCCAAGATTGAAAGTAATTTATGCACAACCAACTTTCTGTTTCCAGAAAAATGGGCCTACTAGATATTTTGAATACACACCACAATTACGGCACCTGACCTTCAGCCATAGTCTGTTCCGCATTGTAAAGTTCAAATGGATTATACAGGGGCCTGTAAAGAACATCTCTATCTCCTGACTCAATTTCTCAAACGTGGCAAGGATCAGATGTCTTTCTTTGCTAGTAAATTGAAATAATCAAATGCCTTGCGTTAGATTTTAGCACAAGAAACTGGAGATAAAATGCTTATATCTGAGTGTTTGATTGCACACATACAGGAAAGATTCAAATGAGGATGACGACAAATGTTACAGTAGCTACTATGCTATGCAGCACGATCTGCTCAGAGAGCTGGCTATCTTGGAGTGCGATCGGGGGGAAGTAGAGAAAAGAGAGACTTATTTTGGACTTGACTGGAAACAGTTTTCCCAATTGGTGGAGCGAGCAAAAGCAACCGACTCTCGATGCTCGTCTAGCATCCATCTCCACAGGTTGGGAACTCTCTCTCCCTCTCTATCTCTTTCTCAATAACCTGTACGGAAAAACTCAGTAGGTTGGTAGTTAATTTACCTTTTCAACCTTCAATATTCATAATGCAGATAAAACATTCTCAAGACCCTAGCCAAATCTTCAATTGCCTAAAGCTGAGGCTTTGGTCTTTAACTTTGAGACCAACATTCGAACCAAAACTTATGCTTTGCCTGAATTCATTGAGAAAGCAAATAAGCTCAAGGCCTTGATAGTAACAAACTATAGTTTCTCTCCAGCTCAGCGTGCAATTTCCACGTCATCAAGTCCAATTTAAGGAGAATGAGGCTTGAACGCATCACGGTTCCTTTCCTAAGCATGGGACAACTACACCTACACTGTTTGCAAAAGATATCATTTTTCATGTGCAACTTCAGTCAGGCTTCAACATCAGATGATGCCAAAATCTCCGATGCAATACCAAACTTAGTGGAGCTCCACATCGACTATTGCAACGATCTTATGGCATTACCGGATGACATCTGCGAGATAAAACTTCTGGAGAAGCTTAGCATCATAAACTGCCATAATTTATCTGCACTCCCTGAACAGATTGGGCAGTTGGCGTCCCTTGAAGTGGTCAGGCTTAATTCCTGCACAAACTTGTCGCAAGTACCGGACTCAATTAGAACCCTCCAAAAATTGATATCTCTCAATATATCTAATTGTCTGAGCTTGAGAACTTTGCCCGATCAAATTGGTCAACTGGTTAATTTCAAGAGCATGAACATGAGAGGATTTTTGAGGTTGTCTAAGCTACCGTGGTCGATCATGAGGCTGAGGAACTTGAGGAAGGTGGTCTCTGACAAAGAAAAAGAAGGCTTGTGGGCGCCTCTCCAGAGCAGTCTCAATAGCTTGAACATAATAGCATTCGAAGAAAAAGAGGCTAACTTAAATTGGCTGAACGATTAAGAAGAGGGTGATCAACCGATGATCTCTGAAATTTTTTTCCAAGTTAAATAGTGTCTTTGAACTATATTTTTTACTATTTATATTTTTTGGCTGTTTGTTGAATTTATTTCCTGGACTGTGCACTTTTTTTTTTATATGTGAACAGCCGAGACATTGCTGACTGGACCAAATAATTGATTAGTAAAGCCACGTCATTTTGTTAATTTTTCCGAGTCAGAATTTTTTTTCCTTCTATCGCGGCTCCTTACCATCACCACCACTTCAGCATCGCCTTCTCTCTCTCTCACCACAAGATACTCTATCTCAAATCCGAAGTGCAAACTCAGATTCAAGCCACTGCAACCTCACATTTGAGGTCGCGACCGCGACCTCGAATCTGAGGTTTCGAGCCTCAGATCTGATGAGAGAGAGTGAGAGAGAGGTGCTTGCAATGTCATTCGAGCGAAGCTTTTTATGGTGTTTGAGCGCGGCTTTGGTGTTGTGGCAGCTGTCTGAGTGGCGCAGCGGCAAACAACTGTTGTTCAGTGGTGACGTTGCTTCGGCCATGGTGGTGCTGCGTTTCTTTTCGTGAGAGGTGAGGAGAAGGGATGATGCCACATGAAAAACACGGTATGCAAGTTAAAGGCAAGTTAACGGCATAAGGTTCTCGTCAATCGGCTGGCGGTGTCAAATTTTTAAGGGAAAAAAAAAATGGACCAATTTTCAAAAGTTCAACACTAGTATGAATAAGAAAAATGTTTAAGAACGATATTAAATATTTAGAAAAAGTTTAAATTCACTGTGTGGTTACTCTTGATTGGGAAACATCTCTCAGAGAGATTGAGTTTCGCAATCAATAATGGCCCATGAAAATGAATATGAACACATATAAAAGATTGCTTCTTTTATATTCCCATTTCACTTCTGTTTTTTTTTTTTTTTCAAATCTTGCAACACATGCAATTTAATTTATTTTTTTGGGAAACTGACACTAAAGATGCCATAACTTTGTGATGTTTTTTAATGTCAAATTTTTTTAATTATTATTTGGGTGCCATTTTTATAAAAAGACAATCACTTTAATGCTATCGTCAATCTTTATGGCTGAAAAAAGCTAATGTGGCAATTTCTGAACATAAATCTATCCAACGTGGCTCATGGACAAAGTGAGTAAGTGTAATTGTTATCAAACAACATCGATCAAAAAATTTGATTGTCCCAAATTAAGGAATTGGGGCTGAATCACAAATATTTTTAGACCATAACCCTAAATTTAGGAATTGTGGCAAAGAGAAGGGAGGCAACTATAAACAAAAGAGGCTGAGAAGGCTATTTTCGTTACCTAAGCCTTGCTTCCGAAAATCCTAACCTTTATGTAAAAGAAACGAATATGTTCCCGAAGGAGAGAGAATTTGAATATTTTCTTCAAATCCAAACCATTTCTTCAGATCAAAGAGGAGCACCAATAGCAAATCAACTTTGCTTCTCTAATCTAAGACGACAAC
This sequence comes from Eucalyptus caleyi, assembly GCA_014182885.2. NCBI lineage: Eukaryota > Viridiplantae > Streptophyta > Magnoliopsida > Myrtales > Myrtaceae > Eucalyptus > Eucalyptus caleyi. The sequence goes on from CM024474.2 coordinate 20,241,313, forward strand.
TCCAACTGCAAAGAGAAAAGCAATGTCCGTTGAGTTTTTTCAAGGCTCGGAATTGCCCTCATTTTCTCGAAGGGGAGAGAGAGGGGAAATGCCAGAAATTTATGGGCTCATGGCATGCGAAGCGCCTTCTCCCGGTTGCGATGGTGTCACCACCACTAGCAGTAGGAGCTCTTGTAAAGATGAAGGGCGAATTGAACCGATCAACAAGAGAGAGAAAGCGGTGATGTTTATTCTTTTCTTCGTTTTAGTAAAGAAGATGAAGACCAAGAAGAAGGACAAGAGAAGACAATTTGGTGAGTAAGTTAAATAATTGCCAGGTCATCTTGTTGTTTGTTCGTGTTGGAGCTCAATTTTTTTAAAAAAAGAAAAAATCAACGCTGGTATTAAGATTCGCTTAAAAAATAAAAATAAAAAAACTATGGAGGATGAATCGATGGAATTTGTCAGCAGAGGCGCTTAAATGATTGTTTTTACCAATGTGAAGTCAAGTAATCGCTCAAAAGATTTTGATACTAAATTGAGGGTTATACCAAAGTTATTGTATTTATTGTCCATTTTCTTAATCTTAAATATATGAAAGTTGACCATTTCCAGATGCTGACACTTAGATTTAGATATGATTTTTTGATAAATCTTCAATTAAAATAAAGAAACCCTAAACCTAATGATGCACACACCTTCACCTTTTTAACCCTATGCACATAAAACTTTCACGACATATGGGTATTGACAAATAGATTTGAATATATTTGCATAAATTTGTAAAATTTGAATAATTTTTATAGCATAAAAGTACAAGTTAAAAATACTTCTAGTTTATGCTAGTTGGAATTAAAGTAGTTGCTATTTTCTTTGGTTCAATCTTTGACACCAGCCACCAATTGAGCCCGAGCCCCCTAGGATGAAAAGCCCCTGATATATGCGCCCATTAGACCTGTGAAAAGAATGACAGATCCGTTTCTTGACTCATATTTGATGGGTTAGATTATTATACGAGTTAGTTATATTTAGTAAATAGGCCGTGTCCCACATATATGTTGGTGGACCAACCAATCATATTCTCTTTAATATTTTCAAGTCAGGAATTTTTTCTTTTAATTTTTTCTTCTTCTCATATATTTCTTTCTTCCTTTCTTCTTCGTCCTCCTTCTACCACCAACAATGCAGCTGCAAACCATAACCACCGCGTCTCTACCATCACTGTCATCGCCGATGCCTAAGTCGCACCACCTTACCACCACGGACCACTTCAGCATCGCCTTTTCTCTGTCTCTTATTTCTGAGGTGCAAACTCAGATCTGAGCCACTGAAACCTAATGTTTGAGGTCATGGCGACCTTAAATCGGAGCTCGCCAACTCGAATCTGAAGTAACGGGCTTCAGATCTGATGAGAGAGGGGTGTCCCTGCAATGTCATTTGAGCAAAGCTTGCGGTGGTGTTCGTGCACGGCTTTGGTGCGGTGGTGGCTGTTTGAGTGGCGCAGCCGTGGAGAATCGTTGCCAGTGGTGGTAGTTTTGGCAATAGGGGCTTCGGCAACGGTGGTGCTGCGTTCCTTTTTACGGTGAGAGGGAAAGAGAGGAGAAGGATGCTACGTGGAAAACACGGTATCCAAGTCGACGGCAAGTCAATGGCATAAAGGTCTCGAACAAAAGGATGGCATAAAGGTTCATGGCCGACAAGTCAAATTTTTAAGGGGAAAATATAAATTGAACCAATTTTCAGTTCAACATTAGTGTGAATTAAAAACTTGAATAATATTGAACATTAAAAAGAAAACTTCAAAGGTCACTGTGTGTGGTGAAACATTTCTTAGGGACGTGGAGAGATGGACTTTCACAATTAGGTACGGCCCATGAAAACGATTTTTTTTTTTTTTTTTGGTCGAACATGGAAACGAATTGAACATGTACAAAACATTGCTTCTTTTTTCATTCCCATTGATCCACTTTTGCTCTTTAACACAATATATCTTACTCTCTTCGAGCCTAATCCTAAAAGTTTTTTTTTTTCTTCAAAGTGATTTTTACTTTTGACTTTTTGCCTTTCCTTTTTAGCAAATCTTGCAAAATACACATTTTACATTTCTCACACCATTTCGAAATTTATTTAATAAACCAGTAACATTTGGAAACATCTCTCATCAAACATTTCCCAAATCATTTAGGAACCCATTTTGTAAATCAGTTTGCAACGTAATACAGGCTTATAAACTTTCACGACACTTTCAATAACACGTTTCTCAAACCATTCTAAATAAAAAGTAGTAAGTGCTTGATCCGAAGTTATGCATCAAATACAAACATTAGCCTTTTAGCCAAATCACAATATGCACATAATATACCTCGTACTTTTCATTGAAAATATGAATTTACAAATTCAAATAAGAGATGGCACCACTCATCTATAATGCCAAACCAAGCAACGTGTACGATCTCGTAATCCTAACAATTAAATGAGAATCGACATTAAAACCGAATGAAATTCTAACTTAACTACAAAATGGCTAAACTACGTATAAACGCTAATGAAATGACTTATGCATGCTAACAAATCATTTATGTGAAGTGATTACTCAAATGTAAATGCAACGCAAAACTCGCCCACGAAATCCTAAAATTCTAGCTCCTACAAAATCATTGCTAGAAAAGGACTTTCCAATCCTTATGGCTCCACAACGCTATAATCCACAACTTCTATGAAATCTTGAAACTGCACAACTCAAAAATCGGACAACGCGGCTTCAATTTCTCAAAGATCTGAATTTAAGCCATAAATTCAGGTGTTGTGATACAAAATTGAATCGGCTTGGTGAGACATTAGTGGCAAGAGCCCTCTTCTTTCTTCTTTTCCTCTCTTTCGTTCTTTCTTGCTCGGCGAGCTCCCGGTACTCAGCGCTCCTTTTCCTTTTAATTAACTGAGGCTCACTTTCTTACTTTCTTTTGTTGACTTTTCAACCTTCTTTTTCTTCTTTTTGATCCCACCAAAGGCAAATATTACAAGGCCTCCCTTAATGAACTCGGCCACATCCCATTCGATGTAGCTGAAGCTTCCTTGGAAAAGTCATGTAACGTTCTCTATTAAGAAACAAAACCAGGAAGGAAAGCGGCCAAGAGGACTAGTCTCGGCCTGCCCTAGACAAGAACATAGAAGTCTAGTAAGAAAGGGGAATGAAGATCAGGGAAGTAATTTTCAGTTATTGCTCATCTCGCAAGTTATTTTCGTCCAATGCAAATGGAAAGGATCCGAGCAAAAAAAAAAAGGGAAAGGCTCAATCCACCACACATGTGCAAAAAGAGAGTGTTAGGATTATTAAAAATATCAAACTAATATTCCATGACACATTCACACTAAACTAATTTTCATCATATAAAAAAATCCTAAACAAGTATCTATGACACATTTTATCCCAAAATTTTTTATCCTAAATTAATATCCAATGACACTTGTCTTGTGAAAAATCCTAAATTGGTACCCTTTACCTAAATCTCTCATCCGTGAAAATCCATACTTGTAAATACACGTGGGCTTTTCACGTCGGATCTATCATTCTCAAAGTTAGATCCATCTTGCAATTGTCTACCATGTGTGTTTACATTTATGCATTATAACAGGATAATGGATAGAATGCGCATGGAACATAGAATTTGGTTAGGATACCAGTTTGAGATATTTTGTGAGACCAAAATTAGTTTAGGGTAAATATGTGCATATGCACATAGGAAAAAATATCACCAGCATACTCAAAAAACACACAAATGCAATTGGCAATGCATGAGAAAAGAAATAACACAGAGAACTGAGAGCAAGAAAATGAAGGAAAACAGGGGAGTTTGGGAGAAAAACCTCGATGAACTGTGAGCAATTTGTGTGGGAGCTTGAGTACGAACATAGCCAAGATTCACGGTTGAATCAGCACTTGTTCCTTGGCCAAACATAACCTGATTCTTGGCCAAGAAGCGTGCATATGTTCTTCGCTATTTTGCTAGTCGAAATTAGTTAATTGTGCAACCAAAACCAGTAGTTGCTTACAACATTTGCAAGGGTAAAGACTTGTGATTTTTGTTGCTTTGGATGTTAGATATTTCAATAATTTTGAAATATTGGATGCTATTATTAAGTGGTAAAATATTTTAAATTTATTGTAATCTTCATATCCTACCAAATCCAAAAATTACCTTGCCTTTTATATCTCGGATTTTACATCACAACTTATAGTCGCAATATCTAACCTCATCCAATATATTCGAAATGCATTACTAAGCACTTAATAGGAGAATTTGTATTTTGCCATCCACATCAAATACTCACTTTTAATTTAAAAGCTCATATGGTTGGTTAAAATGTTTTCAAATTTTAATGGGATAAACTAAGTTTCCTAAGAAACTCCCCGTACGATGACTATAACATAACATGTCTGGCCTGAGGATAGTCTTCCACCACTACCGCTTTTACAGAGAGTGTCTCTCACCTTTTCGTTCGTCTCTTTCTCCATCGCTGCTTCAAAGACCAAGAAGCTCCTCTTCCTTCTTGCCTCTTCGAAAAACCCAGAAAAAAAAAAAAAAAAACAAAACAAAACAGAGAGAAACATCCTCGGGACGTGCGTTTCAGTTCTAGTTTACCCATCAAAAGTTTTGGATTTCTTCTGTGAAGACAGAAAGAACAAAAAATGAAAGTTGATTTTGCAGGAGGTGGCGTGGGAGCAGCATTCGACGAGCTGTTCACGGCCGTGAAGGTGGTAGTGCAAACCGTCCGAGCGTTTGGTCCCCAGCTCAAGAAGATCGAAAACACCTTGCACAAAATAGAACCAATCATTGAGGAATGGGACAAGTTCAACAAACGGCTGGACCGTAGTCCGACAGAGATGGATCCGATCAAGGACCTATTGGATAGAGGCAAAGGACTGATCGAGAAGTGCAAAAGGATCCGCCAGCTCCACGTGTGCAAGAAGTATATGCACTCCAAGAGGCTGAAGGCATTCAATGCGGAATTATGGGGTGATTTCAAGCTTTACATCCAACTGCTGGATGCGAGAAACAACGGCGAGATGTTGTGGGAAGTGAAGGAGATCAGGACAGAAGTCAAGCAAGTCAAAGAGTTGATCTGCCTCGGTCAAGTGAACGGTGTTGCCCTCCAGAGTGGACTCGGGGCTGCGGGCAACCTCGCGGTCCCTGACGCGCCTGATTTCATTGTTGGGTCAGTGGTGGAGGCATCTCTGAGGAAGCTCAAGGACCAGTTGCTGGAGGAGGGAGTGTCTGTGATTGTCGTGACCGCCCCGGGCGGGTGCGGGAAGACGACCCTGCTTAAGAAATTGTGTCATGACATGGATATTGAAGGTATGTGTGATTAGTGTTTTGATTGATCCAAACTAATTAAAGTAGGGGATTCAGTGATTGATCCTTGCCAATCGGTCGCCTCAAAGCCTTTGGTTTGCCATTCATGTGTATAGGAGCTGGTGCCCAAACAATGTTTACTTGTGCCCATATTGACGCGACTGAATCCCATTACCTGTTCTCTCTGTCAAGCGATACAGTTCCTCGTAGATGTGAATGTCTGCACAAAGATTTGCTTGGGTTTTTTGCAGATGATGTTTCATCGAGTAGAACAATCTTCTTGTCATGGTTTATTTTCAGTCTTGATATCATGTCTAATCTGATAAATCTTTCCTGAGCTTTTAGATATGCAATAACTCGCCTCTGGTTGATTGTGCTGAGTGCCTCTCTTAATCAGTCAAAACCTACTCTTCACACACCATAGGATTCGCTCTCATTATTTCTGCTATACTGTATCTACTTAGCTCTGTTTCTTATCCTACCAAATTTAATAAACTAGAAGTGTTGCTGCAATTTTCATACTCTTTGCAAGCGATAGGAGTCAGACTTACTGTGGTTTGCATGCATATAGTCAAATTCAACAACATCATGTTCGTCCCTGTCTCGAAGAAGCCCAACCTGACAGACATTGTCCAAAAAATGTTTCAACAGAATGGTCTCAAGGTTCCTGAGATTGTAACGGAAGATGATGCAGTTCATTACATGCAGCAACTGCTCATAGATATAGGCCAAAGTCCTGTGTTGCTTGTGCTGGACGATGTCTGGACTGACTCGCAATCCATAATCGAGAAATTTGTCTTCAAGAAGATAAAACATTACAAGATTGTGGTGACATCAAGATATGAATTTCCTCATGTTGGTCTTGTGCATCACCTGAACCCACTGCCTCATGGGGAAGCCCTGGAACTTTTTCGTCAATCTGTTGCTGTTGATGGTAGAAGCTTGGTTGCACCAGATGATGATATCTGGGATAAGGTATACTCTCGCTTGAGTGCGTCCATGATAGGATTTCTTACGGTCATCAAAACTGAGATTTTTTTTTTCTTTAAAGAAAAAGTTAAATAAAATCAACCTGCCTAAGATAGGCTTACCATGTCACATCCAAGCTCTTTACCATGTGCCTAACCTATGTCGATTTTACTTTGATCTCTCTTTCATCAAATAGAGGCCATGGTTTGTACTAACCACCATTCCTATCTAAGTTCCCATAATATTTTCTGTTTTCTTTTTCCCTTCCAAGCTCTTTACCATGTGCCTAACCTATGCCGATTTTACTTTGATCTCTCTTTCATCAAATAGTGGTCATGGTTTGTACATAATATTTTCTGTTTTCTTTTTCCCTGTGGCAGATAGTGAATCGCTGCAAGGGATTGCCGTTGGCTCTTACAGTCGTTGCCAAGTCTCTCCGAGGAAAGGATCGTTCGTTCTGGGAAACAAAGCTTCTTAATTTGTCCCATTTGGGTTTGGACAGTGACATTCTAGATTGCCTCAGAAAGAGCTTGGATGACTTGGATGGTGACCCTTCGATCAAGGAGCATTTCATGGACCTCGGCTCATTTCCAGAGGATCGCAAGATCCCCGCCACTGCCCTTATTGATATGTGGGTGGCGTTGTATGGGCAAGATTTCAATGAAATGCAGGCTGTTAATGACCTCCATGAGCTCGTTTACAGGAACCTAGCTGATCTCGTAATCACCAGGTATGGATCTGAAGTTTGTTCTGTTCTCTTATTCCAACTTTTCTAGTTTTCGACCGCTCTAAGTTGCCTCATCACATTGTAGTTGGCATATGAGTAATTTTTCCTAATACGTAGCAGTTAGAATGCGTGAGTGAGATGGACAGAGGCATGATTAGCAGAACGCACCATCACCTACAGCCCTTTCCTCTCCATGGGCTTCCACGAAATGAAAAGGGACGGCATCGTAGTATGTTCGACATTTATTGCCTAGTTTATATCCCGGAGTACTCCTATGGCCAATCTGTCACCCAGTCTACTTAAATAACCTTAAAGGCTTGGCCCCGTCCCATTTGGAGAATGACCCCTTATGGCACGGCTTAGTCATTTAGGTCCAATTCCATCAATTTTTGTTGAGGCAATTCTTACTTGTTCATCGTCAACTGATCTAGCTCCTGATTTATATGACATTCTTGATCCTTCCTATGACTAGTCTTCGCAGCTGGAATCAAAATACTTTTCTGTTTACCCAGAAATAGGCAAACTGGATGTTTGAATCCACACCACAATTACTGCACTTGACCTTCAGCTATAGTGTCTTCCGCATTTTGAAGGTCAAGTGGATTATACAAAGGCCTGTAAAGAACTTTTTTATCTCCTGACTTGGTTTCTTAAATGTGGGACAGATCAGATGTCTTTCTTTACCACTAAATTGGTATCGTTGAATGCCTTGCATCAAACTTTAGCACAAAAACTTCATTGCAAAGGCTTATATCCGAGCTATTGCATACCTACAGGAGAGATTCAAGTGAGGAGGAGGACAAATGTTACAGCAGCCTCTATGCTACACAGCACGATCTGCTTAGAGAGTTGGCTATCATGGAGTGCAACCAGGGGGAAGTAGAGAACAGAAAGAGACTCATTCTGGACATAACCAGAAATAATTTTCCCAATTGGTGGTGTAAGCAAAAGCAACCGACTCTTGGTGCTCGTCTAGTGTCCATCTCCACAGGTTAGAACTCTCTCTCTCTCTCTCAATGACCATTAGGGAAAAATTCAGTTTGTTGGTAGTTAAATTATCTTTAACCTTCTATGTTCATGATGCAGATGGAAGATTCTCAACACCTTGGCCAAATCTTCAATTACCCGAAGCTGAGGCTCTTGTCTTGAACATCGAGACCTACCAAACCAAAACTTATGGTTTGCCGGAATTCATTGAAAAAGCAGGTAAGCTCAAAGCCCTAATAGTAACAAACTTTAGTTTCTTTCCAGTTGAGCTATGCAATTTCCATGTTGTTGGGTCCAGTTTAAGGAGGATTAGGCTCGAACGCGTCACGGTTTCTCTCCAAAGCATGGGAAAGCTACGCTTGCACAGTTTACAAAAGATATCATTTTTCATGTGTGACATAGGGCAGGCTTCGACATCGATCGATGCCAAAATCTCTGATGCAATGCCAAAATTAGTGGAGCTCGACATCGACTATTGCAATGATCTTGTGACAATACCGGATAGCATATGTGAGATAAAGCCTCTGAAGAAGCTTAGCATCACAAACTGTCATAATTTTTCTGCACTCCCTAAACAGCTTGGGCAGTCAACTTCCCTCGAAGTGGTTAGGCTTAATTCGTGCACAAATTTGTTGCAATTACCAAACTCGATTGGAACCCTCCAAAAATTGACGTCTCTCAATATATCCGATTGCCTAAACCTGAGCACTTTGCCCAATCAAATTGGTCAACTAGATAATCTCAAGAAGATCAACATGAGAGGATGTCTGAGGTTGTCTGTGCTGCCACGGTCAATCGTGAGGTTGAGGAACCTGAGGAAGGTGATTTGTGACCAAGAAAGAGAAGTCTTGTGGGAGCCTCTCAAGAACAGTCTCAATAGCTTGAATATAATGGCGTTTGAAGAAGAGCCTAACTTAGATTGGCTATGTGATTAAGAAGAGGGCTATCAACCGATGATCTTTGAGCTTTTCTTATATGTTAAAGTGTTTGTCTTTGAACTATTTTATTTATTGGTTTTTTTTTCTTGCTGTTTGTCATAGCTATTTCCTATACTTTGCGCCCTATTTTTTTTTTTTTTTTTTTTTTTTTGGAAAAATGACAAGTAATTCCTAAACTTTAATCCGATATATAATATAATCCTTGAATTTTTAATTTGTTTAAAATTGTCCTAGACAATAACCTAATGTTTGAATTTTCAATTTATTCTTTAAATTTTTAATACATAGTCAAGTTAGTTTTTAGATTATATGGAAATATTAAATGTATGACATTAAACATTTTCATCGACTAACTTGATCATATATTAAAAACTTAGAGATTACATTGAATAAATTAAAATATCAAGAATGATGTTGCATATTATACAATTGGATAAATTAAAAGTTCAAAAATTATATTACACGTTAGGTCCAAGTTTCATGACTACTTATAACATTTTTTTTTTTTTTTTTTTTTTGATGTGGGTGGTTGATTGGACCAAATAATTGATGAGTAGTGCCACATCATTTTTTTTTTTTTTCTGAGCCAGACTTTTTTTCCTTTTATTTTTTCTTCTTTCCATTTCTTTTCTTGCCTTCTACCTCCTTCCCCTTCGTCTACCACCAACAATCCCCCTGCAAATCACAACTCGTGGCGCCTTACCACCACGACCACTTCAGCATCTCCTTTTCTGTCTCTCTTCCTCCGGCCAAAAGATTCTTTCTATCTCACGAATGTGCAAACTCAAATCCGAGACGTTGTAACCTCGCATTTGAGGTCGTGGAGAGAGAGAGTGAGAGAGGTGCTTGCAATGTTATCTGAGCGAAGCTTGTGGTGGTGTTCGAGTGCGGCTTTGTTGTGGTGGTGGCTATCGGAGTGGCGCAGCAGCAGACAATCATGGCCGGTGGCGGCATTGCTTCGGTACTGGTGGTGGTGTTGGGGGAAGACTAGTAGATGATAAAAAGAGGTAGGAGAGAGAGGAGCATACAGTATAAAATGAGGCTTTTTGAGATCTGGATTATTTAGTTATTTTGCAAATTCCTCAACAGGAAATGACTTATAATTATCCCTAATTATTTCACAGGGTGCCCATCTTTATATGTCAGTCATCCACTTGACTTGAGCCATCTGACATGCCCTCACAACCTTTGGATGGACCTTTTTGACCAGGAATAGTTGATTAATTTGGTAATTGTAAGGTTTTCATATTTTATTCAATTGTATAGGGTGGTGAAAGTAATATGTTCAATTAAATTTTAATTTTTTTATTTAGTCAATATCCTATATTTATTTTATAACTCATTATGTGTGCTATGTATTGCATACAAATTTTGAAACTATACTTCCTTATTCACACGTTCTCACCCTAACTTTCTAAAAGTTGGGGATTTGAACTTTTTACTTTTCCCTTCTCAAATGAGAAAGTGACCACTATGACAATTCCTAGTGATTAATAAAATTTTAATTTGGCCAATCATGATATTGGGTTACTTGGCCATGTCATGTAGATCGGAGAATAAAAGATAGGTCCTTGAAATTTACCATAAGTTCATTACTTGGATTCACTCATATACTGCACTAGCTTCTAAAGAAGCATCTAGCTAATTAGCCAATTATTAATGCGCCTCCACTTTTGTCAAGTGCCGGTAAACATCATGCTTGAATAAAAATTATATTGCTTCCCGCGGAAATTATTTGAAAGAAATTTATCGTCATTCGTGTGAACTTTTGACTATAGTATTGTTCCTTCTAGATGGATTGGACCGTCGTTGATTGGCTACTGGTGTGAAAAGAAGAAGAGAATATATGAAGAAGAAAACTGCGAAACTTCTGCGTAGGGTCCAAGCGTGAAGGCGATGTTGCGGAGGTCATCTTCTTGATGTAATCCAGCTTACGTTGGACACGCAAGGCTTAGCAGCACGTAACGCCATCATATCATACGCCTTAATTCATGGTTAATCCAATTCAAACTTTGAGTGAAAACTATGACTTAAAAAGAAAATTCTTATGCAATGATGAATCCATTTGAAAGAAACAAGGTCGAGGTAAAGAGGGATGTATGAATAATGCGTGGACTGGGATATCCAAAATTCAAAAAAATTAGCAACTTGCCAGACAAGTTTGAGATGAACTTCATTAAAATATCAGTTTTTGGTATTAACATTTCAAAGATTCTTCATCATAGGAGCTGGCAATTCCATGATCACCTTTCCCGTGTTCCCATCAGCGTCTGGTCCCCTTTGATGCATCAAGAATCCTAAGAAATCGCCTATAGTTGCACGAAATGCACGTTTAATAGGACCCATTCATGAAGCATGAATTGTCAACCTATTGAATCATTGTTTGAACTTAATGAGATGACGTACTTAGTTGAATTTTACTACATAGCATCTACTCATACCTATATGAAGTCTCCAAGCATTTCAGGGTGCTTTTAACCAAGCACACTTAACATTGTAGTATCAATTCTAAATATTGTAATTACGTTAAAAGGCACATATTGTGAATTAATTTAATTTCACATAATTAAAGAACATGCCTTCCTATTTGGTGTGTGATTCAGTTTATTTTTATCCCATTCGCTATTTACGATGCCTGCTAGGAGGAGCTCCTATGGCCAATTGCTCTAATGATCACTTGTTGTCATCATTATATTGGGCCATTACATAGTCGAACCGAATCAAGCCAAAAAGCTGACTGATTAATACGAAAATCTAGGCCCGATGGATGCTAATATTCTCAATAAAAAATATTTTCAAAAGACTAACTACTTTCACAAAAACTAATTTCAGCTTTCTAAACACCGATACGATACTATATATAAAATTGGCTAAAAAGGCATTCTATCGTCCAAGAAGATCTGCATGCCCGAATAAGCCTAGTAATAAAAATAGCTCCGTCGTTTCAAAACCTACATACATGCATCATCCAATGAAAAATTAAAGGGATAAATGCATTGGAAGTCTTAAAATTTATCAGGAAAATGTAATTGAGTCCTAAATTTTTTTTAAAGTGCAATTAAATCCTAAAACTTATCAAGAAAGTGTAATTGAGTAATAAAACTTTCAAAAAATGTAACTAAGTCTTAACTCTTGTTTAATTGGTTCAATCTAAGTCCTTTTGTTAATTTCACATTTTGAAAGTTTTAGGACTTAATTACTTTTGTGACATGTTTTAAGATTTGATTGCGTTTTTTGAAAATTTTAGGATTCAATTGTACTTGTGTAATAAGTTTTAAAATTTGATTATATTTTTTGTAAATTTTATGACTCAATTGTATTTTCACAATAAGTTTTATGACTTTCGATACACCTATTATAAACTTTAAATTTATAGCCACTTGCACATACATATACATCAAGCTGAGATCCACGCCTTTATTTCATCGTACAACTTGTTGTCAAATTATATATTGTTATGTTGCCGTCACATGACAACTCGTAATCACATGATAAGTCATCAAAAGACATGCCATCAAATGACACAACATCACATTGCACAATGCTACTCGCTTGGCAAGTCGTCATATATGTATTATCGAACGAGCACAATTACAATGACATATCATTACATGTCGCATATGCTACATCATAATCATGCAAATGCACATTAATGTTTTCAAAATGCACGAGTACATATGGCACACTAATTCATTTCCGAGGCGTGACGTGATGTAAACCTTTCGCTTCATCATGTCTCCTAACAAAGAAATATCGTCTTCATGTTTTAGGAAATCAAACGAAAAGGAATTTAAAGGTTTCCATCTCCCTCTCGCGCCCTTTAGTAATTGAATGTTTTAAAGTTTGTAATCTTCGTATCCTATCCAATCGGAATATTATCCTACTCTTTATACCTCTGGTTTTGTATTACTAATTGCTTTTGTGTTATTCATGAAATATACGCGAAATGCATCATCGAACACCTATTAGGAGAATTCACGTCATGTTTACTATTGATATCAAATACCCACTTTTGATCTAAGAGTTCATTTGGTTGGTTAAAATGTTTGCAATTTTTTGTGGGATCTACCAAGTTCACCATAGAGCCGATTGAAATCATGATTGAAATGGATTCTAGTGCATGAAATCATGATTGAAATGGATTCTAGTGCATGAAAATGAAATAATCCATTCATGAGACGAAAACGAACGCACACACGCTTAACCAAACATATGAGCTAACTGCCATAAAGGGGGATGAGAATTACCCGACCTAATATCGTCCGTTCATTTTCAACTTTTCGTCGATTGGATCTACGTGCAGATAGCTTTCGACTAACAAACACTCAAACCCGGGCGCTTGCAGGGCAACTTCCGATACGGACATGGTCAACGGCTGACTCGGGTCTTCTTCAACCCTAAATAGTAAGTACTACAACAACAACCACGAAATGGTCATCTGTGGGGGCCTTTGACTGCCTAGTGGGGTTCAACACCCTCTTGAGCCCTTCAGTAATTTTTTTTTTTTTTGTAAGTTCCGCAATTTTCTTGTCCTCCTTGATTGAAAAATTGTTCCGCCCATTTGTACCTCGGATTTTACTTTACAAATTTCATTCATATTATCTTAAATACATCACCAAACACTTAATTGGAAAAATTCGTGCCATATCTTAAATACATCACCAAACACTTAACTGGAAATTTTTTTGCTGTATTTACCATCACTATCAAATACCCACTTTTAATTGAGAGGCTCACTTGGTTGGTCAAAATGTTTTCGGTTTCTTGTGGGATCTACAAAGTTCACCACATAACCAATCAAAATCCTGATTGAAAATGGATTATAGTGCATGCAGACGAATAGTCGGTTCATGCATGATACGAAGACGAAGGAGCTTGGCTCATAGAAGCTTCCCTAAGCAGTGTGCGCTAACCGTGGTAAGCGGATAGTTCTGAAAGCTACGCAACATAATTTCGTCCATTACTTTTCAACGTTCTGTCCGCTGTTCTACCTCGGGGTCAATGCAAGCTCGCTGGATAACGCCGGGCTGGATGACACTGGCCGATGCGGACAAAACACGTGCCTGTAGCTTTACCTTAACAAAAACTTAAACCTGGGCTCTCGCTGTGGAGCGTGCGAATTGGACTTGTTCAACGAATGACGACAGGTATACTTCTACCCACAAATAATGTAAAAAAGAAGCCCCAGAGTGGGGCCTCCAGTGGATGCTCTTCCGAGGAAATTTCCCCATATAATCACGCTCAAGAATCTCTCTAAACTTACCTTTCATCTCATTCTCCATTATTGCTTCAAAGACCCAAAAAGGTCCTCTTTCTTCTTCCCTCTGAGAAAAACCCAGAAATAAAAAAACAGAGGCAAGCGTCCCCTGCGAGTCTTGGGAAGTGGGTTGCAGTTCTTTGAAGCATCTTTGGTGACCCATCAAGGAATTGGATTTTCTTGGCTTGTTCGGTCTGTGGAGAAAGAAAGAACCGAGAAATGTCAGTTGATATCGTCGGAACTGCTGCGGAAGAGGCATTCGGCACGCTGTTCGCGCTTGTTAAGGATGTAGTGGTAACCATTGCCGTGTTTCGTGAGCAGCTCAAGAAGATCGAATCCACCTTGAACTCCATAGTCCCGATCATGAAAGACATCGACGAGCTCAACAGACGGATGGATCGTAAAGACATGGGGCAGATCCGGGCCATAATTGATGATGGCATAGACCTGGTCAAGAAGTGCTTGAAAATCAAGAAGTTCAACCTGATCAAGAGGTATATGTACTCGAAAAAGCTGACCAAGTTCGACGCGACACTCTTCAGGGAGTTCCAGCTTTCCGTGCCGTTGACGACTGCGAGGAACACCGTGGAGATAAAGGAAGGCGTGGAGGTGATGGGGGGAGAAGTGAAGGAGGTGGGGAAAGACGTGAAGGAGATAGGGGAAAACGTGAACGAGATCCGGGGAGACGTGGGGGAGATCGGGAGAGACGTGAAGAAGCTGCTCGATTCCGAGCAATGGAGCAGCGGGGCTCAACAGAGTTGGCTTGAGCCTTTAAGTGACCTTGCAGTCCCTGAGGCACCTGACTTAATTGTCGGGTCGGAGGTGGAGAAGTCCATGAGGGAACTCAAGGAGCGGTTGCTGGAGGAGGGAGTGTCGGTGATTGTTGTGACCGCCCCAGGCGGGTGTGGGAAGACCACTCTGCTTAAGAAATTGTGTCATGACGAAGCAATTGAAGGTATGTGTGATTATTATTTTGATTGATCCAGAACTAAAAAAAAAGTAGGGATGGATTTATTGAATTGATCCTTGCCAATGGTCGCCTCTAATAATCTTTTGGTTAGCCATTTATATGTGTAGGAGTTGTTGCCTGAACGACATTCCACCTGTGCGCATATTGAAATGATTGAATCCCATAACCCGTTCTCTCTCCATGCAGTTGCTTTTAGATGTGAATGTTTCCACAAAGATTTGCTTGGGTTTTATGCAGATGGATGTTTCATCGAGTAAAACATTCTTTTTCTAATAGTTTATTTACGCGTTTGATATCATGTCCAATCTGATGGATCTTTCCCAAGCTTTTCGATACGCAATAACTTGCCTCTATTTGATTGTGCTGAGTGCCTTTCTCAATTAGTTGGACCCTCCTCTTCACACGCCATAGGATTTGCACTCATCTTTCTCAGCTACGCGGCATCTACTTAGCACTGTTTTTTATCCTACTGAATTCAATAAACTAGAAATGTCTCTTGCAAATTTTCATACCCTTTGCAAACAATAGGAGTCAGACTTACTGTGGTTTGCATTTAGGAAAATTTCACAAAAACATCATGTTTGTCCCTGTCTCGAAGAGGGCCAACCTGATAGACATTGTCCAGAAGATGTGTCGACATAAGGGTTTCAAGATACCTTTGATTGAAACAGAAGACAATGCAGTTCGTTACTTGCAGCAACTGCTCATCAGAATAGGACAGGATCCTGTGTTGCTTGTGCTGGACGACGTCTGGACTGAATCGCAATCCATTATTGAGAAATTTGTCTTCAAGAGGATCAAACATTACAAGATTGTGGTGACTTCAAGATACGAGTTTCCTGCTTATCGTCATGTGCATCACCTGAACCCACTGACTCATAGCGAAGCCCTGGAACTCTTTCGTCGATCTGTTACTGTTGATGATACTAGCATGGATGCTCGAGATGATGAGCTCTTGGATCAGGTATGCCCTTTCTTGAGTACATCCATTATAGGATTTCTTATGGTTATCAAATTAACCTTTTTCTTGAAAGAAAATGTTTAATAAAATTCAACCTGCCTATCATTAGATTCCCGTCTTTCATAGAACAGAGCCCCTGATTTGTACTAATCTTGACTCCTATCAAGTTCCAATTATTATTTGTGTTTTTATGCCTGTGGCAGATAGTGAATCGCTGTAAGGGATTGCCATTGGCTCTTACGGTCGTTGCCAAGTCTCTCCAAGGAAAGGATCGTTCGTTCTGGAAAACAAAGCTTTTTGATTTGTCTGAACGACGTTCCCTTTTGCGTTCAGGCAGTGACGTTCTAGTAGATTGCCTCAGAAAGAGCTTGGATGACTTGGATGGTGACCTTCCAATCAAGGAACGTTTCTTGGACCTTGGCTTGTTTCCGGAGGATCGCAAGATTCCTGCCACTGCCCTTATTGATATGTGGGTGGAATTGTACAAGCTAGATTTCAGTGGAGTGCGTGCCATTGCTGAACTCAATGAACTCGTTTACAGGAATCTAGCTGATCTCGTGGTCACCGGGTATGGCTCTGATGAAGTTCGTTTTGTTCTCTCATTCTAACTTTTCTAGTTTCTACTGCTCTAAGAGTACCTCATCAGATTATAGTTGGCGGATGATTAGTTTTTCCTGATACGTGACAGTTAGAAGCGTATGTGAAATGGACAAATTGTGATTAGATCTTTGTGCCAAGATTGAGAGTAATTTATGCACAACCAACTTTCTGTATCCCCAAAAATGGGCATACTAGATGTTTTGAATCCACACCACAATTACTGTGTCCGACCTTTAGCCATAGCATGTTCCGCATTGTAAAGTTCAAATGGATTACACAGAGGCCTGTAAAGAACTTTTCAATCTTCTGACTCAATTTCTCAAACGTGGCAAGGATCAGATATAGTAAATCGGTATCGCCAAATGCCTTGCATTAGATTTTAGAAGAAACTCAACTGCAAATGCTTATATCTGAGTGTTTGATTGCATACATACAGGAAAGATTCAATTGAGGACGAAGATTACAGCGGCCACTACGCTATGCAGCACGATCTGCTCAGAGATCTGGCTATCTTGGAGTGCAACCAGGGGGAGATAGAGAACAGAGAGAGGCTTATTTTGGACTTGACTGAAAATGATTTTCCTGATTGGTGGAGCGAGCAAAAGCAATTGACTCTCAATGCTCGTCTAGTGTCCATCTCCACAGGTTGGGAACTTTCTCTCCCTCTCTGTCTCTTTCTCAAAGACCTGTGCGGAAAAATTTGGTTGGCTGGTAATTACCTTTTAACATTCAATGTTAATAATGCAGATGGAAAATTCTCAAGACCTTGGCCAAATCTTCAATTGCCTAAAGCTGAGGCTCTGGTCTTGAACTTTGAAACAAACATTCAAACCAAACCTTATGATTTACCTGAATTTATTGAGAAGGCAGATAAGCTCAAGGTCTTGATAGTAACAAACTATAGTTTCTTTCCAACTGAGCTGTGCAATTTCCATGTCATCGGGTCCAATTTAAGGAGGATAAGGCTTGAACGAGTCACAGTTCCTTTCCTAAGAATGGGAAAGCTACACTTGCACAATCTGCAAAAGATATCCTTTTTCATGTGCAACATCAGTCAGGCTTCAACATCAGTCGATGCCAAAATCTCCGATGCAATACCAAACTTAGTGGAGCTCAACATCGACTATTGCAACGATCTTATGGCATTACCGGATGACATTTGTGAGATAAAACTTCTAAAGAAGCTTAGCATCACAAATTGCCATAATTTGTCTGCACTCCCAGAACAGATTGGGCAATTGGCGTCCCTCGAAGTGGTTAGGCTTAATTCCTGCACAAACTTGTCGCAGTTACCGAACTCAATTGGAACCCTAAAAAAATTGATATCTCTCAATATATCTGATTGTCTGAGCTTGAGCACTTTGCCTGATCAAATTGATCAATTGGTTAATCTCAAGAGCATGAACATGAGAGGATGTTTGAGGTTGTCTAAGTTGCCACGGTCAATTGTGAAGCTGAGGAACTTGAGGAAGGTGGTTTGTGACAAAGAAAAAGAAGGTATGTGGGCCCAGGCCGGTCTCAATAGCTTGAATATAATGGCATCCGAAGAAGAAGAGGCTAACTTAGATTGGCTGAAGGATTAAGAGGGCGATCAACCGATGATCTCTGAACTTTTTTTTCTGCGTTAAATATTGTCTTTGAACTATGTCTTTTACTATTTATTTCGTTTGCTGTTTGTTGAATTTATTTCCTGGACTGTGCATTTTATTATTATTATTATTATTATTTTTTTTATGTGAACGGCCGGGGACTCGACCAGATAAATGATGAGTGGTGCCACACCATTTTTTTAATGTTTCTGAGTCAGAATTTTTTTTTTTCCTTCTATTTTCTCTCCTTCGTCTAACACCAACAACGCGGCTGCAAACCATAAGCACTGCGTCCCTGCCATCACCGTTGTTGCCGACGCCTAACTCGCGGCTCCTTACCAGTTACCACCACGACCACTTCAGCATCGCCTTCCCTCTCTTTGACCACAAGATTCTCTCCATCTCTCAATTCTGAAGGGCAAAATCAGATTCGAGCCCACTGGAACCTTTTTTTTTTTTTTTTTTTTTTGAGGTCGTGGCGGCTTAAATCAAAGGTTGCGACCTTGAATCTGAGCTTACCGTGTGGTTACTTTTGATTGTGAAACATTTCTTAGAGCCCCGGAGAGATTTGAGTGTCACAAATAGTTGTGGCTCTAGAAATATATATATATATATATATATATATGTGCGCGCGCCTCGTTGCTTTTTCATTACTATCATTTCTCCTCTTTTGCTCTTTAATACCATCTGTCTTACTTTTTTTCAAGCTGAGTCTAAGTTACCCTTTTACTTTTAGCTTTTTACTTAATTTAAAAATTTCTCAAAGTAGTTTTTTCTTTTGACTTTTTGCCATTTAAAAAAAAAAAATCTTGCTACACATGTAATTTTTTTTTTTTTGAAAAATGACACTAAAAGTGTCATAATTTTGTATGCCCTCATTTTAATGTCAAAACTTTTCAAATTATTATTTGAGTGCTATTTTTACAAAAAGACAATCACTTTACTACCATCGTCGATCTATGCAGCTAGAAAATCTAATGTGGCAATTTATTAATATTGATCCATCCGACATGACTAACTAGCAATGTGAGCCAGCATAATTTGGTATTAAACAACGTTGATTAAAAATTTTATTTCCCTAAATTAAGGAATTGGGGCTAAATCACAAATATTCAGATCATAACCCTAAATTTAGGAATAGGTGCAAAGAGGAAGGCGACTATAAATGAAAGAAGCCGAGAAGGCGATGCTCGTTCCTAACCCTTTATTCTGAAAATGCTAACCTTTATACATAGGAAAGAAAATTTTCTCGAATGGTTTAGCTTGTTCCCTTTGCATTGAACCGCTTTGATTATCGTCCATGTGCATTGCAGGAAATATCGGTGTAGCTTGTTTTCGCCTCATTCACCCTCTGTCCAGTTGGTTCTAGCTTTGGACAGAGTGTGAGCAGCCCTTGCTTGGCTCATATTTTCGATAATTTTGTTCACAGTTCATATATATAAGTCTGAGGAGTGCCGGGGTTCGATTTAGGAGTATTTAGGCCCGAAAACAGGGCTAGACAGCTTCCGTTGGGACTGCTTAAGGTCGGAACAGTAAGCGTCCAGCCCACATTTTGTCACTTCGTTCGTTCCTGAATTGCTCCCCGGTGATCTTTCTACCACGAAATTGTGTTGAGTTGGTCTGCATCTCATTTTTTGGCCGTCTACAAGTCGGCGAGGGGCTGTACGCCGGGTGTCCAGCGAGTGTCCAGCCACTCTAGGCCCGTTCGACGCTTCCCGGATCGGTTTTTGTCGGTCCTTGTGGCCCATGATTGCTCTGGGATGGTTTAGACCAGCTTCAGGGCCGTTTTAGAGCCTGGAACGGGATGATTGTCTGCTGCCCATATCATTTTTAGTCTGGATAGCGGACGTCCAACCCATCTATGGTCGTGTGGAATACCCCGAACCGGTCCTAGACCATCTCTGTTGTTTGCTTATGTGATTTTTGCATCATTTAGCACTTTTTTATTCATGTAGAGGTTCACTTTTACTCTAAATTCCAGCATCAATTGTATTTAATATTTGTGCGACAGTTATGATCTAATCTCTCTTTCGGGATGTGTGTAAGCGGCGGATCGAAATAAGTATCGATTTCCATCGATATTGGTATATTGTACAATATTTAGATTCCTTTTGTATTTCAACGTATAGTTTATACTTTATTCATAGTTATTTAATGGGGCTTATTGTTTATAAAAAAGGATTAAAAAAATAAAAAGATTAGAAAAGCATCTAGATTGCATCTAGGTGTTTCTTGCATTTATAGGATCAGTATAGTTTATTATTAGTTTAATCTACTTGTGTTTAGCATTTATCTTTTATAAATAGAGATTAGGGAATTCATGCTTATACGTTAGTTTAATGCACGTTTTTTCAATACATAACTCGCAGGGATCCTGTCTTGGGCCCTTTTAGTAAGGCGGAGTATAATGTTGCGTGATACGGCTTGTGCCATTTTCTTTTCCTGTACTTTACTTGCTCTACTGCTATTTTATTTAGTGGGCTCAAATCGACCTCCATCTTTCGACGAAGGTGCTGGGATTGTTGTGAGGTTGGTGGCGAACGAGGCTGAGGGCGTCGATGGTGAGGCCAGTGAGAATATGCACTTTAGAGAAGGTGATATGCAGAATGAAGAAGATGGAGGCATGAGGATGATGAAGAAAAAATAGAAAAAGAAAGAAAAAGAGAGAAAAGAAATGAAAAAGAAAAAAGAATATTAAAAAAGTTTTGACAAAAATACTTCATATAGTAAATAATATTTGGCTGGCCTGTGAGTTGAGGCTCTTATTTGGACTATGTTAGCCACTTTACACCCTTATTTAAGACTAATTGAACACTTCATATCCTTATTTGAGAAAATTTTCACTTTTGAAACTTTTTGAGAAAACTAATCTATTTGGGCCTTTATTTGAAATTTTCCATAATGAATAAATTTGTTTAGAAATTGAGTTTTCATCGTACAATTTTCTCAGGTGTGTTTTCTTGATTGGTTAGGGAAAATTACAAAAGAAGATTAGATTTTTACCTAAGTAAGTAAATGTTTTTAGAAATTTAATGGGGGCCATTAGCCAAAAAATGTCCAAATTGTTGCATGTCGGTGGGGTCAATAACCCCCTGGTCCCTGGTTGGGATGGATTATAATGGACGCAAATGATATAATCCAGTTAGTGACAACAAAAACAATTAAGCTTTATGTCATACACGCTCAATTAGACATAGTCTAGGGTTCAATGTTGTACTGTGCCGGCGTTAAGTGCAACTGGTACCATTTTTTTGTTTTTGTATTAAATTTTTAGTTCTTAGGACAATACAGCAATATGGTGTAAATTTAATGAAAACGGCGCCATCAGATTTACCATGAAAAAGGTTCTTGATTATAAGTTTATAACCTAGGTTGTCAAATTTTTTAAAATCTTTTGCACCCCGATTTTTGTTATAGAATTTAGTTCCAATTTAAAGATGACGTATTTATTGAACATATTAAATAAGTCAACACATATAACATTCTTAAACTAGGGTTAATGATTGTTGACTTGACATGATAACACAACTTCAAAGCGAGACAAAGTTAATGTATTTGGGAAAATGTTAAAGGTGTCCATCTCATTATCGTGTAAATTGTCAACCATCATTAATAAGCGTATTATATTTAATTTTCACCCGTGTAACCTTAAGACCCATTCAATTAAATGAGTCATGTCGATCTGATTGATAACATAGCCCACGTGGGCTTGTGAACTTTATATATATATATATATTACTACGAATTGCTGTCTTCTTTTACTTGATTGCTTTTGAAAGAAATTTCCTATCTTTTGTGTGAACGTTGATTAGTTTATTCTTCCTTTTGGATTGATTGGACCATCGTTAATTGGCTACTGGCGTGAAAAGAAGGGACAAACAATCAAACCGTGAATCTTCTGTGGATCGTTGATGTTCAGTTAAGAGTGTAACCTGAAGAGGAGCAGCAAAGACTCTCACAAGGATAGGGATTACATGCTCCGGATACGTTTTTAATTTTAATATGTCGGTACTCGCACACCTGATATTCTAAATTCCCCCAATTTTTTTTTTTTTTTTTCAAAGGTGAGAATATCCTCTACTTGCAATAACTCGCCTCTGTTTGATCGTGCTGAGCACCTCACTTAATCGGCTGACTCCTCCTCTTCACAGCCATAGGCTTCAGATTTATTGTTTTTGCTATATAGTATCTGCTTAGCTCTGTTTCTTATCCTACCAAATTCAATAAACTAGAAGTGTTGTGGCAAATTTTCACTCTTACCAAGCCATAAGAGTCAGACTTACTGTGGTTTCCATATAGGAAAGTTCGACAACATGATGTTCGTCACTGTCTTGAAGAAGCCCAATCTGATAGACGTTGTCCAGCAAATGTATCGACATAACTGTTTAGAGGCGCCTGACATTAAAACAGAAGATGGTGCATTTAGTTGCTGGGAGCAACTGCTCAACAAAATAGGACAGAACCCTGTGTTGCTTGTGGTGGTGTCAAGATACGAGTTTCCGTATTTCCGTCATAAAATTATTTCGTAAATCTGTTGTTGTTGATGATAGAAGCATGGGTGCACCAGATGATGAGACCTTGGATCAGGTACAATCTTTCTTGCGTGCATCCCGTACTTTGATCTCTTTTATCAAAGAGAGACCTTGGTTTGTACCATTGACGTTTCCTATGAATATTCAATAATTGTATCCAGTTTCCTTTTTCCCCATTTGCAGAGAGTGAAGCGCTGCAAGGGATTGCCATTGGCTCTTACAGTCGTTGCCAAGTCTCTTCGAGGAAAGGATCGTCCAATCCGGGAAAGAAAGCTTCTTGATTGGTCTGGAGGTCATTCCCCTTTGGGTTTGGACAGCGAGATTCTAGATTGCTTCAGGAAGAGCTTGGATGACTTGGATGGTGACCCTTCAATCAAGGAACGTTTCATGGACCTCGGGTTGTTTCCGGAGGATTGCAAGATCCACGCCACCGCCCTTATCGATATGTGGGTGATACTGTACAAGCTGGATTTCAAAGGCGTGCTTGCTATTGCTGGCCTCCATGAACTCGTTTACAGGAACCTAGCCAATCTCAGAGTCACCAGGTATGGCTCTGAAGTGCATTTTGTTCTCTCATTCCAGCATTTCTAGTTTTCTACTGCTCTAAGAGTACCTCTTCAGATTCTAGTCGGCATATGATTATTTCTTTTTTAATAAGTGTGTGAAATGGACAAAGGCATAATGAAATCTTTGCACTAAGATTGAAAAAGTAATATATGCCATTTGATGACTTATGCCTAACCCCAATAAGTTTAGTTTTCTGGTACCATGACAAACTATTCTATTTCCCCAAAATTGGCATTCTAGATTTTTTGAATCCGCACCACCTGACCTTCAGCTGTAGGGTGTTCCGCGTTGTAAAGGTTGAATGATTTATACAAAGGCCTGTACTAAACATTTTTAACTCCTGACTTAATTTCTCAAAGGTGGGAAAGATTGTATGTCCTCTTTTACTTGGTATCATCAAATACCTAACACTACACGCAAATGCTTACATCCAAGTGTTTGATTGCATACATATAGGAGAGATTCAAGTGGTGACAAAGACTCTTACAGTGGTCACTTTGCTATGCAACACGATATGCTTAGAGAGCTGGCTATCATGGAGTGGAATGAGGGGGAAATCGAGAAGAGAGAGAGAGAGAGAGAGAGAGAGAGAGAGAGAGAGACTCATTCTGGAGTTGATTGAGAATAATTTTCCTGATTGGTGGAGCAAGCAAAAGCAACGGCCTCTTCACGCTCGTCTAGTGTCCATCTCCACAAGTTACTCTCTCTCTCTCTCTCTCTCTCTCTCTCTCAAAGACCTATAGGGAAAAATCCAATTGGTTGGTAGGCAATTACCCTCTAACCTTCTCCAATTTTAATGCAGATAAAATATGCTCAACTCCCTGGCCATAACTTGAATTGCCTAAAGTTTAAGCTTTCTCTTGAACTTCCAAAACAACGTGCAATTTAAAACTTATGCTTTGCCTAAATTCATTAAGAAGGTAGATAAACTCAAGGCCCTGATAGTAACAATCCATAGGCCTTTTTCGGTTGAGCTGCACAATTTCCATGTCCTTGGATCCAATTTAAGGAGGATCAAGTTCAAACGCGTTATAGTTCCTTTCCTAAGCATGGGAAACCTACGCTTGCATAGTCTAAAAAAGATATCCTTATTCATGTGCTATATTTTTCAGACTTTGACATCCAATGATGCTAAAATCTCTTATGCAATGCCAAACTTAATGAAGCTTGACATTGACTATTGTCATGATCTTGTGACATTATTGGATAGCATATGTGAGATAAAGCCCTTGAGAAGCTTAGCATCACAAATTGCCATAATTTCTCCGTTCTCCCAAAACAAATTGGGCAATTGGCATCCCTTGAAGTGGTCGGGCTTAATTCCTGCATAACCTTGTTGCAATTGCCAGACTCGATTAGATGCCTTCAAAGTGTGAGACTTCTTGATATATCTGACTACTTGAAATTAAGTGCTTCGCTTTATCAAATTGGTCAAATGGTTAAGCTCGAGAGGATAAACATAAGAGGATATCTGAAGTGGTCTGGGTTGCCGAGATCAATTATGAAGTTGAGGAACTTAAGGAAAGTGATTTTTGAGAAAGAAAAAGCCGGCATGTGGAAGCCTCTTAAAAGGACACTCTCCCTGGCTTGGACATAATTCTGTTCGAAGAAAAACATTGCTTGGTCAAGCTTGAGTGACAAAGACGGGGAAATAGTGTCTACAGTGTGTGGACTTTTGATCAAATATTGAAGGTCTTTTTTGAACATTTTAATATTGATGTGGACCGACTAGTCATATTTTCTTTAATATTTTCAAGTCAGGAATTTTTTTCTTTTAATTTTTTCTTCTTCCCATTCATTTCTTTCTTCCTTTCTTCTTCCTCCTCCTTCTACCAGCAACAACGCCGCTGCAAACCATAACCGCCGCGTCCCCACAGTCACCGTCATCGCCGAGACCTAAGTCGCAGCACCTTACCACCACGGACCACTTCAGCATCGCCTCTTCTCTATCTCTTATTTTTGAGGTGCAGACTCAGATCTGAGCCTCTGAAACCTAATGTCCGAGGTCATGGCGGCCTTATATCGGAGGTCGCGAACTCGAATCAGAAGTAACGCGCTTCAGATCTGATGGGAGAGGGGTGTGCCTGCGATTTCATCCGAGCGAAGCTTCGGTGGTGTTGGTGCGCGGCTTTTGTGTGGTGGTGGCTGTCTGAGTGGCGCAGCGGTGGACAATCGTTGCCGTTGGTGGTGGTTTTGGCAGCAGGGGCTCCGGCAATGGCAGTGCTGCGTTCCTTTTTCTTGAGAGAGAGAAAGGAGGGGAGAGAGAGAGGGGGGGATGCTGCGTGGAAAACACGGTATACAAGTCGACGGCAAGTCAATGGCACGAAGGTTTCGAACAAAGGATCGCATAAAGGTTCACGGGGGCCGACGCGTCGAATTTTTAGGGAAAATTTTAAATCAACCAATTTTCAGTTCAATATTAGTATGAATAAAAAAATCAGGAATAATATTGAATATTAAAAAGAACAGTTCAAATGTCACTGTATCTAGCGAAACATTTCTCAGGGATGTGGAGAGATGGACTTTCGCAATTAGGTATGGCCCACGAAAACTTTTTTTTATTTTTGGTCAAACATGGAAATAGATTGAACATGTATAAAACATTGCTTCTTTTTTCATTCCCATTTATCCTATTTTACTCTTTGACGCAATATATCTTACTCTTTTCGAACTTGATCTGAAAGTTTTCTTTGATTAGTTCGTTTTGGAAAATAATTTTCGAGAAACGTTTTCGGATTTTAGAACTTTTCGTTTTGGAAAATGAATTCATTTTGGGAAACATTTTCCATAAAACGAAAAAAAATCTTCTAAATTAGAAGAAAATATTTTCCACTTTTCAAAAGTGGAAAACATTTTCCTCACTTAATATTTCTTATCTCACACCTCTACAAATCCCCACTTTCTCCTCCCATATCTTCTTCTTCTTCTTCTTCTTTTCATTTGAATTATTAATTTAATTTTTTTCTTTTTTAATTCGAATTATTTTTTAGTTTCCTTTTCTTTGTTTCTCATCTTCTTCTTTTTTTGGCTAGTCGTCGATCGTCATCGGGCGAATGTCAAGCTCGTCGATCTCAAGGCTCGCCGGTGGCCGGTCGTGGATTGTCGCCATGGCCCTTGACCAGCCAAGAAAGAAGGAGATGGAAAACCAAAAAAATAAAAGAAAAAAAAAGAAAATTGAAAAAAATCTAATAATAGATTTTTAAAATAATTAAAATCGATTTTTAAAAAATATGAAAGATCCATTTTAAAAAATAAAATGAATGAAAAGAGTATATGGAGGAAAAGATTTTTTACCAAACAACAAAAAATATTTTCCATTTCATTTTCAGGTTTCATCCGAACATCGGAAAATAATTACATTTTCGGAAAATGACTTTCCGAAAAATATTTTCGTAGAAAATGACTTCTTGGAAAATATTTTAGAAATGCCACATTTTCCAAGAAACGAACGGAGCTTTAAAGTGATTTTTACTTTCGACCTTTTGCCTTTCTTTTTTTGCAAATCTTGCAACAAACACATTTTACATTTCTCACACAATTTCGAAATTTATTTCATCAACCGGTAACATTTCAAAATGTCTTTCATTAGACATTTCCCAAATCATTTAGGAACCCATTCATAAATTAGTTCGTAACATAATACACACTAATAAACTTTCACAATACCTTGAATAACACGTTTCTCAAACCATTCTCAAATGAATAAAAAGTAATAAATGCCCGATCCGTGTTATGCATCAATCAAATATGCAAATACGCTATAAACATTATTATTGCCTATTAGTCAAATCACAATGTGCACATAATATACCTCATACTTTTCATTTTCAAATTATGAATTAACAAATTCAAAAAGGAGATAGTATCACTCACCTAACATGCCCAAACAAACAACGCGTAACTAAACTGGCCAATGATCTCATAACCCTAACAATTAAATGATAATTGACATTAAAACCGAATAAAACCATAACTTACTATGAAATGGCTAAACTATATATAAATGCTAATAAAATGATTCATGCATGCTAACAAATCATTCACCCGGCGACTACTCAAATGTAAATGTAAAGTGAAAATCACCCACAAAATTCTAAAATTCTTATTTCTACCAAATTGTTGCTCGAAAAGGACTATCCAAACCTTATGGTTTCACAACACCATAATCCACAAATTCTATGAAATCTTGAAACTCCACAACTCAAAAATTAGACTACATAGCTTAGATTTATCAAAATTCCAAATTTAAGCCATAAATATAGGTGTTGCAATACAAAATTAAATCAGTTTGGTGAGACGTTCATGGCAAGAACCCTCTTCTTTCTTCTTTTCCTCTCTTTCCTTCTCTAATTTTTCCTTTTTTAGCAAGCTCCCTTTCTTGAGCGCCCCTTTTTCTTTTAAATAATTGAGGCTCACCTTCTTGCTTTCTTTTGTTGACTTTTCAACCTTCTCCTTTTCATTTTATCCCACTAAAGGAAAATATTACATGGCCTCTCTTAGGGCGCGTATGACAAAATTTTTGAAACAGAAATCAATTTCTAATCGAAAATTGATTTTTCTATTCCATGGACAAGTTTCCAAGCAAAGAAACATGTTTGATAACGATTCAAAATTTATATTTCTGGAATAAAAATTCGTTTCATAACAAAATAAAATTTCTATTTCTAGGAGCGGCAATGGTCGGCGTCCAGCATACGGCATCCGGCAATCAATGGCGAGCGACTGAAGTCCGAAGTCCGACGTCTAACGTCCAGCATTCGGCATTTGATGTCCAGAGTCCGGCATCTGATGATCCATGGCCGATGTTCAATGTCCGACATTCGGAGTCCGGCGATTGGCAATCGTTAGCCAGCAATTGATGGCCGACATCTGGCGGTCAGTGGCGAGCGGCAGGTGGTTGGTGGTGGACATCCGGTGGTCAGCAACGAGCCTTTGACATCCTGCGGTTGGCGATGAGCGGCCAACAATCGATAGCCCTCCGGCGTTCGGTGTCCGGCGGTTGACGGTTGGCGACAAGTGGCTGGAGTTTAATGGCTGGCAGTCGGTGACCAGGGCTGGTGGCAGGCGATGAGCATCCGACGTCCCATAGGCGACGGGTGAGCGACAACTAGTAACGAAAGTGAACGATGAGGAAAGTTTTGATTTTCTATTTTTGTTCCAGAAATAGAAAAGCTAAAAATTTTAATTTATGATTTCTACTCCAAAGTTATTTATGGAATAGAAATCTATTCCAGAAATAGAAAAAATGAAAAATTGCGTTACCAAATGGATTTTTGTTTCAAGTTTGTTCTGAAGAACGGAAAAATAGAAAACTAGATAAACAGAAATGTTGTCATGCGCGTCCTTAATGAGCTTGGCCACATCCCATTCGATGTAGCTGAAGCTTCCATGTAAGTGTCATGTAACGTTCTCTATTAAGAAACAAAACAAAGAAGGAAAGCGGCCAAGAGTACTAGTCTCGGCTAGCCCTAGACAAGAGCATTGAAGTCTAGTTAGAAAGGGGAATGAAGATCAGGGAAGTAATTTTCAGTTATTGCTCATCTCGGAAGTTAATTTAGGCCAACGGATATGGGAAGGATCCGAGCCAAAAAAATAAAAAGAAAGGATCAATCGACTACACATGCGAAAAAAGAAAGTGTTGGTATCATTAAGAATGTCAAACTAATATTATGTGAGATATTCGCGCTAAACTAATTTTCATCATATAATCCTAAATAGGTATCCTATGATAAATTTTATCCCAAAGGAATTTTTGTCCTAAACTATACCCCTATAACACTTACCTCACAAAAAATCTCAAATTGGTACCATTGACCCAAATGAATCATCCGTCAAAATGCACACTTGTAAACACATGTAGATTTTTCACGTCGGATCTATCATTCTCAAAGTTGGATCTCATCTTACAATTGTCTATCACGTGTATTTACATATATGCATCATAACAAGATAATGGATGGAATGCTCACAAAATATAGAATTTGATTATGATATTAGTTTGAGATATTTTGTGAGACCAAAATTAGTTTAAGGTAAATGTGTATGCATGCACATAGGGGAAAAAATCACTAGCATACTCGAAAAACACACAAATGCAATCGTATGTGCATGAGAAAAAGAAATAACAGAGAGAATTGAGAGCAAAAAAACAAGGGAAAACAAGGGAGTTTGGGGGAAAAATGTGAGTGAAGTGTGAGCAATTTGTGTGGGAGCTTGAGTACGAATAGAGCCAGGATTCATGGTTGAATGAGCACTTGTTCCTTGGCCAAACATAACCTGATTGTCGGCCAAGAAGTGTGCAAACATTCTGTTATTTTGCCGGTCGGAGTAGTATGGGTCTATTTGGTTCGGCTTCGGAGAAATGCCATTGGGAGAATGCAAATACCTTTGAGGTAAATGAATTTTCCGAAATACTAAATTGTTTAATAAACTATAACTGAAAAGTGCTTTAAGGAAACGCAAGACTATTTGGTAAACATATATTTGAAAGCCTTTTAGTGTGACCAAATTAAGTTTTTAGTTTTAATATTTTTAAAATTGTAAAAAGAAATAATGACTATATAACCTTTTACATTTTCATGTTGAAAGTAATATAAAAGATATATATTAGTAAATTTATTTAAAAATTATATTAAAAGAATTTGATTATAAATTAGATGTAAAACTCAACTTTTGGCCTAGGGTTCTTTTAGATTTGTTTTCAACTTTGAATAATTTTTTTTAATTATTGTAGTATTAATCATCTTTATTAATTAATGATCATTCTAGTGTATTGATAAAAAGTTAGACTATTGATTGTCAAAAGATAAAAATGACAAAAAAAAAGGTGAACCAAACATTTGCAAATGGTTTTTATTATTTTTTAAAAAAATTAAAAAAATCCGATGAAACTTAATCGCCGATTAACGACGGTTGGGGTGTGGGGAAAATAATTAGTTTTAAAAAAGAAAAAGTCAACAGATGAATAATAAAGGTGGACTTGCATTTTCAAAATGCTGAAAGTCCAAAGTAGGTTCCCACCTGCTTTGGGCTTTCAGCATTTCAAAAGCCAGTATTTGGCCAAGGACACCTCTAAATGCCGAACAAAACACTTAAATTTTTTCTCAAGGGGCTTTCCGGGCTGAAAGCCCATTGGAAATGTTGAACCAAACTGGGCCTAAATTGTGCAACCAAAACCAATAGTAGCTTATGATATTTGCAAGGGTAAAGACTCACAATTTTTGTTGCTTTGTTTTTTTTTTTTTTTTTTGATTGAAAATGCAATTTTCATTTCATTTAAGTAGATAAAGTGAAAGGACAACTCAAATGTGCTTCAGCAAACAAAACATCCAAAAGTGGCTGAGGGGGCTGGAAACCCAGCACTTGAGGAAGAGCTCCGCAATATAGAGCTTTAGCGACCCAATCTGTTGCTTTATTTTGGGACCTAGAGCAGTGGGCTAAAACTAAAAAAAGGCATATAAGAAAGCGCGGCCTAAAAACCTTTGATGGGTACCTCAATATCCCAAGGAGGTTGGTTTTCACTTAAGTAGCATTGACATGTGACACAAAGAAAATGACATGACATGGCATGACATGTAAATATATTTTTCTCAAAATAAAGAATTTCGACATATTGTGACACGTTATATATTAAATAAATATTTTTATTTTAATTAATTTGATTTAAATCAAAAACAAATAAATAATAAAAAAGAACTTACAATGAATCTACAAATAATATTAATAAATCTATTTGTAAGAAATTCGAAAGACATATTTATAATCAATGTATATTCATATTTGGGAACATATTTCTAACTTTAACAAAAATTATCAATGAAACTAATGATTAATAAAAAATTAAAATCAATTTATTTAAATAAATTTATAATATTTTATAATGACCAAAATTTATCATTATTTAATGTTGAGTACTTTTATTTTTGAAATCACTTTTTAACTTTACTTATTTATTTTTCTAACAAAAAAGTCCCGCCGCCCAAAATTGTTTACCTTCCTCGTTTCTCCCCTCTCACGTCCCCCTCCCCCTCCCCCCTCCAACCCCAAATCCCCGTCCCCTCAAAAATGATTTCCCTTCCTCATTGCTCTCGCCCACCCCCGATTTCTTTCTCCCATCTGTTTCCCTCGTCACCTTGTCATTTCCTTTCTTGAAAATTGAAGTCATCCCCCGCCGCCCATGCCAAGTCCCATCAGAATCCCCATTTTTAATTTTTTTTTTATCTGCTCTTCTTGCTAAAGCGCCAACCGCGGCCTCTTTCCCCTCTTTTTCGCACGATCATCTTCTTCTGGATCTCTATTCTCTTGGTTGCCTCATCGCAATCGCTCGCCATCTCGCCTTCGGCCCTCGATTGCAGCATCGCAGTCGCGACTCTCTGGATCATCTCCATCTCTACTCTTTTTCTAGCCCTCTTTACAATCGTGGCCTCACCTCCGCTCCCTTGCCTTTGCCTCCACCCTCAATCGCCTTCTTCAGTGATTCTCTCACCCTTCGCACGTGCAGGCCTGCCCTAAGAAACCACCGTACCTCTCGCAATTCCGAAAGCGCATTTCGAAACGAGTTGATCACGTGTTGGAGCATGTTCAACACGTGTAATGGTGTCCAACACGACACACAAGCTCCTTGAACATGTCCATCCTTCATAGGTCTTCACATGTGAGTTCCACGAAGACTTCTCTGCCGATGTTCTCTCCGCTCCAATCTTTCATAAAGCGCACGCCTTCAAGCAGCGCAAGGGCTTCCGCGTGAAGAGGCGATTGAGAGTGAATTAGACAAGTGAATCGTCCCGTGAGCTTCCCTGAGGTGTCTTGGCACACACCGGCGATTGCACACTTAGTAGAGCCAAAAATGAAGGCTACCTCGACATTGAGCTTAAGAGCTCCTTTCTCCAGCGGCGTCCAGATCGCAGGTGAGATCCCTTCTTGTGCTGGTTATTCTTTTGATTTGCGCTCCATGTTTTAATATTTTCGTGCAAGGCCATCGCTTCATTAACCGTCGCTTGTGGATCTGGTGATTTGTGTCTAAAAATGGCACCATTTCTCGCATTCCACAGGAACTAGAGTACTTCGGAAATGAGCTTGAGAGACGGCAGGGCTGGTAAGCCGTACTTGTAGCTTAATAGCCACTGATCTATGCTTGTGAGGCCTTGAGCTTCAA
This sequence comes from Eucalyptus caleyi, assembly GCA_014182885.2. Classification (NCBI taxonomy): domain Eukaryota; kingdom Viridiplantae; phylum Streptophyta; class Magnoliopsida; order Myrtales; family Myrtaceae; genus Eucalyptus; species Eucalyptus caleyi. The sequence goes on from CM024474.2 coordinate 20,273,894, forward strand.
TTCGATTTTGTAAACTGTGGTCTGAACATACTTTCGCTGTTCAGGGACAGAGGAGAAAGGGGTGTTAGACGTTTCCGGGCATGTCTTACATAGTAAGCACAGCGGGTCAAGTAAGATTTTTCGCTTGAACAAGTTTTCCTTTGGCACTTTGGCAAAGTTGCCAAAGAAATAGTTTGATTTTGGGTGAAGTGTTCATGTTCCACACTTTCAGACCATAGGACCTCTGTACTTGGGAGGGGTGTGCAATCGGAATCGGGTTTGGAAGGGGTGTGCAATTGGACCGAGTAAACCCGATTCCCAGACTGGCCCACCTGGAAAATAAGGTTGGGAACCGGTTTGAGAACCGATTTGTAAGCCAACCCAAAAATCTAAAACCTTAATTTGTTCCCTTGTTTCTTTCTTTAACTCTCACACCCGTAGACTTCACAGCATTTTCCTTCATCACGCCATCGCCAGCTCCTCGTTGTGCCATCGCCAGATCCAGCTCCCCGTCGCGCTGCTTCCTCATTTGCGTTCATCTACTTCCTCGTCGCGCCATCGCCAGCTCCCCATAGCTCTATTTCACCCATCGCCGGCTTCCTCATCTGTAAGCTCACAAATTTCCTCAGTTTTTCTAGAATTTTCTTTTAGATTGAAGCTGGATTCTTCTCGTTTTCTTTGTGGGTCTTTCCTGTGCTAGATTTATTGTCAGATTGGTGGAAAAGTTTGCATTTTTTAGTTCATATGGGAATGGGTGGGGTAAGCTAGGGGAGAGAGGGAAGAAGTCGTAGAACTCGGGGGTTGTACGCCTTCTTGTCGACCTTGCGAATGTGCTCTGGAACCCGAAAGATTGTCCACTGCTCGCCGAAACGACGCTTGTGGCCCGTCCCATGATTTCTTTGGAGATCTCCGGCAGCCATCATGTCTTCACTTTGTTGGAAGATACGCATCTCTTTAGAATATTAGATTGATTCTAATTTGATTTGTACAGATCAATTAAGATTAGATCTAGAATAGATTGATTTTTAGAATCATTCATTTCCTTGTTCATTGACCGTCTTGTATTATAACTTCTCAAGATGTACATTGATCGGATATTGAAGAATACAGAATACATAAAATATTCTCCCCAAATCTCGTGTTCTTCAGTCTCTCTTTTTCTTCATCTTCTTACATGGTATCAGAGCGGTTCTGAAGATCTGAATTGCTTCCGCTTTCTTTGTCTCATCTTCTTTCGAAGAGCTCCAAATACATCTTCATCTGTCCAGTCTCTTAGTCCTTAAATCTCTTTTCTTTATTCCTTCTACCAAGATCGTCAACACCAAGATCGTCAACCCTGCACGAAGTTGAAACCTCAATTTTTTTATAATGACAAATCTGTCAACAACTTACCTTCAGCCTCCAATGAGCAACCGCAGGATGGAAATTCCGAAGGCCGGGACACTGTTCCCACCGAGGACGTCGCCAGATCTCAGGAATTACCTGTCCAAACTCAAGAAATTCATCATTCTCCGGCTCAGTCAATTCTGGGGCAACCCTACTCGGTTCAGCCCATTCCGGGCCAACCAATAGTGGGCCATCCTTACCAGTGGCCACTGTTTCAATACAACCCATGGTTGTTTGGGCCTAACCAGAACGCATCATCGCCAGGAGTTCAACCCGCCGGAAGCCTACCAACTGCAAGCGGGGCAAGCGCAACCGGCGGGTCGGGTGGAACAAATTCGGGACCAACAAATGCGGATTATGGATCCGGTTCGAATTCGGGTATGGGAGCAAATCCCTACCCGAATTTTTCACCCGGTTTTTTGCCGTTTCCAGGATCAACTTTCACTGGACGACCAGAATCCGGCGACCCCCTGTTCGTTTCCACCGCCGACGAACCTAAACTGAAGCTAATCAGCCAGCAACTTACCGGGCACGAAAATTACTCCAGGTGGTCGCAGGAATTCCGTCGAGCCTTGGTGACTAAAGACAAGGATGGGTTCATCGACGGGACCATCCCCGTTCCTTCGGACGAGCGGCTGGCGTGCCACTGGAGAAAATGCAATCAACTCGTCCGAACTTGGATCGGCAACTGCATCTCCCCAGAGGTTGCAGCCGGACTACCACCCACAGAAGATGCTCAAAAGATGTGGGAAAATATAAAGGAAATGTACGGGAAACTCGATCGTGTCAAAATTTTTTCGCTTATGCAGGAATTGAGCGACTTAAAACAGGGGAATATGACAGTCACAACTTGTTTTAACAAGCTCTCATCTTTGTGGAACGAACTGGAAGCCGTCGAGGAAAAGCTCGAGGGACCAGAATCGACTTTACAGCAGTATCGTTCAATCAAGGAGAGGGAAAAGGCTACGCGTTTCTTACTGATTTTGAACGATACTTACCTTACCTTTCGTTCTCAGATCTTGGCCATGGACCCTGTCCCTCCGATCGGGCGGATCTACCAGTTGGCCGTGCAGGAGGAGAGCCAACGTCTTGCGTCGCCGGAGCATGCAAGGCACGGTGACAGCATCGCCCTCGCAGCCCGCGGCGAGCGAAGAGACGGATCCACAGCGAAAACCCTAACCCTAAATCGAGAGGGAAGGAGAGGCGGATTAGGGTTCTCAGGCGGAGAAGATCTCGCTCGCCCCTTTAAAAGGGATGGGATCGACGGCCGAGATCTAATCCGCGGAGCGGACGGCCAGATATTTGCCACGTCATCAAAGAATTTCCGACCAAATTTTAAGGCAAAGGGTAAAATGTTTTGCGATTATTGCAAACGTTCTAACCATATGATTGACAATTGTTGGAAATTACATGGAAGGCCCGGAGAAAAGGAGAAAAAAATATCAACTGCCTATCAGGTGGCTGGACCTACAGTCCAAAGTATCGACCAACCTATTTCTTATGGGCAATATCAACAATTAATGCATGCTCTTCAGAAATTAGAAACCTCCAACAAAGGAGGAAGCTTTTCAGGTATCTCGCATTGCCTTATTAATTCAATTTCAAGAAAGGCATGGATTATTGATTCAGGTGCTAGCGATCACATTATTTGTGATAAGGCATTTTTCACAAGTCTGAATGAGGGATTAATTTCTCCTGTCACTGTGCAATTACCCAATGGGAATATCACACATGTGAATGTGACCGGAACAGTTAAACTTAGCCCTCAAATTACACTTGAGAATGTTCTTTATGTGCCGGAATTCCAGTTTAATCTTATTTCTATCTCAAGAGTATGCAAGGAGAACTCATGTCGGGTATTCTTTGATATTGACACATGCTTCTTTTAGGCCCTTTCATGGCGATCGATGGGCTTGGGTAATCTTTCTGAAGGCCTCTATTTCTGGACACATTTTCCAAGTAATTTCAGTTTTTCTAGTGCATATTTCAATAAAACATCATTGTGTAATTCGACTACCAATGAAAAGAATTTTATTATGCACTTAAGAATGGGCCATAGTACTTTCTTTCCTTATGCGCAATGCTCCATATGTCCCCTTGCCAAACAGTCACGTAATCCATTTCCTCTAGGGAATACTCGTGCCAATGAAATTTTATCATTAATTCATGTCGATATATGGGGGCCTTACCATACAGCAAATCATGAAGGGTCTCGTTATTTTCTCACCATAGTAGATGATTGCTCTCGAGCAACATGGACTTTCTTAATGCAGTCTAAAGGCCAGGCTTATTCTCATTTGAAGACATTTATTACCCTTTCCAAAAATCAATTCGGGAGGTCTATTAAAAGGATCTGAACAGATAACAGAAATGAGTTCTTCAGCCATGATTGCATCTTATTATATTTATCTCACGGAATTCAACATGAAAGTTCTTGTGTATACACTCCACAACAGAATGGGGTAGTTGAACGCAAACACAGGCACCTTCTGGAAGTTGCTAGAGCCCTGAAATTCCAAGCGAAAGTTCCGGATGAATATTGGGGAGAATGTGTCATTACAGCAGCTTATCTCATCAACCGAATGCCCACTCGGGTATTAAATGGGAAGACACATTTTGAAGTATTATTTGGCAAGGAACCAGAGTGGGCACATCTCAGAGTCTTCGGGTGTCTATGTTATGCAGCTATAATGGGCCCTCGAGACAAACTGGATCCTCGTGCACGTCGCTGCGTATTCATGGGATATCCTACCCTACAGAAAGGATATAGAGTCATGGACCTATCTACCAAGGAATTCCTTGTGACTAGAGATGTTTCATTTCATGAAAACGTCTTTCCTTTCGAAGAAAAAACGCTCTCACATGAAGACTCTGGTACAATTCCACGTCGTCCCATGACAGATGATTCGGATCTTAATTATATACCGTTGTCGGTATCTACTCCTAATCATTATGAACAGATAATTCCTTCAGTGGCAGATTCTGGTTCTCATGAAGATCGGGATCCAGCAAATGTCCCAGAAAGTTCACTTGCAGATCTTTCTGCTAATGAAGAAATGGAAGAAACCTTCGCCACTACAACGAGGGAAACATCTTCGCCTCCAAGAGTCGACCCTCCACGGCGTTCTGGTCGAGCTACACGACCTCCTACCTGGACCAAAGATTATGTCTGTTCTGCACTCAACTCACCAGGTATCAAATATCCAGTCTCATCATATGTTTCCTTCCATAATTTGTCATCAGAACATAGATGTTGCATTAGTAAATTATCAGAGGATAAGGAACCCACTAGCTATGATGAAGCATCTGCTGATCCAAGATGGCAGAAGGCCATGGAAGCAGAATTACAGGCATTGATTGACAACAAGACTTGGGATCTTGTCACATTGCCGCCAAATTGCAAACCAATTGGCTGCAAATGGGTCTATAAGATCAAATATCGAGCTAATGGTTATGTTGAGAGATTTAAGGCACGACTAGTTGCCAAAGGCTTCACACAGCAGGAAGGGTTTGATTACCACGAAACTTTCTCCCCAGTTGCCAAAGACGTCACAGTACGTTCATTCTTGACAGTAGCAGCTGTTCGAAACTAGTCCTCATACCAGATGGATGTCCATAACGCATTTCTTCATGGAGATTTAGATGAAGAAATTTATATGGGCGTTCCTCAGGGATTACGGAGACAGGGGGAGAAGAAAGTGTGTCGCCTCCGAAAATCCCTTTATGGGTTGAAACAAGCTTCCAGGCAATGGTATGCCAAATTCACAAGCGCTCTCACAACAGCAGGCTTTCATCAATCTCGACATGATTATGCCTTATTCACACGGACTAAAGGTATGACATCTATCTATTTGATGATTTATGTCGATGATATTCTTATTATGGGAAACAATGAGGCTGCCATAAGAGATTTTAAGAGGTATCTGCATGCAATTTTTCACATCAAAGACTTAGGAGCTCCTAAGTACTTCCTTGGTATTGAAATTGCCCGTTCTGAACAAGGGATTTCGCTTAGTCAGCGAAAATTCATAATGGAGATTATTTCAGAAACAAGACTGTCAGGTTGCAAGCCAGCTGCTATTCCCATTGAACAAAACACTAAATTGACAACCGCAGATTATGATAAGGGAATCTCTCAAGAAGAAGACTTCACTTTGGAAGATCCTTCAAGCTATCAAAGACTTGTTGGAAAACTCATATATTTGACAATGACTAGGCCTGACATCTCTTATGCAGTGCAGACTCTTAGTCAATTCATGCACAGTCCGAAGCAATCACATCTTAATGCTGCATTTAAAGTCGTGAAATATCTGAAGAAATGCCCAGGTCTTGGAATACTCTTGTCCAGAAAATGCAACATGGAAATGACAGCATATTGCGATGCAGATTATGCAACTTCTCCTATGAGTCGAAGATGCATCACTTTGGATATTGCATCAAGTTAGGAGATTCTTTACTCTCATGGAAGACTAAAAAGCAGCCCTTGTTTCTTTATCTTCAGCTGAAGCAGAATATTGAGCCATGGCCAAGACCACTTGTCAGATAGTATGGATTCGGGGTCTTCTTAAGGATCTTGGAATACAAGTACAAGGAGCAACAAAGCTATTATGTGACAATGATGCAGCCTTGAAACTTGCAGCAAATCCTATAGTGCATGAAAGAACCAAGCATATAGAGGTTAACTGCCATTTTACACGAGACAAGATCTCAGAAGGAGTCATTGAAACAAGAGGAATTGGAACGACAGAACAGCCTGCAAATATCTTCACCAAACCTCTGTGTCAAAGACAACACGCATATCTTCTAAACAAGCTAGGTGTCTTAGACATATACAAGCCACCAGCTTGAGGGGGAGTGTTGGAAGATACGCATCTCTTTAGAATATTAGATTGATTCTAATTTGATTTGTACAGATCAATTAAGATTAGATCTAGAATAGATTGATTTTTAGAATCATTCATTTCCTTGTTCATTGACCGTCTTGTATTATAACTTCTCAAGATGTACATTGATCGGATATTGAAGAATACAGAATACAGAAAATATTCTCCCCAAATCTCGTGTTCTTCAGTCTCTCTTTTTCTTCATCTTCTTACACACTTGCTCTCAGCTTTCCCAGAGATTTGCGCTTCTTGTTTTTCATGATCTCCAAGACACTGTAAAAAGCCATCTCTCTCTTGTCGATTAACGGTGAAAGGATATTTCCAGCATGCGCTAGAACAGAAACAATGACGAGGGATAAAGATTAAACATTACTGGTTGAGATAGAACAAGAGTCTTCAAAGGTTAGGGTCTCAAATATGATTTTGGCCTTCAAGACTCACTACAGGTTGCAAAACAGGTTCAATATAAACAAGGTTAACCTTGAAACTAGACTGAAAATACATGATGGATCAGGTAAAGAGTAATGCAAAAGGGTCGGGTACAAGATCCAAAAAATGAAAACCGATTATAATAGGGTCAAGTACAGAGCTAGGTTTAGAACCTACCTTGGACCTGATCACCCCTAGTACTTGGTGCTTGTTGATTGGATGGGTTATTTGCTTCTTTTTTGAGGTGATTTTTATTGCTTTAGATATTGGATATTTCAATAGTTTTAAAATATAATTAACATATTGGAAGTTATTATTAAGTGATAAAATGTTTTTTTATTTATTGTAATCTCTATATCTTACCAAATCCAAAAATTACCTTGCTCTATATTCCTTGAATTTTACAGTACAAATTATAATCGTAGTGTAGTAGCTGACCTCATCCAATATATTCGAAATGCATTACCAAGCACTTAATAGGAGAATTGTATTTTACCATCCATATCAAATACTCACTTTAAATTGAAAAGCTCATATAATTAGTTAAAATGTTTTCAATTTTTAGTGGAATAAACTAAGTTTACCGTAAACCTATCAAAATCATGATTGAATTAGATTATAGTGCTCGACAATAAAATAATCAATTCACGGTACGAAGAAGAATAACATTGGCCGGTACGCGCTTAACAAAACGCGTAGCAGAGCAAGGCCCACAATGGTCGCTCCAAGAAACTTCCCGTACGATCACTGTAACACGTCTGGCCGGAGAACAGACTTCCACTACCGCTTTTCAATAGAGTCTGCTAACCTTTTCTTTCGCCTCTTTTTCCATCGTTGCTTCAAAAGACCAAGAAGCTCCTCTTCCTTCTTGCCTCTGCAGAAGACCCAGAAGAAAAAGCAGAGAGAAGCATCCTCTCTGCAAATCTTGGGACGTGGGTTTCAGTCCTTCGAAGCACCCTCGCGACTCATCAAAGTTTTGGATTTTCTAGGCTTGTTCTCCCTGCAAATCTCGGGACCTGGGTTTCAGTCCTTCGAAGCACTCTCGCACCCATTATAGTTTTGGATTTCCGAGGCTTGTTAGGTCTGTGAAGAGGGAAAGAACAAGAAATGGTTGACTGCGCAGGAGCTGCTGTAGGAACAGCATTCGGTGCGCTGTTCGAGCTTGTTGTGCACGTGGTGAAAACTGTTGCGGCATTTCGTGGTGAGCTGGAGAAGATCGAAACCACTCTGCTCAACATAGAACCAATCATCAAGGACATCGACAAGTTCAACGATCAGCTGCACCGTGGTCCAGAAGAGATGGCTCTGATAAAGGACCTATTGAAGGAAGGCAAAGAACTGGTCAACAAGTGCTCGAGGATCCGCAAGCGCGACCTTTGCACGCACTCGAAAAAGCTGACCAACTTCAATACGGAACTCCTGGAGAAGTTCCAGATTTACATATCGTTACTGAATTTGTTGACTAGCAAGGAGACATCGGTGGATGTGAAGACGATCGACAGCAAATTGGACGTTGTCATGGGCTTTATTAACACGCTAGGGAACAGCCAGGCCCCCCAGCACAGGCTTGAGGCTTCGGGCAACAACGCAATCTGTGCGGCGCCCGGTTCCATCGTTGGGTCGAAGGTGGAGGTGTCTGTGACTGCTAGGACCGACTCGGGTGAGCGTGGGAAGACCACCGCGCATGAGAAATTATGTCATGAAGCGACAATTGAAGGTACGTATCATTAGTGTTTTGATTGTATCAGAACTAAAAAAAGTACGATGGATTTATTGAATTGATCCTTGCCGATTGGCCTCCTCAAAAAGTCTTTTGATTAGCCATTCATGATGGAAATTATTTCAAAAAAAAAAAAAAAGTCCAAAATCTATTATATAAATGTAAATTCAATCCTAAACTTTTTAATTTTGTCATTTAATCCTAATTGTTTTTTTACAAAGAGTCTGGCCGGAGGATAGACTTCCACCACCGCTTTTGCAAAGAGAGTCTCTCTCACCTTCCGTTCGTCACTTTCTCCATCGTAGCTCCAAAGACCAAGAAGCTCCTCTTGCTTCTTGCCTCTTCGAAAATCCCAGAAGAAACCAAAAAAAGAAAAACACAGAGAGAAATATCCTCTGCAAATCTCGGGACGTGGCTTTCAGTTCTAGTATCCTTGGTGAAAATTTTGGATTCCTTGTTTGGTCTTTGAAGATAGAAAGAACAAGAAATGAGGATTGATTTTGCAGGAGCTGCCGTGGGAGCAGCATTCAACGAGCTGTTCGTGGCCAATAAGGCCGTAGGGCAAACCATCAGAGCGTTTGGTCCCCAGCTCATGAAGATCCAAAATACCTTGGGCAGAATAGAACCAATCATCAGGGATTGGGACAAGTTCAACAATTTGCTGGACCTTAATCCGAAAGGGATGCGTCCAATCAAGGACCTATTTAATAAAGGCAAAGGATTGGTCGAGAAGTGCTCAAGTTTCCACTGGTTCAACATGCGCAAGAAGTATATGCACTCCAAGAAGCTGAAGGCATTCAATGCAGAATTACTGGGTGATCTCATTCTTTACATCGACCTGCTGGACGGCGAGATGTTGTGCGAGGTGAGGGAGATGAGGATAGAAGTCAACAGGTTCATTAGTTCCCGTAAAGCAAACAGTGGATTTGGGGCTCCAGGCAACCTTGCGGTCCCTGACGCACCCGATTTCATTGTTGGGTCAGCTGTGGAGGTGTCCTTGAGGAAGCTCAAGGACCAGTTGCTGGAGGAGGGAGTGTCTGTGATTGTTGTGACTGCTCTGGGTGGGTGTGGGAAGACGACCCTGCTGAAGAAATTGTGTCATGACAAGGATATTGAAGGTATGTGTGATTAGTGTTTTGATTGATCCAGAACTAATTAAAGTAGGGGATTCAGTGATTGATCCTTGCCAATCGGTCGCCTCAAAGCCTTTGGTTCGCCATTCATGTGTATAGGAGCTGGTGCCCAAACAATGTTTTACTTGTGCCCATACTGACGCGACTGAATCCCATTACCTGTTCTCTCTGTCAAGCGATACAGTTCCTCGTAGATGTGAATGTTTGCACAAAGATTTGCTTGAATTTTATGCAGATGGATGTTTCATCGAGTAGAACAATCTTCTTGTCATGGTTTATTTTCAGTCTTGATATCATTCTAATCTGATAAATCTTTCCCGAGCATTTATACATGCAATAAGTCGCCTGTGTGTGATTTTGCTGAGTGCCTCTCTTAATCAGTCGAAACCTAGTCTTCACTCACCATAGGATTCGCGCTCATCATTTGTGCTATACGGTATCTACTTAGCTCTTTTTCTTACACTACCGAATTTAATAAATTGGAAGTGTTGCGGCAAATTTTCATACTCTTTGCAAGCGATAGGATTCAGACTTACTGTGGTTTGCATGCATATAGGCAAATTCAACATCATGTTCGTCCCTGTCTCGAAGAAGCCCATCCTGACAGACATTGTCCAGAAAATGTTTCAACATAATGGTTTGAAGGTACCTGAGATTGTAACAGAAGATGATGCAGTTAATTACTTGCGGCAACTGCTCATAGATATAGGCCAAAGTCCTGTGTTGCTTGTGCTGGACGACATCTGGACTGACTCGCAATCCATAATCGAGAAATTTGTCTTCAAGAAGATAAAACATTACAAGATTGTGGTGACATCAAGATATGAATTTCCTCATGTTGATCTTGTGCATCACCTGAACCCATTGCCTTATGAGGAAGCCCTGGAGCTTTTTCGTCGATCTGTTACTGTCGATGGTAGAAGGTTGGTTGCGCCAGATGATGAGCTCTGGGATAAGGTATACTCTTGCTTGAGTGCATCTATGATAGGATTTTTTATAGTCATCAAAACTGAGTTTATTTTTTTCTTTAAAGAAAATGTTTAATAAAATCAACCTGCCTAAGATAGGCTTAGCATGTTACATCGAAGCTCTTTACCATGCACATAACCTATGCTGATTTTACTTTGATCTCTCTTTCATTAAAAAGAGGCCATGGTTTGTACTAATTACGATTCATATTAAAGTTCCCATAATTGTTCTCTGTTCTTTTTCCCTGTGGCAGATAGTGAAACGCTGTAAGGGATTGCCATTGGCTCTTACAGTCGTTGCCAAGTCTCTCCGAGGAAAGGATCGTTCGTTCTGGGAAACAAAGCTTCTTAATTTGTCCCGTTTGGGTTTGGACAGTGACATTCTAGATTGCCTCAGAAAGAGCTTGGATGACTTGGATGGTAACACTTCGATCAAGGAGCGTTTCATGGACCTTGGCTCATTTCCAGAGGATCGCAAGATCCCCGCCACTGCCCTTATTGATATGTGGGTGGAGTTGTACAGGCAAGATTTTGATGGGACATTTGCCATTAATGACCTCCATGAACTCGTTTACAGGAACCTAGCTGATCTTGTAATCACCGGGTATGGATCTGAAGTTTGTTTTGTTCTCTGATTCGAACTTTTCTAGTTTTCTACTGCTCTAAGAGTGCCTTATCAGATCGTAGTTGGCATGTGAGTAGTTTTTCCTTATACGTGACAGTTAGAACGCGTGTGTGAAATGGACAAAGGCATGATTAGATCTTTGCACCAAGATTGAGAGAGTAATTTATGCGCAACAAATTTCCTGTTTCCCCAAAAATAGGCAAACTAGATGTTTTGGATCCACACCACAATTACTCCACTTGACCTTTCAACTATAGTGCGTTCCGCATTTTGAAGGTCAAATGGATTTTACAAAGGCCTGTAAAGAACATCTTTACCTCCTGACTTGATTTCTTAAATGTGGGACGGATCAGATGTCTTTCTTTACCAGGAAATTGTTATCATCGAATGCCTTGCATTAAAACTTTAGCACAAGAAACTCCAGTGCAAATGCTTATATCGGAACTATTGCATACATACAGGAGAGATTCAAATGAGGACGAGGACAAATGTTACAGCAGCCCCTATGCTACGCAGCACGATCTGCTCAGAGAGTTTGCTATCATGGAGTGCAACCAGGGGGACGTAGAGAACAGAAAGAGACTCATTCTGGACTTAGCCAGAAATAATTTTCCCGATTGGTGGAGTAAGCAAAAGCAACTGACTCTTGGTGCTCGTCTAGTGTCCATCTCCACAGGTTGGAACTCTTCTCTCTCTCTCTCTCTCTCTCTCTCTCAATGACTTTTAGGGAAAAACTCAGTTTGTTGGTAGTTAAATTATCTTTAACCTTCTATGTTCATGATGCAGATGGAACATTCTCAACACCTTGGCCAGATCTTCAATTACCTGAAGCTGAGGTTCTTGTCTTGAACTTCGAGACCAACATTCAAACCAAAAGTTATGCTTTGCCGGACTTTATTGCGAAAGCAGATAAGCTCAAGGCTCTAATAGTAACAAATTACAATTTCTTTCTAGCTGAGCTAGGCAATTTCCATGTCGTTGGGCCCAGTTTAAGAAGGATCAGGCTCGAACATGTCACAATTTCTCTCCTAAGCATGGGAAAGCTACGCTTGCACAATCTGCAAAAGATATCATTTTTCAGGTGCAACATAGGGCAAGCTTCAACATCGAACAACGCCGAAATCTCCAATGCAATGCCAAACTTGGTGGAGCTTGACATCGATTATTGCAATGATCTTGTGACATTACCAGATGGCATTTGTGAGATAAAACCTTTGAAGAGGCTTAGCATCACAAAGTGCCATAATTTCTCTGCACTCCCTAAACAACTTGGGCAATTGACCTCCCTGGAAGTGGTTAGGCTTGATTCGTGCACAAATTTGTTGGAATTACCAAACTCAATTGGAATCCTCCAAAATTTGGTATCTCTCAATATATCTGATTGCCTGAGCCTAAGCACTTTGCCCAATCAAATTGGTCAACTGGATAATCTCAAGAGGATAAAGATGAAAGGATGTCTGAGATTGTCTGTGTTGCCACCGTCAATCGTGAGGTTGAGTAACCTAAAGAAGGTAATTTGTGACAAAAAAATGGAAGTCTTGTGGGAGGCTTTCAAGTACAGTCTCAGTAGCTTGAATATAATGGTATATGAAGAAGAGGCTAAGTTAGATTGGCTGAGTGATTAAGAAGAGGGAAGTCAACCAATGATCTCTCAACTTTTTCTATATGTTAGAGTGTTGTCTTTGAACTATTTTATTAATTGGTTTCTTTTTTGCTATTTGTTCTATTTATTTCCTATACTCTATGCTTTTTTTAAAAAAAGAAAATGACACAAGTGATTCCCGATATTTAATCTAATGTATAATATAATCTTTGGACTTTTAATTATCCTTAGACTGTAACCCAATGTTTGAATTTTCAATTTATTCAATGTGGTCCTTAAATTTTTAGTACATGGTTAAGTTTGTCTTTAGATTATATGAAAATATCCAATGTATGACATTAAATATTTTCATAGACTAACTTGAACATGGACTAAAAGCTTAGGAATCATATTGAATTAATTAAAAGATCAGAAATCATGTTGCATATTGTGCAAAAGTTCATGGATCATATCGAACAAATTAAAAATTAAAGAATCACATTACACGTTAGGTTGAAGTTTGATGGCTACTTATAACATTATCTCTTTTTTTGATGTGGATGGTTGACTGGACCAAATAATTGATGAGTAGTGCCAAATCATTTTTTTTGTTTGTTTCTGAGCCAGAATTTTTTTTCCTTTTTTTGTTCTTTCTATTTCTTTTCTTGCTTTCTTCCTCCTCCCCCTTCGTCTACCTCCAACAACGCCACTGCAAATCACAAATTGTGGTGCATTACCACCACGACCACTTCAGCATCTCCTTGTCTATCTCTTTTCCTCCGGCCACAAGATTCTTTCTATCTCACGAATCTGAAGTGCAAACTCAAATACGAGCCAATGCAACCTCGTAACTGAGGTTGTGGCGGCCATAAATCAGAGGTTGCAAGTGTTCGAGTGCGGCTTTGTTGTGGTGGTGGCTATCGGAGTGGTGCAACAGCAGACAATCGTGGCCGGTGGTGGCATTGCTTCGGCAATGGTGGTGGTGTTGGGGGAGACTGGTAGATGATAAAAGGAGGTAGGAGAGAGAGGAGCTTAGAGTAAAAATATGAGGCTTTTTTAGGTGTGGGTTATTTATTTATTTATTTATTATGTAAATTCCTCGACAGGAAATGACTTATAATTGTCCTCAAATTATTTTACAAAGTCCCCATCTCTATGTTAGTCATCCACTTAACTTGAGCCATCTAGGGGTGATCGGGTCCAGAGTGGATAGGGTCTAGACTTGGATCTTGCACCTGACCATGTTATAATCGGTTTTCCTTTTTTGAACCATGTACCTGATCCCGTTTGTATTAGACCATGTACCCGACCGACCCTTTTTTCCGATCTGATTCTAGAGTCAACCATGTTTTCATTGGAATATGTTTTGCAATCTTCCAATATCCTATATGACTTTAAATTTTATATTAATACGATAGAAAATAACGTAATCCTCCTAATTTGTATTGAAATATTAAGCACTTGTAATAAATAAATACATGAATTTTTTGACTAAATAAAAATTTGAGGATCCATAAGACTAATTATAATAAATAAAATCATAAGAAAAAGAATTAGCAACAAACATGGGTTTATATTAATCTTATTCATACAACTATTACATGAAGCTACTAATTTATGCAAGCATAACTCCTCTTACAAAAGAGAAATTAGGCGAGCCAATCCACGTGGTACGGCAACGAACACCATATGTCCATCAGACGGTGCGAGAGGGAGCCGATGAGAGAGGGAAGCAAGTGAGAAAGAGGAACGATAAAGGAGAAGTGCTGTGCATGTTTGAGAGAGCCAAAAGGAAAAATGCCATGTGATTGTGGGAGTAGGAATAGAAATAAGAGGAAAACATAGAGTTTTGGTCTATACTTACAAAACCAGTCTGGGAACCGGTTCCAAAACCGGTCAAGGAGGGTGGATGAACAATCGAACCCGGTTCCCGAATCGGTTTAAACTAGTTCCGAATTTTGGGAACCTATTCCCGGACCGATTTCAACGGAAACCGGTTCCCGACCCTATTTTCTAGGTGGATTGGTCCGGTTTCTGGGTATACCCAGTCTGATTGCACACCCCTAGAGCCATCTAATATGTCCCCACAACGTTTGGATGGACCATTTTGACTAGGAATAGTTGATTAATTTGGCAATTGTAAGGTTTTCGTAATTTATTCAATTATATAGGGTGGTGAAAGTAATATGTTCAATCAAATTTTAATTTTTATCCAATCATATTCTATATCTATTTTATAAATTATTATGCATGCTATGTATTACATGCAAATTTTGAAACCATACTTCCTCACTTACACGCCCTCACCGTAGCTTCCGAAAAGGTGGGGAATCGAACTTCTTATCTCTCCTTTCTCAAGTGAAAAAGGGTGGTTAGATAATCCCTAGTGATTAATAAAATTTTAATTTGGCTGGTCATGATGTTGGGTTACGTGGCCATGGCATGTAGATTGGAGAATAAAAGATGGGTCCTCGAAATTTACCATAAGTTCATTACTTGGATTCACTCATATACCGCACTAGCTTCTAAAGAAGGCATCTAACTAATTAGCTGATTATTAATGCGCCTCCACTTTTGTCAAGTGCCAGTAAATATCATGCTTGAATAAAACCTATATTGCTTCCCGCGGAAATCATTTGAAAGAAATTTATCGTCATTCGTGTGAACTTTTGACTATAGTATTGTTCCTTCTAGATGGATTGGACCGTCGTTGATTGGCTACTGGTGTGAAAAGAAGAAGAGAATATACGAAGAAGAAAACTGCGAAACTTCATGGCATGAGCCAATGAAGTTTCTGCGTAGGGTCCAACGTCAAGGCCATGTGCCTGAGGTCATCTTCTTGATGTAATCCGGCTTACGTTGGACACGCAGGGCTTAGCAGCACGTAACGTCATCATATCATACGCCTTAATTCATGGTTAATCCAATTCCAACTCTGAGTGGAAACTATCACTCAAAAAGAAAATTCTTATGCAATGATGAATCCACTTGAATGAAGCAAGGTCGAGGTAAAGAGGGATGTATGAATAATGCGTGGACTGGGATATCCAAAATTCAAAAAAATTTGCAACTTGCCAGACAAGTTTGAGATGAACCTCATTAAAACATCGGTTTTTGGTATTAACATTTTCAAAGATTCTTCATTCATAGGAGTTGGCAATTCCATAATCACCTTTCCCGTGTTCCCATCAACTTCTGTTCCCCTTTGATGCATCAAGATTCCTAAGAAATCGTCTATAGTTGCATAAAATGCACGTTTAAGAGGACCCATTCATGAAGCATGATTTGTCAACCTATTGTTTGAGCTTAATGAGATGATGTACTTAGATGCTACTCATACCTATATGAAGTCTCCAAGCATTTCAAGGTGCTTTTAACCAAGCACGCTTAATATTGTAGTATCAATTCTAAATGTTGTAATTACGTTAAAATGCACATATTGTGAATTAATTTATTTCACATAATTAAAGAACATGCCTTCCTATTTGGGGTGTGATTTAGTTTATTTTTATCCCAAACGATGCCTGCTAGGAGGAGCTCCTATGGGCTATTGCTCTATTGATCACTTGTTGTCATCATTATATTGGGCCATTACACAGCCAAACCGAATCAAGCCAAAAAGCTGACCGATTAATATGAAAGTCTAGGCCCGACGGATGCTCATATTCTCAATAAAAAATATTTTCAAAAGACTAACTACTTTCACAAAAACTAATTTCAGCTTTCTAAACACCTATACTAAATAAAATTGGCTAAAAAGGCATTCTATCGTCCAAGAAGATCTGCATGCCCGAATAAGCCGAGTAATAAAAATAGCTTCATCATTTCAAAATCTACATACATGTGTCACGGTCCGTGAATCCTCTCGTACTCGTGACGCTTGTGAGTGGTGCTTGGGCTTATCGGGTGAAGAGTGTTGAGGCAGAATGGTAGAACACAACTGGTCCGTGGGAGTGGCGTCAGGACGGTTGGTACTACGAGTTCTAGGATAGAAGGATTATCTCATTTAGGAGCTCTGAAGGCAAGGTAGACCTTCAGTGCACAAACTGGTTGAGAGTTGATGCCACTCTCCCGACGAGGCCATGACAGGCTGAAATCAGTTGTTGTACCTAAAGAGATCTGCTATCTCACTCGATGGACTAGACACTCGAGTGACGCTGGGCTTGGTAAGATCTCGCACGAAGAAGCATTCATCGTATTGTTTGCTGGAACAGCTATAGAAAGAAGGCTGGCCTGGCGAATTCCACTTGCCAGGCGCCCACGGGTCGTTCTGAGGCTAAGGAAACTCTCAACCCGTGACACATGGTATCAGCGCAGGAATCCCTCCAGTAAGTGAGTGAGTCGGAGAATCGAACTTCTCGCTCAAGTGTGGGTCGAACTGATAAGTAGTAGTGGTACCGGTCCTAATGGGTGGAAAGTGAATGGCCGAGGCAAAAGATGCTCAAACGAAGCTGGGCTCTATGCTCCTAGGATGGCTGGGTGCTAGGACGAATCGGTTCCTTGTTGAGCTAATAGGGAGTTGGAGAAGAACCGAATCCTTGCTGAATGGGGATAACGTTCCTTGATCGATCCGTGAATTTGAAGAAGAGGTATACTACCACATTTTCAACAAGGAAAGAACCTTCATCTGGTTTGATGGGGTCAAAGAAGCTGAGTAGGCGAAGATGGTGTTGCCAAAATATGTGGTTGGCGAAAAATGCCACACTTGCCAAAGAAAGCGTAGGTGACCGAGAGTGGCTGAGTAGCTGACATCAAAAGAGGCTACCAATGGAGGAAAACTTGTTTTGTTGGGCGAGTGTGACCATTCAATGTGAAATCCCAAAAGTGGCGCATCAATGGTTAAGGGACGCAAGGAAGCGATAGGACAGATCACAACGAGGACGTTGCGAACTTGAGTGGGGGAGAATGTCACGGTCTATGAATCCTCCCGTACTCGTGACACTTGTGAGTGGTGCTTGGGGTTATCAGGTGAAGAGTGTTGAGGCAGAAGGGTAGAACACAACTAGTCCGTGGGAGTGGCGTCAGGACAGTTGATGCTAAAAGTTCTAGGATAGAAGGATTATCTCACTTAGAAGTTCTGAAGGCGGGGTAGGCCTTCCGTGCACAAATTGGTCGAGAGTTGATGCCGCTTTCTCGATGAGGCCATGGCAGGCCAAAACCAGTTGTTGTGCCTAAAGAGATATGCTGTCTCACTCGATGCACTAGACGCCTGAGCGACGCTGGGCTTGGTAGGATCTCACACGAAGAAGCATTCATCGTATTGTTTGCTGGAACAGCTATAGAAAGAAGGCTGGCCATTCCACTCGCCAGGTGCCCACAGGTTGTTCCGAGGCCAAGGAAACTCTCGGCCCATGACACATGCATCATCAAATGAAAAATTAAAGGGATAAATGCATTGGAAGTCCTAAAATTTATCAAGAAAATGTAATTGAATCCTAAATTTTTTTAAAAGTGTAATTAAATCCTAGACTTATCAATAAAGTGCAATTGAGTAATAAAACTTTCAAAAAGTACAACTAAGTCTTAACTCTTGTTTAATTGGTTCAATCTAAGTCCTTCGTTGATTGCACTTTTGAAAATTTTAGGACTTAATTACTTTTGCGACATGTTTTAAGATTTGATTACGTTTTTTGAAAATTTTAGGATTCAATTATACTTGTGTAATAAGTTTTAGAATTTAATCATATTTTTGAAAATTTTAGGACTCAATTGTATTTTCACAATAAGTTTTACGACTTTCGATGTACCTATTATAAACTTTAAATTTATAGCCACTTGCACATACATATACATCAAGCTGAGATCCATGCCTTTATTTCATCATACAACATGTTGTCAAATTATATATTGTTATGTTGCCATCACATGAAAACCTGTAATCACATGATAAGTCATCAAAAGACATGCCATCAAATGACACAACATCACATTGCATGACGCTACTCACTTGACAAGTCGTCATATATGTATCATCGAACGAGCGCAATTACAATGACATATCATTACATGTTGCATATGCTACATCATAATCATGCAAATGCACATTAATGTTTTCAAAATGCACGAGTACATATGGCACACTAATTCATTTTCGAGGCATGACATGATGTAAACCTTTCGCTTCATCATGTCTCCTAATAAAGAAAGATCGTCTTCATGTTTTAGGAAATCAAACGAAGTGGAATTTAAAGGTTTCCATCTCCCTCTCGCGCCCTTTAGTAATTGAATGTTTTAAAGTTTGTAATCTTCGTATCCTATCCAATCGGAATATTATTCTACTCTTTATACCTCCGATTTTGTAATACAAATTGCTTTCGTGTTATTTATGAAATATACTCGAAATGCATCATTGAACAACTATTAGGAGAATTCACGTTGTGTTTACAATTAATATCAAATATCCACTTTTAATCTAAGAGCTCATTTGGTTGGTTAAAATGTTTGCAATTTTTAGTGGGATCTACCAAGTTCACTATAAAACCGATTGAAATCATGGTTGAAATATATTCTAGTGATGAAAATGAAATAATCCATTCATGAGACGGAACCGAGCACATACACACTTAACTAAACATGTGATCTGACTGCCATAAACGGGGATGAGAATTACCCAACCTAATATCATCAACTGGATGTACGTGTTGACAGCTTAGTGGAGCTCCACATCGACTATTGCAACGATTTTATGGCATTATCGGATGACATCTGTGAGATAAAACCTTTGAAGAGGCTTAGCATCACAAACTGCTATTATTTGTCCGCACTCCCTAAACAGATTGAGCAGCTGGTGTCCCTCGAAGTGGTCTGACTTAATTCTTGCACAAACTTGTCGTAGTTATCGAACTCGATTGGGACCCTCCAAAACTTGATGTCTATCAATATATCTGATTGCCTGAGCTTGAGCACATTGCCCAACCAAATTGGTCAACTGGTTAATCTCAAGAGCATGAACATGAGAGGATGTTTGAGGTTGTCTAAGCTGCCACAGTCAATCGTGAAGCTGAGGAACTTGAGGAAGGTGGTTTGTGACAAAGAAAAAGAAGTCCTGTGGCGCCTCTCAAGATCAGTCTTAATAGCTTGAATATAATAGCGTCTAAAGAAGAAGAGGCTAACTTAAATTGGCTGAACGATTAAGAAGAGGGTGATCAACCGATGATCTCTGAACTTTTTTTTCCACGTTAAATATTGTCTTTGAACTATATCTTTTACTATTTTCTTTTTTATAACTGTTTTTTGAATTTATTTCCTAGACTGTGCTGTGCACTTTTCTTTCTCTCTTTTTTTTTTTTTTTTTAATGTGAACGGCCGAGGCATTGCTGACTTGACCAAATAATTGATGAGTAGTGCCACATCATTTTTTTTAATGTTTTTGAGTCAGAATTTTTTTTCCTTCTATTTTTACTCCTTCGTCTAACACCAACAACGCGGCTGCAAATCATAAGCACCGCGTCCCTACCATCACCATTGTTGCCGACGCCTAACTCGCGGCTCCTTACAACCACGACCACTTGAGCATCGCCTTCCTCTCTCTCTGACCACAAGATTCTCTCAATCTCTCAAATTTGAAGTGCAAAATCAAATTCGAGCCACTGCAACCTCATATTTGAGGTGGTGGTTATTAAAATATGTCTCGAGTTTGAGCCAAATTCAAAATTATGAATATTCTGAATTAGAAATTTTTGTGGACGTTCGAAATTGAGAAATCCGAAGATCATCTCCCCAGAAATTACGAATCTGTATAGGGAGTTTAGCCTAAAATAGGAAAGTCCAAACGTCGACTTGGACTTGGATTTATAAAGAAATATCCGAAGTCAGCAAGATAAAAATAAAGCAAAGAGTCAAGCCTTTTAGGGTTTAACCGAATCATGCAGTTTTATTTCCGAGTAAAAAATGGTTTGTCTTCTTTTGCTGCCATATATATATATCGGTTTTTGTCGGTCCTTGTGGCCCATGATTGCTCTAGCCTCTAGGATGGTTTAGACCAGCTTCAGGGCCGTTTTAATGCCTAGAACGGGATAATTTTCTGCTGCCCATATCATTTTTAGTCTATGGACCTGAGTAGGTCCTTAAACTGCTCAAGGGGGAGTTACTCCCGTCTGAGGGGTCCCTCAGTGGGAATATAACCCAACTGGAGGGAGAACCTCCCTGGGGTGAGAGTCCCCGGTTGGGAGCCCCCGTATCCTCCTGGGAAGAGGAGAAAATAAACTCACCCCACTGCCCCTCCCGCCACCATAGTCCAGCGAAAGCTGGCTAAGGGAGGCGCACACCGGTGAGGACCGGGTTGGAGGCCACCGGCCACTCTCTACGGAGATTAGGACCGGCATGATCAATCTGTCCAATGAGTCCGGTGCGGGGATCTGGCACTACCAGACTCCCCGGTGGCGGCGGCGGCCGATAGCGGACGTCCAACCCATCTATGGTCGTGTGGAATACCCCGAACCGGTCCTAGACCATCTCTGTTGTTTGCTTATGTGATTTTTGCATCATTTAGCACTTTTTTTTTTTATTTATTTATTCATGTAGAGGTTCACTTTTACTCTAAATTCCAGCATTAATTGTATTTAATATTTGTGCGACAGTTATGATCTAATCTCTCTTTCGCAATGCATGTAAGCGGAGGATCGAAATAAGTATCGATTTCCATCGATATTGGTAAATTGTACAATATCTAGATTCCTTTTGTATTTCAACGTATAGTTTATACTTTATTCATAGTTATTTAATGGGGCTTATTGCTTATAAAAAAGGATTAAAAAAATAAAAAGATTAGAAAAGCATCTAGATTGCATCTAGGTGTTTCTTGCATTTATAGGATCAGTATAGTTTATTATTAGTTAATCTACTTGTGTTTAGCATCTGTCTTTTATCACTTAGATTAGGGAATTCATGCTTATATGTTAGTTTAATGCACGTCTTTTTAATACATAACTCGCAGGGATCCTGTCTTGGGCCCTTTTAGTAAGGCGGAGTATAGTGTTGCGTGATACGGCTTGTGCCATTTTCTTTTCCTGTACTTTACTTGCTCTACTGCTATTTTAATTAGTGGGCTCAAATCGACCTCCATCTTTCTACTAATATACTTCATATAGTAAATAATATTTGGCTGGCCTGTGAGTTGAGGGTCTTATTTGGACTATGTGAGCCACTTTACACCCTTATTTAAGACTAATTGAACACTTCATATCCTTATTTGAGAAAATTTTCACTTTTGAAACTTTTTTGAGAAAACTAATCTATTTCGGGCCTTTATTTGAAATTTTCCATAATGAATAAATTTGTTTAGAAATTGAGTTTTCATCATACAATTTTCTCAGGTGTGTTTTCTTGATTTGTTAGGGGAAATTACAAAAGAAGATTAGATTTTTACCTAAGTAAGTAAATGTTTTTAGAAATTTAATGGGGGCCATTAGCCAAAAAATGTCCAAATTGTTGCATGTCGGTGGGGTCAATAGCCCCCCGGTCCCTGGTTGGGATGGATTATAATGGACGCAAATGATATAATCCAGTTAACTTAATCACAACAAAAACAATTAAGCTTTTATGTCATACACGCTCAATTAGACATAGTCTAGGGTTCAATGTTGTACTGTGCCAGGCGTTAAGTGCCACTGGTACCAATTTTTGTTTTTTGCATTAAATTTTTAGTTCTTAGGACAATACAGCAATATGGTGTAAATTTAATGAAAACGGCACCATCAGATTTACCATGAAAAAAGGTTCTTGATTATAAGTTTATAACCTAAGTTGTCAAATTTTTTAAAAATCTTTTGCACCCCGATTTTTGTTATGTAGAATTTAGTTCCAATTTAAACATGATGTATTTATTGAACATATTAAATAAGTCAACACATATAACATTGTTAAACTAGGGTTAATGATTGTTGACTTGATATGATAACACAACTTCAAAGCCAGACAAAGTTAATGTATTTGGGAAAATGTTAAAGGTGTCCATCTCATAATCGCGTAAATTGTCAACCAGTTTGACATCATTAATAAGCGTATTATATTTAATTTTCACCCGTGTAACCTTAAGACCCATTCAATTAAATGAGTCATGTCGATCTGATTGATAACATGGCCCGCGTGGGCTTGTGAACTTTTTATATATATATATATATATTTTTTACTACGAATTACTGTCTTCTTTACTTGATTGCTTTTAAAAGAAATTTCCTATCTTTTGTGTGAACGTTGATTAGTTTATTCTTCCTTTTGGATCGATTGGACCATCGTTAATTGGCTACTGGTGTGAAAAGAAGAGAGAGAAACAATCGAACCGTGGATCTTCTGTGGATCGTTGATGTTCAGTTAAGAGTGTAACCTGAAGACGAGCAGCAAAGACTCTCACAAGGATGGGGACTACGTGCTCCATGGATGCGTTTTTAATTTTAATATATCGATATTCGTACATTTGACCCCAAATCTTTTTTTCTTTTCAATGGGAGGTAAGAATATCCTCTACTTGCTTTATATCCTAAGAACTCTGAAGTTCGAACAAGGCCCAAGATTGAGCCTTTTAATGACTTACTTAGGTCGAAAAACTTCATGGTATGAGCCGATGAAATTTATGCATAGGGTCCAAGCGGCTGCAGTCGTCTTCTAGATGTAATCCAGTTGCGTTGGACATGCAAGGCCTTGCAGAGCCGGGAATGTTGTGGCCTTCCGCAATCTACATCTCTTCTTAAAACTAGTGGAAATTGCAACAAGAAAAATGAATTCTTATGCAATGATGCATAGAATTCAAAGAAATTAAGTTATTGCAAGAGAGAAATATATGATCAATGCGGGGACCAAGATTCGCTAAATTTAAGAGGTAAACATTATTAGGCCTGGATGAGCTACCAAGAGAGGGGTGAATTGGTTTTTTTTTTTTTTTTTCAAAAAAAAAAAAAAAAACAGAGAACACAACCTAATTCTGTAAAATCAACCCCAATAAATATACACTTCTACACGCAAAATGAGCCAACAACATGAACAACGGGAATTAAAGAGTTTTAAGGAAAGAGAAATTGCAAATAAGATTTATAGAGGTTCAACTTGGATGTACCTACTCCTATCTTCTAACTCCAGCTACACAAATAGACTGATTTTCACTAGCTATGCTGAGAGTACAATTACCCTTATGTTACAAGTGTAGAACAAGATAATTATCCAAAAAATCACAAACCTATTGTATGATGGTTATATTAGTCTTAAACTTTTCAATTGTATCAATTTAGTCCTAAATTTTTTAAAATTTGCTAATTTACTTCTAAACTTTTCAATTTACTCCTAAACTTTTTTACGATTTGCTAATTTAGTCCTTTTAGTCAATTTTACTAAAAATCGGTAGATCAAGAAAATTGCACTAGTAGTTTCAAAAAGTTGACATGGCAGTCTAGTTAGCATCGACCAATGGCTGACCCTATCATGGAAAATGTTTGCAATTTTTTATATATTTTTCTGATTTTATTTTATTTTTATATTTTATTTTATTTTTCTTTCTTTTTTTTTTTCTTTAAATCTCCCTAACAAATCAAGAAAATACACTTGAGAAAATTATAGGACACAAATAAGTTTCTAAACAAATCAATTCATTATTACCTAGAGTTTTAACTTTTAAACATTAGTTATTGAAATAAATAGGTTCAGCTTAATACGCAATTAATGAGAAATTTTTCTCACCAGAAAAGTATGGGATAATAATATAAATGGTTCATGAATTTTGGCCCAATGTGTAAAGTGATCCATTAATTTTTATTTTATCCAATGTGATCTATGAATTTTAGCCAAATGTGCAATGTGGTCCATAGAATTTTTGGTACATGTTTAATTTAGTTTTTGAACCATATGAAAATATTCAATGTTGTTCTTCCATTAATTCAAAATCAATGAGAACATTAAATATTTTCATATAATTCAGGGACTAAATTGAA
This sequence comes from Eucalyptus caleyi, assembly GCA_014182885.2. NCBI lineage: Eukaryota > Viridiplantae > Streptophyta > Magnoliopsida > Myrtales > Myrtaceae > Eucalyptus > Eucalyptus caleyi. Next base: position 20,298,517 of record CM024474.2, read on the forward strand.
CATGTACCCATAATCCAAGGATCACATTGAACAAATTAAATTTCAATACTTTGCACAATGAGTCAAAGTTCTGGGAACATTTATGTCATTTTCCCAAAAAGTATTCTCCCTGCTCTTAACTATTGAGTTTGATTAATTTCATTGTAGACCTAGGAGATCATACTAAATTAAACGGTGTAGATTTTTGTGCGCGTGCATGCGCTCACATGTATCATAGACCTCTCATACTATAGGGTTCGGGCATAATTGAAGGTGGATGTCAAAGAACGAACCAAAGAATATAAACAAGTTTCTTTGTTTCTAGTTAAGCATATAAAAGGTACTTTAAAAAAAAAAAAAAATTACGCTAAATAAAAGTTATTATTCTAATTTTGAAAAGTTATGAGAATAGATGTGAATCTACATGTCGATATCTATATATTGTGAAAGTCTAATGTAATTAATTAGAAAAAGTTCAAGTCTGTGCACCATTGGGTTTAGGGTTTGCTTGTTTGAACTTAAAAACTAAAGAGTAATCTTTTACTTTCACCCCAAAATCTAAAACGTTATTCAAACTTCGAAAATTTATAGAAACTTTATATGTATATCTAGGTGTAAATATCTGTAAATTGTGAAAGTTTCATGTAAATAGGACTAAAAAAAGTCAAACTACATGCATCCCAAGATTTAAAATAAATTCATAAGTAAAAATTACCTCAGATGCACTTTTAAGTTAAATAAAAGTTAAAAGTTAGAGTTAACATAGACACGTTGGGAAATAATAATAAAAAAACTCGATCGCATTAAAGAGAAAATGAGGACAAATGGGAATGAAAAGGAAGAAGAAATATTTAATACATGTTCACATTCATTTTCTTGGGTCGCACCTAATTTAGGTTGTGAAGCTCAGTCTCTCCAGGTCTCTAAGAAATGTTTGTTAGTCTCGCAACCAACCTAAGTTGGGCTATGTTTCAAACACTACTATCTGCAAGCTATTGAGACTTTCCTTGAGAGGCCACCATGTGGTGGCTTTTTCTTGGTCACAAATCACCTTCCTTAAGCTCGTTAGCTTCATGATTTTTTTTTTTTTGGACAAAACGTTAGCTTCATGATGGATGGTGGCAATATAGACAACTTCATACATCCTCTCATGTTCATCCTCGTAAGACTAACCATTTGGCCGATTTGATCAGGCAAGGTGCTCAAGCTCAAGCAATTAGATATATCAAGAAATCTCAAGTTTTGAAGGCTTCCAATCGAGTCCGGTAAGTGCAACAAGTTCGTGCAGGAATTAAGTTTGACCACTTCGAGGGACGCCAATTGCCCAATTTGTTGAGGAAGAGTAGAGAAATTATAGCAGTTTGTGATGCTAAGCTTCCTTAAATGCTTTATCTGATAGATGCCATCTGGTAATGTCACAAGATTGTTGCAATACTCAATGTCAAGCTCCAATAAGTTTGGCATTGCATTAGAGATTTTGGTGTCATTCGACATTGAAACCTGATTGATTTCGCACATGCAAAAGGATATCTTTTGCAAACTGTGTAAGTGTAGGTTTCCCATGCTTGGTAAATGAACTATGATGCGTTCAAGCCTAATCCTCCTTAAATTGGATCCAATTACGTGTAAATTGCTCAGCTCGGCCGAAAAAAAGCTATAGTTTGTTACTATCAAGGTCTTGAGCTTATTTGCCTTCTCAATGAATGCAAGCAAAGCATAAGTTTTGGTTTGCATGTCAGTTGAGAAGTTTAAGACAGGGCCTTAGCTTCAGGCAATTCAAGATTTGGCCAGGGTGTTGAGAATGTTCCATCTGCATTGCGTGTAGAAGGAAGACCAACAAGTTGAATTTTGCCCTATAGGTAATTGAGAGAGAGGGAGAAAGAGAGACCAAGTTCCTAACCTGTGGAGATGGATACTAGACGAGCACCGAGAGGCTGCTGCTTTTGACTGGTCCACCAGTCTGGAAAACTATTTTCAGTCAACTCTAGAATAAGTCTCTCTCTCTTTTCCACTTCCCCCTGGTTGCACTCCATGATAGCCAGCTCTCTGAGCAGACCATATTGCATAGCATAGTGGCTGCTGTAAGATTTATCATCATCGTCACTTGAATTTCTCCTGTATGTATGCAATCAAATACTTTGATATAAGCATTTGCACTAGAGTATCTTGGGCCAAAATCTAGTGCCAGGCATTTGATGATACCAACTTAATAGCAAAAGAAGACAGAATCTTTCTCACTTTTGATGAATTAAGCCTGGAAGTTAGAAATGTTCTTCACCGGTCTTTGTATAAATCATTTGACCTTTCCGATGCAGATCACTCTATAGCTGAAGGTCAGGTGCAGTAACTGTGATGTGGGTTCAAAACATCTAGAATGCCCAATTTTGGGGAAACAGGATCGTTTGTAGCGCACCAGAAAAACTAGACTTCAGGAGTTAGTCATGGTTCATCAAAAACAAAGAAAAAAACACAAGTTATCCTCTCAATCTCGGTGCAAAGATCTCATCATGCCTTTGTCCATTTTACACATGCACCAGTCGCCCACCAGGAAAAACTAATCAGATGCCAACTAGAATTGGAAAGGTACTTTCAGAGCAGTAGAAAAATAGAGAAGTTGGAATAAGAGAACAAAATGAACTTTAGAGCCATACCTAGTGACTACGAGATTAGCTAGATTCCTATAAACGAGGTCATGGAGGTCCGCAATGGCGTGCACGCCATCAAAGTCTAGCTTATACAATTCCACCCACATATCAGTTAGGGCGGTGGCGGAGATCTTGCAATCCTCTGGAAACAAGCTGAGGTCCATGAAACGTTCCATGATTGAAGGGTCACCATCCAAGTTGTCCAAGTGCTTTTTGAGGCAATTTAGAATGTCAATGTCTGTGCTCAAACGGGAATGACCCTCAGACCATGCATTAAGCTTTTCTATCCCGAATGAACGATCCTTTCCTTGGAGAGACTTGGCAATGACTGTAAGAGCCCATGGCAATCCCTTACAGGATTTCACTATCTGCCACAAGGGAAAAAAGGAAACTATTATTGGATTTTGATAGGCATCATGATTAGTACAAAACGAGGCTTCTCTTTGATAAAAGAGAGACGAAAGTAAGGATAGGCTGGTTGATTTTATTAAACAACTTCATTGAAGGGAAAAAAAAAAAATGAAATGAGAGTTTCGATGACCATAAGAAGTCCTATAATGGATACACGCAAGAGAGAGTATACCTGATCCAAAAGCTTTTCATCTGGTGGATCCATGCTGCTATCATCAACAGTAACAGTTCGACGTAAAAGTTCCAGGGCATCGCCATGAGTCAGTGGGTTCAGCTGATGTACAGGACAATAATCAGGAAACTCATATCTTGAGGTCACCACAATCTTGTAGTCTTTTATCTTACTGAATTTGAATTTGTCAAGGAAAGATTGTGATTCGGTCCACACATTGTCAAGCACAAGCAACACAGGATTTTCTCCTATTTTCTGGAGGAGTAGCTGTAGGTATTGAACTGCATCATCTTCTGTTTCAATCACGAGTACCGCAAAACCGTTATGTTGAATCATTTTCTGGACAATGTCTCTCAGGTTGGGCTTCTTCACAGGGACGAACATAATGTTTCTGAATTTACCTATATGCAAACCACAGTTATTCTGACTCCCATCGGTTGCAAAGAGTGAACATTTGCCACGGCACTTTTAGTTTATTGTATTTGGTGGGATGAGAAACAGAGCTATAGATAGCAGAAATAATAAGTCCAAAGAAGGGGAGCTGATTAAGAAAAGCGCTCAGCAATCAAACAGAAGCAAGTTTTGCATATCTAAAATCTTGGGAAAAATCTGTGAGATTGGACATTATACCAAAACCGAAATGAAACAATGAGAAAAAGATTCTTTTAGTTGATGAAACATCCATCTGCATAAAGCCCAAGTAATTCTTTGTGCAAACATTCACAACTACAAGAGATTGTATTGCTTGACAGAGAGAACAGGTAATGGGATTCAATCATTCAAATATGTGCAAAAGTAGAACATTGTCGCTCCAATACACATAACTGGATTGCCAAAAGGCGATTTGAGGTGACCAATTGGAAAGGATCAATCAATAAATTCATCCCTACTTTAGTTAGTTCTGAATCAATCAAAACACTAATTACACATACCTTCAATGTCCACGTCATGACACAATTTCTTAACTAGAATGATCTTCCTGCACCCGGGTGGTGCAGTCAAGAATCACAGATACTCCCTCCTCGAGCAACTGCTCCTTGATCTTCCTAAAGGATTCCTCCACTTTTGACCCGACAATGAAATCCGGTGCCTCAGGGGCTGCGAGGTTGCCCCAAGCCCCAAGCCCACTCTGGAGAGAACTGCCACACGCTGTCAACTCCTTGACTTCTCTTATCTCCCATGATATCTCCCCGTTATTTCTCGCATCCAGCAGCTGGATGTAAATCTGGAACTCCCTTAGGACTTTTGCGTCAAACTCGGTCAGCTTGTTCGAGTGCATATATTTCTTGCACAAGTTGAGGGGTGGATCCTCAAGCACTTGTTGACTAGTCCTTTGCCCTCATCCATTAAGTCCTTGATTTCCCCCAACTCTTTCGGACGGTATAGTCGTTTGTTGAACTCGTGGATTTCAGTGATGATTGGATCTATTTTGATCAAGGTGGATTTGATCTTCTTGACCTGTGGACCAAACGCGGCACCGGTTCTCACTACGTCCTTAACCAGCGAAAACAGCTCGCTGAATGCCGTTCGCAGAGCAGCTTCTGCAAAATCAACTGGCATTACTGGTTCTTTCTTCATTCACAGACCAAGATTTGCAGAGGACGCTTTTCTCTGTTTTGTTTTTCCGGGTTTTTCACAGAGGCAAGAAGGAAGAGTAGCTTCTTGGTTTTTGAAGCAACAATGGAGAATTAGATGATCAAAAAGGCGAGAGAGATTCTTGAGTCACCAACGATGCTTCGAATAACTGAAACCCACGTCCCAAGACTTATAGGGGACACTTTTCTCTGCTTTGTTTCTCCCTCTTCCTGTCGGTCTCCAAGGATGCTTCGAACAACTGAAACCCACGTCCCAAGATTTGCAGACGACGCTTTTCCCTGTTTTGTTTTTCCGGGTTTTTCAGAGAGGCAAGAAGGAAGAGGAGCTTTTTGATCTCTGAAGGAACAACGGAGAATGAGATGAACCCAAAGGTGAGAGATTCTTAGGAAGAGCGACCATTGGAGGCCTCGCTCTGGTACTCCTTTAATTTATGATTTAGACGGAGAAGAACACCGGTTAGAGTGCTTGTTAAGACAGAGCTATGGGCACGTATTTTGTCCGAAGTCAAGCTCAGCGAGTTTCCCGAGCCGGTTTCGTCCAGCGTGTTTGGATAAGCGTGAATGAGCCATGCTTTTTCATTTTCCGATCATGAATGGATCATTTCATTTTTATTAAAGTGTACGTATCTCGGACCTTCTGACATAATATCCAACGAGATTCTGCTCCAATTTATTTCGCGTGTGCGACTCTATATTTGTCGCATTCCACCTCTTGCCCCTAATTTCATGTGTTTTTCTAATTTAGCTTACACATTAGAGGAGTGTTAAAATTTATTAAATTGCTTATTTATTGGATTATAAGCTTTTCATATGCATGTAGTCTCCCTCTATGCGAATATACTAGCAATAACCACTACTCCAATAGTATCTCAATCAAATTTTTGTTTTTTGGGCGAACGATCAACTATTTAAGATGAAGGGTTTTAGACATCTCATTGGATAATTGTTTGGATTGTTTTGGTAGTTATCTTTTATCAAATGACATATGCCCTCAATCTTCTTTCTCATGGTAGACTTATTGATAATAAGATCGTTAAAGTTGCGAATGATAACTATTCTATATCTCTATGTTTCGTTTTCTTTTTATTCCCGAAAACAGGTTTTGAACATAAATTTATTTGGTAACGTAATTTCAATTTGCAATTTTAGAAACAAATTTTATTTTAGAAATAAGTTGGAAATAAAAATGAAAAGTAAAAATTTTCCATTTTTCTATTTTTTGAAATAAAATAAGAAATAAAAGCTCTTCTTATTGTTTGCCTTCACTACCACCCACTTACCACTCACCAACTGTTGGTGCCCGCCACTTGCTGCCCATTGTCCGCCCACTAGCCTCCCAGGAGGGCGAAATTTTATTTATTTATCAAATAAATATATGTTTCGAGAACATAAATTTTATATTCTTATCATATATATATATATTTTGCTCACTAACTCGTCTAGGGAATAGAAATACAAAAAAATTTATTTCTGGCCACAAATTGATTTCTAGAACAAAATGATTATTATAAGTGCCCTAAAACTCCTAGTGAGACTATTGCCAAATTTTATGACAATGATGAGATTTCTCTTCCAAATCCTTCACTCTATTGACAACTGGTTGACAGTTTCATATATATTATTATTATTTGTCTTGACATTGCTTATATCATTCCCATTGTCGTTCAATTCATGATTGCGCCATATACAACTCACTTTGTTGCAATTATTAGGATTCATTGTTATGTGATGGGTGCCTTATTTCATGGCCTTCATTTTTCTCCTCATTTTACCCAAGTGTTGCGAGCATATTTTGATATTGATTGGGTCGGTGACCTTTTAGATTGTTGTTCCACTGTATGCTACTACTTCTTTCTAGATAAGTCACTAATTTCATGGCGTAGCAGGAAACAGATTGTAGTCACTCAATCTAATAAGGAAGCATTGTGTTCTTACTAATATGCCATCGAAATTACTGTATTTGTGATAATTATTAGATGGCGTGGGAGTCTGTCTCAATGGTGGAATACTGCAACAATCAAAGTGTTATTTAAATATGAGAATAATGATGCATTCCATGACCAAACAAAGCACATTAAAATAAATTGTCATTTCATATAATATCATGTACTTCGTGACCGTTTTCACTCATTGGATGATTGGAATATTGAAGTCTTCATGAAAGCACATCCACCCATTTTATTTGTTTTTTTGGTAACATTTCCTCCAAGCTCCAGGTGACTTTTTCTACATCACTTGAGATTAAGGGATGATAGAGATAGTTAGGAGATCCTCCATATTGTCGTTGATTTCCCATATTTAGAGGTGTTAATGGGTCATTGACCCATTTATATTTAAATGGGTTGTTAATGGGTCAAGTCTTATTTTTTAAAGCACCCATAATGGGTTTTAAAATTAAAGAGAGTGAGATATATGGGTCTTAAATGGGTCAGCTTTGCACCCATTTAAGACCTATTTATCAACCCATTTATTTTCATCCAAAGCCAAAGCCAAAACCTCACAATATCTCTCTTCTCTCTTTAACTTAACAATTTTTTTTAAAACCGAAATTATAATTATCTTTTGTTTTTAATTTTTTTTCCTTCTTTTTCCTCCGGTCGCCGGCACGGCAATGGCTAGCGACTGGCCAGGCGAGCCTCGAGCTCGCCGGATTTGGCAATGCCGCCGACGTCTGGTGAGCTCAAGCTTGAGGCTCGCTAGATTGGTGAGGCTTGAGCCTCGCTTGATGCCGACGAGCCTCGAGCTCGCCAGATCTGGCGAGGCGGAGGCCTCGAGCTTGCCAGCTATGGTGAGGTGGAGGCCTTGCCAAAGTTCGACGAGGCTTGAGCTTCGCCGATCTGGTGAGACTCGAGCTCATTGGCATCGGGCGAGGCTCGAGCCTCACTGGCGTCGGGCGATGTCATGCTTGCTGGATCTGGAGAGCCTCGAGCTCGTCGGCGTCGGTAAGCTGGGCGAGCTCGAGGCTCGCCTGTGGTTGGCCGCCGGCCGTCGTCGTGGCCGGCCACCGACCATCATCGTGGCCGGCGGCCGGCCAAAGAAGAAGAAGAAGAAAAAAAGAAAAATTATATTTAAAAATAAAATAAAAATAATTAAAATTGATTTTTTAAAATAATTATTTTAAAAATTATAAAAATTTTCCATTAAATTTGTGTTGTATAAATTTATTTTAGCAATACCATTTTTTAAAATACATATATATATAATTAAGTTTAGTTAAATGGGTTGGGTATGGGTCAAAATTTTTGCATTGCAATAAACGGGTTAAATGGGTTGATTTGGGTCGGACCATTTATGACCCGACCCAAACCTAACCCGACCCACCCGTTTAATGGGTCTACCCATATCTTACAAAATTGTGCATTTATCTCCTTTAATTATTTATGCATATCCTTGACTGATCATAATTAAGTATGATTAATATTGTAATATAATGTTACCTTATAAAGCCTATGAATGCTTCATGTACTCATCATTATGCAATGCATATTCTAACCTTGATGTAACAACCAAACTTTACTCTTGTTTATTTCGGATGTCCAGTCCCCGCTCAGCAAATTCCATGTATCGTGACTAATCCGACTTACACAATCCGAATTACACGTGAGAAGAAACCGGGAGAGTTTGTGACTTGACGTGGACATTGAAGGTATTTGTGACTTGCGTTTTGATGGATCCAGAGCTAATTAAAGTTAGCAATTTACGTATATAAGAGCTGTTGCCTGAATAATGTTCCACTTTTGCACATATTTGAATGATTGAATCCCATTGCCTCTTGTAGATGTGAATGTTTGCACAAAGAACTGCTTGGATTTTATACAGATGGAATCAAGTAAAAGATACTTTTTCTCATCATTAAATATATGGGCGTCATGTCCAATCTGATAGATCTTTCCCAAGCTTTTTGATATGCAATAACTCGCCTCTGTTTGGTTGCACTGAGCGCCTTTCCTAATAAGGTGAACGCTCCTCTTCACACGAGGTAGGCTTTTACACTTATTACTTGTGCTATATGGTATCTACTTAGCTCTGTTTCTTATCCTACCGAATTCAATATACTAGAAGTGTAGTGGATAATTTTCATACTCTTTGCAAGCGTTAGATGTCTGACTTACTGTTGTTTGATATAGGCAAATTTCACAACAATATCATGTTCATCCGTGTCTCGAAGTAGCTCAACCTCACAGACATTGTCCAGAAAATGATTCAACATAAGAATTTCCGGGTACCCACAATTGAAACAGAAGATTGTGCAGTTCAGTACTTGCAGCAACTGCTTGAAAAAATAGGACAAAATCCTGTGTTGTTTGTGCTGGATGATGTCTGGACCGAATCAAAATCGTTCCTCGATAAATTTGTTTTCAAGAAGATCAAAGATTACAAGATTGTGGTGACATCAAGATATGAGTTTCCTGATGTTGATTTTGTGCATCACCTGAACCCACTGAATAAGGGTGATGCCCTGCAACTTTTCAATCGATCTGTTACAATTACCGATAGAAGCATGTTTGTACATGATGATCTCTTGGAGCAGGTATGCTCTTGCTTGCATGCATCCATTCATGGATTTCTTGTGGTCATAGAAATTCTGAGTTAATCTTTTTCTTCAAAGAAAATGTTTAACAAAATCAACCTGCCTATCCTTACTTTCATCTCTCTTTCATCAAAGAAAGGCCTTGGTTTGTACTAATTTTTTCCCCCGTGGCAGGTGGCGAATCACTGTAAGGGATTGCCATTGGCTATTGCAGTCGTTGCCAGTCTCTCCGAGGAAAGGATCCTTCATTCTGGGAAACAAAGCTTCTTGATTGGTCTGAAAGATGTTCCCTTTTGGATTCAGACGGTGACGTACAAGATTGCCTAAGAAAGAGCTTGGATGACTTGGATGGTGAAATCAAGGAACGTTTCTTGGACCTCGGCTCGTTTCCGGAGGCTCGCAAGATTCCCGCCACTGCCCTTATTGATATGTGGGTGGAATTGTACAAGTTGATTTCAGCGGAGTGCGTGCCATTGCTGACCTCAATAAACTTGTTTACAGGAACCTAGCTGATCTCGTAGTCACCGGGTATGGCTCTGATGAAGTTTGTTTTGTTCTCTCATTCTAACTTTTCTAGTTGCTACTGCTCTAAGTGTACCTCATTAGATTATAGTTGGCGTATGATTAGTTTTTCCTGATATGTGATGGTTTAAAGCGTATGTGAAATGGACAAAGGCGTGATTAGATCTTTGTGCCAAGATTGAGAGTAATTTATGCACAACCAACTTTCCGTTTCCAGAAAAATGGGCTTACTAGATATTTTGAATCCACACCACAATTACTGCACCTGACCTTCAGCCATAGTCTGTTCCGCATTGTAAAGTTCAAATGCATTATACAGAGGCCTGTAAAGAACATCTCTATCTCCTGATTCAATTTCTCAAACGTGGCAAGGATCAGATGTCTTTCTTTGCTAGTAAATTGATATCATCAAATGCCTTGCATTAGATTTTAGCACAAGAAATTGGAGTGCAAATGCTTATATCCGAGTGTTTGATTGCATACATACAGGAAAGATTCAAACGAGGTTGACGACAAAAGTTACAGTAGCTACTATGCTATGCAGCACGATCTTCTCAGAGAGCAGGCTATCTTGGAGTGCAAACGGGGGAATTAGAGAAAAGAGAGACTTATTTTGGACTTGACTGGAAATAGTTTTCCGAATTGGTGGAGCAAGCAAAATCAACCAACTCTCGATGCTCGTCTAGTGTCCATCTCCACAGGTTGAGAACTCTCTCTCCCTCTCTATCTCTTTCTTAATGACCTATACGGAAAAATTCTGTAGGTCGGTAGTTAATTTAACTTTTAACCTTCAATGCAGATAATTCATTGAGAAAGCTGTAACATCCCGGGCCCCACTATATAATATTGTCTGCTTTGGGTCACCCGCCCTAGTGCGGACAAATCGTCATCCTAGCCACGGTCTTTCCCCTCACGGTTTTAAAACGCGTTACACAAATTAGATGGACCAAAGCCTTATAAGCTGACCAAGACCTCCCTCCCTAGGCGATGTGGGACAAGAGAAGAGAGGGACCCCTTCCTTGCGCATGTCCAAAGACCGTCGCTTGGGCCGTCATACTCTCCACCTCTTAACAGAACAGCGTCCTCGCTGTGGCCCCACGGGCGTCAGAGCCAACTCCCGACCGTGTGTGGGGCCACAGAAAGAATGCATGCTGTTCTGACGCCCGTGGGGCCACAGCGAGGATGTTGTTCTGTTAAGAGGTGGAGAGTGTGACAGCCTTCTCTCTTATCCCACATCGCCTAGGGAGGGAGGTCTTGGTTAGCTTATAAGGCTTGGTCCCTCTAATATGTGTAATGCGTTTTAAAGCTGTGAGAGAAAAGACCATAGCTGAAATGGCGGTTCGTCCGTGCCAGGGCGGATGGCCCAAAGCGGACAATATTACACGGTGTGGCCCAGGATGTTAGACCATGGCTGGGATGGCGGTTCGTCCGCGCCAGGGTGGGTGACCCAAAGCGAATAAATATTACACAGTGGGGCCTGGGATGTTACAAAAGTAGATAAGCTCAAGGCTTTGATACTAACAAACTATAGTGGGATGTTACAAAAGTAGATAAGCTCACAAAAGTAGATAAGCTCAAGGCTTTGATACTAACAAACTATAGTGGGATGTTACAAAAGTAGATAAGCTCACAAAAGTAGATAAGCTCAAGGCTTTGATACTAACAAACTATAGTTTCTCTGAGGATGAGGCTTGCAAAAGATATCCTTTTTCACGTGCAACATTAGTCAAGCTTCAACATCAGATGAATGACGACAAAATCTCCGATGCAATACCAAACTTAGTGAGCTCCACATCGACTATTGCAACCGGATGACATTTGTGAAATAAAACTTCTGAAGATGGTTCCTTTCGTAAGCATGGGACAGATGACGACAAAATCTCCCGATGCAATACCAAACTTAGTGAGCTCCACATCGACTATTGCAACCGGATGACATTTGTGAAATAAAACTTCTGAAGATGGCTCCTTTCGTAAGCATGAGATAGCTACGCCTACACTATTTGCAAAAGATATCCTTTTTCATGTGCAACATCAGTCAAGCTTCAACATCAAATGATGACAAAATCTCTGATGCAATACCAAACTTAGTGAGCTCCACATCGACTATTGCAACCAGATGACATTTGTGAAATAAAACTTTTGAAGAAGCTTAGCATCACAAATTGCCATAATTTATCTGCACTCCCTGAACAGATTGGGCAGTTGGCGTCCCTTGAAGTGGTCAAGGCTTAATTCCTGCACAAACTTGTTGCGGGACTCAATTAGAACCCTCCAAAAATTGATATCTCTCAATATATCTGATTGTCAAAGCTTGAGCACCTTGCTTGATCAAATTGGTCAACTGGTTAATCTCAAGAGCATGAACATGAGAGGATGTCTGAGGTTGTCTAAGCTACCACAGTTGATCATGAGGCTGAGGAATCTGAGGAAGGTGGTCTGTGACAAAGAAAAAGAAGGCTTGTGGCGCCTCTCAAGAGCAGTCTCAATAGCTTGAACATAATAGCATCCGAAGAAGAGGCTAACTTAAATTGGCTGAACGATTAAGAAGAGGGCCATCAATTGATGATCTCTGAAATTTTTTTCCACATTAAATATTGTTTTTGAACTATATTTTTACTATTTTTTTCTTTGCTGTTTGTTGAATTTATTTCCTGGACTGTGCACCTTTTTTTTTTAATAATTATGTGAACGGCCGAGGTATTTCTGACTGGGCCAAATAATTGATGAGTAGTGCCACATCATTTTTTTTTAAAAAAATTTCCAGAATTTTTTTTCCTTCTATTTTTTCTCCTTCGTCTAACAACGCGGCTGCAAACCATGACCACCGCGTCCCTACCATACCGTTGTTGCCGACGCCTACGTCGCGGCTCCTTACCATCACCACCACTTCAGCATCGCCTTCTCTCTCTCTCTCTCTCTCTCTCTCCACAAGATACTCTCTATCTCAAATCCAAAGTGCAAACTCAGATTCAAAAGCCACTGCAACCTCGCATTTGAGGTCGTGGCGGCCTTAAACCGGAGGTTGCGACCTCGAATCTAGGGTTACGAGCCTCAGATCTGATGAATGAGAGAGAGAGAGAGAGAGGTGCTTGGAATGCCATTTGAGCGAAGCTTTTTATGGTGTTTGAGCGCGGCTTTGGTGTTGTGGCAGCTGTCTGAGTGGCGCAGCGGCAAACAACTGTTGTTCAGTGGTGACGTTGCTTCGGCCATGGTGGTGCTGCGTTTCTTTTCGTGAGAGGTGAGGAGAAGGGATGATGCCACATGAAAAACACGGTATACAAGTTAACGGCAAGTTAACGGCATAAGGTTTTCGACCAAAAAAAAAAAAAAAAAAAACGGCATAAGGTTCTCGTCAATTGGCTGGCGGTGTCAAATTTTAAGGGAAAATATAAATTGAACCAATTTTCAAAAGTTCAACATTAGTATGAATAAGAAAATGTTTAAGAACGATATTAAATATTGAGAAAAAGTTTAAAATCACTGTGTGGTTACTCTTGATTGGGAAATATTTCTTAAAGACCCAGAGAGATTGAGTTTCGCAATCAGTAATGGCCCATGAAAATGAATATGAACACATAAAACATTGCTTCTTTTATTATTCCCATTTCTCTTCTTTTGCTCTTTAATACAATCTGCCTTACCTTTTACGAGAAAGTCTAAATTACCTTTTTCTTTTGACTTATTTTTTAATTTAAAATTTTTCTCAAAGTGATTTTTTCTTTCAACTTTTTCCCTATTTTTTTTTTCAAATCTTGCGACAAGTGCAATTTTTTTTTTTTTTTTGTGGGAAAAAGACACTAAAAATGTCATGACTTTGTATGATGTTTTTTAATGTCAAAATTTTTTAAGTTATCATTTGAGTGCCATTTTTATAAAAAGACAACCATTTTTATAAAAAGACAATCACTTTAATGCTATCGTCAATTTGTGTCTAGAAAATCTAATGTGGCAATTTTTGAACATAAATCTATCCAACGTGGCTCATGGACAAAGTGAGTAAATATAATAGTTATTAAACAACAACGATTAAAAAAATTTGTTTGCCCCAAATTAAGGAATTGGGGCTGAATCACAAATATTTAGACCATAGCCCTAAATTTAGGAATTGTGGCAAGGAGAAAGAAGGCAACCATAAACAAAAGAAGCTGAGAAGGCTATTTTCGTTACCTAAGCCTTGCTTCCGAAAATCCTAACCTTTACGTAAAAGAAACGAATATTTTCTCGAAGAAGAGAGAGAATTTGAATATTTTCTTCAAATCGAAACCATTTCTTCAGATCAAAGAGGAGAACCAATAGCAAATCAACTTTTCTTCTCTCATCTAAGACGACAACTCCAACTGCAAAGAGAAAAGCAATGTCCGTTGAGTTTTTTCAAGGCTCGGAATTGCCCTCATTTTCTCGAAGGGGAGAGATTGAGGGGAAATGCCAGAAATTTATGGGCTCATGGCATGCGAAGCGCCTTCTCCTGGTTGCGATAGTGTCACCACCTCTAGCAGTAGGAGCTCTTGTAAAGATGAAGGGCAAATTGAACCGATCAAGAAGAGAGAGAAAGCGGTGATGTTTATTCTTTTCTTCATTTTAGTAAAGAAGATGAAGAGCAAGAAGAAGAAGGACAAGAGAAGGCAATTTGGTAAGTTAGTTAAATAATTGCCAGGTCATCTTGTTGTTTGTCCGTGTTGGAGCTCAATTTATATAAAAAAAAAAAAACAAATCAGCGTTGGTATTAAGATTCTCTTTAAAAAATTAGGAATAAGTGCATTGGAAATCCTAAAATTTATCATGAAAATGCAATTAAGTCCTAAAACTTTTAAAAGTACAATTAATTCCTAAAATTTGTCACAAAGTGCAATTAAGTCCTAAATCTTTCAAAAGTGCAATCAAGTTCTAAAACTTATCAAAGTGATTTAATTTAAGTCCTTCCATTGATTGCATTTTTTGAAAGTTTTAGGACTTGATTGCACTTTCGAGACAAGTTTTAGGACTTTATTGAACATTTTGAAAGTTTTATGCCTTGACTGAACTTTCATGACAAGTTTTAGAACTTAATTGCACTTTTTGAAAATTTTAGGACTCAATTGCTTTTTCATGATAAGTTTTAGGACTTCTAATACACTTATCCCAAAATATTATAGAGGATGAATCGCTGGAATTTATCGGCAGAGGCGCCTAAGTGATTGTTTTTACTAATGTGAAGTCAAGTAATCGCTCGAAAGATTTTGATACTAAATTGAGGGTTATACCAAAGTTATTGTATTTATTATCCATTTTCTTAATCTTAAATATATGAAAGTTTACCATTTCCAAATGCTAACACTTAGATTTAGATATGATTTTTTGATAAATCTTCAATTAAAATAAAGAAACCCTAAACCTAATGATGCACACACCTTCACCTTTTTAACCCTGTGCACATAAAACTTTCACGACATATGGGTATTGACAAATAGATTTGCATATATTCGCAAAACTTTGTAAAATTTGAATAATTTTTATAGCATAAAAGTACAAGTTAAAAATACTTCCAGTTTATGCTAGTTGGAAGTAAAGTACTGGCTATTTTCTTTGGTTCAATCTTCGACACCAGCCACCAATTGAGCTCGAACCCCCTAGGATGAAAAGTCCATAATACATGCACGCATTAGACTTGTGAAAATGAATCACACATCCGTTTCTTGACTCATATTTGATGGGTTGGATTATTATACGAGTTAGTTATATTTAGTAAATAGGCCGTGTCCCACATGTATGTTGGTGGACCAACCAATCATATTTTCTTTAATATTTTCAAGTCAGGATTTTTTTTTTCTTTTGATTTTTTCTTCTTCCCATATATTTATTTCTTCCTTTCTTCTTCTTCTTCCTCCTCCTTCTACCACCAACAATGCAGCTGCAAACCATAACCACCGCGTCCCTACCATCATAATCATCGCGATGCCTAAGTTGCAGCGCCTTACCACCACGGACCACTTCAGCATCGCCTTTTCTCTATCTCTTGTTTCTGAGGTGCAAACTCAGATCTGGGCCACTGAAACCTAATGTTTGAGGTCATGGCGACCTTAAATTGGAGGTCGCCAACTCGAATATGAAGTAACGGGCTTCAGATCTGATGAGAGAGGGGTGTGCCTGATATGTCATTTGAGCAAAGCTTGTGGTGGTGTTCGTGCACGGCTTTGGTGCGGTGGTGGCTGTTTGAGAGGCGTAGCCGTGGACAATCGTTGCCAGTGGTGGTAGTTTTGGCAATAGGGGCTTCGGCAATGTTGTTGCTGCGGCGGTTTTGGCAATAGGGGCTTCGGCAACGGTGGTGCTGCGTTCCTTTTTACGGTGAGAGGGAAAGAGAGGAGAAGGATGCTACGTGGAAAACACGGTATCCAAGTCGACGTCAAGTCAATGGTGTAATATTATGTTAGTGGGCCCCAAAGAAGTAACTGAAAAAGAAACCGAAAGGTTATTAAAGCAAAAAGGAGAGGGGGAGGGTTCGGTTAAATAGAAGCTGAGGGGTCCTCGACCAAAAAGAAAAGAAAGAAGAAGAAGAAGAAGAAGAAGAAGAAGAAGAAGAAGAAGAAGAAAAGGGAAGAAAGGAAAATGGGTTTTGGCACGTGCACGCCTCGGATGCCTCGTCAAGCCAACTCAACTCCATAACGCCGCACTTGGTAAGAGATCAAGCCCCTCGTTCGTCCGATTGAAGTAATTTTTGGATTTAAGACTCAAATTCGGAATTTTTGGAAAATCGAGCGGCGAAGTCTAATTTTGGAGTCGTTGAGCCACGAAGTTTTGTAAGAATGGTATTTTAGGGTGTTGTGGAACCGTGGGATTTTACGGATCGTGAGAGCTTATGGTTTGTCCGAAACAAAATTTCAAATTTCAAAGTTTCCCGCGCGCAGTGAACAGCACGCATCCAGCAGCTTCGGGTCCATATTTTGTCATTTTTCGGCTTGATTTTGGGACGGTCAAGTTGGGTTTCTTGTACTATGTGTCAAGGGCTCTCTATTGACTATATGTACGTTCGGATTGGAGTTCGGAAGAGAAAGTTAAGGCGCAATCAAGTTTTGCACTTAAATTTCGTGTTGCGAATGGCTTGAACAATCGCTTTGGTTATGCGATTTGTTAGCGCGTAGAAGTCATTTTGTTAGAGTTAAGGCGTAATTTAGTTGTTTCGTAGTGGAGACAGAGTTTTATTAGATTTTAACATTTTTCTCGGTTATTTGATAAGACCTTGAGTTCGACGATACGAGTATCGTTCGTCATTTGGTCGTCGACGACGAGGTGAGTGGTGCTATATCTTCTTTGGTTTTATAGAATCATGTCTTGAAGTATGTATGTATATATATATTGAATCGAGAAGAGCATTTTTATTGCATAAAGCAAGATCGAGCAATTGCTACTCTTTGGTTGATTGTAAATTTTTGAAAAACATGTTATACAAGGTTTGTGGAGAAATATATATGAAATTGCTTTGCGACTGATTTATGGAAAGATTTATGATGAATTAAGAAACGGATATGAAATGGATGATGGGCTATGTTGCAAAATGTTACTTGTTTGGTTTAAGATATTGATTTTTGGATTGGATTTCTAGTATTGGAGAATGGTTATTTATGCTCAATATGACTGTGAACCCAGTGAGGGGTTTTTGGGGTATGCATACCAGGTTTAGGATATCCTTCTGGGCCAGCCACCGGCTTTGTAGGTGGAGACCTTGCCAAGAAGAGAATCTTGGTCGCCTTGTCACAAGGCGTTGTGTCGTGACCATGGTTAGTTATTGAGCGAAAGATTGATCAATGGATAGACTATTGATATGTGTTTTTGATGGAGATTATTCAATGGATTCGACCATTGATACTTGACTTTTGATGGTGATTTAAATGAGTCTTCCATATTGGTATAAAGCTTTGATGATGAGAAATAACTTTTATATGATTCGATATGTATTTTATATATTGAATTGGCATTATGAAATTTGGTATTGGTTTGTATACATGCATAGGGGTTGTTCGATCTACTTAGAAGATATGTACTACTAACTAAGCTGTGGTTGCTCATCTCACTCCTCCTTTGATCTTTTCAGGTTCCTCGGTTAGTAGCGAATAGAGCGAGAGCACCGTCGGTAGGAAACTTTTGGGGAGTGCTATTTTGTTTTTGGTATGGTTTAAGGAAGTGGTGCAATGATCCTTAATAGTGGTTGGATCGTTTGAGTTTTAAACATATATTTCTTTTCTCCTTTTGGTGGATTATAGAAACTCTGATGTTGCAACCAATTTGTTGGTTTATCTGATATATATATATATATATAGTTTGTTGGTTGTGTTTGAGGCTGCGTCCTTTGTAAAGAAGGACGGCCGTGTCATCCCCATTCTTTGTAGTTTTGGGGTGTGACATAATTTGGTATCAGAGCCTAAGTTTTGATCTTTTTAGTGTAGTTATGGGACGTTGTGAGGTTGTGTGATAGATTTTATTTTTTACGTTAGTCTTCTAGATTCTAAGGTGTAGTTTTATTCTTGCATTCAGGTGATCATGAGTACCGACTCTGAGACAATTGCCTCACTTCGTAGGAGTCACAAAGGCAAACGAATCGCTACCCCTAAGGCTAGAGACATGCCTCGAGCTTCTCGAGGTGCGTCTTTGAGAAGGAGACTTGAGGACCGCTATGATAGGAGTCCTGACTTGCGCAAAGTCAGAGAAGAGGATTAAGAACCAACCTGTTCAACTGAATTTGAACAAGCAATGATCCATTGGTATCGCCAAGCAAAAAAATTAACTTGAGATGGAGTGACTGGTTCAGGCACTTTTGCCCATTTTAGAAAGGCGAAACCACCCACTTTTGATGGGAAAGCTGATCCTCTCGCAGCTGAGCATTGGATTAAAAAGATTGATGGTATCTTTGAAGCTGAAGAGGTTCCCGAGGATCGGAAAGTTAAATTCGCCACCTAATACCTGGAAGGTGAAGCAGAGTTTTGGTGGGATGGAATGAAGCCAAGTCTTGGAGGTAGGGATGTTATTATATCCTGGGAGGACTTTAAAAAGGCGTTCAATGCTCAATTCTTTCCAAAGTCATTCCAGGCAAAGATGAAGGGTGACTTTGTACATGTATCTCAGGGTGACTCCACAGTTTTGGAGTATTCAGTCCACTTTAATCAATTGAGTAGATTTGCGGAGCACTTAGTAGCAAATGAGGAAGATAAGGCCGACCATTTCCTAGGAGGGCTCCGACCTGAAATTAATTCTGCACTTGCACCTTTCGTATTAACAACTTATAAGGATGTGCTAGAACGAGCAATTAAGGTGGAACAAAGCATTCTGAAGCACGGCACACAAGGAGCGCCTTAGCCCAAAAGGTTTAAGCCCACAAATGTGCAAGGTAGCCATACTGATGGTAGTGGAAGGCGAAGAGGCTTCAGTTGGCCAGGACAGTTCAAAAATCCAAGTAACCAGGGTCCTTGTAATATATGTGGAAATTATCATCACGGTGAGTGTCATCGGAAAACTGGAGTATGCTTCTCATGTGGGAAAGCAGGGCACATGCTGCGAGATTGTCCTACACGAAGGAATCCTCCTATTGGCAATAGATCATGTAATCTATGTGGACGACAAGGGCACCTAGCACACCAATTTTTCAGGCGGAGGAATACCCCTTTCGTTGGTAGGCCCCAAGAGAACCAACAAAGACAAAGTACAAATGAGAAAGTTTTTGCGATGACAAAGGAGGATGCGGCAGCATCTAACGCAGTTGTTGTAGGTAATATTTCTATTGCCTCGCATTCTGCTTATGCACTATTTGATCCTGGTGCTACGCACTCCTTCATTTCAACTGAATTTGCGAAGAAGCTTGATGTGTTGCCTGACCCTCTTGAATGTGAATTGTGTGTTGATACTCCTACTGGCGATTTCTTAGTTGGTCATCATGTGTTCAAGAGATGTGTGATTCGGATTAACAATGTTGAAATGCCTGTGGATCTAGTGGAGTTAAATATTCGAGATTTCGATGTTATTATAGGGATGGATTGGTTATCTACCTATTGTGCTATTGTTGACTGTTTTCAAAGAAAGTGATATTTAGACTTTCAAATCAACCCGAATTCTCTTTTTCGGGAAGTTGTCAAAACACTTCTCCAAGGTTGATCTCGGCTTTGCAAGCGAGGAAACTTTTGAGAAAATGTTGTTGTGGTTATTTAGCTTGTGTAAAAGACACAAGTAAGGTTGTAATAAAGTTGAAAGATGTTCCTGTTGTTAGAGAGTTTCCAAGTGTATTTCCTGAGGATTTACCAGGCTTGCCTCTTGATAGAGAAATTGAGTTTTGTATCAAATTGATGCCCGGTACAGCACCAATCTCTAAGGCACCATATCGAATAGCACCCACTGAATTGAAAGAATTGAAAACACAACTACAAGAGCTTTTGGATAAGGGTTCCATCAGACCCAGTGTTTCACCTTGGGGAGCTCCTGTTCTATTTGTGAAAAAGAAGGATGGTAGTATGCGGCTTTGTATAGATTATTGAGAGCTTAACAAGGTAACAATAAAAAACAAATATCCTTTGCCCCGGATTGAGGATTTATTTGATCAACTTCAGGGAGCTCAGGTATTTTCCAAGATCGACCTTCGTTATGGGTATCATCAGTTGAAGATAAAGATAGATGATGTACCTAAAACTGCTTTTAGAATAAGGTATGGCCATTATGAATTTCTCGTCATGCCTTTTGGATTAACAAATGTGCCTACTACCTTCATGGACTTGATGAACAAGGTGTTTAGGGAATATCTAGACAAATTTGTTGTGGAGTTCATTGATGACATCCTAGTATATTCGAAAAGTTTAGAGCAACACGAACAATATTTGAGGTTTATCTTGCAGACTTTGCATGAAAAAAAGTTGTATGCCAAATTTAGTAAGTGTGACTTCTGGCTTGATCATATAGAATTCTTGGGTCATGTGATCTCGAAAGATGGTATATTAGTGGATCCAAAGAAGGTTGAAGCAGTTGTTAAGTGGAATCGTCCAACTAATGTTATAGAAGTGAGAAGTTTTCTTGGGCTAGCCGGCTACTATAGGTGATTTGTAGAGGGATTCTCTAAGATTGCTAGTCCACTTACCCGTCTAACTCAGAAGAAAGCTAAATTTGAATGGTCAGACCAATGTGAACGCAGTTTTCAAGAGTTGAAGAGACGGCTGGTGTCGGCCCCTATTCTAACTCTACCGTCTGGAAGTGGTGGCTTCGTAATTTACTGTGACTCATCCAAAGAAGGTTTGGGTTGTGTTCTTATGCAAGGTAGCAAAGTGGTTGCCTACGCTTTTAGACAATTGAAATTACATAAGAAGAATTACCCCACTCATGATTTGGAGTTAGCAAGCGGTTGTGTTTTCCTTGAAGATATGGCGACACTATTTGTATGGTGAAAATGTGAAGTCTTTACTGACCACAAGAGTCTGAAATATATCTTTACTCAGAAAGAACTAAACATGAGGCAGAGAAAATGGCTAGAACTTTTGAAGGATTATGACTTATCCATTAATTACCATCCGGGTAAAGCTAATGTGGTAGCGGATGCTTTGAGTCGTAAATCCTTTGGAAATATGGCAGCTTTGCTCACTTCTCAGAAATCTATTCTTGAAGATATGAGGAAGTTAGACTTGGAGGTGTTGGTGCAGCAACTTGGTGCTCAATTAGCTAATCTTCAAGTACAACCTATGTTGATTGACAGAATTAAGGTTAAACAGAATAAAGATCCACAATTACAGAAAATTAGAGAAGGTGTGGAAGCTGGAAGACAAGCGGATTTTGGTTTACACGTAGATGGATCCTTAAGGTTTCGTGGTCGACTATGTGTTCCTGAGGACTCAAATCTGAAAAAGGAGATCTTGCAAGAAGCTCACAGTACTAGATTTTCAATTCATTCAGGAAGCACTAAAATGTATAAAGACTTGAGAGAAAAATTTTGGTGGATCAACATGAAAAATGATATTATAAAATTTGTCGATCAATGTTTAGTCTGCTAGCAAGTGAAAATTGAGCATCGGAAACCAGGTGGACAGTTGCAACCCCTAGAGAGTGGGAGCATATTGCCATGGACTTTGTAGTCGGTCTACCGAGGATGCCAAGTGGTAAGAATGCTATATGGGTGATTGTTGATCGATTGACTAAGTCCGCTCACTTTTTGTCATATCGATTTGGCCTTTCAATGGAAGATATGGCAAAGCGATATGTTAATGAGATAGTGAAACTTCATGGAGTTCCAGTAAGCATTGTTTCTGATAGGGATCCTAGGTTCGTATCTAACTTTTGGAAGAGTTTGCAAGGAGCATTGGGCACTAAACTCAACCTGAGTACAGCTTTCCATCCACAAACAGATGGCCAATTAGAGAGAACCATCCAGACATTAGAGGATATGTTGAGATCATGCATCATTGACTTCAGCGGTTCTTAGGAAGAACATCTACATTTGGCAGAATTTTCTTATAACAATAGTTATCACTCCAGCATTAAGATGGCACCCTTTGGAGCTTTATATGGCTGAAAATGTAGAAGTCCTATTTGTTGGGACGACGTTGGTGAGAAAAGACTAACTGGCCTTGAGTTCATTCAACAATCAGAAGAGAAAGTTAGGTTAGTTCGGGAACGTCTCAGAATGGCTCAATGTCATCAAAAAAGTTATGCGGATATGAAAAGACGCAAGTTAGAATTTAATGTGGGAGATCATGTATTCTTAAAAGTTTCTCCTACGAAGGGTGTATTGAGATTTGACAACGTGAGAAGTTAAGTCCAAGGTACGTGGGACCATTCTTGATCTTAGAGAAAATTGGTGAAGTCGCTTATAAATTGGCATTGCCACCGGCACTATCAGGTGTCCATAATGTGTTCCATGTCTCCTTGTTGCGGAAATATGTGCCAAATCCTGAACATGTGCTAGACTTTACTCCATTGAGATTACAAAAGAACTTGACATATGAGGAGCAACCTATTTGCATTATCGATAAGAAGGATCAGGTATTGCGGCGACGAACCATTCCTTATGTAAAAATACAATGAAAAAACCACACCGAGAGAGAGGCTACTTGGGAACTCGAGGAGGAGGCAAGATGCAAATACCCTCACTTGTTTAATGATTGAAGTACATATAAATTTCGAGGACAAATTTTTTTAAGGAGGGTAGAATGTAATATTATGTTAGTGGGCCCCAAAGAAGTAACTGAAAAAGAAACTGAAAGGTTATTAAAGCAAAAAGGAGAGGGGGAGGGTTCGGTTAAATAGAAGCTGAGGGGTCCTCGACCAAAAAGAAAAGAAAGAAGAAGAAGAAGAAGAAGAAGAAGAAGAAGAAGAAGAAAAGGGAAGAAAGGAAAATGGGTTTTGGCACGTGCACGCCTCGAATGCCTCGTCAAGCCAACTCAACTCCATAACGCCGCACCCGGTAAGAGATCAAGCCCCTCATTTGTCCGATTGAAGTAATTTTTGGATTTAAGACTCAAATTCGGAATTTTTGGAAAATCGAGCGGCGAAGTCTAATTTTGGAGTCGTTGAGCCACGTAGTTTTGTAAGAATGGTAGTTTAGGGTGTTGTGGAACCGTGGGATTTTACGGATTGTGATTTGAGCTTATGGTTTGTCCGAAACAAAATTTCAAATTTCAAAGTTTCCCGCGTGCAGTGAACAGTACGCGTCCAGCAGCTTCGAGCCCATATTTTGTCATTTTTCGGCTTGATTTTGGGATGGTCAAGTTGGGTTTCTTGTACTATGTGTCAAGGGCTCTCTATTGACTATATGTACATTCGGATTGGAGTTCGGAAGAGAAAGTTAAGGCGCAATCAAGTTTTGCACTTAAATTTCGTGTTGCGAATGGCTTGAACAATCGCTTTGGTTATGCGATTTGTTAGCACGTAGAAGTCCTTTTGTTAGAGTTAAGGCGTAATTTAGTTGTTTCGTAGTGGAGAGAGAGTTTTATTAGATTTTAATATTTTTCTCGGTTATTTGATAGGACCTTGAGTTCGACGATACGAGTATCGTTCGTCATTTGGTCGTCGACGACGAGGTGAGTGGTGCTATATCTTCTTTGGTTTTATAGAATCATGTCTTGAAGTATGTATGTATATATATATATATATATATTGAATTGAGAAGAGCATTTTTATTGCATAAAGCAAGATCGAGCAATTGCTACTCTTTGGTTGATTGTAAATTTTTGAAAAACATGTTATACAAGGTTTGTGGAGAAATATATATGAAATTACTTTGTGACTGATTTATGGAAAGATTTATGATGAATTGAGAAACGGATATGAAATGGATGATGGGCTATGTTGCAAAATGTTACTTGTTTGGTTTAAGATATTGATTTTTGAATTGGATTTCTAGTATTGGAGAATGGTTATTTATGCTCAATATGACTGTGAACCCAGTGAGGGGTTTTTGGGGTATGCATACTAGGTTTAGGATATCCTTCTGGGCCAGCCACCGGCTTTGTAGGTGGAGACCTTGCCAAGAAGAGAATCTTGGTCGCCTTGTCACAAGGCGTTGTGTCGTGACCATGGTTAGTTATTGAGCAAAAGATTGATCAATGGATAGACCATTGATATGTGTTTTTGATGGAGATTATTCAATGGATTCGACCATTGATACTTGACTTTTGATGGTGATTTAAATGAGTCTTCCATATTGGTATAAAGCTTTGATGATGAGAAATAACTTTTATATGATTTGATATGTATTTTATATATTGAATTGGCGTTATGAAATTTGGTATTGGTTTGTATACATGCATAGGGGTTGTTCGATCTACTTAAAAGATATGTACTACTAACTAAGCTGTGGTTGCTCATCTCACTCCTCCTTTGATCTTTTCAGGTTCCTCGGTTAGTAGCGAATAGAGCGAGAGCGCCGTCGGTAGGAAACTTTTGGGGAGTGCTATTTTGTTTTTGGTATGGTTTAAGGAAGTGGTGCAATGATCCTTAATAGTGGTTGGATCGTTTGAGTTTTAAACGTATATGTCTTTTCTCCTTTTGGTGGATTATAGAAATTTTGATGTTGCAACCAATTTGTTGGTTTATCTGTTATATATATATATATATGCTTTGAAATATATATAAGTTAATATCAGTTTGTTGGTTGTGTTTGAGGCTGCGTCCTTTGTAAAGAAGGACGGCCGTGTCATCCCCATTCTTTATAGTTTTGATGTGTGACAATATGTATCATCGAACGAGCGCAATTACAATGACATATCATTACATGTCACATATGCTACATCATAATCATGCAAATGGACATTAATATTTTCAAAATGCACGAGTACATATGGCACACTAATTCATTTTGGAGGCGTGACGAACCTTTTGCTTCGTCATGTCTCCTAATAAAGAAAGATCGTCTTCATGTTTTAGGAAATCAAATGGAAAGGAATTTAAGGTTTCCATCTCCCTCTCATGCCCTTTAGTAATTGAATGTTTCAAAGTTTGTAATCTTCATATCCTATCCAATCGGAATGTTATCCTACTCTTTATACCTCTGGTTTTGTATTACTAATTGCTTTTGTGTTGTTCATGAAATATACGCGAAATGCATTATCGAACACCTATAAGGAGAATTCACGTTGTGTTTACTATTGATATCAAATACCCACTTTTGATCTAAGAGCTCAATTGATTGGTTAAAATGTTTGCAATTTTTAGTGGGATCTACCAAGTTCACCATAAAGCCGATTGGAATCATGATTGAAATGTAGTCTAGTGCATGAAAATGAAATGATCCATTCATGAGACGAAAATGAACGCATACACGCTTAACTAAACATGTGAACTAGCTGCCATAAAGTGGGATGAGAATTACCCGACCTAATATCGTCCGTTCATTTTCAACTTTCCGTCGACTGGATCTACGTGCTGATAGCTTTCGCCTAACAAGCAGTCAAACCTGGGCGCTTGCAGGGCAACTTCCGATACGGACATGGTCAACGGCTGACTCGGGTCTTCGTCGACCCTGAATAGCAAGTACTATAGCAGACATGGAATGGTCATCTGTCGGGGCCTTTGACTGCTTAGTGGGGTTCATCACCCTCTTGGTCCCTTCAGTAATTTTCTTTTTTTTGAAGTTTTGTAATTTTCATATCCTACCCAATCTTAAAATTGCTCCGTCTTTTGTACCTCGGATTTTACTTTACAAATTTCATTCATATTATCTTAATGTCACCAAACACTTACTTGGAAAAATTTGTGCCGTATCCACCATCGCTATCAAATACCCACTTATAATTGAGAGGCTCATTTGGTTGGCTAAAGTTTTTTCGGTTTCTTGTGGGATTTACAAAGTTTACGATACAGCTGATCAAAATCCTGATTGAAAATATATTATAGTGCATGCAGACGGATAATCGGTTCATGCATGATGCGAAAACGAAGTAGCTTGGCTCATAGAAGCTTCACTAAGCAGTGTGCGCTAACCGTGATAAGCGAATAGTTCTGAAAGCTACGCAACATAATTTCGTCCATTACTTTTCAACGTTCTGTTTGCTGTTCTACCTCGGGGGTCAGAGGGCTCTACACGGTGGGCCCGGGAGACACGTGTTGCCCAAGAAGTGGATTAGTGTGATGACACGGTGGAATAAGAGCTCCAGCTAATATTTTCTCGGGTAACGCCCGGCTGGATAAAACCAGCCGGTACGGACAAAACACGTGCCTGCAGCTTTCACAAAGACCTAAGCCAGGGCTCTCGCAGTGGAGCGTGCAAATTGGACATGTTCGACTACTGACGATAGGTATTCTTCTACGCACAAATGATGGAAAAAAGAAGCCCCAAAGCGGGGCTTCCAGTGGATGCTCTTCCGAGGAAATTTCCCCAGATAATCATACTCAAGAGTCTCTCTCACCTATCTTTCATCTCATTCTCCATTGTTGCTTCAAAGACCAGAAAAGGTCCTCTTTCTTCTTGCCTCTGAGAAAAAACCCAGAAATAGGAAAACAGAGGAAAGCATCCTCTACGAATCTTGGGAAGTGGGTTGCTGTTCTTTGAAGCATCCTTGGTGACCCATCAAGGGATTGGATTTTCTTGGCTTGTTCGGTCTGTGGAGAAAGAAAGAACCAAGAAATGTCAGTTGATTTCGTCGGAAAAGCGGTGGGAATGGCATTCGGCGAGCTGTTTGCGCTCGTTAGGGAAGTAGTGCAAATCATTGCCGTGTTTCAGGAGCAGCTCAAGAAGATCGAATCCACCTTGGACTTTGTTGGGAATTGCGGATCCCCGAAAACCGGATTCGACACCGAATCGAACCCCTAATTCAATGTGGAAGACGAAGTCCGGGAAAACACGTATCACCGATCGTAAAGCACACCACGAATTCGAGCGTACCTTGTTAGCTACAGATTAAACACTGACGCCTACAAGAGGAAGAGAAACTGGCCCTATTCAATCCGAGGAGGCAAAATCCTTCGAGCGTCTTACTGGTTTCGCTTTGAAGAACAACGAGAGAGAGGGAGAGCATTGAGAGAAAACGTACGTCTTTTCCTTTAAACAAAACGGTATCTTTTTCTCTTTCTCTCTCCTCCCTTTTATACCTATCTCCTTCCACGGGCCCTATTCCCGTGGGCCGGGCTTTTTGGGCCCAACTTGGGCGGACAGGCCTTAAGCCCAATACCAATAAAGCCTTCATCTCCCACTCGCACATGGTGGGCCGAACAGTATTCTCTTTACCTCTCTTCAACATTCATACCGGTGAATAATCCGTGCGACCAGCATACTTTGAGAGCTCGTTTCTATACATCTGTTAGGAATATATAGCAGCTCATAATAGGCGTCTCACTCTGAGTAGATTCAGTATGCAGTACCCTAGATCGATCGATCACATTTATATCTCCCTTGATCTCTTTTAAACTTTGATATATATATATATATATATATATATAGTATTCACAATTATAATTATCACAAAGACAGTCATAATTGGTCGACCAGTGAATACAAAACCATAATGTGATTCTCCAAAATCGATCTTCCTCTTTCCTTCAAACTCTCAATTTCAGTCCAACTTGCTTTTCTAGAAATGCCCCATTAGATTGAATCATCTCATGACCATTGGCAACACCCTAAGATAGCAAACACTGAATAGAAATCTTGAGAATAAGTAAGAGTCCTAAGGGGACTAAAGTTTGAGGAACTCTTTTTCTCAAGAGTCTCACACGTCATAAAAGTTGAGATCAAACTTTTTGCCACTCTTATTGGTCGTCTCATGCGTATGTAGTATGAAATACGTATTACGGTATTAACTCCTTTCCCATGGAGTGTATGTCTACACCTTTCAATACCGTACATATGATAGTTCAGACATACCCAATGTCTAACTTGAGTTAACGTATCTACTCATTCACAAAATTCATCAGAACTCACATCTGGCATCATAGACAGATAAAGTAAAATATGTGGGGTATTTTATTTTCGGACATCGTAAGTATTATGTCCTCATTTTAACACTTAGTTAAGGCGACATACGTATTTTAAGCTTGAGCTCTCGATTATCACCTAGATAATAAGCTTAAAATCAGTCTCATCTCTATTTATCACACAGCAAACAGAGGCGATTATCCGTGTGAGTGGGCTAATCTTATATCTGTCCGACATACTTCTCAACTTAAAATAATACACTGAGCATTAAGATGCATAAAGATCATACAAAGATTCATAGGCATTAATAATGAAACAACACAAGTTCATTGATGTGAACAACTTAAGGAAATTACAATATCCAGTATATCAGATTCTACGCAATCCTAGAGATTTTACATGACCACAAAACACATCTCTAGGTATTGGCTTTGTCATAGGATCTGCTACCATTCTATGCGTATATATATACTGTAAGTTCACATCCTTTCGTGCAACCATATTTTTTACAAAGTTATACTCGGTATCTATATGTTTGGTCATGCCATGATATTTTGGATCTTTGGTGTACGCTATAGCTGCTTGGCTATCACAGTTAACCAATAATGGATTTGCAGCTTTCTCATTAACACCTAAATGATCCAAAAATCTCTTAAGCCAAACTCCTTCTTGTACCGCTGCTGATAATGCCACGAACTCAGCTTCCATCGTGGACAATGCTATACACGTTTGCTTCTTAATGCTCCATGATATGGCGCCATTGTTCAGTAAGAAAGCAAATCCAGAGGTAGATTTTCTTTCATCTAAATCTCCTCCCCAATCAGAATTTGAATAGCCTTCAAGTCGCAGATCCTTTCCTTGGTAATTTAACTTGAAATCAGCAGTTCCCTTCAGATACCTCAGTATTCTCTTGACGACTTTCCAATGTGCTGGACCTGGATTGGATTGGTATCTACTCACCATTCCAACTGCAAAACATGTGTCGAGTCTTGTACACATCATAACATACATCAAGCTCCCAACAGCACTAGCATAAGGAACATGCTTCATTTGTTCCTTCTCTTGTGGAGTCCCTAGACACAATCTATGGCTCAATCCTTTACCTTTTGCAATAGGAGTGTCTATGGGTTTACAGTCTTGCATACGAAATCGTTCAAGAACGTTATTTATATAGGTTTCTTGCGAAAGAGACAACGATCTCTCGAAATCTTAACTCCAAGAATGTATGCAGCCTCACCCATATCCTTCATCTCAAAGTTAGAAGACAACCATCTCTTGACAGTATTAATCAACTCCATATTGCTTCTGGCAATCAGTATATCATCAACATATAATGATATGATCACAAATTGATCCTTGGATCTTTTGATATATACACAATGATCCTCATCAATCATTTTAAAATCATATGCCATTATGGCATTATGGAAACGTATCTACCATTGTCTTGATGACTACTTAAGACCACATATCGACCTCAAAAGTCGACATACTTGTTCTTCTTGGCCTTTCACTATGAAACCAGCAGGTTGTTCCATATATATTTCTTCCTCTAATTCTCCATTGAGGAAAGCAGTCTTTACATCCATCTGATGTAACTCAAGATCTAGACTAGCCACTATTGCCAGAATAATGCGAATCGAGGTAAATCTTACTACAGGAGAAAACGTATCTTCATAATCAATT
The DNA here is from genome assembly GCA_014182885.2 of Eucalyptus caleyi. NCBI lineage: Eukaryota > Viridiplantae > Streptophyta > Magnoliopsida > Myrtales > Myrtaceae > Eucalyptus > Eucalyptus caleyi. The sequence continues at coordinate 20,328,407 of CM024474.2, forward strand.
CCTTTCTGTTGATTATACCCCTTTACCACAAGGCGAGCCTTATGCCTTTCTATCGAGCCATCAGCCTTTCGCTTTATTTTGAGAACCCACTTGTTCCCAATAGCTCTGTGTCCTTTTGGAAGATCAACCAGCTCTTAGACTTGGTTTGATTTCATTGACTTCATTTCCTCTTCCATTGCATGAATCCATTTTTCCTTACTAAGGCAATTCAGAGCCTCATTGATATTTCTTGGCTCATCCTCATCTTGTGGGGCAACCATAAAAGTTTCCCCTTCAATGTCAAAACGTTGACGGGGAATACTTTGGCGACTTGTTCACTGTATGAGAGATTGTACACTTTGCACATTATTCTCTATTATGCTCCCACTTGGATGAATTCCACTAATATCATTATCTTGATCTAAGGTCTCAAATAGGGAGTGATCTTCCCTTATTTCGCCCTTCTTAGGAAACTCATCCTCTAAGAATGTGACATCTCGTGATTCAAATTCAGTTATACTCCCACTTTCCTGCTCACCAATGAACACATACCCTTTCGAGTGTTCCGAGTATCTTATGAAAATACTCTTCTTTCCCTTGGGACCCAATTTCCCAAACTTGTGAGATGACTCATGTGTATAGGCAGCACAACCCCATGGTTTAAGAAAACTCAAGTCCGATTTTCTACCTGTCCATAACTCATATGGAGTGGAAGTAACTGATTTGGAAGGCACCAGGTTAAGTACATAGGCAGCAGTTAACAATGCATCACTCCAAAAAGTAATTGGTAAGTTAGCATGCGCCATCATGGACCTAACCATTTCTAGTAGGGTTCTGTTTCTTCTTTCCGCAACACCATTTTGTTGAGGAGTATACAGAATAGACAACTGTCTTTCTATTCCTTTTTCATTACATAATTTTCTGAACTCATCAGATAAATATTCTCGACCTTGATCGGATCTCAATGCTTTTATTTTCTTGTCTAATTGATTCTCTACTAGGTGCATAAACCTTTTGAAACAACTTATTGCTTCAGATTTATGAGAAATCAAATAAACATATCCGAATCGAGTATAATTATCAATAAATGTGATGAAATAAACAGCCCCATGCCTTCCTTTCACATTCATTAGACCACAGACATCAGAATGGCTTAAATGCAGAGGAAATTCAGCTCTTTTTCCTTTTCAAAATGGTTTCCTTGTTGTTTTCCCTTCTAGGCAATGCTTACATATGGGCAAATCGACTTTTTCAATGTTGCCCTACAAGCCCTCTTTGGCTAGTCTATTCATACGTTGTTGGCCAATGTGACTAAGTCTAGCATGCCACACATTCACATCATTATCATATGAATTATGAGACGTGATAAGGGAATAACAAACATTTGCATTAACATACTCAATATCTAATACTATGAAATCATCCAGAAAATAACCACAACCATAGTAGTTTGTATCCAAATACAAATCTACATCTCTCTTATGGAAGTTCATACTAAAACCTAGTCTAACCAACACTAAAACAGACATTAAATTCAAACGAATCTCCGGAGCATACTATACATCATATAGGAATAAAATGCGTCCACCATGCATATTCAGTTGGCGTGTGCCAATTCCTTTCACTTCAGCTCGGGAGTTGTTTCCCACATAGACCCACTTAGTTCCAGTTGGTACTCGTCGGAATTCCACGAATGATCCTCTATCCTTTGCTACATGGTCTGTCGCTCTTGAATCTACATTCCATAAAGGATTGGATTCAGCCTATAATGCAGAACTTGACACATAAGCAAAGTTCTCAAATGTACAAGAGGTGTATACCTTCTTTGGCTCACGACAGTCGTGAGCATAGTGACCTCTCTTGTCACAATTGTAACATCTCACCCTTGACATTTTCTTCACTTGAGGACGTTTTCCTCTCTTGTGTTGGTTAACTCTTGATTTCTTACAATAAGGACTTGATCCTTTGCATTCCCACATATTGACTGAATAAATACGCTTGCGCTTAGAGCACAAAGCCTTTTCTGAGCTAGAACCAGCATTAAAAATATCTATTTTCGGCTCAAATGCCATTAGGCGGTTCTCAGCTAGCTCAAGGTGGCACACAACATCCTCTAGATCTTCCATAATATGTTCAAGAGCTTCTAGTGCTTCTAGCTTTTTCAGCACATATTGAATCTTCATTTTCAATATTTCACGATTGTTGCCATTTATATCAGCAATTACATTCTTAATTGTTGAACCATCGTTTTGAACACATCAGACATATATACACGAATAATTAATGCCTATCATTTATGCATCCCTATTTGCATAGACCCATCATATTAATGAATAATTTCAAGTAAGTCTTCAGAATCAAAAGGTCACTATGTTTCCAATCATCTTCTAAAACTCCTAACTCAAAATTATTATTAATATAATTGTCTTATGTAAATAAATTCTATGAAGTTACAAAAACTTCTATTACTACCCACGACTAATTACCCACAGCAAATAGCAATAGCAGAAATCAAATAAAATCTTAACTTCCAATAAAATAACAATGCTTTCACATGATACAACTAACATATCGGTTGCTACATTAACACCAATCAGGTAGTAAACATTAAATAATTAATCAAAGAAATAAATAGGGAATGTCCCTTCTAATCTATCAGTCAAAACATCTGAGAAAACTGAAAGCACATTTGCCAACCATGGAAAAACTTTTGGAGAGCATTCATGTTGCCACCAAGGCGCATTTACTCTACGCCATGTGGCGCTCAATCTAAGGGTTGAAGTTTTGGCCAACTCAATCCTATAGTGCTCTCTTACAAAAGCTTCCACCAGCCTCCTATAACCCGGGACCACGTTGACCTCCCATAGCCGATCCAACACTGCTTGCCATTCAAGTGGAAGAGAGTTCATCAAAGCCGGCACATTCTCAAAATCCGGCATAAGATAACCATTCCAGATGAATTCATGTATCATCTGATTGACCCTGACCACATGTGATACTAAATCACCATCATGCCACTGATAATTAGCTAATTCTGACATCAGCCTTTTAAGTCTTGCATTTCCCTCGTCCGTTCTCGGGATTGCAGGTATCCTTGCATAACGCATCATAGTTCCTGCAACAAATGCAGAACAAAAAATTGATCACTTATAATCCATAATAAATATAAGGGAAAATACATAATTTTCCAAAATTCATTCAACAAATGTAGCATTAAAAATAGATTATTTATAACCCACATAGGCATGAATGAAAAAGAAACATTTTTTTTTCAGGTCAACGGTCAACGGTCAACGGTCAAAGGGCGTGCGGGTCGGTGGACCGGTCGGGCCGGTCGGACCGGCCGTGCCAATCGGACGAACCGACCGCACGTGCCGCGCGCGTACGCTGGCTGACGTCACGTAGACGTCAGCCGGCACGTCCCTCGTGTGAGCGTGCTGACGTCACGCAGACGTTAGCCGACACGTGCGTGGCATGCGCCAGGTTGATCGGGTCAGGTCGGTCGCCGTCGGGTCGGGTCACTGGCCGGTGACCGGCCGGCCAACCGTTGTTGGCGCTGACGTCATCAATGACGTCATCCCGACAGTTACGGACCGTTGGGTGACGTCAGTGAGTGATGTCAGCTCGCGTTGGTTCGCCGACCGGTGCGTGCCATTTCGCCGGTTGCCGGCACGCACGTGCCGGTTCGTCTTCGGCGTGTGTGGTGCACGCGCTGGCCATTGCCAGCGCTTCGGGCGCGTCGCGCCCACGCGTAGCGGCTTCTGGCCGCGCGTGTGGGCGTGTGCGGCGTCTCCCGGCAGCATGCGACATGTCGCCGGACTCGTCTCGACGTCACCTTTCTCCCCATGTGTTTAGAAAACGATTTCGACTTACGAAAACTCAAAAAAATGGCCGAACAACGCTCGGGTGTCAGGATTTCTCGTCCCGATCCGTACGGTCGAAATTTTTTTGCAAAAAATCAATCAAAAAACATCAAATTGATCGGGAAAACGTGAAATAGGGCTCTGATACCAATGTTGGGAATATCGGATCCCCGAAAACCAGATTCGACACCGAATCGAACCCCTAAATCAATGCGGAAGACGAAGCCCGGGAAAACACGCATCACCGATTGTAAAGCACACCACGGATTCGAGCGTATCTTGTTAGCCACAGATTAAACACTGACGCCTACAAGAGGAAGAGAAACTGGCCCTGTTCAATCCGAGGAGGCAAAATCGTTCGAGCGTCTCACTGGTTTCTCTTTGAAGAACAACGAGAGAGAGGGAGAGCATTGAGAGAAAACGTACATCTTTTCCTTTAAACAAAACGGTATCTTTTTATCTCTCTCTCTCCTCCCTTTTATACCTATCTCCTTCCATGGGCCCTATTCCCGTGGGCTGGGCTTTCTGGGCCCAACTTGGGCGGACGGGCCTTAAGCCCAATACCAATAAAGCCTTCAGACTCCATATACCCAATCATGAGAGACATCGACGAGTTCAACAGACGGATGGATCGTAAAGACCTGGGGAAGATCCGGGCCCTAATTAACGATGGCAAAGACATGGTCAAGAAGTGCTTGAAAATCAAGAAGTTCAACCTGTACGAGAGGTATAAGTACTCGAAAAAGCTGACCGAGTTTGACGCGACACTCTTCAGGGAGTTCCAGCTTTCCGTGCCGCTGACGACTGCGAGGAACACCATGGAGATATTAGCGGTGTTGACAGACTTCCGTGAAGAAGTCAGGATGCACCATTCCGGTCAAGCGAACGATGGGGCCAACCAGAGCTGGCTCGGGGCTTCGGGCAACCTCGCCATCCCTGAGGCACCCGATTTCATTGTTGGGTCAGAGGTGGAGGCGTCCTGAAGCTCAAGGGGCGGTTGCTCGAGGAGGGAGTGTCTGTGATTGTTGTGACCACTCGGGCGGCTGTGGGAAGACCACTCTGGTTGCGAAGTTGTGTCATGACGTGGACATCGAAGGTATTTGTGACTTGCGTTTTGATGGATCCAGAGCTAATTAAAGTAGGGATGCATTTATTGATTGCTCCTTGCCAAATTGGTCGCCTCTAGTAGTTTTTGGTTAGCAATTTACGTATATAAGAGCTGTTGCCTGAATAATCTTCCACTTTTGCACATATTTGAATGATTGAATCCCATTGCCTCTTGTAGATGTGAATGTTTGCACAAAGAACTGCTTGGATCTTATGCAGATGGAATCAAGTAAAAGAAACTTTTTCTCATCATTAAAATTTTTGGGTGTCATGTCCAATTTTATAGATCTTTCCCAAGCTTTTTGATACGCAATAACTCGCATCTGTTTGGTTGCAAAACTGAGCGCCTTTCTTAATAAGCTGAACACTTCTCTTCACACGAGGTAGGCTTCACATTTATTACTTGTGCTGTATGCTACCTACTTAGCTCTGTTTCTTATCCCACTGAATTCAATATACTAAAAGTGTAGTGAATAATTTTGATACTCTTTGCAAGCGATAGGAGTCAGACTTACTGTTGTTTGATATAGGTAAATTCCACAACAATATCATGTTCATCCGTGTCTCCAAGAAGCTCAACCTGACAGACATTGTCCAGAAAATGATTCAACATAAGAATTTCCCGGCACCCACAATTGAAACAGAAGATTGTGCAGTTCAGTACTTGCAGCAACTGCTTGAAAAAATAGGAAAAATCCTGTGTTGCTTGTGCTGGATGATGTCTGGACCAAATCGAAATCCTTCCTTGATAAATTTGTTTTCAAGAAGATCAAAGATTACAAGATTGTGGTGACATCAAGATATGAGTTTCCTGATGTTGATTTTGTGCATCACCTGAACCCACTGAATAAGGGTGAAGCCCTGCAACTTTTTCGTCGATCTGTTACAATTACCGATAGAAGCATGTTTGTACAAGATGATCTCTTGGAGCAGGTATGCTCTTGCTTGCATGCATCCATTCATGGATTTCTTATGGTCATAGAAACTCTGAGTTAATCTTTTTCTTCAAAGAAAATGCTTAACAAAATCAACCTGCCTATCCTTACTTTCATCTCTCTTTCATCAAAGAGAGGCCTTGGTTTGTACTAATTTTTTTCCCGTGGCAGGTGGTGAATCGCTGTGAGGGATTGCCATTGGCTCTTACAGTCGTTGCCAAGTCTCTCCGAGGAAAGGATCCTTCATTCTGGGAAACGAAGCTTCTTGATTGGTCTGAAAGACGTTCCCTTTTGCGTTCAGACAGTGACGTACAAGATTGCCTCAGAAAGAGCTTGGATCACTTGGATGGTGAAATCAAGGAACGTTTCTTGGACCTCAGCTCGTTTCCAGAGGATCGCAAGATTCCCACCACTGCCCTTATTGATATGTGGGTGGAATTGTACAAGTTAGATTTCAGTGGAGTGCGTGCCATTGCTGACCTCAATAAACTTGTTTACAGGAACCTAGCTGATCTTGTAGTCACCGGGTATGGCTCTGATGAAGTTTGTTCTGTTCTCTCATTCTAACTTTTCTAGTTGCTACTGCTCTAAGTGTACCTCATTAGATTATAGTTGGCATATGATTAGTTTTTCCTGATGCATGACAGTTTGAAGCGTATGTGAAATGGACAAAGGCGTGATTAGATCTTTGTGCCAAGATTGAGAGTAATTTATGCACAACCAACTTTCTGTTTCCAGAAAAATGGGCCTACTAGATATTTTGATTCCACACCACAATTACTGCACCTGACCTTCAGCCATAGTCTGTTCTGCATTGTAAAGTTCAAATGGATTATACAGAGGCCTGTAAAGAACATCTCTATATCCTGACTCAATTTCTCAAACGGGGCAAGGATCAGATGTCTTTCTTTGGTAGTAAATTGATATAATCAAATGCCTTGCGCTAGATTTTAGCACAAGAAACTGGAGTGCAAATGCTTATATCCGAGTGTTTGATTGCATACATACAGGAAAGATTCAAATGAAGATGACGACAAATGTTACAGTAGCTACTATGCTATGCAGCACGATCTGCTCAGAGAGCTGGCTATCTTGGAGTGCGACCAGGGGGAAGTAGAGAAAAGAGAGAGACTTATTTTGGACTTGACTGGAAACAGTTTTCCTGATTGGTGGAGCGAGCAAAAGCAACCGACTCTCGATGCTCGTCTAGTGTCCATCTCCACAGGTTGGGAACTCTCTCTCCCTCTCTATCTCTTTCTCAATAACCTGTACGGAAAAATTCAGTAGGTCAGTAGTTAATTTACCTTTTAACCTTCAATGTTCATAATGCAGATAATACATTCTCAAGACCTTGGCCAAATCTTCAATTGCCTAAAGCTGAGGCTCTGGTCTTGAACTTTGAGACCAACTTTTGAACCAAAACTTATGCTTTGCCTGAATTCATTGAGAAAGCAAATAAGCTCAAGGCCTTGATAGTAACAAACTATAGTTTCTCTCCAGCTGAGCTGTGCAATTTCCACGTCATTGGGTCCAATTTAAGGAGGATGAGGTTTGAACGTATCACGGTTCCTTTCCTAAGCATGGGACAGCTACACCTGCACTGTTTGCAAAAGATATCCTTTTTCATGTGCAACATCAGTCAAGCTTCAACATCAGACGATGCCAAAATCTCCGATGTAATACCAAACTTAGTGGAGTTCCACATCAACTATTGCAACGATCTTATGGCATTACCAGATGACATCTGTGAGATAAAACTTCTGAAGAAGCTTAGCATCATAAACTGCCATAATTTATCTACACTCCCTGAATAGATTGGGCAGTTGGCGTCCCTTGAAGTGGTTAGGCTTAATTCCTGCACAAACTTGTCCCAAGTATCGGACTCAATTAGAACCGTCCAAAAATTGATATCTCTCAATATATCTGATTGTCTGAGCTTGAGCACCTTGCCCGATAAAATTGGTCAACTGGTTAATCTCAAGAGCATGAACATGAGAGGATGTTTGAGGTTGTCTCAGCTACCACGGTCAATCATGAGGCTGAGGAACTTGAGGAAGGTGGTATGTGACAAAGAAAAAGAAGGCTTGTGGGCGCCTCTCCGGAGCAGTCTCAATAGCTTGAACATAATAGCATCTGAAGAAGAAGAGGCTAACTTAAATTGGCTGAACGATTAAGAAGAGGGTGATCAACCAATGATCTCTGAAATTTTTTTCAACGTTAAATATTGTCTTTGAACTATATTTTTTACTATTTATATTTTTTGGCTGTTTGTTGAATTTATTTCTTGGACTGTGCACTTTTTTTTTATGTGAACGGCCGAGGCATTGCTGATTGGACCAAATAATTGATTAGTAGAGCCACATCATTTTGTTAATTTTTCCGAGTCCGTATTTTTTTTCCTTCTAGGGTGGCTCCTTACCATCACCACCACTTCAGCATCGCCTTCTCTCTCTCTCTCTCACCACAAGATACTCTCTATTTCAAATCCGAAGTGCAAACTCAGATTCAAGCCACTGCAACCTCACATTTGAGGTCGTGGCGGCCTTAAACCGGAGGTCGCGACCTCGAATCTGGTGTTACGAGCCTCAGATCTGATGAGAGAGAGGTGCTTGCAATGTCATTTGAGCGAAGCTTTTATGGTGTTTGAGCGCGGCTTTGGTGTTGTGGCAGCTGTCTGAGTGGCGCAGCGGAACAACTGTTGTTCAGTGGTGACGTTGCTTCGGCAATGGGGGTGCTGCGTTTCTTTTCGTGAGAGGTGAGGAGAAGGGATTGATACCACATGAAAAACACATCATACAAGTTACAGGCAAGTTAACGGCATAAGGTTCTCGTCAATCGGCTGGCGGTGTCAAATTTTTAAGGGAAAATATAAATTGAACCAATTTTCAAAAGTTCAACATTAGTATGAATAAGAAAAATGTTTAAGAACGATATTAAATATTGAGAAAAAGTTTAAAGTCACTGTGTGGTTACTCTTGATTGGGAAACATTTCTTAAAGACCCAGAGAGATTGAGTTTCACAATCAATAATGGTCCATGAAAATGAATATGAACACATATAAAAGATTGCTTCTTTTATTATTCCCATCACTCTTCTTTTGCTCTTTAATACAATCTGCCATACCTTTTACGAGAAAGTCTAAATTACCTTTTGCTTTTGACTTATTTTTTAATTTAAAATTTTTCTCAAAGTGATTTTTCTTTCAACTTTTTTTCCTTTTTTTTTTTTTTTTTTAAATCTTGGGACACATGCAATTTGATATATATATTTTGGAAACTAACGCTAAAAATGCCATAACTTTGTATGATGTTTTTTAATGTCAAATTTTTTAAAGTTAGCCATTTTTATAAAAAGACAATCACTTTAATGCTATCGTCAATCTTTATGGCTGGAAAATTGAACGTGGCAATTTTTGAACATAAATCTATCCGACGTGGCTCATGGATTTGCCCCAAATTAAGGAATGGGGCTGAATCACAAATATTTTTAGACCATAACCCTAAATTTAGGAATTGTGGCAAAGAGAAGGGAGGCAACTATAAATAAAAGAAGCTGAGAAGGCTATTTTCGTTAACTAAGCCTTGCTTCCGAAAATCCTAACCTTTATGTAAAAGAAACGAATATTTTCTCGAATGAGAGAGAGAATTTGAATATCTTCTTCAAATCCAAACCATTTCTTCATATCAAAGAGGAGCACCAATAGCAAATCAACTTTTCTTCTCTCATGTGAGACGACAACTCCAACTGTAAAGAGAAAATCAATGTCTGCTGACTTTTTTCAAGGCTTGGAATTGCCCTCATTTTCTTGTAGGGGAGAGATAGAGGGGATGTCACACCCCAAAACTACAAGGAATGGGGATGACATGGCCAACCTTCCATGAATTATGTATATCTCAAGCTATATATATATATATATATACAAGTTTGTTGCAACATTAGAGTTTCTATAATCCACCAAAAAGAAATATACATTTAGAACCCAACTAGTCCAATCACTGGTAAAGATTATAAACACCACTTTCTTAAACCATACCCAAAATAGAACTCCTAAAAGTTTTCCAAAAGCGCTCTCGTCTTACTAGTTGCTAACCCTGGGACCTGAAAACATGAAAGATGAATGGAATAAGCAACCATAGCTCAGTGAGTAGTACGTACCATAAAAGCATATCAAACTTCCGCATCACACATTTAAAACTCAAGGCATGACTCATTATTGCCAAACAAAATATGATAACTTGCAAGAAAAAAATGTGTTAAATGTTACTTCAACCTAGCTATATCAAATAGTCAAATTTTCCATTCATCCATAATAACAAAACAACTCATCCTATCTCATATTAATAGTTTATTCCACACTCAATATCCAAACTCAAGGCCCTAGAGGTGATTCCCACGAAATTGTGTTATCGTGTAGCACTTAGCCCTTGACCACATATAGCAATAGTACAAGGCCCTAGAGGTGACTCCCACAAAATTATGTTATCACGTAGCACTTAGTCTTTTACTATGCATGTCAGTTGTACAAGGCCCAAGAGGTGACTCACACGAAATTTCGTAGTCGTGTAGCACTTAGTCATTTACTACCACACATTTGATTTCCTCAACACAACACATATCATGTTTCAATAGTCATCACATAACCACATAAATCGATTGTACCAAAACAGAATACATAACCTTTCAAGAGAGGTTTGTCGAATCATCTCACAATAACTCAAAATTACTGAGCATTATATCCATCAATATATAACAAATAGGTTATCATTTCCTCATAAGTATATGTTAGTTCATCTTACCTTAGTACATGAGTTACACAGAACCAAAGATGACATTAGTACTACTCACCCGGGGATGCCCCAAAATCAAATAATGTGTGTGTTATTTGATCCTTCGATCTCGCAATCCGGGTGCCGCGTTATAAAGTTGAGTCAGCTTGGCGAGGCATTCGTGGTATGCACGTGCCAAAAACCCTTTCTTCTTCTTCTTCTTCTTCTTTTTCTCTCCTTTTCAGTCGAGGGAGCTCTCTGCTGTCCTTTTTAACTGAGCTCTCCCCTCCCTTCCTTTTTACTTTTTTTGACTTTTCAACTTATCTTTCTTTTTCTTCTTTTGGGCCCCACCAGCCCAATATTACATTCTACCCTCCTAAAAAAAATTTCATCCTCGAAATTTACATGTATTTCAATCATGAAACAAGTAAGGATATTTGCGTCTTGCCTCATCCTCAAGTTCCCAAGTAGCCTCTCTCTTAGTATGGTTTTGCCATTGTATCTTCACATAAGGAATAGTTCGCCATCGCAGCACCTGATCCTTCTTATCAACAATGCGAATAGGTTGCTCCTCATATGTCAAATTCTCCTGTAATCTCAATGGGGGTAAAGTCTAGCACATGCTCGGGATTTGGCACATATTTCCGCAACAAAAAAACATGGAACACATTATGGACACCTGATAGCGCCGATGGTAAAGCCAATTTATAAGCGACTTCACCAATTTTCTCTAAGATCAAGAATGGTCCCACATACCTTGGACTTAACTTCCCACGTGTGTCAAATCTCAATACACTCTTCGTAGGAGAAACTTTTAAGAATACGTGATCCCCCACACTAAATTCTAACTTGCGTCTTTTAAGATCCACATAACTTTTTTGACGACTTTGAGCTGTCCCGATATGTTCTCGAATTAGCCTAACTTTCTCTTCTGACTATTGAATGAATTCAGGGCCAGATAGTCTTTTCTCACCAACATCATCCCAACAAATAGGACTTCTACATTTTCGGCCATATAAAGCTTCAAACGGTGCCATTTTAATGCCAGAGTGATAACTGTTGTTATAAGAAAATTCTGCCAAATGTAGATGTTCATCCCAAGAACCACCAAAGTCAATGATGCATGATCTCAACATATCCTCTAATCTCTGGATTGTTCTCTCTGACTGTCCATCTGTTTGTGGATGAAAAGCTGTACTCAAGTTGAGTTTCGTGCCCAATGCTCCTTGCAAAATCTTCCAAAAGTTAGACACGAATCTGGGATCCCTGTAAAAAAAAAAATGCTTATTGGAACTCCATGAAGCTTCACTATGTCATTAACATATCGCTTTGCCATATCTTCCATTGAAAGGCCAAATCAATATGACAAAAAGTGAGCGGACTTAGTCAATCGGTCAACAATCACCCATATAGCATTCTTACCACTTGGCGTCCTCGGTAGACCAACTACAAAGTCCATGGTGACATGTTCCCATTCCTATTTAGGTACTTCTAGAGGTTGTAATTGTCCACCTGGTTTCTGATGCTCAATTTTCACTTGTTGGCAAACTAGATATTGATCGACAAATTTTACAATATCCTTTTTCATGTTGACCCACCAAAAGTTTTCTCTCAAGTCTCTATACATTTTAGTGCTTCCGGGATGAATTGAAAATCTAATGCTGTGAGCTTCTTGAAGGATCTCCTTTTTTAGCTTTAAGTCCTTCAAAACACATAGTCGACCACGGAACCTCAAGGATCCATCTACGTGTAAACTGAAATCCGCTTGTCTTCCAGCTTCCACACATTCTCTAAATTTTTGTAATTATGGATCTTCATTCTGTTTAGCTTTAATTTTGTCAATCAACATAGGTTGTACTTGAAGGTTAGCTAACTGAGCACCAAGCTGATGTACCAATACTTCCAAGTCTAATTTCCGCATATCTTCAAGGATGGGTTTTTGATAAGTGAGCAAAGTTGCCATATTTCCAAAGAATTTACGACTCAAAGCATCCGCTACCACATTAGCCTTACCCGAATGGTAATTAATGGACAAGTCATAATTTTTCAAAAGCTCTAGCCATCTTCTTTGCCTCATGTTTAGTTCTTTCTGAGTAAATATATACTTTAGACTCTTGTGATCGGTAAAGACTTCACATTTTTCACCATACAAATAGTGCCGCCATATCTTCAAGGCAAATACAACTGCTGCTAACGCCAAATCATGAGTGGGGTAGTTCTTCTCATGTAATTTCAATTGTCTAGAAGCGTAGGCAACAACTTTGCCATCTTGCATAAGAACACAACCCAAACCTTCTTTGGATGCATCGCAGTAGATTACGAAGCCGCCACTTCCTGAAGGTAAAGTTAGATAGGAGCCGACACCAGCCGTCTCTTTAACTCTTGAAAATTGCGCTCACATTGGTTTGACCATTCAAATTTAACTCTCTTCTGAGTTAGATGGGTAAGTGGACCAGCAATCTTTGAGAATCCCTCTACAAATCGCCTATAGTAGCCATCTAGCCCAAGGAAACTTCTCACTTCTGAACATTAGTTGGACGATTCCACTTAACAACTACTTCAACCTTTTTTGGATCCAATAATATGCCATCCTTCGAGATCATATGACCCAAGAATTCTATATGATCAAGCCAGAAATCACACTTACTAAATTTGGCATACAACTTCTTTTCATACAAAGTCTGTAAGACAAGCCTCAAGTGTTGTTCATGTTCCTCTAAACTCTTTGAATACACTAGGATGTCATCAATGAACACCACAATAAATTTGTCTAGATTTTCTTTGAACACCCTATTCATCAAGTCCATGAAGGCAGCGGGCGCATTTGTTAATCCAAAAGGCATGACAAGAAATTCATAATGGCCATACCTTGTTCTGAAAGCAGTTTTAGGCACATCATCTATTTTTATCTTCAACTGATGATACCCAAAATGAAGGTCGATCTTGGAGAATGCCTGAGCTCTCTGAAGTTGATCAAATAAATTATCAATCCGAGGCAAAGGATATTTGTTTTTGACCGTTACCTTATTAAGCTCTTGGTAATCTATGCAAAGCCGCATACTACCATCTTTCTTTTTCACAAATAGAACAGGAGAGCTCCTCAAGGTGAAACATTGGATCCGATGAAACCCTTATCCAAAAGATCTTGCAGCTGCGTTTTCAATTCTTTCAATTCAGCGGGTGCCATCCGATATGGTGCCTTAGAGATTGGTGTTGAATCGGGCATCAATTCAATACAAAACTCCATTTCTCTATCAGGAGGCTGACCTGGTAAATCTTCAAGAAACACATTTGGAAAGTCTCTAACAGCAGGAATATTCTCCAACTTCCCTATAACATTACTTGTGTCTTTTACACAAGCTAAATAACCATAACAACCTTTTCTCAAAAGTTTCTTCACTTGTAAAGTTGAGATCAACATTGGAAAAGTGTCTTGACAACCTCCTGAAAAAGTGAATTCAAGTTGATTTGGAAGTCTAAAGATCACTTTCTTTGAAAAACAGTCAACAGTAGCACGATATGTAGATAACCAATCCATCCCTATAATAACATCGAAGTCTCGAATATTTAACTCTATTAGATCCACAGGCATTTCAACATTATTAATCCGAAGCATACATCTTTTGAACACATGATGAGCAACTAAGAAATCACCAATAAGAGTATCAACATGCAATTTACACTCAAGAGGTTCAGGTAATACATCAAGCTTCTTTGCAAATTCAGTTGAAATGAATGAATGCGTAGCACCAGAATCAAATAACGCATAAGCACGTTATGAGGTAATAGAAATATCACCTGCAACAACTGCGTTAGACGCCTCCGCTTCCTCCTCTGTCATCGCAAAAACTTTCCCACTTGCATTTTGTTTTTGTGAGTTCCCTTGGGGCCTACCAATGGAAGGAGCATTCCTCTGCATAGAACAATTGCGTGCGATGTGTCCTGGTTGTCCACACATATAACACATCCTACCATCCGTAGGATTATTCCTCTTTGTGGGGCAATCACGTGCCATGTGATCCATTTTTCCACAAACAAAACATGCTCCTAATTTATGATAACAACGACCGCCATGAAGTTTTCCACAAGTAGCACAAGGGCTTTGACCACTTTGATTCCGAGACCTATTTAGCCGATTGAAATCCCTTTGCTTCCCGCTATCACTAGTACGATTGTTCTGGTAATCAGTGGGCTTAAATCTCTTGTGTTGAGGTGCTCCTTGTGTGCCACGCTCCACAATGTCTTGCTCAACCTTAATTGCTTGATTCAAAACATCTTTGTATGTTGTTAATGATAGCATCATTATCTCCGAGAGCTAGTCTAGTTCCTTCCCACCAGCTAATAGCTTCGCCTTCTAAGCATCGAGTGGCAAAGTTGACCTTTTGGTCATCACGAACATTCTTAGCTCTAAAAACCCCCTCCATGTTTCTAATCCAATCATCAGCCTTGAGAGGATCCAACTTCCCATCAAACTTAGGTGGATCCACCTTTCTGAATTGGGCAAAGGTGCATCAGCCAGCTACTCCACCTTCACTTAGTTCTTTTGCTTGACGATACCAATGAATCATCGCTTGCGTGAACTTAGTCGGAGGAACCGGCTCTTGGGGCTCTTCCCTAGCTTCATCCAAATCAGGACTCCCATCAAATCAGTCCTCTAGTCTCCTCCTTAAAGCTACCCCTCGAGAAGCTTGAGGCTTATCTCTAGTATTAGGGGTAGCGACTCGCTTGCCTTTACTGTTTTTATGAAGCGAGGCAAGTGTCTCTGAGTCAGTACACATGATCACCTGGACTCAAGAATAAGATTACACCTTAGTATCAAAAGGTTAGCACATTAAAACCTATCACACAATCTTCCAACGTCCCATATCTCTACCTAGGAAGATCAAAACTTAAGCTCTGATACCAAAAATATCACACCCCAAAACTACAAGGAATGGGGATGACATGGCCAACCTTCCATGAATTATGTATATCTCAAGTTATATATATATATATATATATATATATATATATATATATATATATATACATACATACATACATACATACATACATACATACATATATATCAGATAACTAACAAGTTTATTGCAACATTAGAGTTTATATAATCCACCAAAAAGAAATATACATTTAGAACCCAACCAGTCCAACCACTAGCAAAGATTATAAACACCACTTTCTTAAACCATACCCAAAATAGAACTCCTAAAAGTTTTTCAAAAGCGATCTCATCTTACTAGTTGCTAACCCTGGGACCTGAAAACATGAAAGATGAATGGAATAAGCAACCATAGCTCAGTGAGTAGTACGTGCCATAAAAGCATATCAAACTTCCGCATCACACATTTAAAACTCAAGGCATGACTCATTATTGCCAAACAAAATATGATAACTTGCAAGAACAAAATGTGTTATATGTTACTTCAACCTAGCTATATCAAATAGCCAAATTTTCCATTCATCCATAATAACAAAACCAGCATGAACTCATCCTATCTCATATTAATGGTTCATTCCACACTCAATATCCAAACTCAAGGCCCTAGAGGTGACTCCCACGAAATTGCGTTATTGTGTAGCACTTAGCCCTCGACCATGATATTGCTAGTATGAGTACCTAGAGGGGGGTGAATAGGTATACAACGACTTTTCTTGAAGATTGCACAATACTTTAGACAGTTAAAGAATTTGCAATAATTAAATATCAATCAAGAGACTGAGTAAGGGAAAGAGAGAATTGAACACTCGGTTTATAGTGGTTCGGCTTGATTCAAGCCTACGTCCACTCTTCTGCACTGACAGCCGATTGGCTGGATTCCACTATAATCACAGAGCTGTTACAGTGTTGATCTTCCTTGAATTCTAGGTGTAGATGATCTACCACACTCACTCAAGGTCTCGCCAAGTACAAACACTCTCGTATACAATTTCGCTCGAACAGTCTCAACTAATAATCAAGGGTCTTCGAGACTGGAATTTTTCTATCAATCACACACTTAAAACAACTAGAACGTCTTCCTTTTATACTCCTTCATGCCATCATAGCCGTTGGCACTTACCAAAGGAATTCCTCCAATCTACCCGTTGGACGGAATCAATCAAGAAGATCATCCGAGCTATTTAAGGAATCGATGATAGCCCATCAATCCCGTTCGCCCATACAATCGGGATCTCGGTTTCCAAGAATAGAACATTCCAAGATTACTTCGTCGACCATCGGATCTTCAATCGATCTTAGATAGAATTAAAGAATCCGAAATAATTATCCAACCAAAGAATCTTTTCCGTGGGATAGGATCGAATCCTCAACCATAGACCTCGGCTTTGGATTTCCTTCGTCACTTGGATTAGAAAGACTGTCGGTGAGAAAGACTTAAGTCTTGAGTCTTGAGTCTTAAGTCTTGAGTCTTGAGTCTTGAGTCTTGAGTCTTGGATCTTGAGTCTCGAGAATACAAAGTCTTCAGACTTTAAACTGTCGGTCTCCGAACATCCAGACTTAGACTGATAGAAACGTTTTGTCAGCTTCAAAATATTCTGGAAAGATTTCTCCAACAATCTCCCCCTTTTTGATGGTGACAAAACTTTCTTGAAGATTTGAACAACTTTGACCTGCAAAACATTTCTCAAGCAATATGGCTAACTCATAAAGATTAATAAAACAACCAGACTCTGCATCCACAGAAAATTGGTTAGTCTTTCATGAGAAACACCATATAACAACACTTGAATAAATGCAACCAGTCAAGCATCACAATCCACAGTCAATTCAGTCAAGTTCACACCCAAGTTCAAGTTCTCAAGTCATACTCAAAAATAAACATAACCACAAAAAAAAATCAAAGTTTTTAAAAGATATGATGGTTCAAATTGGTTCTCCCCCTTTTTGTCAGCATTGAAAAGGGTGAGAAAGGAGTCATGTCTGCTTGGGAATGCGCACGATCTAGAAATCCCCAATGGTGGACTACTCCTTCGAGCTTCTTCGGATCTTCTCTCGGATGAGCGACCTCTTCTCCCTTGGCATTGGCTTGAAGTTGCAGAGCAAGGTCTTTGAATTTATCCTCCGAGAGACTCGAAGATGCTTGTCCAAGCATTCTTCAAAGCTTGGATTTCACGAGTCGAACATATATCTGGTTACGCATTTCCGAAGAATATTCATGATGCTACGAAAATCTGCAGAATCATCCGTCGTGTACCGGCATTGGCTTTCTCGGATGGTGTGTATTCGACGATGGCGCTTCGTATGGTCCGGCAGATTTGGAATCGATGCATCACCTTCTTCGAGCAATTGAGAGACTGAACTTCTTCCGGGTCTTCGGAGATTGTCTTAGATCTTCACCGACAGCAGCATGAGGTGTAGACCTCTCTTGCTCGCTAACTCCCCTGTCTCTAGGACATCGAAAGGGGAAGAGTGATGATCATGCTCTTCATTTCCCTTCTCTCATTTGTCGCAGACTTGTCTTTTTCTCCTTCTTCTTCTTCTTCAACTTCTTTCTCCTTCTCTCTCTGTTCTTCCTCTTCTCGTTCTCGCTTTTCTTCTTCTCTCGTTCGATGAAGTACTTGTCGGATGAGACACGAACGTCTTGTTCTCGTCGCGCTTGGATAGTAGGATCTTCATCATCTTCATCTTCATCTTCATCCTCAAGGATGAGAGTTCTTTCTTCTTCTTTGATGGGGCACCCATGGCCTCCTTTCCTTTCCTTTTGAAGCGCATGGACTGGAGATTTCACTTTGAATTTCTCCATTGCCTTGGAGAGTTCTTGCAGACGCATCTTCATTAACATTTTCAATCCTACCACCATCTTATCACACGGTCGAACACAAAATGTATGTGGCAGATCAATGTTCAGATGTCTGAAGATCTTGGTCACCAGACCAGGATAAGGCAATTGTCCTTTGTCTTTTGACACTGCTCTGTACATATGGAAGAGAATAGTGTGCGGGAGAGAAAACTTCCGTCCTGAGTTGATCGCATACATCAACTTTGCTTCAGGAAGAGACACAGAAGTCTTTGATGTAGACTTGGTCCGAGGGTGATTGATCACAATCTTATGAAGCACAATGTTGATGGCATTCATCCTGGAATAGGTAATTTTCTTCTCTACGTCCCTATCTTTGACAAGATCCAGAGCAGTCCGAGCAGATGAGACTTTGATTGGAAGATAACGTCCTCGTTCAACTCCAACTATGTCCGCCAACATATTCACATCTACCATGTAGACTTGGTCTCGAACACTGAATGAAATTCTATTCGCATCCAAAAAGCTAAGATTTGAATAGAAATAAGCGGTCAGTTGAGCATACCCGTCCGTAGAGTCAGAGCAAAAAGTCTCAAGTTGAAGCAAATTCAACTTTTCTCTTAAGTTCACGTTGATGCTGTCCAGGAAGTGAAAATCAACACTTCTAGGGTTTATCACCCCTCTTTTCAACAGCCTGAGATACGCTTTTTCCGATCCTTGGATTTAAACAAATCCATCCGATTTCCTTTCACCTTTGCTGCCACACCAGTCTAGGTTTAAATTCAAGGAACATTTTGTCGTCATCGTTCCCGTCAATTAGATTTTGTCCGGCATACGAGGATCACTGGGAATGTTCGCTCGAGCCTCCTCTCGCCCTTCCTTGAGGAGCAATTCCCAAATCCTCCATCTTCCGCAGAAAAAGATACTCATTCCCATAATTTTTGTCCTTAAGGAAGTCATCTATATACTTTAATGAAGTACCGGTGCTTTTCAACGCACGATAAAGTTTATAGATAACGAGGGTTTTGGACTCTTACGGGTCGGCATCCTCGATTATCTCTTCTTCCAGATGTTGACTTCCACCTTGTGGGGCGGAGACGATGAATGACGTGGAGGAGAGCGAATCGGACTTTGTCGCTGACTTGATAAGTCTTCTTCTTGAGTAAGATCGAAGTGAGTCGGTCCCTTCTCCATTCTTTGTGGTCCCCTGCTTGCTATTCTTGATGATTTCCTTGAAGACGACATCTTTCTTTGTCTATTGGAAGATTCCTTCACTTGCTTTTCCCAAGAAAAATGACCACTTTCTCGACGATGAACAAGAAATAGAAAAAAGATATCGGGAGGAGAGAGCTTTTTAGGGTTTTGAAAATTGGGCGAAGAAAGACGTATATATATATACCTCGGATTTGAAAAGAGAAGTTTAATCGGTACAAGGAAAGTGTACGAACACTTCTTTTCAAAATCAATAACTGCCAAATTAATTCCTTGAAGAAGACAGGTTTTCAAAATTGCACACAAATTATATCTGATTGAAAGAACGTACCTTTTCGAGATAAAATAGCAACTTACAGTCTTTAGCCAAGAATGATTGAGTCTCATGATTTAAAGTCGAGAGTTCGAGTCTTAGAGTTGGTGAGTCTCTAGACTTTAACTTCTTCAAGCTTCAAAATGTTGAGTCTTGAGCGAATAAAGTCGAATTGATTTTTCTCCAAAGGCTTTGTGAATATATCTGCTAGTTGACTCTTTGAATCAACAAATTGAATCGAGATTTCTCCATTTTGAATATGATCTCTAATGAAGTGATGACGAATCTCAATATGCTTTGCTCTTGAATGAAGAATTGGATTTTTGGTGAGATTGATCGCGCTGGTGTTGTCACATCTGATTTCTGTGCATGAGTCTTCAATGCCAAAGTCTTGCAGCTGTTGCTTTATCCATAGAATTTGCGAACAGCAGCTTCCAAGAGCTACATACTCTGCTTCTGTCGTTGAGAGAGCTACAGTGCTTTGCTTTCTTGAGAACCAAGACACTGTTCTGTTTCCAAGCAGTTGACAAGTTCCAGAAGTGCTCTTTCTATCGACTCGCAGAACCGGCCAGATCTGCATCCGAGTATCCTAGAAGATTAAAGTCTCCCCTCTTTGGATACCAAAGACCGATGCTTGAAGATGAGGCAACATATTTGATAATACGTTTCACGGCAATGAGATGTGATTCTCTAGGGTCGATTGAAACCTAGCACGAGATACAAACACTCAACAAAATATCAGGTCTAGAAGCGGTAAGATAAAGAAGTGAACCGATCATGCTCTGTACAGCTTTTGATCTATTTTCTTCCCTTCTTCATCCTTGTCTATCTTCTGAGAACATGACATTGGTATGTCGGTCTTTTTGCACCTTTCCAATCCAAATCTTTTGACAAGATCATTAGCATATTTTTCTTGGAAGATAAAAGTTCCTTCCTTCAATTGCTTTATTTGAAGTCCAAGAAAGAAAGTTAATTCTCCCATCATACTCATTTCAAATTCGTCCTGCATAGACTTAGAGAATTTCTTGCAAAGACTTTCATTAGAAGATCCAAAAATAATGTCATCAACATATATTTGAACGAGTAAGAAACTTTTGTTTTCCTTTTTGATGAACAGAGTAGTATCTACTTTACCTTTGACAAATCCGTTCTGTAATAAGAACTTACTTAGTCTGTCGTACCAAGCTCGAGGTGCTTGCTTTAGACCATACAGAGCCTTTTCGGTCCCAAGGCGAGTCCGCTTCTTTGGGTCTTCAAATCCAGGCGGTTGTTCCACATAAACTTCCTCTTGGATAAATCCATTCAGAAAGCACTTTTGACGTCCATTTGGAATAACCTGAAATTTTTGTAACAAGCAAACGCAAGTAATAGACGAATAGCTTCTAACCTTGCAACTGGTGCGTAAGTCTCGTCATAGTCTATTCCTTCTTCTTGCGTGTATCCCTTGGCCACGAGTCTTGCTTTATTGCGTACGACTTTTCCTTCTTCGTTCATCTTATTTCGAACACCCATTTGGCTCCAATGACGGTTTTACCTTTCGGTTTAGATGTCAATTCCCAGGACATCGTTAATGTTGAACCTATCGAGCTCCTCTTGCATAGCTTCAATCCAGCTTTCATCGGATAAAGCTTCTTCTATGCTTTTTGGTTCAATTTCAGAAATGAGAGCAACAGCACTAGACTCTTCACGTCTTTTTGATCTCGGTGCGGATTCCTTCATTGATTTCGCCAATTATGAGATCTTTAGGATGACTGGATTTGTGTTTCCGATTCTTGGTTGATTTGCTTGATTGATGATCTCTTTCTTTATTTGAATCTTCATGAGCTTCTTGATGTTGAACTTCAGTCTCGAGATGCTTCTTGAGTTGAAGACTTTGGAAGGTCTAGAGTGACTTCAGACTCTTCATATTGAGTCGGCTGGATTCATCTTGCGCCGAGTCTTGGAATTTGACATTCATTGATTCTTCCACAGATTGGCTTTTCTTGTTATAGACTCGTAGGCTTTGCTTGATGTAGAATATCCAAGGAAGATGCCTTCATCGATCTTTCTTCAAACTTACCAACTCGATCACTTGCATTTTTCAAAATAAAGCATTTGCAACCAAACACATGAAAGTATGAAACAATAGGTTTCTTACCTTTGAATAGTTCATAAGGGGTTTTCTCAAGAATAGGTCTTAGGAAGACTCTATTGATGATATAGCATGCTGTTGAAACAGACTTCAGCCCAAAACCGTGAAGAAATTTTGCTTTCAATTAAAAGAGTTCTAGCCATTTCTTGAAGAGATCTATTCTTTCTTTCCACAACTCCATTTTGCTGAGGAGTGTATGGAGAGGAGAATACATGTTTAAAACCAGATTCATCACACAATTTTGTGAAATCTTGATTTTCAAATTCACCTCCATGATCTGTTCTTATACTTGAAATAGCACATCCTTTTTCATTTTGAACCTTTTTAGCAAATTTCTCAAAGTACGAAAAGGTTTCGACTTACTTGCAAGAAAATATACCAGGTAAAGCGAGAGTAATCGTCTACAATTACTAGACAATACTTCTTACCTCCAATGCTCGGGTTCTTGTTGGTCCGAAGAGATCCATATGAAGCAACTGCAGTACATGATTAGTAGAGACATGATTTGATTGCTTAAATGAATTTCTTACCTGCTTTCCCAGAATGCATGGAGTGCATGAGTCGAGACTTTTGGTATGGCAATTTGGGTAGTCCTCGAACAAGCTGCTTTGATGAGATTTTGGCTAATTGCTTCATATTGACATGGCCAAGCTTTCGTGCCATATGCTTGCTTCATCTTGGATTGAAATTAGACATTGAGATTTATTCAATTTCATGTCTAAGAGGTAGATGTTTCCATGTCTTCGACCCATGAAAGACTCGGTAGAATCTTTACTAATTCCATAACAAATTCCTTCTTGAAAGGAGATCTTGAAATCGGTATCACACAATTGGCTAATGCTGAGAAGGTTATAGTTGAGTCCTTCTACTAGAGAAACATTGCTTATTGTGAGATTTCCAATTTTCACAGTTCCAAACCCCACGATGCTTCCTTTACCGTTTCCTCCAAATGAAACATTTCCGCCGTTTACTTGAACAAGCTTTATGAAGCACTTTGAGTCTCTGTCATGTGTCTTGAGCATCCGCTGTCAAGATACCATTTTATCTTTCTCTTGACGGAGACGCATTCAAGTGAAAGTCTCAAGCTTTCTTTGGTACCCAAATTTTCTTGGGTCCTTTGGAGTTAGTAGGATAAGCATTATTGGGCCATGCTTTTTAACAGGTTTCCAAACCATAGGACAGTCTTTTTCAAAATGATCTAGACTGTTACACTTTGAACACCTTAGAGCATTTCGACCAATAGACTTTACGAAAACTTTCTTGAAATGATTTTTGTAAGCTTCTCTTGAAGGTCTCTTCTTAATTCTTTCTTTAACTTTAGGAAAGTCAATCAAGGGAATTGTTTCGCTGTCATGCCTAACCCAGACTTATTGAAATAGGGTCTTTGAACCGAAAGCACTTTTTCAAGCTTTTCGGATCCTATCGAAAACTTCTTTGAAATATTTGATAAGTCTGTTTTTAAGAAAACATTTTCTTTCAAAAGATCATCTTCTTTTTCTTTAAGAGCAGAAACATTTAGGTCTAGACTTTTAACTTTTTCTTCTAAAATAACTTCCTTTTGTTTCAGATTTGAATTTTCCTTTTTAAGCTCGGAAATTCTTTTGAGAGAAGTCTTAAGACCGAAACACAGTTCACTAATATATTTAGAGACTTTGACAGGAATTTTAAAATTACTTACCTCGAATTCACATTTTCGAGTCCGATCCAGAATCGAGTCCGAGTCCGAGTTTGCCATCAAACATATGTTGGCATATTCATTATCACTCTCTTCACATTACGTATCACTCCGGGTTTCGGCTTTGAGAGCCTTTCGAAACTTCTCAGCTTTTCCTCTTTTCTTTTTCGAAGAGGACGGTTGGGTCCGATGTGTCCCTTCTTTTTACATTCGAAGCAAACTACATCTTTGTTTGGTTCTTCATCATCAACAGACTTAGTGCTGTCTCGAAAACTTTGTTTCCTTGGGATGAACCTTCGCCTTTTCTATTCAGTTTTCTGAATCTTCTTATCATGAGAGCGAGCTCCTCATCATCCATATCATCTTCAGAATCTGCATCATCAGAATCGTCATTTGATTTTAGTGCAATAGATTTCTTACCTCTTGGATCTTCGTCTTCATTAATTCGTTCCACTTCGTAAGATCGAAGAGTTCCAATCAGCTCGTCTGAGATAATGGCATGATTCTTTGCGTCTCTCTTATTGAAGTCTTTATATGATTCCAATCCTTGGAGAGTCCACGCGAAGCTTGTTCACTTTCATGGGATCAGAAATTTTTGTCCTTGGTTCTCAAGACCATTGACAATATCTGTAAAACGACTAAACATGTCAGTTATAGATTCTCCTGGTTTCATTTTGAAGGCTTCATATTGACCAAGGAGAATGTTAATTCTGGTCTCCTTCACTCGATCTGTCCCTTCATAGGTGATGTGTAATCTATCCCATACTTCTTTTGCTGTAACACAAGAAGATATTCTATTATATTCAGTTGGAGATAAAGCACAATATAAGGAGTAAATTGCTTTTGCATCGAGTGCTTGTCTCTTGTTTATCTCTTCCCGAGGCATTCCGCTGGTTTCAATAGTGTCTTTCCCTCTTTCGGAGATTGATGCAGCAGCGGGGAGTGATTCCTCTTTCCACAACGTCCCATTCAGAGGATCCTTTGATCGAAGGAAAGCTTTCATCTTGTTCTTCCAGATGTTGTAATCCTTTCCATCGAAGTAAGGAGGTCTGGTATTGCTTTGCCCTTCCATCAGCCCCGGTGCTAACATACTAGCCATGGATCTTTTACTCAAGTAAAAACACTTCAAACAAAGTGAGAACACGGCTCGATACCAATTGATATTGCTAGTATGAGTACCTAGAGGGGGTGAATAGGTATACAACGACTTTTCTTGAAGATTGCACAATACTTTAGACAGTTAAAGAATTTGCAATAATTAAATATCAATCAAGAGGCGAGTAAGGGAAAGAGAGAATTGAACACTCGGTTTATAGTGGTTCGCTTGATTCAAGCCTACGTCCACTCTTCGCGACCGACAGCCGATTGGCTGGATTCCACTATAATCACGGAGCTGTTACGGTGTTGATCTTCCTTGAATTCTAGGTGTAGATGATCTACCACACTCACTCAAGGTCTCGCCAAGTACAAACACTCTCGTATACAATTTCGCTCGAGCAGTCTCAACTAATAATCAAGGGTCTTCGGACTCTGGAATTTTTCTATCAATCACACACTTAAAACAACTAGAACGTCTTCCTTTTATACTCCTTCATGCCATCATAGCCGTTGGCACTTACCAAAGGAATTCCTCCAATCTACCCGTTGGACGGAATCAATCAAGAAGATCATCCGAGCTATTTAAGGAATCGATGATAGCCCATCAATCTGTTCGCCCATACAATCGGGATCTCGGTTTCCAAGAATAGAACATTCCAAGATTACTTCGTCGACCATCGGATCTTCAATCGATCTTAGATAGAATTAAAGAATCCGAAATAATTATCCAACCAAAGAATCTTTTCAGGGGATAGGATCGAATCCTCAACCATAGACCTCGGCTTTGGATTTCCTTCGTCCTTTGGATTAGAAAGATCGGTGAAACAGACTTAAGTCTTGAGTCTTGAGTCTTAAGTCTTGAGCCTTGAGTCTTGAGTCTTGGGTCTTGGATCTTGAGTCTCGAGAATACAAAGTCTTCAGACTTTAAACTGTCGGTCTCCGAACATCCAGACTTAGACTGATAGAAACGTTTTGTCAGCTTCAAAATATTCTGGAAAGATTTCTCCAACAGACCACATATAGCAATAGTACAAGGTCTTAGAGGTGACTCCCACGAAATTACGTTATCATGTAGCACTTAGTCCTTTACTATGCATGTCAGTAGTACAAGGCTCTAGAAGTGACTCTCATGTGACTCAAGTCGCCATGTAGTACTTAGCCCTTGACTACATGGCCTTAGAGGTGACTCACACGAAATTTCGTTGTCGTGTAGCACTTAGTTCTTTACTACCACACATTTGATTTCTTCAACACAACACATATCATGTTTCAATAGTCATCACATAACCACATAAATTGATTGTACCAAAACAACATACATAACCCTTTAAGAGAGATTTGTCGAATCATCTCACAATAACTCAAAGTTACCGATCACTATATCCATCAATATATAACAAATAGGTCATCATTTCCTCACAAGTATATGTCGGTTAATCTTACCTTAGTACATGAGTTACACAAAACCAAAGATGACATTAGTACTACTCACCTGGGGATGCCCCAAAATCAAATAACGTGTGTGTTATTTGATCCTTCGATCTCGCGATCCGGGTGCCGCGTTATAAAGTTGAGTCGGCTTGGCGAGGCATCCGTAGTATGCACATGCCAAAAACCCTTTCTTCTTCTTCTTCTTCTTCTTCTTCTTCTTCTTCTTTTTCTCTCCTTTTCGGTCGAGGGAGCTCTCTACCGTCCTTTTTAACCGAGCCCTCCCCTCCCTTCCTTTTTACTTTTTTTGACTTTTCAACTTATCTTTCTTTTTCTTCTTTTGGGCCCCACCAGCCAAATATTACAGGGGAAATGCCAGAAATTTATGGGCTCATGACATGCGAAGCGCCTTCTCCCAGTTGTGATAGTGTCACCACCACTAGCAGGAAGAGCTCTTGTAAAGGTGAATGGCAAATTGAACCGATCAAGAAGAGAGAGAAAGCGGTGGTGTTTATTCTTTTCATCGTTTTAGTAAAGAAGATGAAGACCAAGAAGAAGAAGGACAAAAGAAGGCAATTTGGTGAGTTAGTTAAATAATTGCCAGGTCATCTTGTTGTTTGTCTGTGCTCAATTTTTTTTAAAAAAATTCAGTGTTGGTATTAAGATTCACTTAAAAAAAAAAAAAAACTAGGGAGGATGAATCGTCGAAATTTGTTGGCAGAGGCACTTAAATGATTGTTTTTACCAATATGAAGTCATGTAATCGCTCAAAAGATTTTGATACTAAATTGAGGGTCATACCAAAGTTGTTGTATTTATTGTTCATTTTCTTAATCTTAAATATATGAAAGTTTACCATCTCCAGATGCTGACACTTAGATTTAGATATGATTTTTTTTTGGTAAAAGTAAAAACTATATTAGGGGAAGGCCAAACTGTACAAACGAACACGGCTTCAAAAATTTGCACTCAAGATAAAAAAAATCATTATGAGGGAAGGAAGCCGGGAGGAAAAAGCCAAGCGGCTAAAACAAGAAACCAGAAGCAAGAAAGCACAGGAACGGCGAAAACAACCACCAACCATAAGCAAACGACCACAAACACCATGGCAAGGGAGATGAGAAACAACTGCCTCCCACCATAGGTAGCATCAGCCTCACGCTGAGGTACAAGACTAGCAAAAACCAACGGCCACCAAGCAACTTAGACGGACGGCTGAGGATCTCTAGAAGAGAAAATGATCGAGTCAATGTGACTGCGCTGCAACCTCCTATTCCTATTAGAGTCCTCCACATTTCTAAAGGTGACAGCCTTGTCTTTGATGACTTTGAGAAGATACTTCTTCATGGCCATAACGGAAAGCGGCTCTCCTCTGAAGAGTATATTGTTCCTGTTCTTCTAAATGATATGGCAAAGCGCATCAAAAGAAAAATGGGCAATGCATTTATAAAAGTCCTTGCTCGAAAGAGAGGTTATGGCCCAACGGAGATTTTCAACCCAAGACTTGTTACGCCATAGAAGATTGCATCTGGCGGCCCAAAAGAAAGTAATACCAGTTGTAATGCGACACCCAAAAAAATAGATGATCAATTGAGTCAGGCACATCATTGCAAAAAGGGCAAGAGGTAGAATCAATCCTACCATAAGACAAAAGGAGAGCTTGGGTAGGAAGCCTGCGCTTGGTGATTAGCCAAAGGTTAAATTGGAACCGAGGCAAGATGGCATTGTTCCAAATGAAAGGATGCCAAAAGACCTGTGTCTTCTTCTGCCTAATGGCCTCCCAAGCAGTTGCAACCGTGAAAAGGCCCGACAAGTTCTTTCTCCGACAAAAGCAATCCTGGTTCCAAGACAGGGAGGGGAGGGGGAACTCCCATGACTCTAACACCGACCTGATAGCTTGGCTATCATCAGAAAAAAGGTTTGCCATTGTAGCTTGCCTAGAGAGAGTGGAACTATAGATTAGTGAATTCGAGAAAAATAAGTTTAGCGGGCCCCTAGGGTGCCAATTGTCAAACCAAAGTGATACTGATAGGCCATCCTCTATCCTCCAAAAGAAGCCATGTCAGAATTTCGTCCTGAGTTGTAAGAGCTTCTTCCAAGCTCAGGAACAAAAAGTTGGCTTCTTCACGACCTAGAAACCCTAAACCTAATGATGCACACACTTTCACCTTTTTAACCCAATGCACATAAAACTTTCACAACATATGGGCATTGAAAAATAGATTTGCATATATTTGCATAACTTTGTAAAATTTGAATAATTTTTATAGCCTAAAAGTACCAAGTTAAAAATACTTCTAGTTTATGCTAGTTGGAAGTAAAGTACTTACTATTTTCTTTGGTTCAATCTTTGACACCAGCCACCAATTGAGCTCGAACCCCCAAGATGAAAAATCCCTAATATATGTGCACATTAGACCTGTGAAAATGAATGACACATCCGTTTCTTGACTCATATTTGATGGGTTGGATTATTATATGAGTTAGTTATATTTAGTAAATAAGCAGTGTCCCACACGTATGTTGGTGGACCGACCAATCATATTTTCTTTAATATTTTCAAGTCAAAAATTTTTTTCTTTTAATTTTTCTTCTTCCCATATATTTCTTTCTTCCTTTCTTCTTCCTCCTCCTTCTACCACCAACAATGCAGCTGCAAACCATAATCACTGCATCCCTATCATCACTGTCATCCCTGATGTCTAAGTCATAGCACCTTACCACCACAGACCACTTTAGCATCGCCTTTCCTCTATCTCTTATTTCTGAGGTGCAAACTCAAATTTGAGCCACTAAAACCTAATGTTTGAGATCATGGTGACCTTAAATTGGAGGTCGCCAACTCGAATCTAAAGTAAAAGGCTTCAAATATGATGAGAGAGGGGTGTACCTGCAATGTCATTTGAGCAAAGCTTGCAGTGGTGTTCGTGCACGGCTTTGGTGTGCTGGTGGCTGTTTGAGTGGCGTAGTCGTGGACAATCGTTGCCAGTTGTTGAATTTTAGTAAGGCAATTAGAAAAGAACACAAGGATTATGAGGTTCGGCAATGTGCCTACGTCCTTGGACAAAACTCTCGACTCTCTTATTTTTTGTCATAACATTCTTCTACAATTTGTACATAGGGTTCACCGCAACAAAAAAAGGGAAATTTCAAAAATAGGAAAACTATCAATGCAGAGATTTGCCCACAATATGTCCTTTCCTTGAATAGGAGAGCAAATCTCGCCAATATCGCCAATACTCCCCCTCAAGTTGGAGCGAAGATATCGTCAGAGGTCAACTTGTTCACCATATCCCAAAATACTCCCTTGGGTAAAGCTTTGGTGAAGACATCAGCAAGTTGATCCCCACTACAAATATATGGTGTCTCTATTGTCTTATCTTAAACCTTTTTCCCTTATAAAGTGACAATCGACCTCTATGTGTTTGGTCATTTCATGAAAGACCGGATTTGAAGCAATGTGTGTTGCCGCCTAATTATCACAAAATAGCTTCATAGGTTTAGACATGGCACCGCAACCCAATTCTTGAAGCAAAAGACGAAGCCATACGATCTCACTAGTGGCAGTAGCCATGGCTCGATACTCAGTTTCTGCACTAGATCTAGCCATAACTGTTTGCTTCTTACTTTTCCAAGTAACAATATTTCCACCAACAAAGGTACAAAAACCCATGGTAGATTTTCTATCCATGGGGTTCCCAGCCCAATTAGCATCAGTAAATCCCACAATCTCTGTATTACCATTATTCTTCAACAATATTCCTCTTCCTAGAGAAGCCTTTAGATATCGAAGGAGCTGGTTTAGCAACTCCATATGTCCTTGTGTAGGTTTTTGCATAAATTGGCTCACATGGCTAACAGAATAAGCAATGTCAAGTCTAGTAATTATTAGGTAAACTAATCTTCCTACCAAATGCTGAAATTGCCCAATATCCTGTAATGGTGTTTCCTTAGACATAGTCTTATTGTTGTAATCCATAGGAGTGCTAACAGGTTTAACACCCAGCTTACCAGTCTCCTTAAATAGATCTAGGATATATTTCCTTTGAGTCAAGAACATACCTTTGTTAGAACTTGCTACCTCTATCCCCAAAAAATACCTCAATTTTCCAAGATCTTTAATGTCAAACTCCTTGCTCAACAACTGTTTAAGTTCTGCAATACCTGCTAAGTTACTGCTAGTAATAATAAGATCATCAACATCAATGAGAATAGTAACAATACCTTCACTAGTTACTTTAGTAAACATCAAAGAATTAGCTACACTCCTTTTGAAACGAAATCTAACGAGTGTAGAACTTAGCTTGCCATACCATGCTCTAGGTGACTGTTTGAGACCATATATTGCCTTCTTTAATTTGCAAATCATTCCCTTATTATTCTCTAAGGGATGTCCTGGAGGAAGATCCATATAAACATCTTCTTCTAAGTTTCCTTGGAGGAAAGCATTGTTCACATCCATCTGAAACAATGGACAGCTACAGTTAACTACCATAGATAGAATGACATGAACAATGTTCATTTTCACTACAGGAGCAAATGTGTCATTGTAGTCTATCCCATATGTTTGAGTATACCCTTTTGCAATGAGCCGAGCTTTGTACCTCTCAACTGAACTATCACTATTGTATTTGATCTTGTAAATCCACCGACATCTAACTGTCTTTTTCCCGTTTGGCAATTTAACAAATTCCCAAGTATGGTTACGGTTCAATGCTTGAAGTTCATCTTTCATGGCATTCACCCACACACTACTTTTACATGCTTCCAAGAAGGTATTGGTTCCTGTTGATTTTCAATAGTAGATAAGAAACTTAAATAATTATGGGAAATTCTATCGTACCCAATAAAATCTTGAATAGGATGCTGAGCCGTATGATATGTTACAAAATCACTGAGCCGTGTTGAAGGCCTTGGAATGCATGATGACCTGCGGGTTGAGGTTGAGATATTAGGTACCGTATCTGCTGGATTTACCTCTATTGCATTTTCAAACTCTACTTCCAAATCAGCCCCATCTGTTGTAATGGCAGCTATATTAGGAATGACATCGACATTAGGGACAAGCTGACTCCCTTGAACAGCTGTTGTTGGAATTTCCTCTTGATCCAACATTGAATCCTCGATAGGTAGGATATGAGGCAAAAATTCATAATAGTCATTTTGCTCCCCCTGAATTTGATTCCTAGCAAAAGACATGTGAGCCTCATCGAAGACAACATCACGAGAAATATAAACATGTCTAGTACTTGGTTCATACCATTTGTATCCCTTCTTGACATTTGAGTATCCCACAAACACACACTTTCGACCCCGTGGATCCAGCTTGTCACCATATTGAGAATGCACATAACACATACATCCAAAAATTCTTAGGTGAGAGATACCAAATTTTCGGCCATATAGACTTTCAATTGGAACTTTATACCCCAACACTTTACTAGGCGAACGATTGATTAAGTAGCAGCTAGTAAGGACCACGTCAGCCCAATATGTCTTGGGTAAATTTCCTAAGAATAACAATGCTCGGGTAACCTCAAGCATATGCCTATTTTTCCTTTTAGCAACTCCATTCTACTGCGAAGTTCCAATGCAGGAGGTCTAATGAATGACTCCCAAGCTACGCAGGAACACTTGAGAAGCCCGATTGGTATATTCAGTTCCATTGTCTGTATGAAGAATCTTCACCATAGTGTTAAATTGATTTTTCACCATATTGCAAAAATCTTGAAACACAGTCATAACTTCACTCTTGGATTTAAGCAGATAAAGCCATGTAGCTCGAGATTTATCATCAATAAATGTAACAAAATATTTGAACCCCTCCTTAGAGTCAATAGGAGAAGCTCCCCAAACATCCGAGTGAACTAAATAAAAAAAACTGTTCTGATTTATGTGTACTATGTGAAAAAGGTAACCTATGCTACTTAGCATAATGACAAGGATCATAGCAATTGGAATCATAACTTAAAGTCATATCAATAGCA
Source organism: Eucalyptus caleyi (assembly GCA_014182885.2). NCBI lineage: Eukaryota > Viridiplantae > Streptophyta > Magnoliopsida > Myrtales > Myrtaceae > Eucalyptus > Eucalyptus caleyi. Next base: position 20,360,641 of record CM024474.2, read on the forward strand.
TGTAACACCTGATCAGAGGGATGACCCAGACGCCAATGCCACAATCGGGAAGTGTCAACAGTCTTCCTTTGTGCCATCAATGCTTCGTTGTTGAGGTCCACCATATACAGTCCATTCTGCAACCGCCCTTCACCAATCATCCTCCTGTGATTCGATCTTGAAAAAACACCTTTTGAGGAGTAAAAATAACATTGCAATTCCCCTTATTAGTATATTTGCTAACTGTCATTAAATTTGAGGATAATTCAGGTACCAACAATGCTTCAGAATTATTTGAAAAGAAATTAATTTGTCCAACACCACTAGTTGGAACCTGCCCACCATTAGCAATAGTAATTTATGGATATGACACACCTGAAGTAATATTTGATAGCAAGTTTGGAGAACTACACATGTGGTCTGTAGCACTAGAGTCAACAATAAACTGAGTTTTGGATAAAGTTGAGTAAGCATGGACATTACCAGACGTCATAGCTAAATTTCCAGTTTCGGTGCTAGAAGCGTTTGTTCCATTGCCATGTATCTGAAGTAATTGCTGAACTTGTTGAGACAAAGCCTCCAACTTGGATTGAAAATCGTTTGGATTTTCTTGGATTGCCACCTTAGCTTCCGAACCCCTGTCTTTGGAAAGATGCAAATGTGGATGAAGAACCCAACACCTCTCTTTGGAATGGCCATCGCGATTGCAATGGTCACAATGGAACCGTGCTGGTTTCTTAAATTTTCCTTTGGCAAACCAAGCAGTGGAGTCTCCTTGCTTCGTGTTGATAGCACTGTGGGCCAATTGTTCACCAATCTCTCTTGATGTAATTGGAACTCAAGGCATGACACATCTCCTTGTTTCCTCAGTTTGGATTATGGCACAAACTTCATTGAAAGTTGGCAATACAGGACTCATAAGAATTTGACGTTTGGTGTCCTCAAATTCAGGCTTGATACTTGCTAACAATTGAAAGATTTTATCTTGCTCTTCTTGATTGACATAATCCATCACATTCTGGGTCGTAGGTTTATACTGACGAAGCTCATCCCATTACTTCTTCATTTTTCCCAAGTGTTCAGTGAAAGATTGTGTTGCGCCTTGCTTAGAAGAAGCAAGTCCTTTTGCAGTTCAAAGATCCGAGATGTATTCCTGGCTTGACCATACATCTCGTTTATCGAATCCTACAACGCCTTGGCTGACTCTGAATATGCAAATATCTCGTAGATCTCTAGTTCCATGGAATTGAATATCCAAGACATCACACTGTGGTCATTCGCTTGCCATTCATCAAATTTGAGATCCATCACAGGAGAGGCTCTAATCTTCCCACTGATGTGACCAAGCTTCGATCTACCCCTGAGAGCAACAGTTACAGCTCATGACTAAGGAAGGTAATTTCTTTCGTTTAGCAACAACGAAGTCAACTGCTGATTGTTTGTCTCATGCACCTTTGTTGTGTTGGATGCATCTCCTGACTTCTTTGACCCATCCATGACACTTTGCTAGTAATAACAATGATATGACAGCAACAAAGAGAGGAACAAGCACTAACTGAAGAATGCAGATTGTTGTAGAACAGGAACAGTCTCAAACATAAGCAAATCGAGACAATCAGATGTGCAGAAAACAAACCAAAAAAAAAAATCACAAGTTGAACCAAACCTGCTCTGATACCATGTTGAATTTTAGCAATTAGAATAGAACACAAGGATTATGAGGTTCCGCAATGTGCCTACGTCCTCGGACAAAACTCTCGACTCTCTTATTTTTGTCATAACATTCTTCTGCAATTTGTACATAGGGTTCACCGCAACAAAAAAGGGAAATTTCAAAAATAGGAAAACTATCAATGCAGAGATTTGCCCACAATATGTCATTTCCTTGAATAGGAGAGCAAATCTCGCCAATATCGCCAATACTAGTGGTGGTAGTTTTGGCAATAGGGGCTTCAGCAATGTTGGTGTTGCGGTGGTTTTGGCAATAGGGCCTTCGGCAACGGTGGTGCTACGTTCCTTTTTGCGGGGAGAGGGAAAGAGAGGAGAGGGATGCTACGTGGAAAACACGGTATCCAAGTCGACGGCAAGTCAATGGCATAAAGGTTTCGAACAAAAGGATGGCATAAAGGTTCATGTGGCCGACGCGTCGAATTTTTAACGGGAAAATATAAATTGAACCAATTTTCAGTTCAACATTAGTGTAAATTAAAAACTTAAGGAATAATATTGAACATTAAAAAGAAAACTTCAAAGGTCACCGTGTGTGGTGAAACATTTCTTAGGACGTGGAGAGAAGGACTTTCACAATTAGGTATGGCCCATGAAAACGATTTTCTTTTTTTGGTCGAACATGAAAACGAATTGAACACGTACAAAACATTGCTTCCTTTTTTTTTTTTGGTAACCCAAGAGCCCCCGTACGGCCGATAGCCGGCGATGTAAACCCAGAGCGGTGCCAGCATTGGACCCACCACCACGACACCATGCCTAAGACCACTAGTGACGATGCTGGGATAACATTGCTTCCTTTTTCATTCCCATTTATCCACTTTTGCTCTTTAACACAATATATCTTACTCTTTTCGAGCCTAATCCTAAAAGTTTTCTTCTTCTTCTTTTTTTTAAAGTGATTTTTACTTTTGACTTTTGCCTTTCCTTTTTTGCAAATCTTGCAAAGTACACGTTTTACATTTCTCACACCATTTTGAAATTTATTTAATAAACCAGTAACATTTTGAAATGTCTTTCATCAAACATTTCCCAAATCAATTAGGAACCCATTCCGTAAATCAGTTTGCAAGTAATACATGCTTATAAACTTTCACGACACTTTCAATAACACGTTTCTCAAACCATTCTAAATAAAAAGTTGTAGATGCTCGATCCAGTTATGCATCAAATTCAAACACTATCCTTTTAGCCAAATCACAATATGCACAAAATATATCTCATACTTTTCATTTGAAATATGAATTTACAAATTCAAATAAGAGATGGCACCACTCATCTATAATGCCAAAACCAAGCAAGGCGTAATTAGACTAATCAATGATCTCGTAATCCTAAGAATTAAATGAGAATCGACATTAAAACCAAATAAAACTCTAACTTAACTACAAAATGGCTAAACTATGTATAAACACTAATGAAATGACTTATGCATGCTAACAAATCATTCGTGTGAAGTGATTACTCAAATGCAAATGCAAACCAAAATTCGCCCATGAAATCCTAAAATTCTAGCTCCTACAAAATTGTTGCTCGAAAAGGACTTTCCAACCCTTATGGCTCCACGACGCTATAATCCACAACTTCTATGAAATCTTGAAACTACACAACTCAAAAATCGGACTATGTGGCTCAAATAACTCTAAGACCTGAATTTAAGCTATAAATTCAGGTGTTGTGATACAAAATTGAATCGGCTTGGTGAGACATTAGTGGCAAGAGCCCTCTTCTTTCTTCTTTTCCTCTCTTTCCTTTTTCTTTCTTTCTCGGCGAGCTCCCGGTACTCAGCGTTCCTTTTCCTTTTAATTAACTGAGGCTCACTTTCTTACTTTCTTTTGTTGACTTCTCAACCTTCTTTTTCTTCCTTTTGATCCCACCAAAGGCAAATATTGCTCGGCCTCCCTTAATGAACTCGGCCACATCCCATTCGATGTAGCTGAAGCTTCCTTGGAAGCTTCATGTAACATTCTCTATTAAGAAATAAAACCAGGAAGGAAAGCGGCCAAGAGGACTAGTCTCGGCCTGCCCTAGACAATAACATAGAAGTCTAGTAAGAAAGGGAATGAAGATCGGGAAGTGATTTTCAGTTATTGCTCATCTCGCAAGTTAATTTCATCCAATGCAAATGGAAAGGATCCGAGCAAAAAAAAAGGGGGGAAAGGCTCAATCCACCACACATGTGCAAAAAGAGAGTGTTAGGATTATTAAAACTATCAAACTAATATTCCATGACACATTCACACTAAACTAATTTTCATCATATAAAAAATTCATAAACAAGTATTGTATGACACATTTTATCCCAAAAGGATTTTTATCCTAAATTAATATCCTATGACTCTTGTCTCACGAAAAATCTCAAATTGGTACCCTTTACCTAAATTTCTCATCCGTGAAAATCCATACTTGTAAATATATGTGGACTTTTCACGTCGGATCTATCATTCTCAAAGTTAGACCCATCTTGCAATTGTCTACCATGTGTATTTACATTTATGCATTATAATGGGATAATGGATGGAATGCTCACAAAACATAGAATTTGGTTAGGATACTAGTTTAAGATATTTTGTGAGACCAAAATTAGTTTAGGATAAATATGTGAACATGCACATAAGGAGAAAAACCACCAGCGTACTCAAAAAAACACACAAATGCAATTGGCAATGCATGAGAAAAGAAATAACACAGAGAATTGAGAGCAAGAAAACGAAGGAAAACGGGGGAGTTTGGGAGAAAAACCCCGGTGAACTGTGAGCAATTTGTGTGGGAGCTTGAGTACGAACATAGCCAGGATTCACGGTTGAATCAGCACTTGTTCCTTGGCCAAACATAACCTGATTCATGGCCAAGAAGCGTGCAAACGTTCTTCTCTATTTTGCCAGTCGAAATGAGTAAATTGTGCAACCAAAACCAGTAGTTGCTTACGAGATTTGCAAGGGTAAAGACTTGAGATTTTTGTTAATTTGGATGTTAGATATTTCAATAATTTTGAAATATTGGATGCTATTATTAAGTGATAATATGTTTTAAATTTATTGTAATCACCATATCCTACCAAATCCAAAAATTACCTTGCCCTTTATTCCTCGGATTTTACATCACAACTTATAGTCGCAATATCTGATCTCATCCAATATATTCGAAATGCATTACTAAGCACCTAATAGGAGAACTTGTATGTTGCCATCCACATCAAATACTCACTTTTAATTTAAAAGCTGCTATGGTTGGTTAAAATGTTTTCAAATTTTAATGGGATAAACTAAGTTTCCTAAGAAACTCTCCGTACGATGACTATAACATGTCTGGCCAGAGGATAGTCTTTCACCACTAACGCTTTTACAGAGAGTGTCTCTCACCTTTTCGTTCGTCTCTCTCTCCATCGCTGCTTCGAAGACCAAGAAGCTCCTCTTCCTTCTTGCCTCTTCGAAAACCCAGAAAAAAAAAAAAAAAAATCCTCGGGACGTGCGTTTCAATTCTAGTGTACCCATCAAAAGTTTTGGATTTCTTAGCTTGCTTGGTCTGTGAAGACAGAAAGAACAAGAAATGAAAGTTGATTTTACAGGAGGTGGCGTAGGAGCAGCATTCAACGAGCTGTTCACGGCAGTTAAGGTGGTAGTGCAAACCGTCCGAGCGTTTGGTCCCCAGCTCAAGAAGATCGAAAACACCTTGCGCAAAATAGAACCAATCATCGAGGAATAGGACAAGTTCAACAAACGGCTGGACCGTAGTCCCACAGAGATGGATCCGATAAACGACTTATTGGATAGAGGCAAAGGACTGATCGAGAGGTGCAAAAGGATCCGCTGGCTCCACGTGTGTAAGAAGTATATGCACTCCAAGAAGCTGAAGGCATTCAGTGCGGAATTATTGGGTGATTTCAAGCTTTACATCCAACTGCTGGATGCGAGAAACAACGGCGAGATGTTGTGGGAAGTGAAGGAGATCAGGACAGAAGTCAAGCAAGTCAAGGAGTTGATCTGCCCCGGTCAAGTGAACGGTGTTGGCCTCCAGAGTGGACTCGGGGCTGCGGGCAACCCCGCGGTCCCTGACACGCCTGATTTCATTGTTGGGTCAGAGCTGGAGGCGTCCTTAAGGAAGCTCAGGGAGCAATTGCTGGAGGAGGGAGTGTCTGTGATTGTTGTGACCGCCCCAGGCGGGTGTGGGAAGAAAACCCTGCTTAAGAAACTGTGTCATGACATGGATATTGAAGGTATGTGTGATTAGTGTTTTGATTGAACCAGAACTAATTAAAGTAGGGAATTCATTGATTGATCCTTGCCAATCGGACGCCTCAAAGCCTTTGGTTTGCCATGTATGTGTGTGGGAGCTGGTGCCTGAACAATGTTTTACTTGTGCACATATTGACATGATTGAATACCATTACTTGTTCTCTCTGTCAAGCAATACAGTTCCTTGTAGATGTGAATCTTTGCACAAAGATTTGCTTGGGTTTTATGCAGATGGATGTTTCATCGACTAAAACCATCTTCTTGTCGTGGTTTATTTTCAGTTTTGATATCATGTCTAATCTAATAAATCTTTCCTGAGTTTTTAGATATGCAATAACTTGCCTTTGTTTGATTTTGCTGAGTGCCTCTCTTAATCAATCAAAACCTAGTCTTCACTCACCATAGGATTGCGCTCATTATTTCTGCTATAGGATAACTGTTGGAGAAATCTCCGTGAAGTGTTTTGAAGCTGACAAAACGTTTCCATCAGTCTAGTCTGAAGATTTGCAGACTCTAACATTAAAGTCTGAAGACCTCTGGACTGCCAAACTCAAGACTCAAAGTCTATCCTCATTAACAGTTTCTAATCCGTTGAAGAAGGTCTATCTAGAATTGGATGCTTCATTAAGGATGTGACCTTATCGACTAGAAAAGATCTCTTGGCTGGATATGACATAATGGAATCCTTTATTTAATCATGATTGATTCGGAGAATAAGGATCCGATGATTGGCGAAATATTCTTGGAAGGCTCTACTTATGGAAACCGAGATCCTGATTGTATAGGCGAACAAGATTGATGGCTATCGACATGCTCCTTTAATAGCTCGAATGATCTTCCTAATTAATTCCGTCCAACGGGTAGATTGGAGGAATTCCTTTGGTAAGTGCCAACGGGTATGATGGCATAAAGGAGTATATAAGGAAGACGTTCTAGTTGTTCGAGTGTGTGCACGATAGAAGAATTCCAAAGTCTGAAACTCCTTGTTCTTAGTCAATTCATTTGAGCAAAATCCTGTTTGCAAAAGAGAGTCTATATTTGTGAGAAACCTTGAAGTAGTGTAGTAGAATATCTACACAGTGGAATCAAGGGAAAGCTGTGCTGTAACATCTCTTTTGTTCATAGTGAAATCCAGCCGGTGGGCTGTCAATGCGGAAGAGTGGACGTAGGCTTGGAATAAGCTGAACCACTATAAATCTTGCATTCAATTTTCTCTTCCCTACTCTTTGCTTTACTTTGATCGTAATTTATTTTGTTAATCGAAAGAGAACTTCCTTTCTATTGTCTGCTTAATATTGCTTGCATATCACGAAAAGTTATTATACACCTATTCACCCCCCCTCTAGGTGTTTATACTAGCTATCTCAGTAACTACTTAACTCTGTTTCTTATCCTACCAAATTTAATAAATTAGAAGTGTTGCAGCAAATTTTCATACCCTTTGCAAGCGATAGTAGTCAGACTTATTGTGGTTTGCATGCATTATGGCAAATTCAACATCATGTTCGTCCCTGTCTCGAAGAAGCCCACCCTGACAGACATTGTCCAGAAAATGTTTCAACATAATGGTTTCAAGATACCTGAGATTGTAACAGAAGATGATGCAGTTCGTTACTTGCAGCAACTGCTCATCAAAATAAGCCAAAATCCGGTGTTGCTTGTGCTGGACGATGTTTGGACTGACTCACAATCCATAATTAGAAAATTTTGTTCAAGAAGATCAAACATTACATGATTGTGGTGACATCAAGATATGAATTTCCTAATGTTGATCTTGTGCATCACCTGAACCCTTTGCCTCATAGAGAAGCCCTGGAACTTTTTCGTCGATCTGTTACTGTTGATGGTAGAAGCTTGGTTGTGCCAGATGATGACCTCTGGGATAAGGTATACTCTCGCTTGAGTGCATTGATGATAGGATTTCTTATGGTCATCAAAACTGAGTTTATTTTTTTCTTTGAAGAAAATGTTTAATAAAATTAACCTGCCTAATATAGGCTTACCATGTTACGTCCAAGGTCTTTTCCATGCGCCTAACATATGCTGAATTTACTTTGATCTCTCTTTCATTAAAAAGAGGCCATGGTTTCTACTAATCACGATTCATATCAAAGTTCCCATAATTGTTTCTGTTTTCTTTTTTCCCTGGCAGATAGTAAAACGCTGTAAGGGATTGCCATTAGCTCTTACAGTTGTTGCCAAGTCTCTCTGAGGAAAGGATCGTTCGTTCTGGGAAACAAAGCTTCTTAATTTGTCCCATTTGGGTTTCGACAGTGACATTTTAGATTGCCTCAGAAAGAGCTTGGATGGTGACACTTCGATCAAGGAGCATTTCATGGACCTCGGCTCATTTCCAGAGGATCACAAGATCCCCGCCACTGCACTTATTGATATGTGGGTGGAGTTGTACGGGCAAGATGTCAATTGCACGCCGTTAATGACCTCCATGAACTCGTTTATAGAACCTAGCTGATCTTGTAATCACCAGGTATGGATCTGAAGTTTGTTTTGTTCGGACTAGTCTAGTCTTCTTCTGCTCTAAGAGTGCCTCATCAGATTTGTAGTTGGCGTATGAGTAGTTTTTCCTTGTACGTGACAGTTAGAACGTGTGTGAAATGCACAAAGACATGATTACATCTTTGCACCAAGATTGAGACAGTAATTTATGTGCAACAAATTTTCCTGTTTCCCCAAAAATGGGCAAACTAGATGTTTTGGATCCACACCACAATTACTGCACTTGACCTTCAGCTATAGTATGTTCCGCATTTTGAAGGTCAAATGGATTATACAAAGGCCTGTAAAGAACATTTATATCTCCTGACTTGATTTCTTAAACATGGGACGGATCAGACGTCTTTCTTTACCAGTAAAATGGTATTAGCACAAGAAACTCAGTGCCAATGCTTATATCCGAGTGATTGCATACATATAGGAGAGATTCAAGTGAGGACGATGACAAATGTTACAGCGGCCACTATGCTACACAGCATGATCTGCTCAGAGAGCTGGCTATCATAGAGTGCAACCGGGGGGAAGTAGAGAAGAGAGAGAGACTCATTCTGGACTTGACTAGAAATAATTTTCCCAATTGGTGGAGCAAGCAAAAGCAACCGACTCTTGGTGCTCGTCGAGTGTCTCGTTTAGTGTCCATCTCCACAAGTTGGTGGAGGAAGAAAAAGCCACCGACTCTTGGTGCTCGTCTAGTGTCCATCTCCACAGGTTGAAGTGTTCTCTCTCTCTCTCTCTCTCTCTCTCTCTCTCTCTCTCTCTCTCTCTCTCTCAATGACCTTTAGAAAAAAAAATTCAGTTGGTTGGTACTTAAATTACCTTTAACCTTCTATGTTCATAATGCAGATGGAACATTCTCAACACCTTGGCCAAATCTTCAATTGCCTGAAGCTAAGACTCTTGTCTTGAACTTCGAGAACGATGTTCAAATCAAAACTTATGCTTTGCCAGAATTCATTGGGAAAGCAAAGAAGCTCAAGGTCTTAATAGTAAAAAATTACAGTTTCTTTCCAGCTGAGCTACGCAATTTTCATGTCGTTCGTTCTAGTTTAACAAGAATCAGGCTTGAACGCGTCACGGTTTCTTTCCTAAGCATGGGAAAGCTATGCCTGCATGGTCTACAAAATGTGATCAACAGATTATTTGCCTGCAACGTCAAATAATGCCAAAATCTCTAATGCAATGCCAAACTTAGTGGAGCTCGACATTGACTATTGTAATGATATTGTGACATTACCAAATGGCATATGTGAGATAAAGCCTCTCAAGAAGCTTAGCGTCACAAACTGCCATAATTTTTCTACACTCCCTGAACAGATTGGGCAATTGACCTTCCTTGAAGTGGTTAGGCTTAATTCCTACACAAAGTTGTTGCAATTACCAGATTCAATTGAAACCCTCCAAAAATTAGAATTTCTCAATATATCCGATTGTCTAATTCCCGTGTTCCCATCAACTTCTGTTCCCTTTGATGCATCAAGAATCCTAAGAAATCGCCTATAGTTGCACGAAATGCACGTTTAAGAGGACTCATTCATGAAGCATGATTTGTCAACCTATTGAATCATTGTTCGAGCTTAATGAGATGACGTACTTAGTTGAATTTTACTACAATAGCATCTACTCATTCCTATATGAAGTCGCCAAGCATTTCAAGGTGAAATCAAAGTTTAACTCTTGTTAAATTGGTTCAATCTAAGTCCTTCTGTTGATCGCATTTTTTAATAGTTTTAGGACTTATTTACTATTGCGACATGTTTTAATACTTGATTGCATTTTTTGAAAGTTTTAGGATTCAATTGCACTTGTGTAATAAGTTTTAGAACTTAATTATATTTTTTCTGAAAATTTTAGGACTTAATTGTATTTTCACAATAAGTTTTTTGACTTTCGGTGCACCTATTACATACTTTAAATTTATAGCCACTTGCACATACGTACACATCAAGCCAAGATCCATGCCTTTATTTCATCATACAACATGTTGTCAAATTATATATTGTTATGTTGCCGTCACATGACAACTAGTAATCACACGATAAGTCATCAAAAGACATGCCATCAAATGACATAGCATCACATTGCATGGCACTACTCGCTCGGCAAGTCGTCATGTATGTGTCATTGCATAAGCGTCATTACAATGACATATCATTACAAGTCGCATATGCTACATTATAATCATGCAAATGCACATTCATGTTTTCAAAATGCACGAGTACATGTGGCACACTGATTCATTTCTGAGGCGTGACGTGATGTAAAGCTTTCACTTCGTCACGTCTCCTAACAAAGAAAGATTGTCTTCATGTTTTAGGAAATCAAACGAAAAGGAATTTAAAGGTTTCCATCTCCCTCTCGCGTCCTTTATTAATTGAATGTTTTAAAGTTTGTAATTTTCGTATCCTATCCAAGAATGTTATCCTACTCTTTATACCTCCGATTTTGTATTACAAATTGCTTTTGTGTTATTCATGAAATATATGCGAAATGCATCATCAAACAACAATCAGGAGAATTCACGTTATGTTTACTATTGATATCAAATATCCACTTTTGATCTAAGAGCTCATTTTGTTGGTTAAAAATTTTGCAATTTTTAGTGGGATCTACCAAGTTCACCATAAAGCTGATTGAAATCATGATTGAAATGTATTCTAGTGCATGAAAATGAAATAATCCATTCGTGAGACGAAAACAAACGCACACACGCTTTGCCAAACATATGAGCTAATTGCCATAAAGGGGATGAGAATTACCCGACCTAATATCGTCCGTTCATTTTCAACTTTCCGTCGACTGGATCTACGTGCTGATAGCTATCGACTAACAAACACTCTAACCTGGGCGCTTGCAGGGCAACTTCCGATACGGACATGGTCAACGGCTGACTTGGGTCTTCGCCGACCCTAAATAGGAGAAAATATTAGATGCGCCCGGCGCTCCACGTCACCGTGCACCCGCCCAATCAGGATGCGAAATGTGTCGCCACCTAGAGCCTGGGTCCCGCTTTTTTTTTAAGCCAAATTTTTGCCTTCTCCTTCTCTCTCTTCATTAATCACTACGTCCTTTCTGTCTTCTCCCACCCTTCGAATTTGAAGTGCCCTCTCTCTTCTCTGTCTTCTCCATCAAGCCACACGAAGTCTCTCTCTCAAAAATCTCTCCTTCCCAATAGCCCGCCGATCGCATCCAGCACGACGCCTCCGCTGCCTCCGGCAAGATGCCTCCACTGTCCTGGAGACATTCCCTTAGGCTGCACGAGGCCCTCTTTCAAATATCTCTCAAGAGCCCGCCAGTCGCATCTCGAGTTCCACCATCACCACTCCCTCAAGCCGCACGAAGCCCTCTTTAAAAAATCTCTCCCTCCTAGAAGCCAGCTTGTTGCACCCGAGCTTAGATCTGCCGCCTTTGGCACATCGCCTCCGTCCCCGCCTCCGCCTCCGTTATCGCCACTCCCTCAAGCCGCATGAAGCCCTCTTTCGAAAATCTCTCCCTCCCAAGAGCCCGCTCATCACAGCCAAGCTCAGATCCACCACCTCCAGCACATCACTGGTGCTTCTGGTGCTTCCTCATCCCGCCCCACATTCATCGTTGGTGCTTCTGTGCTGGGTCTATAGTGTACTCATCCAACACTATGGTTGTGAGCAAATGGGTTGTGCTCACACATGGTAATTTCATCGCCATGTGCGAGCTCTTTGCAAGGTTCGAAGTTTCTTAGTACGAGTACCCGAACTCCAAGAATGTATATTTGGTTGTCCCGCCAATTTTTCACATATATGGCCCGTCTCTATCTTGGGACTGTTGTCGTTAGGGTGTACGTTGTGGTTGTGATGAGGAGGTTCGATCCCAACATGGAGGTTAGGGCCATCGATGGGTATGGAGCCACCCATTTCCCTATTGTTGTGATGAGGTTCAATTCCAATGAGGTTGGATCCTCATTTTATTATGATCTCTAGAATATCAAGTATCTGAGCAAATTTAAGTGGGGTGAACCTGCAAAGTTGAGCCTGTATTTTTTAGCAATTCAAACCCGTTGTCTGTGGCCTATGTTTAGATTTATCATGGTAGTACATATATCATTGTGGGAAACTCAATCCTAGTTTAGGGACATGATGTACCTTTTACTTGCAGTCAATAGGAAAATTTTGAACTTGATTGATATAACATGTGCCATTAAGCATGTCAAAGACAGAGAGATGCAGAGAGAAGCCAATGACACCTACTCCCTCTCCATTTTGGCTAGCAGAGAGTGCTTGAGATGGAACCCATTTCTCCACATTTCCAGTGATCTACTTTTATACGTACGGAGTTTGTGAAAGAATTCAAAACGCTTGAATTTGAGATAATGCACTATATAAATGTCCGTATGGTTACACAAGCATTGCTCATGACTCGTTTGAATGTTTTTTTTTTTTTTTAATTACAAGTAGGAAAGGAATTCTTTTAGATCCATCATTAGATCTTAATATAGAGGAGTCGCTGGAGTACTTATAGTTTATGACATCGCCTAGTATGTAAAATTTGAAATGAGAGTGTCTGTTTTTTCTGGGAGGGATAGAAAATGGGTAGAATGATCACCTTACATCTTGTGTCCAAGTTAAATAACTTCCTTAGACATTGAGTAACTTCGTAATATGGATGTTGCCACAAGGTAATGAAAGCTATGCAGCAAACTAAAAAGGGGAGAAAATGTGATCAACAGATTATGAGGCCAAGCAACCTATGACGAGAATATTTACGTTGGAATTTGATGTTATCATCCTTCATTTGTTTTTCCTTATCTGCATCGACCAATTCACTATACCTTACTTGCTTTGATTCATGAACATTGGTATTTTTTCTTTTCTCTTTGGTGGTGATGGGTTTGGTACAAAATGCTCTTCGGGGGCTGCCGGGAGGGGGGAGCGCGTCCGCTTATTTGCCACCATTGTTAGTGCAAATGAAAGCAAACCACGCATGATGCTCTGTTCTAAAAGGGCTGATATTTAATTTGCTTCATGTCCTTGTTTAAAGGTTTTAAGGGATCATGACTCTAAGCCAAGGGCAAGCAGCATTGCTGACATTTTGCTCCTGCATTGGCCTTGCTAGCGTTGGCCTAATTCCTACAATAACTGTTCTGAACATTCGTAAAAACTGGTTTTGGATCACTGCATTGAGGCCCTTAGCGTAATTGAAGATTGTTTTCCATTGAAGAGTTTGAGTTCTAGTGTTCCTCATCTTGGAAGAGCGGAAGTCATGTGTGAATAGGCTAAACCCTTGATATGGAGGTGAGCAATGAGGAAGGAGCTAATTAAGGTAAAGATTGTTGGAGAAATCTTCTTGAAATGTTTTGAAGCTGACAAAATGTTTCCATCAGTCTAGTCTGAAGGTTTGCAGACTCTGCTATTTAAAGTCTGAAGACCTCTGGACAGCCAGACTCAAGACTCGAAGTCTATTCTCATTGACAGTTTCTAATCCATTGAAGAAAGGCTATCCAGAACTGGATGTTTCATTGAGGATGTGAACTTATCGACTGGAGATGATCTCTTGGCTGGATATGACATAACAGAATCCTTTATTTGATCGAGATTGATTCGGAAGATTAAGGATCCGATGATTGGCGAAATATTCTTGGAAGGTTCTACTTATGGAAACCGAGATCCTGATGGTATGGGCGAACAGGATTGATGGGCTATCAACATGTTTCTTTAATAACTCGAATGATCTTCCTAATTGATTCTGTCCAACGGGAAGATTGGAAGAATTCTTTTGGTAAGTGCCAACGGGTATGATGGCATAAGGAGTATATAAGGAAGACATCCTAGTTGTTCGAGAGGGTGCACGATAGAAGAATTCCAAAGTCTAAAGCTCCTTGTTTTTAGTCAATTCATTTGAGCAAAATCTTGTACGCAAAAGAGTGTTTATATTCATGAGAAACCTTGAGGAAGTGTGGTAGAATATCTACACTGTGGAATCAAGGAAGAACTGTGCTATAACATCTCTTTTGTTCATAGTGAAATCCAGCCGGTGGGCTGTTAGTGCGGAAGAGTGGACTTAGGCTTGGGATAAGCCGAACCACTATAAACCTTGTGTTTAATTTTCTCTTCCCTACTCTTTACTTTACTTTGATCATAATTCATTTTATTAATAAAAAGAGAACTTCCTTTCTATCGTCTGCCTAGTATCGCTGTGGTATCTCAAGAAATCGTTTTTACACCTATTCACCCCCCTCTAGGTGCTTATACTAGCTGTCTCAAAGATGATAGTGGCGGAAGACTAGACGCTATCGGAGATTGTTGTTCAGGGGATTGATCAGCAAGTTGAGCAGATGAGGAAGGAGTTTCAGCTCAATGAGAAGGGCATGGTTTATTTAAAAGGCATATTCAAGAGATGACCAACACCCTAGCACTGATGGGGTGTTGGTCATCCAAGACTTGTAGCAATACTTACTGCAGGGCCATGCTGTTACTAGGAAGCTTAATTCTAATGGTAAGGTCAATACTATGCAAACTCTGCACAACCTAAACGAAGTTATTGATTTTCTTATTGTTGCCGGATTCCTAAAAAAGGTTCATTCATATAGCTCATATATGTAACGTTGTGACTATCTAGATGAGCCGCCTCAATTTGAACAAGCCTGAAAGAAAGGTGCTAGAAAGCATTTGCCTGATTGGCTCGAGCATTTTGATGGCTATGATGGACAGTGAGTATTGCTATGAGATGATTTTTTTTTTCAGCTGCATCTTTTGTGTTAATGAAAAGCAAAGAATCAATGTTTCAATTTCTTACTACTTATGAGTGGACTACGGTTAGATGATGTTTTTACCTATTGTCATTTTATTTTATTTTTTTGGTTGGTGTTTTGCTTGATTGTTGATGGGGCACCAAAAAAGTTCCCATTGTCTAAACGCATCAATTATCTAGTTGAATATGACAATATGCTGTTTTAAGAAGCTTCTTTGTATATTTTCTTCGTTCTACAATAAGCACGTGGCAGGTTTTAATGCAAACTCAAGTCACTTATGTTCATTCACATGCACGATGGTGCAGTTGCTTTGATTGTCATAGGTTTTACTGTTGTTACTAGTTTTAAAGAAGCAGCATACCATGCTTGGCTTTGGCTACTATAACTTGATCAAGAGATTGGAATGGACAAAACAACACCTGTGGAGCTAGCCAACCACTTCCGTGAGTCCATTGGGTCAAAAAATCCTCCTGTGCTATTCCGAAGGACAGCACTGAAAATGGGTTTAAAGGATAGATGGCCAGTTGTTTGCTGTGACATAGATGATAACCACTTTTCAAATGGCTATGGTCATGCTTTTGGTAAAGTACTTATGCCCTGTCCTGTATAGTGTTATTTTGGCCGGTGAACTTGTATGTTGAGTGTATAATAGTTGGCAATCTAAGCTCTAGAATCTCTTCTTGGTTATTTATTGTGGTGTATATTTACTTCTTCACAAAATGAGGATATGTGTTAGAGAGATGCATTCTAGGAAGCCTCAACTTTACGGAACTCGCATATATGACGAGCTTTGGGAATCAAAGCCATAATCCCATTCTAGCTATACCATTGATAGAATATTTGTTGGATGAAGCCAAAGATCTAAACATCAATAGAATCCCTGTACAACCTGTGCATCCAGATGTCAAAGTCATGGTTTTCATCTGCCTCAGTCTTCTTTTGCTAATTGTATGCTTATGTAAATTTTGCTCATGGAACCTGATTGGAGTAACTTCAGTTTCTTCCTTTTTCTCGGGATGAGCAATATGATGGTTTTACTCATTATCAAAAGAGCAATTCCGTTGACGCTTCTCTTCTGGCTTTTGACAGTTTGGCTTGCCTTTCCTTTTGTCATGCTTAATGTTTCTCTACTGCAGATGGAGGACTTTAATGGCAAAAGTTGATACTAGTTTTAAAGAAGCAGCATATCATGCTTGGCTTTGGCTACTATAACTCGATCAGGGAGATTGGGAGGGACAAAACAACACTTGTGGAGCTAGCCAACTGATTTTGCAAGTCCATTGGTTTGAAAAATCCTCTTGTGCTATTCCGAAAGACAGCACTGAAAATGGGTTTGTAGGACATTCCCGGCATCCGAATTTGCAAGCGATCCTTGTTTTCGTGACATCCGAGCCTTGGATAAATATGAAATGGCTTTTTCATGTTGGTTCAATGCTTATTCAATTAACTTTGTTATTAGAGAATAGTGCTCGTCATTAATAAAGAAGAAAGTGATCAACCAAGGATAATCAATCAGGAGACATGGTGTTCCCAATGTCCTGCTTCTTCTCTACTTCCATGGTCATTATCTTCAAGCTCCCGGTTTCATTTGTCCTACCAATGTGGCATAGATTTTGTTGGATTATAATGTCTCAGTTGTTGTTTTCTGTTTTGTTTTTACTCTGTTTTCTGCTGTTTTCTGTTCTGTTTTCTGCTCTGTTTTACTCTGTTTTTTTATTAGAAAACAGCCAAGTTCAATTTAGTTATTTATTTTGTGTTTTTGCTATTTTCTAGGAAGTTAATAGCACGTTTGTGTGCAGTTATGTGTTGCACGTACATGAGCAGTTTTTTGCTTTGTTTAAGTTGTCCTGTACTTGACAGTTTCCTTAAGAACAGATGTATGCAAGTTTATGTTCTGTTTCTCTGTGCTTCTCTTCCTCATCTAAAAAAAATATAGCTTTTGGTTTTTTGTTTCAAGTTTACTGTTTTGATCAGTAACAACAGTGGTATCAGAGCTTAATTGATCTTAAGGGACTGTGAAGTGAAGCAAGTATCGAAGTGTAAAGAAGTTAAAGGGTGATGGAGACAGGGTCGAGTGGTTTCTCTGCGATGGCTTCTCCAGTATTTACTGGAGAGAATTATCAAGCATGGGCTGTTAAGATGACGGCATTCTTGGAGGGTCATGATTTGTGGGAAGCTGTGGAGGATGATTATGAGTTGCTCCACTTCTAGACAATTCGACCTTGAATCAGATAAAGTACCATAAAGAGAGAATCACAAGGAAGGCCAAGGCAAAGTCATGCCTATACGCTGCTGTTTCACCCACTATCTTCATAAGGATTATGAGATGTGATTCTGCAAAGGCAATATGGGATTTCTTAAAGGATGAATACGAGGGAGATGAGAAGATAAGAGGCATGAAGGTGCTGAATCTCTTGAGGAAGTTTGAGAGACAGCAGATGAAGGATTCAGAGTCAGTGAAGGAGTACTCGACGGGTTGGTTGGGATAGCTGAAAAATCAGAGTTTTAGGGACTGACTTGAAGGATGAAAGGCTTGTTCAGAAGATTATGGTGTCTCTTCCAGAGAAGTTCGAAGCTACCATAGCGTCTCTGGAAAATACAAGAGACTTACCTGATATAAAGCTTGCAGAATTGTTAAATGCTCTGCAGGCGTAGGAGCACAGAAGACTGATGAGAAGAGAAGAGCTTGTAGAGGGTGCGCTGCAAGCTAGAGTGAAGTCAAATGATGGAGGCAAAGGGAAGAAATGGATTCAGTCCAGAGAAAATGCCCGTGACTCCAAGTTTGTAGCAAAAGAAGGAAATTATGGTGGGTCTAGCAAATGGAAGATGAACAAAAAGCCTTGTCAATACTGTGGTGGAACCAATCATCAGTTTTTTAGATGTTGGAGAAAGCCTGATGCTAGATGCAGAAGATGTCACAAGTTGGGTCACATGGAAGCCATCTGCAAAGGAAAAAATTACCAGCAAGCAGGGAAAGCCCAGGTAGCAATGAATGAAACTGAGGAAGAGCATTTGTTTGTAGCTTTTTTTTCCGAATCTTTTGTTGGGAATGATGCATGGCTGGTGGATAGTGGTTGTACCAATCATATGACTGGCAATTCGAAGCTGTTTAGGATTCTAGACAGGTCAGTCAGGTCTAAAGTCAGAATTGGCAATGGATAGTATATCGAAGTGCAAGGGAAGGGTACAGTGGCTATTGAAGGAAGTCAGGAGGTGAAGCTGATCAGTGATGTTCTCTTTGTGCCAAATATTGACCATAATTTGTTAAGTGTTGGTCAATTAGTTAAGAAGGGCTATAAAGTGAAATTCGAAGGGAAGGAATGTCTTATTAATAATGCAGATAGCAAAGAAGTGCTAAGAATTCCTATGGAGGATAAGAGTTTCATGTTCAAGCCACAAGAGATGCAACAAATGGCTTTAAAGTGCAAAGAAAAAAATGCAGAGATATGGCATAAAAGACTTGGGCATGTTCACAAGAAGAGCATGTTGTTTATGCAGAGAAATAGCTTGGCAGATGACTTGCCAAGTTTGGAGGAGGAATTTCCACAGTGCAGAACTTGTCTTATTGGCAAGCAAGTTGTTGGAGAAATCTTTCCAGAATATTTTGAAGCTGACAAAACGTTTCTTTCAGTCTAAGTCTGGATGTTTAGAGACCGTCAGTTTAAAGTCTGAAGACTTTGTACTCTCAAGACCCAAGACTCAAGACCCAAGACTCAAGACTCAAGACTCAAGACTTAAGACTCAAGACTCAAGACTTAAGTCTATTCTCACCTGATGAGTCTTTCTAATCCAAGTGACGAAGGAAATCCAAAGCCAAGGTATATGGTTGAGGATTCGATCCTATCCTCTGGAATAGATTCTTTGGTTGGATAATCATTTCGGATTCTTTGATTCTTATCTAAGATCGATTGAAGATCCGATGGTCGACGAAATAATCTTGGAATGTTCTATTCTTAGAAACCAAGATCCTGATTGTATGGGCGAACAGATTGATGGGCTATCATCGATTCCTTAAATAGCTCGGATGATCTTCTTGATTGATTCCGTCCAACGGGTAGATTGGAGGAATTCCTTTGGTAAGTGCCAACGGCTATGATGGCATAAATGAGTATAAAAGGAAGACGTTCTAGTTGTTTTAAGTGTGTGATCGATAGAAAAATTCCAGAGTCTGAAGAACCTTGATTGTTAGTCGAGACAGTTCGAGCGAAATTGTATACACAGAGAGTGTTTATATTTGGTGACACCTTGAGCGAGTGTGGTAGATCATCTACACCTAGAATTCAAGGAAGATCAACACTATAACAGCTCTTTGATTATAGTGGAATCCAGCCAATCGGCTGTCAGTGCAGAAGAGTGGACGTAGGCTTGGATCAAGCCGAACCACTATAAACCGCGTGTTTAATTCTCTCTTTCCTTGCTCAGTCTTACATTGATTATTACTCTTTGCAAATCCTTCAACTGTCTAAGTATTGCGCAAGTATACAGAAATTATCAAGAAAATCTTTGTATACCTATTCACCCCCTTCTAGGTACTCATACTAGCAATATCACAAGTTAGATTTCCTTTCAAAGGAGGAGGCTGGAGAGCATGTGAGAAGTTGCAATTAGTCCACATAGATTTATGTGGACCTATGTCTGAGTCTTCCCTCAATGGTAGCAGGTATTTCATTACCTTCACCGATGATATGACTAGGATGAATTGGATTTATTTTCTACGAGCCAAGTCTGAAGTTGCTGATGTGTTTGTGAAGTTTAAAGCCTTAGTTGAGAATCAGAGTGGGAAGAAAATTAAAATGCTCAGGTCTGATAATGGTTCTAAGTATACTGCTCACAAGTTTAAGTTGAATTGTGAGCAAGCAGGAATTGTGCAGCAGTTCACTGCTCCCTATTCACCTCAACAGAATGGGGTCAGTGAGAGGAAAAATAGAAGTATTATGGAGATGGCCAGATGTATGATGCGGGGAGAAGATGTTGCCTAAGAAGTTCGGGGCTGAAGCGCTAATACTGTAGTGTTCCTATTGAACAGATTGCCCACAAAGGCCTTAGAGAGGTCAACACCTTTTGAAGTCTGGTATGGTGTTAAACCTTCTGTGAAAAATTTGAAGGTTTTTGAGTGTTTGTGTTACACTCATGTTCCTGAGGTCAAGAGGGACAAGCTGGATAAGAAAGCAGAGCTTGGAATCTTCATTGGGTACAATCTCCAATCAAAGGCTTATAGAATTTTTCACCCTATGATAGGGAAGGTGACTGTAAGCAGAGATGTTGTTTTTCTAGAGGAAGATGAGTGGAATTGGATGGAAGGAAAGAGTGCAGAACAGCAACAGTTTGAAAAACAACCTGCAACATATGTAGAGGTTGATGAAGTTATAGATGGATTGGAAGACAGCGTGGATGATTTACCAGTGAGAGGCACAAGGTCACTTGCTGAAATCTATGAAAGAAGTAATGTGGCAATGCTCGAACCATCTAACTTTGTGGAAGCTAAGGAGGATCAGAGGTGGATTGCAGCAATGCAAGAGGAGATTGCAATGATCCAGAAAAACCACACATGGGAGCTTGTTGACAGACCATCTGATAAGAATGTAATTGGGGTTAACTGGGTGTTTAGAACAAAACTTAATCCTGATGGTTCTGTTAATAAACACATAGTTAGACTGGTGGTGAAAGGCTATGCACAAATATGGGGAGTAGACTATTCTGAAACATTTGCTCATGTTGCACGACTTGATACAATAAAGTTACTGTTAGCTATTGCAGCAGAGAATGGGTGGCATATATTTCAGTTAGATGTCAAGTCTGCATTTCTGAATGGAGAGCTTGAGGAGGAGATTTTTGTTGAACAACCTGAAGTTTTCAGTATCAAAGGGCGAGAAGAGAGTGTATACAGGTTGAAGAAAGCTTTATATGGACTGAAGCAGGTTCCAAGAGCTTGGTATGGGAAGATAGATCGATATTTGCAGGATTTTGGCTTCGTAAAAAGCTTAAGTGAGTTCACTCTTTATGTCAAGAAGGTGAATCACAGTGTTGTAATTCTGTCACTTTATGTAGATGATCTTTTAGTGACGGGGAATGATATGGAATTGATAGAGAAGGTGAAGCAAGATTTATTTACAATTTTTGAGATGTCAGACTTGGGAAAGATGTCTTATTTTTTGGGTTTGGAAGTCAAACAGGCTTCATATGAGATCTTCATCTGTCAGAAAAAATACATGAAGGAAATTCTAAAGAAGTTTCAGATGGAAGATTGTCGAAGTGTAAGCACTCCTATGGCTGCTAAAGAGAAGTTGCAGAAGAATGATGGAACAGATGCAGTAGATGCTTTTATGTATAGAAGTCTAATTGGGTGTCTTATGTATCTTACAGCAACTAGACCAGATATTCTATTTGTTGTGAGTGTTTTATCCAGATTTATGACTAGTCCTAATCAGTTACATTTGATTGCAGCAAAAAGGGTATTGAGATATCTCAAAGGAACATTGTTCTTTGGTGTGAAGTTTAAAAAATGTCAAAAGTTTAATTTGCAAGGATTTTCTGATAGTGACTGGGCTGGTTCAGTAGATGACATGAAGAGTACGTCTGGATATCGTTTCAGTTTTGGTTCTGCTTGTTTCTCCTGGTGTTCCAAAAAGCAAGAGATTGTAGCTCAATCCACAGCAGAGGCTGAGTTTATAGCAGCTACTGCAGCTGCAAATCAAGCTTTGTGGCTGAAGAAGATAATGAAGGATTTGTGGTTGAATTCCAGTAATTGCATTGAAGTTAATGTGGATAATCAGGCTGCTTTAGCAATATCTCAAAATCCAATTTTCCATGGCAAAACCAAGCATTTCAAAGTCAAATTTTTCTTTCTGCGTGAGGTGCAACAAAGTGGCGAAGTTAAGTTGGTCTATTGCAGATCTGAAGATCAGCTTGCAGATATGTTCACAAAACCACTTCAAGCTGGAAGATTTGAAGTATTAAGAAAGAAAATTGGAGTATTCAGCAGCAACTGATCCAAGGAGGAGTTTGTTGGATTATAATGTCTCAGTTGCTGTTTTCTGTTTTGTTTTTACTCTGTTTTATGCTGTTTTCTGTTCTGTTTTCTGCTCTGTTTTACTCTGTTTTTTATTTTAAAAAAAAAAACAGCCAAGTTCAATTTAGTTATTTATTTAGTGTTTTTGCTATTTTCTAGAAAGTTAATAGCACGTTTGTGTGCAGTTATGTGTTGCACGTACATGAGCAGTTTTTTTGCTTTGTTTAAGTTGTCCTGTACTTGATAGTTTCCTTAAGAACAAACGTATGCAAGTTTGTGTTCTGTTTCTCTGTGCTTCTCTTCCTCATCTAAAAAATATAGCTTCTGGTTTTTTGTTTCAAGTTTACTGTTTTGATCAGTAACAACAGATTTCCCAGAACTTGTAGTTGAGCTTCTAAATGTGGAGTTACTCTTGCAGATTTATGAAGTGTTTAACCTAATATCAATTCCCTTGTTAAATCAATACACAAGACTTGATGTAATGAACGATTTTGTTCATAATGTGATTATTAACTCCTGTTGAAACTTGGCACTTTGAATTTTGAATCACATTGATGCCACTCACTTCTTTGTGCAAATTTGACTTTTTCCCCAAATGAAAGATGAGTTAAATGTACCACCGACCGTTGCAGCGTAGAGGGTAGATCCTTTGCTCTCCCCGGTGGAGGCCAAGGTTCGAAGCCCCGCGAAGCAGGGAGGCTGAAGCGTTGTGTGGTGACTTAAGCGTGGTGGCTGTCGGCCAAAGCGGTTCCTCCAGCAAAAAAAAAAAAAAAAAAAAAAAAAAAAAAGAGTTAATGTGAGAACAAGTTGAACAACATACGACGAAGATCAACTCTTGAAATTGCAGTTTGAATTTATAATTTATTCTCTTGAACTATTGAATTCTCGTCTCCATGAAAAGTCTTCATGGAGATACCACATTCATAAATTAAATATCAAAATTCTCCTCATATTGCAATTGACAAATGAATCTCTCGTTACACAAAGTAAGTAAAGAAACCAAGATGAAATTTACTTACATTAACAAGTGAATATTTCATCCTTCTAATGTTTACAATTCATACTTCAACTTCTAAGTTAATAGGACACATGTTTGCGTTCACAAAACAAATTCCGAGAAAGAAATAAATCCAACATGTTTTATCTTGTGTAGAAGCATGACATTGGCTTGGTCTTGTTTGAAGAGAACTCTCTCAACTTTTGGCAACAGTTAGTCCTTTTTGGGATTACAGGCTTGTTTTTCTCAAGTTTTAGAGCAGTTCCGAGCAGCATTTTGCCTCACGCAGCACCTGTAGTCAGGTATTCTCCTGCTGGTCTAGTTTTAACTTTCTCAAAACTTGCTTTGACCAGAGCAACTGAACCGGCAGACTTTTCAGCACTTAATGGCGAAGGAACAACATCCAGAGTACGTCCGACATCGTTGTTACTTGTCCTGGAAAAACCGACAATGGAAGAATGGACAATGTGAAACATGGTGTAGGCTAGAATCACAAAAAGCAAGTTTCATCTCAGAAACGTACCGAGATGGCATGTTTGCGGTTCCTTTCGATAATGGACTTGATATCTAAAAAGAATGATAAGCATGTCAAAAATCTGAGAAAGTATCCTTACCAAAAGAAAGAAGTAAACTGAAAAGCACCTTGCATAATCACCCAAAAATATAAGAAAAAAACTTAGTCAATGGAGTAAAAGCCTCCACATATGAAAAGCCAATACAGCCCATGAAAACAATAGAGGAAGCGGACAAGTCAAATGCCTTTCACTTTAGCCCACGAGTAAAAAGAGGCCGAATCAACAAGAGAAAGCTTGCTATACAGGTTTTCTCCAGTAACCAAGTTGTTGTAGGATATATGGATTGTCACGATCCTGATTATATAACAGGAGAATGCATCAAAAAGTATCAATTAAAACTGAACAATGGCTTGGGCATGGGAGGGTTAGAGGTCACTGCCGTGTACTTAATCAAGTATAACGTTTTGTAACTATCATGTGTGTCGCTAGTGTTCAGCTTTGGCTTTAAAAGTAAAAGAAAAAAATCCTCTCCTGAAATTATCAAGGTGTGGTACTCCCTGAAAGTAAAAGTAAACAACTAGGTTGAGTAGCATCCTCTTCCATGCAATACCTATAAATAATTTCAGCCAAACAAACTAATCCATCTAATGATGATAAAGCAGCCAAGAGGGGCTTGAAACTCTGATTACGAAAGGTATGAACAAATGCCGTTCCTAATATCTAAGGAAAACATTATTGTTCATTTCAGAAGCTTGGCACCACAATCAATTGAATCTGTTTAAGAGGGTACTTGATAATAGTAGACATTACGGTATATCTGTACTAATTGCTCAGATTTATTTTTCATTCTTTGTATCCTCACGAATTATTTTTGAATTCTTTCAAAAAGAAAAAATTGCACAGTTATTCACCCTTCAGCTAAATGAAGTTTCTAGTTAACATTGTCATCATAATATATCAAGAAAGCACAAAACCCAGAAAAGCAACAAGAGAGGGTGCGTGGAATTCAAACCGTACAAGTGAGAAATATTGAACTTCAAAACATCATTTCCTCGACTTTGAAATGCGTCTTTCAGAACCTTCAGAAAATCCAATGGATTGTCGACCTTTTCCTGTGTAAGTTCGACAAAAAAATCCGAAGATCCCATGCAGATTTTCGATGAATTCCTTCCTGATTCATGCACCAAATCTCGTACCTACATAAATAAGCATGTGGAAGCACGATTACATCAAGACAAAACGTACACATTCAAAACACCTAACTTGAAGCTATTTATGGTGAGTAAAAAAGAAAAGAAACCTGTTCATTGTGGAGTTCAAAAACTGTGACAGAAAAGTCATATCTAGATGTAGCAGTTGCATCTGAATTCACAAAATCGAAGAACTGCTCGAAACAACGAGCATACAGACCACGATCATGGCTAAGATCCTTCCTGAAAAGCATCAAAAAACACCATCATGTCAACTTCCATATCAGAATTTTGTGGAATGACATGGTGGGTGAACGTGGTTCATCATAATGTTACAAAGGCCCCCGTTCAGATAACTATGATTGCCAAAGATCAAACCAATGTCAATAAGATCTAAGAAATGCAAGCAGCAGAACTTTTAGCTCCTTAAATTCAGACATGACATAAGACCAATATCTGACAGAAGTATCTGCATTAATGGACCGTGCCCGTAATGGCAGCCATACATGCATAATTCACAAAACACGTCCTCATTCCAGATCAGTACCCTTTTGAATGCAATAAGAATAAAAAAACAAAATACTTTATTTAAAAAGCCATACCCAAATATTTGGATATTTAGCTCATAGGGAGATAATATTCAATGGGAGCATGTTTGAGAGAGAGAGAGACCATAGTGTGCGTCTTTCCCGAGTTACTTTGTCCATAAGCAAATATTGACACATTAAATCCATCCAAAGCTGATTGAACCAACAGTTGAACATCATTAAATATATCAGCTGCACATGCACCAGTCCTACTGTAAGATAACAAACCTCCATGCAAACCACCAGCCATGTAGCTAGTATATACCAAAAAAATTTCAAATGCTGCCTGTTATGTAACAAAATTAATCATTTTCTAGCTCACCCTGTCCAACATGAGGTCCATACACCCTATCGAATTCATAATGGATTGGTACTGGTCTCATCACTAGTGTCGACACGGATAGTAATCAAGGAATTCTACAGCAGAGGGACCTTCATCTTCAAATAATGGTCTCGAACGACAGAATACCTTTATGTTCCCTGAAATTAAAAGCATCTTCAAATCATCATAGGAAAGGAAAATACCCATAAATTTCTGACCAAAAAACTTCGTACAGCCTCAAAAAGTGAGGATTGGAAATTGAAGAGAAGAGTTGTTGAAACAAATTATTATAGTAAGAGAAGAGAGCACACAAAGAACAGAGGAATTCCCTATCTTGATCGATTTATGTGCTTCCATTAGAGAGTAACCAATTGAACTATAGTCCCTCAGCAACTAACTAACAAATAGCCCAACTTCTAAACCAAACAGTTAATTAACGTGTGTGCACCTCCTGCACTCATAGCCAACCAAATGGCTTGAAGATGATCTGTCCTTCTCACTTAAAACACTATTAGTATAACTTAGGTCGACCAATCAAGTGATTGGGCAATCAATGGTGAATTGATGATGTGAAAGGAGTCCAAATGGAAATTATATCATGGGTGATTGGACTCTTGTCTGAAAATCATATTTCTTGGGAGTTCTTCCATAAGTTTAATCCAAGAGATTCAATTTCTATGTAACCATCAATCAAAGTATCAAACTGATCCTAACGAAGGAGGAAGAACATACAGAGAGTTAAAAAATCATTTTTCGTTCTTGATATCTAGTCTCCATTTACAGATTAACGAATCTCTGAGGCATAATGAGTCCTTAACTAACAAACAGCTCAATTTTTCAGACTAACAACGATCAGAAATGCATCACAAACTGGTAGCTGTTATCTCAAGTTAATCTGCACTTCATCGCTAAAACTCTATCAGTCATATTCCAACTCGATCTTACTTGTTAAACTCAAGTTTTGTCCTCCTACTACACACTGCAAAATTGCCATACAAGCAAGCTATCTCTACCCATCCATCCGACAGGAACATCATCCCGAAAATGAATTGCAATTCAAACAATAAATTTTCTGAATTATCAGCTCATATCCAAGTACTTCCGCTCCACGTGCTTCGTGTGGAAAGTGGGAGAACTCAATTAAGAAACCAAAGACTGACCTTTGGATTTCAACAACTCATTGAACAACTTCCTCTTTCTCACTGACGAGCGGTGCTACCCTAGCCTTACCTTCAAGGGCGACTTGATCTGACACAAAGCACAGAACCTGTCAAAAACCGAAATGAGAAAGCAAACGTGCGTTGAGGCACAACAGACGCCGCACCGCCTCACCTAGTTTCCGCATCTTGTCTGCAAGAACGCTGAGGTAGCGCATGACTCGATCGAGCTTCGCGTTGGAATACTCCTGCACTTCGCTCGCCTCTTGTCTCAGCTCCAAGTAATCCTGCCTCGCAAGCTACATCTGGAAATCGCTCTTCTCAGAGTTCGGCAACAGAGAAGGAATCAACCGAAGCAAGAAGCAAAAATTCGAAATAGGCAAATCCCCCAACTTAATCGAGAGCCAAAACAGAGCGAGAGACAATCGAAGAGTTTCGGAAAAACTTGGACATTGTCCGCGAGCCGCTGGACCTTAGAGGCCAGCAGGAGCTGCGAGGGCGGTGGCGGAGATCAAGTACCGCCAGACGAGGGGGGCGCTCGGCTGGTGCTAGTCGTCGGTGTCAAAGGAGGTGGAGGTCAATGACGACTTCCGCAGCTCGAAGCCGCTCTGGACCTTGGAGGCCAGCAAGAGCTGCGAGGGCGGCGAGGAGGCAGCGACGGCAGAGATCGAGTAGCGCCAGATGAGGGGGCGCTTGACCGGTGCTAGTCGTCGGCGTCGAAGGAGGCGAAGGTCGACGACGACTTCTACGGCTTGAAGCCACTCTGGACCTTGGAGGCCAGCGGGAGCTGCGAGGGCGGCGAGGAGGCGACGGCGGCGGAGATCGAGTACCGCCGGACGAGGGGGCCCTCAACCGATGCTGGTCATCGGCATCGAAGGAGGCGAAGGTCGACGACGACTTCCGCGGCTCGAAGCCGCTTTGGACCTTGTGTTAAAGAAATAAAACAGATATTAAAAGTACAGATGAATGAAGAAGCTAGTGATAGTAGAAAAGCTGAACCTGAGGAAGTTACTGAGGCAGAGGAAGCTGAAGCAGAGGAAGGTCGCAAACTTCTAAACGAAACTCAAAGTAGAAAAGAAGATGAGCTGGCGATCCTGAGCTGAATTAATGAGCTGGCGATCCATGACATTAAAACCTGGGACACGGAAGCTGATTAAGAAGGAGCTACATAACCAGAGGAAATACACGCGTTTCTCATATTCGTTATTATGTTGTAACAGTTCTATAACAAAAGTTGTTAAACAAGTGTTGAGTATAAAAGGATAAATGAAGGAGAGAAGAGTCAAGTGTGTTAGTTCATTATTTCTACTTCTGATTTTCCTCGATTCATCTTTAGATTTCTCTCTTCTACTTCTGTATTCGATAATAGTTGAAGTCGTGTAAAAGATGACCAAGAAGTATTTGAAGAAGAATATCAGAGCTGAGGTATTTCCATTGATTGTTCGGGATCTACAATTCTCTCATACACAGGTCATGTTCTATTTTCCATTTCTTCTCATGGTATCAGAGCACAAATCCTGGGAATGATCGATCTAAATGCGTTCTTACTGCAAGATATTATAAAGATCTTGTTGTTTCTTAGTTAGCTTACTTTCAAAGTTTACTGGAGTGTTTCTTCGAATCTTCAAAGTCTCTGAACATATAAGAATGGCAACTAGAGTGCAAAAGTACCCTTTTCCTATCCATGTGAATATAGCTAACTTCATCACCATCAAGTTGAATGAAGAAAACTTCCTGTTATAGCAAGCCCAATTCAACAGATTTCTCAAAAGCCAAGATCTGATTGGTTTTATTAATGGTGAAACATTACCTCCTACTCAAATGATACAGACTGAGACAGGAGAAGAGATGAATCCTGATCACCTGGATTGGATAAAAACTAATTAGCTTATATCATCCTAGATAAGTGGTGCAGTATCAGAAAATATTCTAAGTCTAATAATTGGCTTAGAAACCTCATTCGAAGTATGGCAGGCACTCATAAATAGATTTACACAAAAGTCTATTGCAAAGGAATTTGAGTTAAGAGGAAAATTACAGACTTGCAAGAAAAGAAACAAATCATTAAGTGAATACCTTCGAGAATTCAAAACGATCTGTGAACAATTAAATGCAATTGGAAAGCCTATTGACGATATAACTAGAATGTTTGGCATACTTGAAGGGTTAGGTTATGAATATGAAACCTTCAGGACAACCATGTATTGCCTTAAACCCCAACTAGAGTACAATGAGGTTATCTCACAACTTGAGAGATTTGAAGCCAGATTGCAAACATATTCTGTGAACGAGTACAATACTAACCTGGCTTATTATGGGCAAAGAAGAACTGGAACAAGTTTGCAGAAATTCAATCCCATAAATCAAAGAGCAAGTATTCAGGGGGGATTTAGCTATGGCAGAAGTCAGTCTTTCAATAGAAGGGAATATGGAAATAATTTTACAGAAGCAGGAAGGAATCAACAAAATAAAATGAATAACCTTATTTCAACTCAGCAAGGTTAGGTTAATAAGGATAACTGGTCTAACTATAGATTAGGATTTATACCATATTCAAATCCTTCACAGAGGTATCAAAGTGTTAGGTCTTATCCACCACAAATTTCAAATGTTGACAGACAAACACATATTACAAAGCCTATAAGTAATGGCCCTCTACAATGCCAGATCTGTAAGAAATCAGGTCATACAGCACTTAGATGTTGGTATAGATTTGATAACTCGTACCAGGCAGATGAAATACCAACTGTATTGGCAGCTGTATACATTGAAGAATCCTATGGTTCATAATGGTATCCAGACACGGGCGACTTCACATATTACCTCAAAACCCGGTATGATTCGAAACTACAATGCATATAGTGGTAATGACACTGTCATGATAGGAGATGGATCTCATTTGTCAATCTCATGCATTGGTAATGGAATATTGAATACAGAAAATAGCAAATTACCACTGAATGATGTATTAATAGTTCCTGCAATCAAAAAGAATCTTCTATCTGTATCAAAACTAATAGATGATTATCCCTGCTCCTTTATTTTTGATAAACATGGGGTATATATGAAGGACAATTACAATCATACAACAGTGAAGCTAGGAAGAAAGGTCAAGGGGCTATACCAAATGGAACCTAAAGTTGCAGAAGTCTTCTTCACCCAGACTCAACAGGAAGTAGGAGAAGATGTTTGGCATCAAAGACTTGCTCACACCAATCTAAAAACAGTGAAGATTTTACAGAAACAACATCTTATTCAGTATAGTTCTAAAGCTCAGAATATATGTAGCAACTATCAAGTTACTAAGAGCTCAGCACTATCTTTTCCTTTCTCAGACCATATTTCTAATGTTCCATTAGAAAGAATACATTGCGATGTATGGGGACCATCACCAATACAATCTGTTTAGAAATTCTCCTATAATATCATTTTTGTGGATGATTTTTCTCGATATAGCTGTATATATTAAATGAGACAAAAGTAAGAAGTTTATGATGTGTTCATTATGTTTCAAAGATTTATAGAAAATCAACCTGATCACAAGATCAAAGTCTTCCAAGTGATGGAGGAGGAGAGTTCACTAGTAATAAATTTCAAAACTATCTACAAAAATGTGGAATTAAGCAGAATATCTCTTGTCCTCATACACCAGAGCAAAATGGTGTCTCTGAGAGAAAACATTGACATGTGATTGAATTGGGACTAGCAATGATGTATCATGCTAAAGTACCACTGAAATACTGGGTAGATGCATTCAAAATAACAGTTTATGTTATCAATCTACTTCCTATAACAAAGCTACATATGCATTCACCCCATTATAAGCTCTACAATAAGACACCGGACTATTCTCATCTTCGAGTTTTTGGATCAGCCTGTTATCCATGTCTCAGGCACTACACACAGCATAAATTTGATGCAAGATCTCTTACATGTACCTTTCTTGGATATAGTGAGAAGCATAAAGGATACATGTGTCTCTTGCCTATTAATGGGAGAGTCTACATCAGTAGACATGTAATATTTGTTGAGAAAGTCTTCCTTTTTACTCATACAGTAAATACTGAGTATCAGCAGGGATTTGAACTATACAAACAGTGGATAAGAGGAGTACTATCTTCTATTTCCAACTCTACTAAGCAGGCTCAGTCACAAGACAATATATCGAGGGGATATTTGCAGCATACCAGATTAACTCAAATAACTCCAGAAATGCAAGACAATGAAATCAATACAGTTAATCCTACAGATATATCACAGATGCATATAGTACCTGATGTTGAGATGTAGATTGATGTTAATAATGCTCCTAGTGATATTGAATCTCATCAGAGATCTCCAAGCATTGAGGAACAACTATCTACAAATCAAGAGCCTGTTTCAACATCAAATGCTAATACAGGACAAATACAAATCAATTCTGAAACAAGAAATATACAAGGTACTTCTTCAACTCATCCTATGCAAACTAGACTTCGATCTGGAATTGTTAAAGAAAATCCTAAATATGCATGTCTAGTTGAGTATCAGCTTCCTGTTGAACCAAAATCAGTAAAGTCTGCCTTAGCAGACAAAGGATGGCACCAAGCTATGAAAGAAGAAATGGATGCCTTATATCAAAACAAAACCTGGGACTTGGTTCCTAGAAATGATCACATGAATGTAATTGGTTGCAAATGGGTGTTTAAGACAAAACTTGCACCTGATGGGAGCTTAGATAGACTCAAAGCTAAACTTGTAGCTAAAGGCTTCCATCAAGAAGAAGGTCTTGATTTTACAGAAACCTTCAGCCTTGTAGTGAAGCATGCAACAATTCGAATAATCCTATCAGTAGCTATGATGAAACAGTGGAAAATTCATCAATTAGATGTCAAAAATGCCTTTTCACATGGAACCTTAAGTGAAACAGTGTATATGGAGCAGCCTCCAGGGTTTAAAGAATCACAAAAGCCTCACCATATTTGCCTTCTTCGAAAGTCACTTTATGGACTTCGACAAGCTCCTCGAGCCTGGTTTGATAGGTTTAGCAGCTTTATGCTAGAATATGGATTTTTTTGCAGCTCTATTGATCCTTCCTTATTCATCCTACATACTGAAACAGAAACTATTCTCTTATTACTGTATGTAGATGATATCATTCTAACTGGAAGTTCCTCTCAAATGCTTTCTAGTCTCATTACTTCTGTGAGTATTCATTTTCATGTGAAGGATCTAGGCTCCTTACACTATTTTCTTGGCATTGAAGCTAAACGAACCCCTGATTATCTATTTCTTTGCCAAACTAAATATTCCTTGGACCTCCTCACCCGAGCTCATATGCTAGAATCCAAACCAATTTCAACTCCTCTTCCATTAAAACCACCTATTTTGATCAATGGTTCTATACCTTTGAACAATCCTACTGAGTACAGAAGCCTAGTTGGAGGTCTACAATACCTCACATAAACCAGACCAGACATTGCTTATGCCACAAATATACTCTACTAGAAAATGCAGCAACCCACAATTGCAGACTTCAACAGATTAAAAAGTGTCTTGCGATATATAAAAGGTACTATAAAGCTTGGCTTATTCATCCATTCTCAAAGTACCATGCATCTCTACGGTTACTCAGATGCAGACTGGGCAAGGTGTACAGAAACCAGAAGATCAACAACTGGTTTCTGCACATATCTTGGATCCAACCTTATATCCTGGGCAGCAAAGAAACAGCCCACAGTGAGCAGATCCTCCACTGAAGCTGAATACTGTGATCTTGCATCAACCACTGCTGATCTCACTTGGATTAGTTTTGTCTTACGAGATATAGGTTGTTCTCTTACTCCTCCTATTCATCTCTACTGTGACAATAAATCAGCAGTCTCTATTACTCTGAATCCTGTCTTACACACTCGAACCAAACATATTGAAGTGGAATTCCACTTCGTTCGAGAAAAGGTATCTTCAGGATCATTACATGTCAGATACATTCCAAGTTATTGTCAATTAGCTGATATTTTTACAAAACCACTGTCAAGGAGAGCACATTCTTATATGCAAATCAAATTGGGAATCATGGTGCTCTATCCATTCCCAATTTGAGGGGGTGTTAAAGAAATAAAACAAATATTAAAAGTACTGAGATGAATGAAGAAGCTGGTGATAGTAGAAAAGCTGAACCGAGAAAGTTACCGAGGCAGAGGAAGCTGAAGCAGAGGAAGGTCGCACACTTCTAAATGAAACTCAAAGTAGAAAA
The DNA here is from genome assembly GCA_014182885.2 of Eucalyptus caleyi. Taxonomy (NCBI): domain Eukaryota; kingdom Viridiplantae; phylum Streptophyta; class Magnoliopsida; order Myrtales; family Myrtaceae; genus Eucalyptus; species Eucalyptus caleyi. The sequence continues at coordinate 20,393,830 of CM024474.2, forward strand.
GAAGATGAGCTGGCGATCCCGAGCTGAACCGATGAGCCGGGCGATCCATGACATCAAAACCGGAACACGAGAAGATGATCAAAAAGGAGCTGCACAACCGGAGGAAATACACGTGTTTCTCATATTTGTTATTCTCGTTGTAACAATTCTATAACAGAAGTTGTTAAACAAGTATTGAGTATAAAAGGATAAGTGAAGGAGAGAAGATACAAGTGTGTTAGTTCATTGTTTCTACTTCTGATTTTCCTCTATTCATCTTTAGATTTCTCTCTTCTACTTCTGTATTCGATAATAGTTGAAGTCATGTAAAAGATGAACCAGAAGTTTTTGAAGAAGAATATCAGAGCTAAGGTATTTCCATTGATTGTTCGGGATCTACAATTCTCTCATACACAGGTCATGTTCTATCTTCCGTTTCTTCTCACCTTGGAGGGCAATTGTGCTGGTCGTCAGCGTTGAAGGAGGCAAAGGTCGACGACGACTTCCGCGGCTCGAAGCCGCTCTGGACCTTGGAGGCATGCGGGAGCTGTGAGGGTGGAAAGGAGGCAACGGCGGCGGAGATCGAGTACCGCCAAATGAGGGGGCGCTCGGCCGATGCTGGTCGTCAACATCGAAGGAGGCGGAGGTCGACGACAACTTCCGTGGCTCAAAGCCGCTCTGGACCTTGGAGGCCAGTGGGAGCTGTGAGGGCAGCAAGGAGGCGATGGCGGCAGCAGAGATCAAGTACCGCCAAACGAGGGCACCCTCGGCCGATGCTAGTCATCGGCGTCAAAAGAGGCGGAGGTCGACGATGACTTTCATGGCTTGAAGCCGCTCTGGACCTTGGAGGCCAGCGAGAGCTACAAGGGCTGCGAGGAGACGGCGGCGGCGGCGGCGGAGATCGAGTATCGCCGGATGAGGGGGTGCTCAGCCAGTGCTGGTCGTTGGCATCAAAAGAGGCGGAGGTCGACAACAACTTCCGCGGCTCGAAGCCGCTCTGGATCTTGGAGGCCAGTGGGAGCTGCTAGGGCGGCGAGGAGGCGGTGGTGGCGGTGGTGGCGGTGGCGGGGATCGAGTACCGCCGGACGAGGAGGGCGCTCGGCCAGTGCTGATCATCGGTGTCGAAGGAGGCGGAGAAAGATTTTTGTGAGAGAGACTTCGTGCGGGAGAGGACAGAAGAGAAAGGGCACTTCAAATGCGAAGGGCGGGAGAAGGACGTGGCCATTAATGAAGAGAGAGAAGGATGTGGCAAAAATTTGACTAAAAATAAAAGTGGGACCCGGCTCCACGTGTCGACATGTGTCGTATCCTGATTGGGCGAGGCATACAGTGACGTGGAGCGCCCGGTGCACCTAATATTTTCTCCCTAAATAGTAAGTACTACAACAACAACCATGGAATGGTCATCTGTCGGGGCCTTTGACTGCCTAATGGGGTTCATCACGCTCTTGCGCCCTTCACCGAAATTTTCATATCCCACCCAATTGAAAAATTGTTCCACCCTTTGTACCTCGGATTTTATTTAACAAATTTAGTTCATATTATCTTAAATACGTCACCAAACATTTCATTGGAAAAAGTTGTGCCGTATCTGCCATCGCTATCAAATACCCACTTTTAATTGAGAGGCTCACTTGATTGGTTAAAATGTTTTCGATTTCTTGTGGGATTTATTAATTTTACCATACAGCCGATCAAAATCCTGATCAAAAATGGATTATAGCGCATGCGGATGAATGATCGGTTCATGCATGATACGAAAACGAGGGAGCTTGGCTCAAAGAAGGTTCACTAAGCAGTGCGTGATAACCGTGACAAGCGGATTGTTCTGAAAGCTAGGCAACATAATTTCGTCCATCACTTTTCAACGTTCTGTCCGCTGTTCTACCTCGGGGTCAATCCAAGCACGCTGGATAACACCGGGCTGGATGAAACTGGTTGACGCGGACAAAGCACGTGCCTGTAGCTTTACCTAAACAAAGACTTAAACCAGGGCTCTCGCAGTGCAGCGTGCGAATTGGACTTTGTCAACGAATAACGACAGGTATTCTTTTTTTCTTTTTCTTTTTTTTTTGTAAGGTAAGAAAAAATAGAGTAATAGCCAACTATTAAAAAACCTAGTGCCAAAAACTTTCACTCATAATGCAAGATCAAACAGCGTGAAAGGGAGCTGATGTAAAAAAAAAACAAAAACAACGGAAACCAAGGAAGCCGAAACAGACCAGCAAACAAAAGAAAACTGCCACCAAGCAAACCAAAAAAACACAATTGTCAGCAAGGCAGCACAACACAGCAACAGGGCCGCAAACCGAGAAGGAACAGCACCACCTGACCAACCCTAACAGAAGAAACACCACTAAGGAGAATGGGCAGGCCCGCCAACAAAAACAGAAGAGTCAAAGCCCCACCCTCGTTGAAGACGCCTATTACGAAAGTTGTCTGGCACGTTGCTGAAGGTCAACATTTTATCTTTAACAACTTTGACAAGTTGATTTTTCAAAGCTGAAACCTTGAGCGTTTCATTCCAGAAAATGATGCTATTTCTTTTCTTCCAAATTAAATAGCACATGGCTCTAAAAGAGAACTGAGCAATGGAATGGAAGAAATCCTTATCAATCAGGAAATTGAAAGCCCGAAGGAGATTTTCCACCCAAGATCTATTACGCCATAGAAAATTACATCTACGACAGGTGTTCTTCTACCCTTAAATAATGGAAAAAGGAAGCACCAGAGCGAGGCCTCCAATAGATGCTCTTCCGAGGAAATTTGCCTATAGTATCTATTGCTCGAAAATCTATCTCACCTGATCTTTCATCTCACCCTCCATTGTTGTTTCGAAGACCAAAAAAGGTCCTCTTTCTTCTTGCCTCTGAGAAAAAACCCAGAAATATGAAAACAGAGGAAAGCGTCCTCTGCGAATCTGGGAAGTGGGTTGCTGTTCTTTGAAGCATCCTTGGTAACCCATCGAGGGATTGGATTTTGTTGCCTTGTTCGGTCTGTGGAGAAAGAAAGAACCAAGAAATGTCAGTTGATTTCGTGGGAACTGCTGTGGGGGCAGCATTCGGCGAGCTGTTCGCGCTCGTTAAGGAAGTAGTGCAAACCATTGCTGTGTTTCGTGAGCAGCTCGAGAAGATCGAATCCACCTTGGACTCCATAGTCCCGATCATGAAAGACATCGACGAGTACAACAGAAGGATGGATCGTAAAGACATGGGGCAGATCCAGGACCTAATTAACGATGGCAAAGACATGGTCAAGGAATGCTTAAAAATCAAGGCGGTCAACCTGTACAAGAGGTACAAGTACTCGAAAAAGCTGACCACGTTTGATGAAAGACTTGCGAAGGAGTTCCAGATTACTTTGCCGCTGCTGACTATGAAGAACACCGTGGAGATATTGGAAGGCGTGGAGGTGACGGGGGGAGAAGTGAAGGAGGTGGGGAAAGACGTGAAGGAGATAGGGGGAAACGTGAACGAGATCCTGGGAGGCGTGGAAGAGATCGGGAGAGACGTGAAGAAGCTGTTCGATTTCGTGCAATTGAGCAGCGGGGCTCAACAGAGTTGGCTTGAGCCTTTAAGTGACCTTGTGGTCCCTGAGGCAACTGACCTCATTGTGGGGTCGGAGGTGGAGGCGTCCATTGAGTGTCAGTGATTGTTGTGACTGCCCCAGGCGGGTGCGGGAAGACCACTCTACTTAAGAAATTGTGTCATGACGTGACAATTGAAGGTACATGTGATTATTATTTTGATTGATCCAGAACTAAAAGAAAAAGTAGGGATGAATTTATTAAATTGATCCTTGCCAATGGTCGCCTCTAATAATCTTTTGGTTAGCCATTTATATGTGTAGGAGTTGTTGCCTGAACAACATTCCACCTGTGCAGATATATTGAAATGATTGAATGCTATTACAGGTTCTCTCTGTCAAGCCAAACAGTTGCTTTTAGATGTGAATGTTTACACAAAGATTTGCTTGGGTTTTATGCAGATGGATGTTTCATCGAGTAAAACATTCTTTTTCTAATAGTTTATTTACGGGTTTGATATCATGTCCAATCTGATGGATCTTTCCCAAGCTTTTAGATACGCAATAACTTGCCTCTATTTGATTGTGCTGAGTGCCTTTCTCAATCAGTTGGACCCTCCTGTTCACACGCCATAGATTTGCACTCATCTTTTTCAGCTATACGGCATCTACTTAGCACTGTTTCTTATCCTACTGAATTTAATAAACTACAAAAGTCTCTTGCAAATTTTCATACCCTTTGCAAACAATAGGAGTCAGACTTACTGTGGTTTGCATTTAGGAAAATTTCACAACAACATCATGTTCGTTCCTGTCTCGAAGAGGGCCAATCTGATAGACATTGTCCAGAAAATGTGTCGCCATAAGGGTTTCAGGATACTTTCAATCAAAACAGAAGACGATGCAGTTCGTTGCTTGCAGCAACTGCTCATCAGTATAGGACAGGATCCTGTGTTGCTTGTGCTGGACGATGTCTGGACTGACTCGCAATCCATAATTGAGAAATTTGTCTTCAAGAAGATCAAACATTACAAGATTGTGGTGACCTCTAGATACGAGTTTCCTGCTTATCGTCCTGTGCATCATCTGAAACCATTGACTCATAGCGAAGCCCTGGAACTCTTCCGTCGATCTGTTACTGTTGATGATACTAGCATGGATGCACTAGATGATGAGCTCTTGGATCAGGTATGCCCTTTCTTGAGTACGTCCATTATAGGATTTCTTATGGTTATCGAATTAACCTTTTTTCTTGAAAGAAAATATTTAGTAAAATTCAACCTGGCTGTCCTTAGATTCCCGTCTTTCATAGAACAGAGCCCTTGATTCGTACTAATCTTGACTCCTATCAAGTTCCAATTATTAATATTTCTGTGTTTTTTTATGCCTGTGGCAGATAGTGAATCGCTGTAAGGGATTGCCATTGGCTCTTACAGTTGTTGCCAAGTCTCTCCGGGGAAAGGATCGTTCATTCTGGAAAACAAAGCTTTTTATTTGTCTGAACGACGTTCCCTTTGCGTTCAGGCAGTGACGTTCTAGATTGCCTCAGAAAGAGCTTGGACGACTTTGATGGTGACCATTCAATCAAGAAACGTTTCTTGGACCTCAGCTCGTTTCCGGAGGATCGCAAGATTCCTGCCACTGCCCTTATTGATATGTGGGTGGAATTGTACAAGCTAGATTTCAGTGGAGTGCGTGCCATTACTGAACTCAATGAACTCGTTTACAGGAACCTAGTTGATCTCGTAGTCACCGGGTATGGCTCTGATTAAGTTCGTTTTGTTCTCTCATTCTAACTTTTCTAGTTTCTACTGCTCTAAGAGTGCCTCATCAGATTATAGTTGGCGGATGATTAGTGTTTCCTGATACGTGACAATTAGAAGCATATGTGAAATGGACAAAGGCGTGATTAGATCTTTGTGCCGAGATTGAGAGTAATTTATGCACAATCAACTTTCTGTATCCCCAAAAATGGGCATACTAGATATTTTGAATCCACACCACAATTACTGCATCCGACCTTCAGCCATAGTATGTTCCGCATTGTAAAGTTCAAATGGATTATATAGAGGCCTGTAAAGAACTTTTAAATCTCCTGACTCAATTTCTCAAACGTGGCAAGGATCAGATACTAGTAAATTAGTATCATAAAATGCCTTGCATTAGATTTTAGCACAAGAAACTCAACTGCAAATGCTTATATTCGAGTGTTTGATTGCATACATACAGGAAAGATTCAACTGAGGACGAAGATTACAGCGGCCACTATGCTATGCAGCACGATCTGCTCAGAGATCTGGCTATCTGCGAGTGCAACCAGGGGGAAATAGAGAAAAGAGAGAGGCTTATTTTGGACTTGACCGAAAATGGTGGAGCGAGCAAAAGCAATTGACTCTCAATGCTCGTCTAGTGTCCATCTCCACAGGTTGGGAACTCTCTCTTCCTCCGTCTCTTTCTCAAAACCCTGTGCGGGAAAATTTGGTTGGCCGGTAGTTAAATTACCTTTTAACATTCAATTTTCATAATGCAGATGGAAAATTCTCAAGACCTTGGCCAAATCTTCAATTGCCTGAAGCTGAGGCTTTGGTCTTGAACTTTGAGACAAACATTCAAATCAAACCTTATGCTTTGCCTGAATTCATTGAGAAAGCAGATAAGCCCAAGGTGTTGATAGTAACAAACTATAGTTTCTTTCCAGCCGAGCTGCGCAATTTCCACGTCATCGGGTCCAATTTAAGGAGGATGAGGCTTGAACGCGTCACAGTTCCTTTCCTAAGTATGGGAAAGCTACACTTGCATAGTCTACAAAAGATATCCTTTTTTATGTGCAACATCAGTCAGGCTTCAACATCAGACGACGCCAAAATCTCTGATGCAATACCAAACTTAGTGGAGCTCCACATCGACTATTGCAACGATCTTATGGCATTACCGGATGACATATGTGAGATAAAACCTTTGAAGAGGCTTAACATCACAAACTGCCATAATCTATCCGCACTCCCTGAACAGATTGGGCAGTTGGTGTCCCTCGAAGTGGTCAGACTTAATTCCTGCACAAACTTGTCGCAGTTACCGGACTCGATTGGGACCCTCCAAAAATTGATGTGTCTCAATATATCTGATTGCCTAAGCTTGAGCACCTTGCCCAATCAAATTGGTCAACTGGTTAATCTCAAGAGCATGAACATGAGAGGATGCTTGAGGTTGTCTAAGCTGCCACGGTCGATCGTGAAGCTAAGGAACTTGAGGAAGGTGGTTTGTGACAAAGAAATAGAAGTCCTGTGGGCGCCTCTCAAGATCAGTCTTAATAGCTTGAATATAATAGCATCTGAAGAAGAAGAGGCTAACTTAAATTGGCTGAACGATTAAGAAGAGGGTGATCAACCGATGATCTCTGAACTTTTTTTTACACGTTAAATATTGTCTTTGAACTATATCTTTTACTATTTTTTTTTTAATTTTTTTGGCTGTTTGTTGAATTTATTTCCTAGACTGTGCACTTTTTTTTTTTTTTAATGTGAACCACTGAGGCATTGCGGATTGGACCGAATAATTGATGAGTAGCGCCACATCATTTTTTTAATGTTTCCAAGTCGGAATTTTTTTTCCTTCTATTTTTGCTCCTTCATCTAACGCCAACAACGCGGCTGCAAATCATAAGCACCGCGTCCCTACCATCACCATTGTTGCCGACGCCTAACTCGCAGCTCCTTACCACCACGACCAGTTCAGCTTCGCCTTCCCTCTCTCTCTGACCACAAGATTCTCTCTATCTCTCAAATCTGAAGTGCAAAATCATATTCGAGCCACTACAACCTCATATTTGAGGTGGTGGCGGCCTTAAATCGAAGGTTGCAACCTCGAATCTAAGGTTACTATTGATCGTGAAACATTTCTTAGGGCGCGCATGACAAAATTTATGTTTCTCGATTTCTCTGTTTCTCTATTCCCCGTAACAGGTTTGGAATAGAAATCCGTTTGGTAACGCAATTTGATTTCTCTATTTCTAAAACAGATTTCTATTCCAAAAATAGAGAAATTGAATAAATCAAAGGCTGAAATTTTTAACTACTTAGTTTCTGAAATAGAAATCAAAAACTGAAATCAAACCATATAAAACAGCTTTGTGCTTTTTGCTAACTTAATTCACTCATAACCACAACTTCACAAATTATTGCTATTTTTTTTTTCTTATTTTGCTCTTTTTTTTTTTTTTTTTTTTTGCTTCTTCTTTTTTTTATAATTTCCTCTTTAGGATGAAAGGCAATCGAATGGGTCCCCAATTTTCAAAACGACCAAAGTTCTTAAATACTTACTTATAAACAATGGGGTTCTTTCCTCCTAGAAAAGGCACATGCATGGCCGTTGAAGAAAAAGTTCTTAAGTAATAGATGAATAAAAACGTGTCAATAAATTTAACCTTATTTTTTACGGATTCAAAATTCTTGCAAAATCAAAATAACTAGATTGTTACATAATCTTGAATTTTAATTCGAAGGCAAGAGATTCACGAGAATCCCTCTCTTTGCTATGCAAGGGCCATTAAAGGTTCATTAAGCAACAATAAAGAAATTAGGGATGAGTAACTAAACTGATTCAATTCGAGAATCAAAATAAACCAACCTTCCCCAATTGGTTCCTAACCATAAACGTTACTTGAAAGTAGAATTCTTATATATTCCTTCACATCATTAATTTTATTTTGTTGATAATCTTGTATAATACTAGTTTTTTATAAAATGACAAGGCTATATAGGCGCCATTGATGGCACCCATATTTATGCTTCCGCAATACTTGTCTGAACCTACGCAGGATGAGCTTGCAAACAATACATTGACCGAGAAGGGAAACTAAATAAATACGCTTAGGAAAACAATTGCTAATAAAATGACAAGGGATAATAATATGCCGGAAATTCCATGAAATTGTATTTTCAACTTTTGTAATGTATTAGTATTATTTCAACTATTATTTTGTATTTGAGGATTTCCTATGTTGTTATCTAATCAATTTCTATTCCTAGAAATAAAAATTTTGTTCTATTATCAAAAACATTTCGTTTCGGAAATAGAAATTTTAGTCGTTATCAAACGGTTTTTTCTTCGGGAACTTGTCAGGGGGAATAGAAATTAAGAAATTGACCGTTTCAGAAGTTTTGTCATACGCAGCCTTAGAGACCCGGAGAGATTGAATTTAACAAATAGTTGCGGCCCCATAAAATGAATATGAAAAAAAAAATATATATATATATATATATATATATATATATATATATATATCATTGCTTTTTTGTTACTCCCGTTTCTCCTCTTTTGCTCTTTAATACAATTTATGTTTCTTTTCGAGCAAGTCTGAGTTACCTTTTACTTTTAGCTTTTTACTTAATTTAAAAATTTTCTCAAAGTAATTTTTACTTTAGACGTTTTGCCTTTCCAAAAAAAAAAAATTCTTGCGACACATTTAATTTGATTTTTTTCTGGAAAATGGTAAAAAAAAGTGCCATAATTTTGTACGACCTCACTTTAATGTAAAAAATTTTAAATTATCATTTGAGGGCTATTTTTATAAAAAGATAGATCACTTTAATGCCATCGTCGATCTTGGAGGCTAGAAAATGTAACGTGGCAATTTTTTAATATTGATCCATCCAACATGGCTCACTAGCAAAGTGAGTCAGCATAATTAGTATTAAACGACATTGATAAAACATTTGTTTCCCTAAATTAAGGAAGTGGGGGCTAAATCACAAATATTCTGATCATAAACCTAAAATTACGAATAGTGACAGAGAGGAAGGCGACTATAAATGAAAGAAGCTGAGAAGACGATGTTCGCTGCCTAACCCTTTATTCTGAAAATGCTAACCTTTATACATAGGAAAGAAAATTTTCTCGAATGGTTTAGCTTGTTCCCTTTGCATTGAACTGCTTCGATTATCGTCCATGTACATTGCAGGAAATATCGGTGTAGCTTGTTTTCGCCTCATTCACCCTCTGTCCAGTTGGTTCTAGCTTTGGACAGAGTGTGAACAGCCCTTGCTTGGCTCATATTTTCGATAATTTTGTTCACAGTTCATATAAATAAGTCTTAAGGAGTGCCGGGGTACGATTTAGGAGTGTTTAGGCCCGAAAACAGGGCTAGACAGCTACCGTTGGGACTGCTTAAGGTCGGAACAGTAAGCGTCCAGCCCACATTTTGTCACTTCGTACGTTCCTGAATTGCTCCCCGGTGATCTTTCTACCACGAAATTGTGTTGAGTTGGTCTGCATCTCATTTTTTGGCCGTCTCCAAGTCGGCGAGGGGCTGAACGCCGGGTGTCCAGCGAGTGTCCAGCCACTCTAGGCCTGTTCGACGCTTCCCGGATCGGTTTTTGTCGGTCCTTGTGGCCCATGATTGCTCTGGGATGGTTTAGACCAGCTTCAGGGCCGTTTTAGAGCCTAGAACGGGATGATTGTCTGCTGCCCATATCATTTTTAGTCTGGATAGCGGACGTCCAACCCATCTATGGTCGTGTGGAATACCCCGAACCGGTCCTAGACCATCTCTGTTGTTTGCTTATGTGATTTTTGCATCATTTAGCACTTTTTTATTCATGTAGAGGTTCACTTTTACTCCAAATTCCAGCATTAATTGTATTTAATATTTGTGCGATAGTTATGATCTAATCTCTCTTTCGCGATGCGTGTAAGCGGAGGATCGAAATAAGTATTGATTTCCATCGATATTGTTATACTGTACAATATTTAGATTCCTTTTGTATTTCAACGTGTAGTTTATACTTTATTCATAGTTATTTAATGGGGCTTATTGCTTATAAAAAAGGATTAAAAAAATAAAAAGATTAGAAAAGCATCTAAATTGCATCTAGGTGTTTCTTGCATTTATAGGATCAGTATAGTTTATTATTAGTTTAATCTACTTGTGTTTAGCATTTATCTTTTATCGCTTAGATTAGGGAATTTATGCTTATATGTTAGTTTAATGCACGTCTATTTAATACATAACTCACAGGGATCTTGTCTTGGGCCCTTTTAGTAAGGCGGAGTATAGTGTTGCGTGATACGGCTTGTGCCATTTTCTTTTCCTGTACTTTACTTGCTCTACTGCTATTTTATTTAGTGGGCTCAAGGTGCTGGGATTGTTGTGAGGTTGGTGGCGAACGAGGCTGAGGGCGTCGATGGCGAGGTCAGTGAGAATATGCACTTTAGAGAAGGTGATATGCAGAATGAAGAAGATGGAGGCATGAGGATGATGAAGAAAAAAATAGAAAAAGAAAGAAAAAGAGAGAAAAGAAATGAAAAAAAGAAAAAGAATATTAAAAAAGTTATTTGACAAAAATACTTCTTATAGTAAATAATATTTGGCTGGCCTGTGAGTTGAGGCTCTTATTTGGACTATGTTAGCCACTTTACACCCTTATTTAAGGCTAATTGAACACTTCATATCCTTATTTGAGAAAATTTTCACTTTTGAAACTTTTTTTAGAAAACTAATCTATTATGGGCCTTTATTTGAAATTTTCCGTAATGAATAAATTTGTTTAGAAATTGAGTTTTCATTGTACAATTTTCTCAGGTGTGTTTTCTTGATTTGTTAGGGAAAATTACAAAGGAAGATTAGATTTTTACCTAAGTAAGTAAATGTTTTTAGAAATTTAATGGGGGCCATTAGCCAAAAAAGTCCAAATTATTGCATGTCGGTGGGGTCAATAGCCCCCTGGTCCCTGGTTGGGATGGATTATAATGGACGCAAATATAATCCAGTTAATGACAACAAAAACAATTAAGCTTTATGTCATACACGCTCAATTAGACATAGTCTAGGGTTCAATGTTGTACTGTGCCGGAGTTAAGTGCAACTGGTACCAATTTTTGTTTTTGTATTAAATTTTTAGTTCTTAGGACAATACAGCAATATGGTGTAATTTTAATGAAAACGGCGCCATCAGATTTACCATGAAAAAAGGTTCTTGATCATAAGTTTATAACCTAAGTTGTCAAATTTTTAAAATCTTTTGCACCCCGATTTTTGTTATGTAGAATTTAGTTCCAATTTAAACATGATGTATTTATTGAACATATTAAATAAGTCAACACATATAACATTGTTAAACTAGGGTTAATGATTGTTGACTTGATATGATAACACAACTTCAAAGCGAGACAAAGTTAATGTATTTGGGAAAATGTTAAAGGTGTCCATCTCATAATCGCGTAAATTGTCAACCAGTTTGACATCATTAATAAGCGTATTATATTTAATTTTCAACCTTGTAACCTTAAGACCCATTCAATTAAATGAGTCATGTCGATCTGATTGATAACATGGCCCGCGTGGCTTGTGAACTATATATATTTTTTACTACAAATTACTGTCTTCTTTACTTGATTGCTTTTGAAAGAAATTTCCTATCTTTTGTGGAACGTTGATTAGTTTATTTTTCCTTTTGGATTGACTGGACCATCGTTAATTGGCTACTGGTGTGAAAAGAAGAGAGAGAAACAATCAAACCGTGGATCTTCTGTGGATCGTTGATGTTCAGTTAAGAGTGTAACCTGAAGAGGAGCAGCCAAGACCCTCACAAGGATGGGGACTACGTGCTCCACGGATGCATTTTTAATTTTAATACGTCCGTCCACGGATGCATTTTTAATTTTAATACATCCGTATTCGCACACACACCTGATACCCTCAATTTTCCCCAAATCTTTTTTTTTTTTTTTTTTTTCAATAGGAGGTGAGAATATCCTCTACTTGCTTTATATCCTAAGAACTCTGAAGTTCGAGCGAGGCCCAAGATCGAGCCTTTTAACGACCTACTCAGGTCGAAAAACTTCATGGTATGAGCCGATGAAATTTATGCATAGGGTCCAAGTGGCTGCGGTCGTCTTCTAGATGTAATTCAGTTGCGTTGGACATGCAGGGCCTTGCAGAGCCGGGAATGTTGTGGCCTTCCGCAATCTACATCTCTTCTTCAAACTAGTGGAGATTGCAACTCGAAAATTGAATTCTTATGCAATGATGCATTGAATTCAAAGAAGTTAAGTTATTGCAAGAGAGAATTATATGATCAATGCGGGGACCAAGATTCGCTAAATTTAAGAGGTAAACATTATTAGGCCTGGATGAGTTACCAAGAGAGGGGTGAATTGGTTTTTTTTTTTTAAAAAAACAGAGAACACAATCTAATTCTGTAAAATCAACCCCAATAAATATACACTTCGACAGGCAAAATGAGCTAACAACATGAACAACGGGAATTAAAGAGTTTTAAGGAAAGAGAAATTGCACATAATATTTATAGAGGTTCAACTTGGGTGTACCTACTCCTATCTTCTAACTCCAGCTACACAAATAGACTGATTTTCACTAGCTATGCTAAGAGTACAATTACCCTTATGTTACAAGCGTAGAACAAGATAATTGTCCAAAAAATCACAAACCTATTGTATGATGGTTAAATCAGTCTTAAACTTTTCAATTGTATCAATTTAATCTTCAATTTTTTTTAAAATTTGCTAATTTACTCATAAACTTTTTAATTTACTCCTAAAATTTTTACTATTTGCTAATTTAGTCATTTTAGCCAATTTTACTAAAAATCGGTAGATCAAGAAAACAACACTAGCAATTGCAATAAATTGACATGGCAATCTAGTTAGCATCGACCAATGGCTGACCCTATCATGGAAAATTTTTGCAATTTTTTTTATATATTTTCTGAATTTATTTTATTTTATTTTACTTTTTCTTTCTTTTTTTCTTTAAATCTCCCTAACAGATCAAGAAAATACACTTGAAAAAAATTATAGGACACAAATAAGTTTCTAAACAAATCAATTCATTATTACCTAGAGTTTTAACTTTTTAAACATTAGTTATTGAAATAAATAAGTTCAGCTTAATATGCAATTAATGAGAAATTTTTCTCACTAGAAAAGTTAAATGGTTCCTGAATTTTGGCCCAATGTGTAAAGTGATCCCTTAATTTTTATCTTATCCAATGTGATCTATAAATTTTAGCCAAATGTGCAATGTGGTTCATAGAATTTTTTGTTTAGTCTTTGAACTATATGAAAATAATTGATGTTGCCTTTCCATTAATTCAAAATTAATGAGAACATTAAGTATTTTCATATAGTTCGGGGACTAAATTAAACGTGTACCCATAATCCAAGGATCGCATTGAACAAATTAAATTTCAATAACCACTTTGCACAATAGGTCAAAGTTCAGGGAACATTCATGTCATTTTCCCAAAAAGTATTCTCCCTGCTCTTAACTATTGAGTTTGATTAATTTCATTGTAGACCTAGGAGATCATACTAAATTAAACGGTGTAGTTTTTTGTGCGCGTGCACGCACTCACATGTATCACAGACCTCTATAGGGTTCGGGCATAATTGAAGGTGGATGTCAAAGAACGAACCAAAGAATATAAACAAGTTTCTTTGTTTCTAGTTAAGCATATAAAAGGTACTCTTTTTTATTATTATTTACTTTTAGGCTAAATATAAGTTATTATTCTAATTTCGAAAAGTTATGAGAATAGATGTGAATCTACATGTCAATATCTATATATTGTGAAAGTCTAATGTAATTAATTAGAAAAAGTTCAAGTCTGTGCACCATTGGGTTTAGGGTTTGCTTGTTTGAACTTAAAAACTTAAAGAGTAATCTTTTTACTTTCACACCAAAATCTAAAACGTTATTCAAACTTCGAAAATTTATAGAAACTTTATATGCATATCTAGTGGTAAATATCTGTAAATTGTGAAAGTTTCATGTAAATAGGACTAAAAAAGTCAAACTACATGCGTCCGAAGATTTAAAATAAATTCATAAGTAAAAATTACCTCAGATACACTTTTAAGTTAAATAAAAGTTAAAAGTTAAAGTTAACATAGACACGTTGGGAAATAAAAAAGAAACTCGATCGCATCAAAGAGAAAATGAGGACAAATGGGAATGAAAAGGAAGAAGAAATGTTTAATACATGTTCACATTCATTTTCTTGGGTCGCACCTAATTTAGGTTGTGAAGCTCAATCTCTCCAGGTCTCTAAGAAATGTTTGTTAGTCTTGCAACCAATCTAAGTTGGGCTCTTCTTCAAACACTACTATCTGCAAGCTATTGAGACTTTCCTTGAGAGGCCACCATGTGATAGCTTTTTCTTGGTCACAAATCACCTTCCTTAAGCTTGTTAGCTTCGTGATGGACGGTGGCAACACAAACAACTTCATACATCCTCTCATGTTTATCCTCGTGAGACTAACCATTTGGCCAATTTGATCTGGCAAGGTGCTCAGGCTCAAGCAATCAGATATATCAAGAAATCTCAAGTTTTGAAGGCTTCCAATTGAGTCCGGTAATTGCGACAAGTTCGTGCAAGAATTAAGTCTGACCACTTCGAGGGATGCCAACTGCCCAATTTGTTGAGGAAGAGTAGAGAAATTATGGCAGTTTGTGATGCTAAGCTTCCTTAAAGGCTTTATCTGATAGATACCATCTGGTAATGTCACAAGATTGTTGCAATACTCAATGTCAAGCTCCAATAAGTTTGGCATTGCATCAGAAATTTTGGCATCATTCGACGTTGAAACCTGATCGATTTCACACATGCAAAAGGATATCTTTTGCAAATTGTGTAAGTGCAGGTTTCCCATGCTTGGTGGAACTATGATGCGTTCAAGCCTAATCCTCCTTAAATTGGATCCAATTACGTGTAAATTGCCCAGCTCAACTGAAAAGAAGCTATAGCTTGTTACTATCAAGGCCTTGAGCTTATCTGCCTTCTCGATGAATTCAGGCAAAGCATAAGTTTTGGTTTGCATGTTGGTCACGAAGTTTAAGACAAGGGCCTCAGCTTCAGGCAATTCAAGATTTGGCCAGGGTGTTGAGAATAATCCATCTGCATTGTGTGTAGAAGGAAGACCAACCAGTTGAATTTTTCCCTACAGGTAATTGAGAGAGAAAGAGAGAGAGAGAGAGACCAAGTTCCTAACCTGTGGAGATGGACACTAGACGAGCACCGAGAGGCTGCTGCTTTTGCCTGCTCCACCAGTCTGGAAAACTATTTTCAGTTAACTCTAGAATAAGTCTCTCTCTCTTTTCCACTTCCCCCTGGTTGCACTCCATGATAGCCAGCTCTCTGAGCAGACCATACTGCATAGCATAGTGGCTGCTGTAAGATTTATCATCATCGTCACTTGAATTTCTCCTGTATGTATGCAATCAAATACTTTGATATAAGCATTTGTGCTAAGAGTATCTTGGGTCAAAATCTAGTGCCAGGCATTTGATGATTCCAACATAATAGCAAAAGAAGACATATAATCTTTCTCACTTTTGATGAATTAAGTCTGGAAGTTAGAAATGTTCTTCACCGGTCTTTGTATAAATCATTTGACCTTTCCAATGCAGATCACTCTATAGCTGAAGGTCAGGTGCAGTAACTGTGATGTGGGTTCAAAACATCTAGAATGCCCAATTTTGGGGAGACAGGATAGTTTGTAGCGCACCAGAAAAACTAGACTTCAGGATTTAGTCATGGTTCATCAAAAACAAAGAAAAAAACACAAGTTACCCTCTCAATCTCAGTGCAAAGATCTCATCATGCCTTTGTCCATTTTACACATGCACTAGTCGCCCACCAGGAAAAACTAATAAGATGCCAATTAGAATCGGAAAGGTACTTTCAGAGCAGTAGAAAAATAGAGAAGTTGGAATAAGAGAACAAAATGAACTTCAGAGCCATACCTAGTGACTACGAGATCAGCTAGATTCCTATAAACGAGGTCATGGAGGTCCGCAATGGCGTGCACACCATCAAAATCTAGCTTATACAATTCCACCCACATATCAGTTAGGGCGGTGGCGGGGATCTTGCAATCCTCTGGAAACGAGCTGAGGTCCATGAAACGTTCCATGATTGAAGGGTCACCATCCAAGTTGTCCAAGTGCTTTTGAGGCAATTTAGAATGTCAATGTCTGTGTTCAAACGGGAATGACCCTCAGACCATGCATTAAGCTTTTCTGTCCAGAATGAACGATCCTTTCCTTGGAGAGACTTGGCAATGACTGTAAGAGCCCATGGCAATCCCTTACAGGATTTCACTATCTGCCACAAGGGAAAAAAAGGAAACTATTATTGGATTTTGATAGGCATCATGATTAATACAAAACAAGGCCTCTCTTTGATAAAAGAGAGACGAAAGTAAGGATAGGCTGGTTGATTTTATTAAACATCTTCATTGAAGGAAAAAAAAAAAAATGAAATGAGAGTTTTGGTGACCATAAGAAGTCCTATAATGGATACACGCAAGAGAGAGTATACCTGATCCAAAAGCTTTTCATCTGGTGGATCCATGCTGCTATCATCAACAGTAACAGTTCGACGTAAAAGTTCCAGGGCATCGCCATGAGTCAGTGGGTTCAGGTGATGTACAGGACGATAATCAGGAAACTCGTATCTTGAGGTCACCACAATCTTGTAGTCTTTTATCTTACTGAATTTGAATTTGTCAAGGAAAGATTGTGATTCGGTCCACACATTGTCAAGCACAAGCAACACAGGATTTTGTCCTATTTTCTGGAGGAGTAGCTGTAGGTATTGAACTGCATCATCTTCTGTTTCAATCACGGGTACCGCAAAACCGTTATGTTGAATCATTTTCTGGACAATGTCTCTCAGGTTGGGCTTGTTCACAGGGACGAACATAATGTTTCCGAATTTACCTATATGCAAACCACAGTTATTCTGACTACCGTCGCTTGCAAAGAGTGAACATTTGCCACGGTACTTTTACTATTATTGTATTTGGTGGGAAGAGAAACAGAGCTACAGATAGCAGAAATAATAAGTCCGAAGAAGGGGAGCTGATTAAGAAAAGCGCTCAGCAATCAAACAGAGGCAAGTTTTGCATATCTAAAATCTTGGGAAAAATCTGTGAGATTGGACATTATACCAAAACCGAAATGAAACAATGAGAAAAAGATTCTTTCAGTTGATGAAACATCCATCTGCATAAAGCCCAAGTAATTCTTTGTGCAAACATTCACAACTACAAGAGATTGTATTGCTTGACAGAGAGAACAGGTAATGGGATTCAATCATTCAAATATGTGCAAAAGTAGAACATTGTCGCTCCAATACACATAACTGGATTGCCAAAAGGCGATTTGAGGTGACCAATTGGAAAGGATCAATCAATAAATTCATCCCTACTTTAGTTAGTTCTGAATCAATCAAAACACTAATTACACATACCTTCAATGTCCACGTCATGACACAATTTCTTAACTAGAATGGTCTTCCCGCATCCGGGTGGTGCAGTCACAAGAATCACAGATACTCCCTCCTCGAGCAACTGCTCCTTGATCTTTCTAAAGGATTCCTCCACTTTCGATCCGACAATGAAATCCGGTGCCTCAGGGGCTGCGAGGTTGCCCCAAGCCCCAAGCCCACTCTGGAGAGAACTGCCACACGCTGTCAACTCCTTGACTTCTCTTATCTCCCATGATATCTCCCCGTTATTTCTCGCATCCAGTAGCTGGATGTAAATCTGGAACTCCCTTAGGACTTTTGCGTCAAACTCGGTCAGCTTGTTCGAGTGCATATATTTCTTGCACAAGTTGAGGGGGTGGATCCTCAAGCACTTGTTGACTAGTCCTTTGCCCTCATCCATTAAGTCCTTGATCGCCCCCAGCTCTTTCGGACGGTATAATCGTTCGTTGTACTCGTGGATTTCAGTGATGATTGGACCTATTTTGCTCAAGGTGGATTTGATCTTCTTGACCTGCGGACCAAACGCGGCACCGGTTCTCGCAACGTCCTTAACGAGCGAGAACAGCTCGCTGAATGCTGTTCGCAGAGCAGCTTCTGCGAAATCAACTGGCATTACTGGTTCTTTCTTCATTCACAGACCAAGATTTGCAGAGGACGCTTTTCTCTGTTTTGTTTTTCCGGGTTTTTCACAGAGGCAAGAAGGAAGAGTAGCTTCTTGGTTTTTGTAGCAACAATGGAGAATTAAATGATCAGAAAGGCGAGAGAGATTCTTGAGTCACCAACGATGCTTCGAATAACTGAAACCCACGTCTCGAGACTTATAGGGGACACTTTTCTCTGCTTTGTTTCTCCCTCTTCCTGTCGGTCTCCAAGGATGCTTCGAACAACTGAAACCCACGTCCCAAGATTTGCAGATGACGCTTTTCCCTGTTTTGTTTTTCCGGGTTTTTCACAGAGGCAAGAAGGAAGAGGAGCTTTTTATCTTTGAAGCTGATAAATTACTATTTCGGATTTGAATTCAGATAAGGACGTGATAAACCGAATTTATCAATAAAAATTTTCTAATTAGATTTCAAATTAGATGAAAAAATCCTTATTTTCTTGGACTTTTTAAAGTAAGGAGGAAATAATTAAAAATGGAATTTTCCTTTTTGGAATGAAACTGCGAAGCCCCCTGCTGCACGTAGGGAAGAAGAAAAAAAAGGTAAAAGGAAAGATGTCCTCCTGCACGTGAAGAATCTGAAGTGGTGGGGCTAAGGTTAAACTTTTGACCTTCGGCACACATACCAAAAAGGCGTAAGTTTTTTTTTCTTCTTTGGACTTCTGTGCGTACGAGCTGTGAGAAGCTGTTGCACCCGTACGAGAGAAAGAGAAGCCGCTCCAAGCCTTTGAGGAGAAGCGAAGCCATACGTATGTAACGAAAAGAAAAGACGCGAGAGTTCTTGTTTTTCGGCGTGTAAAGCGTTTTTGTTTTGAGCTTTAACACCCGGTAATTTTGTATCATGATTTTATATTTAAGTGAATTGACTTTGATTTTGAAGTTAAATCTAGCTGTGGAAATGCTTGAGTGTGTAAGTGATTGTAAACTTTAATTCTCCAATTATAATGGATTATTTCACTGGTTTTCCCCATAGATGTAAGTACCAATACTCGGATCGAACCACGTAAATTTTTAGTGTCCTTATTATTTCTTGTTTATTTCTCAAGGGATTTTGTGTTGACGTAAATTACAAAATCTTATTGTTTCCGCATATTATATTCCAACAAAAGCAGCAATAGAGAATGAGATGAACCCAAAGGTGAGAGATTCTTAGGAAGGGCGACCATGGGAGGCCTCACTTTAGTACACCTTTAATTTATGATTTAGGCTATGAAGAACATTGGTTAGAGTGCTTATTAAGACAAAGCTATGGGCACGTATTTTGTCCGAAGTCAAGCTCAGAGAGTTTCCCAAGCTGGTTTCGTCTAGCATGTTTTTTTTTTTTTTTTTGTCGATCTTACTCTATTCATATTTTAACTCTTACTATCAAACTTTTGCTCTACCTCCTTATAGAGCGTGGGAGTCGAAACCCATACCTTAAACTAATTCGTCCCCTCCCTAATCTCCCTAGAAGGTGGAGATTCGAACCCCCCACCTCCCCCGTCTATGTTGGATAAGCGTGTTTGGATAAGCATGAATGAGCCAGGCTTTTTCATTTTCCGATCATGAATGGATCATTTCATTTTTAGTAAAGTCTATATCTTGGACCTTATGACATAATATCCACCGAGATCCACCAAGATTCTGCTCCAATTTATTTTGCACGTGCGACTCTACATCTATGTCGCATTCCACCTATTGCCCCTAATTTCATGTGTGTTTCTAATTTAGATTACACATTAGAGGAGTGTTAAAGTATCTTAAATAGCTTATATATTGGATTATAAGCTTTTCATATGCATGTGGTCTCCCTCCATGCAAATATATTGGCATTGACCACTACTCCAATAGTATCTCAATCAAATTTTTGCTTTTTGGGCAAACGATCAACTATACAAGACGAAGGGTTTTAGACAACTCCTGGGATGATCGTTCAGATTGTTTGGTTGTTATCTTTCTCAAATGAAATATGCCCTCAATATTCTTTCTCATGGCAGACTTATTGATAATAAGATTGTTATAGCTGCGAATGATAATTATTCTATATCTTTGTTTTTCTTTTTATTTTTTTATTTTTGAAAAAGGTTTGAAATATAAATCCATTTGGTAACGTAATTTCAACTTGCAATTTCAGGAACAAATTTTAGTTTAGAAATAAGTTTGAAACAAAAATGAAAAGTAAAATTTTTCTAGTTTTCTATTTTTGGAACAAAAATAAGAAATAAAAACTTTTATCATTGTTCGCCTTCACTACTGCCCACTTATTTCACACCCGTTGTTGGCGCCCGCCACCCGCCACCCACCGTTCACCCACTGTTCTCCCAGGGGGAAATTTTATGTATTTATCAAACAAATATCTGTTCCAAGAACATAAATTTTATATTATTATAAAATATATATCTTTGCTCACAACTCACCTAGGGAATAGAAATAGAAAAATCTATTTTTGGCCACAAATTGATTTCTAGAACAAAATGATTGTCATAAATGCCCTAAAACTCCTAGTGAGACTATTACCAAATTTTATGACAATGATGAGATTTCTCTTCCAAATCCTACACTCTATTGACAACTGGTTGACAATTTCATATATATTATTATTATTTGTCCCGACATTGCTTATGTCATTCCCATTGTCATTCAATTCATGATTGCGCCATATACAACTCACTTTGTTGCAATTATTAGGATTCATCGCTACATGATGGGTGCCTTATTTCATGGCCTTCAATTTTCCTCCTCATTTTACCTACGTGTTGTGAGCATATTTTGATACTGATTGGGTTGATGACCCTTTCAATTGTCGTTTCACTATAGGCTACTACTTCTCTCTAGATAAGTCACTAATTTCATGGTGTAGCAAGAAACAGATTGTAGTCACTCAATCTAATATAATAGCATCGTGTTCTTAGTAATATGCCATCGAAATTACTGCGTTTGTGATAATTATTAGATGGCGTGGGAGTCCGTCTCAATGGTGGGATAGTCATTTACTGCAAAAATCAAAGTGTTATTCAAATAGGAGAATAATGATGCATTCCATGACCAAACAAAGCTGTTAAAATAAATTGTCATTTCATATAATATCATATACTTCGTGACCGTTTTCACTCATTGGATGATTGAAATATTGAAGTCTACATGAAAGCACATCCACCCATTTTATCTGTTTTTTTTTTTTTTTTTTTTGGTAACCTTTCCTCTAAGCTCTAGGTGACTTTTTCTACATCACTCGAGATTAAGGGATGATAGAGATAATTAGGAGATCCTCCATATTGTCGTTGATTTCCCATATCTTACAAGATTGTGCATTTATCTCCCTTAATTATGCATATCCTTGACTGATCATAATTAATTATAATTAATATTGTAATATAATGTTACATTATAAAGCCTATAAATGCTTCATGTACTCATCATTACGCAATGCATATTCTAACCTTGATATAACAACCAAACTTTACTCTTGTTTATTTCGGAAGTCCAATCCCCACTCAGCAAATTCCATGTATCCTGACTAATGCAATGCATATTCTAGCCTTGATGTAACAACCAAACTTTACTCTTGTATATTTCGGAAGTCCAATCCCCACTCAGCAAATTCCATGTATCCTGACTAATCCGACTTACACGAGAAGACATTGTTAATTACTAACCCGGCTTACACGTGATAGGGTGATAGGGGGTGTTAGAGTACCCCCATCTCATTTATTAAGGAAGTTTATATACTCAAGTTTATATGTTCTTGATGGAGTCAAGGACAAAATTCGGATGTTAACAGAACCAATAGCATGTAAAACGAAAAATAATGCCATGCATGCTTCTTTATGTCGACTTGGTCATAGATCCCATAGAATGGCATTTTTAGCATGATAAACTCCCCCTGAACATATGCAAGGATAGAAACAATCGAGCCAAACGCACCCCACTCATTTATGTATAATTGATGGCTACAAATCAAATAGCAGTTAGCAAACATGCTTCGAGACATGCGGATGAACGCTCAGAAGAGCTAAAATAGGCCGTAAGAGCTCCTCCGACCAAGACCTCGAACATGAGTTTGCCTAGGACTTTTCAAACTTCAGAGCATGGGGCCCCAAAAGAGACAAAAGGAAAAACAAAGCGGGGATTGAACCCGACGTGAATCGAACACGCAACCTTCTGATCTGGAGTCAGACGCGCTACCATTGCGCCACGGATCCACTTTGTTGAAAGCCATCACAATTTATAATATTTCATACTAAATATAAGTGAATCTGCGACCGCAACCTACGAGTTGATCTAATTTACAGCACGATTTTCATGCCAAATCCAAACGCCCTTAACATGATCCTGTAACACATTCGATTCAAAGAGACATGATCGGAATCTGCTTGGCTAGAAAAAGCATGCTCATTTTCTTTTTTCTTAATGCTAGCTGTGCTCTACTCGGTCTTCTTCTCTTCCGTCTCCTCTTTACCATGAAACTTGCTCTTGATTTTCCCGATGACCTTCTCGTCCGCCCTTTCGTAGAAGCTCCTCGACCGTGCCTTCACCTTCTCTCCGAGCTGCGCTACTTTATCCTCGTGCCTCACGTACAGAGCAGGTACCGTCATGCCCAAAACTACAGCTGCAAGCGAAGAAAAATAGGAAGGGATGCTTCGTTACGGGTCACGGTTTTGGGCATTGGAACGGAACCAGAAAGATGTTGGCCGACGTGGTTTACCTAAGTAGACGAGAGTCAGCAAGTCGAAGTAGCCTCCAATCTTGCTAAGCACCCACAGGCCGGCGACCACACCAGCAAACGTGAACCAGTCCCTCTCGGCACCCACCCTGAACATCCATCTGATGCCTTCTTCGGCCCACGCTCGGGCCGCGTTCGCCGTCTCCATTGCTGTCTGCTCTGAGATCTCCATCCTCGGCAACTCCGGCTCCTCTCTGCAAAGTCACCATAATTGATATAATCCGTGTCCCTTTCTTTTACTAAGTGTAATATTCAAATAACAAAGAGGTTGTTATGATGGGTTAAGATTTTTTCTATCAAATCGTAGAATTTGAGCTCTTGAATGATGAGGAAGGAGGTTTTATTAATTACTTCCCGAGAAGCCTCAAGGTGGTGCCCCACAGGAAGAGGGAGGTGACGATGAAGATGGATGCCCAGGAAGCGAGAGTGGCGAAGTTGAACTGATAAACCTCCATGACCACCCATGTCGCTGTTGCCATGACCAGCACCATCAAGCTCAGCTTCTTCCTCCTCCATAGGAACGTGTCCTTCACAACATCTGCAACACATAAGTGGGCATCTCAGACAGAGAGAGAGAGAGAGAGAGAGAGAGAGGTTGTCAATTAGATTACGGAAAACGTCACCTTTGGTGGACGGGCTTGGAGCTGGTGAATATTCAGGAGTATCAGACATCGGAGAATAAAACTGCTGGAAAAGCTCGAGGCTCAAGAAGAAGATCTTCTCCCGGTTCGACGATATGGATGTGCGTTTTGCGATCTCTTTGGGATTTGAAGAGTTCGGGGAGTGATGAGGATAATAGATGGGTTGGACCGAGGGTCAACGCGTGTGAGGGGGTTGAAGGAAACGTGGAGTCCATGCATCCCCTCGTCGTAGATAACTCGTCAAGAAGGCACCTGTCGCGTGCGATTTCTGTACAAAGTGACAGTCTTCACTTAGGTTTTGTTTTCCTTATGTGACTCTTCTTACATATTGAAACTCTCTGAATCTCCTAAGTAGCCATATAGGTTCTTTACGACGAAGGTACTTTGTATTGGCATAATCATTTCATGCATTAATGGAGTTTTCGTGGAGTACAGACTGCAGAGATTACTATATTAAACTATTTACTTGAATAAGCTTCTCTAAAAATTATTTACCAATTTAGACTGGCGCATGTCATTTATATATAAAGTGGTGCTAACATAACTGGTCTCACGGTCAAAGATGTTTCCTTTCTCAAACTCAAGCACTAGAAAGTTTCCATGGAGGACACAGGTCTCCCTCTCTCTCATCTAAGGTGTGTGGCTGACGATTTACTGTTCATTATTCAAGCTGACGGTACGGTTAAATAAGTATTTCTCTTTATATATACGACCGTTTGCAAAGATGATCTATTCATTAATCCAAGAAGAGTTCCACTTCAGTCTCTATATCAAGTCATTAAAAGCTCAAGAAAAGGATAAAGATAAAAACACTTGCGGAGAACTACGAAGTTGTTTAAAGGGCTATTGTACATCTGCAGTTGACCGTATATGATAGCATCCAATTTTTTCCGATTCCGAATACGTAATGTGATATATGTAAATGATATTGAGGTTGTAACCCATTAATAAAAAAATTTCCTATAATTAGGAATGAAGAAAACATGGGGCATTGGCAAAAACAAAAAAAGCAATAAACTAGTTATGTCCTTCGTGGGTGCCACAATTTCATACTCATTTGGTTTCATTGAGAAAGATTTCATGAGTGGATTCTCATCTCAAGCGATCACATTTCACATTAGTATTTTTATTCAGTTGTTTGGATGACTAAGTTTTTAAGTCCAATAGCTAAGAAGTGTCCTCTCTGCTCTTTATCCATTTTCCTTTTTCTCTTTTAGGTCTTCTTCCCCATGGGATTTGGTAGAGTATCTCATATATCTTGTTCATGCGGTTTCAATGAGTTGCATAATTATGTAGCTTGTCTCTATCTATTTGATTAAATGTTTACATTGGACATTCTAACATGGTATCAGAGTTAGGTCTTGTCCCATATTTATTTCATGTATGAGGCCATCCACTTTTCAATTCCATATTTAATTTTTTGTTCGATTTACATTCAGTCTCGTATAACCCATTAGCTTAAACGTTCAAGTGAGACTACAAGCCCTCACCATGGCGCCTCTATCCACCGATGACACAATTTCTTGCCCACTTAACTCATTTGGAGCCTCTCTCTCTCTCTCTCTCTCTCTCTCTACAGGGAGGTTGCGACCTCTGTCAATTCACTTCGATGGAGATCGCCCACGCCGCACAACCTCAGATCTATGGTCGAGTTAGCCGAGCGACCTCCCTGGCCAATTCGCTCAAATTTTAGCAAGACACAGTACTATATAAGACAGAATTAACCAGCTGTAATGTGCCAGCATCGACAGCCTTATAGCTCACCAACTCTCTGTTCTACGCAGAATTTTTCTAAGGCTGGCAATCCTTCTCAGAGAGTTTCCTAGATATTAGAGGCAAACCGAAGTTCGTGAACGGGGAGAGATCCAGCCTTGAATCCACTTACTTGGATCATTTCTTCCGACTGAGAAACGGGGACTCCGGATGTATATATTTCAGTTTCCTGGAGATTAAATTTTATTAGAGACATCTTATAGAAAACCTGGAAGATGTTCAGGACTTCGTACAAAGATTCAACACTCCATTGCAGCACATTGAATGTTGCAAACCAGGTGGTCGCTATCTAGTGGCACCTCAAATTTACAACGCGGGGTCAGGTGTCTCACTGTCGTTGACTTCGGATTGTTATAGGGGCATAGCTGACATATATGTGATAGTGCGGTAGAGATCACTAAATAATCTCACATCAATTGCACAACGAAGTTCGATTCAATTAGATGATTGGATTTGATTGTTGTTATTGTAGTTCTTCATTACAGTATTTAAAGGGTGACTCAACCATTGTAAGTAAAATTGAAATAATTGAAATTGAAAAACGTTTAAAAATATTTCAGAGTGATATGTAAGTGAAAATTGAGGAATTATGAAAAATGAAAGAGAGCCAATTTATAGAGACCATAAAAATAGAATTTTGGCCCCAATGGCCGACCAGCATAAGGCCCAATGATCGGTGCTTGGGCTGGCTTGGGTCACTGATCCAATGACTGAATTATTTTGTCTACAGCCCGAAAAGTTCATAAAGATTTGGGCCGAAGTTACCCAAAATGCATGTTGGTTCCATTAAGGCCTATGGGCCAGACCAGGCCCAAGACCTATAAAGGGGGACGGCCCGCAACTAGATGGGCTTAGTTGGGCTTTGGTGTATGTTGTACCTTTTTTCCGGCTTTCATGTTTCATTGTTTCAATGCTTGTGAGCCTTTTGAGGAGGATGCACCTGTACAATTATCCTCAATTCTTTATAAAATGTTCGATTTGAATCGTAACTACTCAGTTTTCCCGCGAGTAAACCAACACGTCATTATAATCTCACAATTGCTCTAAAAACTAGGAAATCTATTCACATGAGGTAGCAAATATTCGAGGTACGAGTTAATAAGAGGTTCGCTCATGACATGTCTCAAATTTGTAATCTCGTAAAAGAAAGTGTGCTCTCTTTACTATTGTTTCACCGCCCTATTTCTACTTTTGTTGTGGCGTAAGTGCGAAGTCTCCTTTTCCGGAAGGTGCAAATGCTACTTTTCTTTTAACTCCAGGAACGCAACTTTCCTGGAACCAACTTGATGAGAAACTTCGGACATTCACTAGCGGAGATCAAGGTCACCGATCACTACCGTGCAGGAAAGGAGAAAAAAGAAAACATCCCTCGCTTTGCGATGACGACATTCTACTTTATTCCATTCCGGCTCACCGGACGGCGTCATTCCGCGTAGCCCCGCCACCGGGTCCAACCTCCATGGTTTCCCCAGCACTCCACGTGAATGGCAATGATTAGCTTTCTCTCTCTCGATCAATCACGGGTCATCGTCGCTCGTTCACGCCCCGAGAAAGTCAACCTGGATGTCCCGAGTTTAAGGCAACGAAATGCACTGGTCCGAAGCGAATAAAAAAAACCTACGAAACATAGCAGATGTTTGGCTGTCCAACAGTTGTACGAAGCCTCGAATGTCAACTTTGTTCCGCATGGAACGCCCAGGGGAGGGAGATCCTTCGGGGCTGTACCATGACTATGTTCATGGGATGGTGATATGAGATATTAAATCAACCTCATATGGCCGATGATGTTGACTTTCCTGGGGATATGCTTAGTTATTCGAATTATGAATTTGGAAGTGTTCTTTTTAATTTGCTGCATGTTCCCTTGAGATCCGGTTGCATGAGAGGCCAAGTGGGTCTTTTACAAATACGATATCCGCCTCAATTAGGTCAAGTTTATGGTTTTAGTATGTTTAGGAAGTAGGCCTTCAAAGCAGGATTAGAGGGGACTTACAAGAAATTATTTCTTTATGACCGGACCGAATCAGTTGGTCTCCGAAGAGGTGCATATAATAGAAATCGAATCTAATAGGGGTGCGCATATTGGACCGCCCAAACCAGGAACTACTCGGACCAAACCGGGCATGTTGGTTTGGTCTCGCTCCCGAGGATGTTGGTCTGGTTCCTGGTTCCATTATGGACCCGTTGACCTTCGATCGGGTTCCACGGGGGAATCGGACCGAACTAACCAACGGACTGGATGGACTCTTTTTTTTTCTATAAATATATTCTTTTAAGTCTTAAAAATAGCAATAAATCCTAGAATAATAATAACTATAGTATTTTTATAATTCTTTTTTAAAATTCGGCTAAATGATTGGGTCCATTGAATTGGACCCATTGGTTGACCCGATTCCTAGTCCTAAGATTGTCCAGTGCAGTCTCCAGTCCCAAAGATTGGGAATTGATCCTCCTAGTTCGGTTCCTGATTCTTAAGTGGAACCAAATCGGTCTGTGAGTTGATCACACCCATAATCTAAAACCTTACATTTCATAAAGCACAAAGTCTCGCTCGCATTGAACCACCCCTCAAGGTGGCGTCGCTGGAGCGAGCACTCTTCCTCTCGCAAAAGGTCGAGCGTTTGAATCCCGGGCGTCGCTGGAGGCCTTGCCCGGGGGTACATGGTGGTGATTTCCACATGTCCTCCCTAGGGTTTACTCTGTCGGTGTACGGGGTCCTTGGGTCACAAAAAAAACAAAAGAAGTCTCGCTTGCATTGATGTCTCATCAATGCCTTGTAGACGATAATTAAGAAACGAAGGAGAAACACTTCGAAACTTTGAAATACAAACAACAGTATGCGAGTTAATTACAGATCAAGCGGTAGAAATAAACGAAATCTTAGGGTTTGGCAATTCATTGGTCCATCAATCACAAAGAAATGCTAACAAAAGGTCAAGCATTTATTTAGTTTCGTAAATAATGTCGATGAGACGTGAATTTGATGAATTTTCTCTCTTTGATATGAATCGTCATTGTCCACGAGGATGAAAGAACAACACAAAATTTGCACAATGTTGCTGTACATTATATTCTTTGACCATAAAAAATCTTATCCCACCAAAATGTTTTATTTTTCGTGCGTTTCTTCTACTTTATAGATATAACGGGAGGTTAAAAAAAGAAGAAGAAATTTCTCTCATGGGATTGTCCCGAAAATTATACGTTCAAAAGATCAAATTTTGAGTTAGTCCTCTACTTCAAATTATCTTAAATCTGACCGGAGGCCCTTTTCAGATCAGAGGATCAGAAGAATCTGCATACTACTCGTGGAAGAGAAGGATCCAGAAGAATGATGAATCCCTCAAGCAGAAAAGGGAGTAAAAGATGAAAAGACAGACGACCGCCCTGGCCCCTGGCCAAAGCAAAACAGTGCAGAAAGAATCCGATGGTGGGTGGTTGAGCAAGAATCAGAGGCTTGATTGACGGGTGGGATCATCTGGTGCAACAGTAAACGGCGAGGGAAAAAGCCAAGCTCGAAACTTTATTCATGATTGAAAATGATGACAATCCGCGTCCGCCTCCCTTCTCAATATCTTTTTTTTTTTTTTTTTGACCTTTTGGACCGACCCAAGTTTTGATTTTTGGTCATTTATATGATTTAATATGGTCATGCGTAAGCGCGTCCAGGAAATCATGCGCGGTTCCCACCTCAATCCGTGAGTCACAGACGGAGCAATTTAAGGGTGTCACGCGAACTTTTTGCGCGAAAATTCCCAGTTGGTCAAAAGGTAAAAAGAAAGCAATCATAAATCATCCGGTCCAGTTCTTTTCCCTATCGTCGTTCTTTATTTAAAGTTCATTACCGAAGCAACCGTTTGCAACAAATTGAGCCAGAACCTGACGTGCCGGAGGCCCGAATCCTGGTGCATTGCCATTCTTTCTCTGTTCTGGTGTTCTTCTTTCTTGCCGCGTCGAGGTTTCTTGTTCATTCCGACGAAATTAATGCGCGAACGACAATGTCGGTTGTCTTTTGCAGGTTAGATAGACATGGCGAGAGTAGGCGTGATCGGCTTGATCTTGTGCTGTTTGGCTGTTTTCAGTGCTTCTGCGGTGGTTGCTGATGACCCTTATAGGTTCTACACATGGACCGTGACTTATGGTACAGTTGCTCCTCTGGGTGTTTCTCAACAGGTTGGTGGGTGGGATGTTGCTGCATTTTCATTATGCATTGTCACTTGTTCGGTTCTGTCTAATGACTAATGCTTTGGTTTTGTGCATCTTGTTTTCGATGTGAAGGTCATACTTATAAACGGGCAGTTTCCGGGGCCAAAGCTCGAGGTGGTGACCAATGACAACATAGTCCTCAACCTAATCAATAACCTGGACCAGCCCTTTCTTTTGACATGGTTAGAACTGAAGTTTACAGTGAAGATATTACCTTTGAGATTTTTGCTACATAATGCTGCATTAGTTTCTTAACTTGGAAGTCGAGCGAAAAAAAAATTTGTCCATTTTTTTTTTGCAAATCCCGCTCTCATTTCTGTCTTGGAAGTACATTGTTTATTTGCATGGCTAGGTGTTACTGGATTGTGGATTGTGTTCTCAATCCTTCCCCAAGAGATTGTGTTCAACCAAAGAAAAATCAGGCCTAACTGAATTATGGGACATGGCCTGGGAAACATACTAGTTGCTTAGCAGTACAAAGATATTTGACTCTAGAAGGACATGGACACTGTAGATGTGGACATGCTCTGCTTAAGTTGTCATTAACAAACTGAAAGATTTTACTGCAATTTCATCTTTCATAATCAGCACTGTACTGACCACTAACTTGTAGTTGTTTGCTGTGGTCGGAGTCAGGAATGGGATCAAACAGAGGAAGAACTCGTGGCAGGACGGAGTGCTGGGCACAAACTGTCCGATCCCTCCAAACTCAAACTACACATACAGGTTCCAAGCCAAGGATCAGATTGGGACTTACACATATTTTCCTTCCACATTGTTGCACAAAGCTGCCGGAGGGTTCGGGGCAACCAACGTGTACGAAAGGCCTCAGATCCCTATTCCTTTCCCAACCCCTGCTGGAGATTTCACTTTACTCGCCGGGGACTGGTACAAGACTGGCCACAAGGTAACAGATATATTCTTGCTCGGTTGCAGAAATGATTCGGTTTATCTCAGATGTGGCACGTAAAAGCACTTGAATTGGTCTTTGTTTTAGTTGCTTTGCCAGATACACTATAACTCAAGTTCTAATGCTTAGTAAGGTCCCGCTATTTATTGCACATTTGCAAGAAACTTATGCTCAATATTCCTTGAACACATATCAGAAATAGGTGGAAATATGCAATCTAATTGTGTAATTAGTATTCAAATGCAAATATGACATGGACTGCTAGTATCAGCGATCTGCTCCGACAGTGAATGCCATCCTATTGCTAAATCTTTCTAAACATCTCTCCTCTTCATTTCACACCATGTTCAAAAACATTTTGTGCTCTATTTTGCACTACTTATTTTTATGCTTCATGACTATTGCAGACGCTACAGCAGTCTCTCGACTCAGGAAAATCTCTCCCCTTTCCTGATGGTATCCTCATTAACGGCCAAGCTCGTACAACCTTCAGCGGTGATCAAGGTCACTCATTATCTGAACTTTTGTGCAATTAAAGCCGCTTTCTAATTTTTCGATACTATGGAATGTTTGCTGCATGCTGCTTGCCATGGCTGATCCTCATGAGTGAATCCTCGTGTCCTTCAGGTAAAACATATATGTTCAGAATTTCGAATGTGGGAATGTCAACCTCCTTGAACTTCAGAATTCAGGGCCATATGTTGAAGCTAGTCGAGGTTGAAGGATCTCACACCGTCCAGAACATGTACGATTCAATCGATGTTCATGTGGGCCAATCCTTGGCTGTCTTAGTGACCTTAAATCAGCCTCCGAAGGACTACTACATCGTCGCATCCACGCGGTTCACCAAGACGGTTCTCAATGCAACTGCAGTGCTACACTACACCAACTCGCTTACCCCAGTTTCCGGGCCACTGCCAGCTGGTCCAACTTACCAAAAACATTGGTCCATGAAGCAAGCAAGAACAATCAGGTATGATATTTTCTGTGAAAATTTGATCTTATCATTATCCTCAAAGCTGACATAATCTAGGATGTTCTTTCCTTGAAGGTGGAACTTGACAGCAAGTGCAGCGAGGCCGAACCCCCAAGGATCGTTCCATTATGGAAAAATTGCAATCTCAAGGACAATAGTATTGGCCAACTCGGCACCTTTGATAAATGGCAAACGGCGCTATGCGGTTAATGGTGTCTCCTACATTAATGCCGATACACCCTTAAAGCTCGCTGATTATTTCAATATCGCCGGAGTGTTCAGCACAAATTCCCTCCAAAGCGTTCCTTCAGGCGGCTCTGCAAGTCTTGCCACTTCGGTCATGCCAGCTTCGCTTCACGAATTTATCGAGATTGTTTTCCAAAACAGCGAGAACACAGTTCAGTCTTGGCATCTCGATGGTTACGATTTCTGGGTTGTTGGGTAACTCTCTGTCCTTCGTTGAGATTTTTTTCACCTCTTAGCTTTTAGCTGGTTGCTAACGCTAGGCATGTGGGAATGTACAGCTACGGATTTGGGCAGTGGACCCCGGCCAGTCGAAAAATCTACAATCTGGTTGATGCCCCGACGAGGCATACTGCTCAGGTACAGTAAATATACACCTATGATTCATTCCTCTTCCAATAAATTCCGTTCAGGATATCTCTATTCTGCACTGAAAAGATGGACAAACAGCAGTTCCGATTCATAGTATAAGTATGGATAAACCACATTTCAGCGGAGTAGGAAATCAAACGCTCAAATTACCACACATATATAGAAACTGCATATACAGCACATGAACATGGAGCGATAAAAACATGAAATTTACACGAAAAATGTGTTTAGCCACACTGATGCATCGAGGACTTTGTCAAAAACTCTTACAACAATCGACGGGGAACCTGAAGGCTGCAATCACCAGAATAGAACAGTTCTTCAATCATCGACATTAGCCAAAGTTTCGACAGCGGGACATGAATGAAGAACCTAACGTTTTCCCTTCATCGGCATGCTTGTTCTTAATGCAGGTGTATCCGAGGGCGTGGACGAGCATCCTGGTGTCCTTGGACAACCAAGGGATGTGGAACTTGAGGTCGGCGGCGTGGGAAAGGCAGTACCTCGGACAGCAGTTCTACATGAGGGTTTGGACCCCGGACCACAGCCTCGCCAACGAATACGGCATTCCTTCTAATGCTCTGCTTTGCGGCAAAGCCGTGGGACATCATCCTTGAAAAAGATTTGAGTATTGCTTTGCAGATTATTTACTCAGTCGCAAGAGTTTGGCTGTTTATTAGAATGTGAATGGAATGAATTTGATGGATGCTTTTTATACATTAATATATATTTATATTATTTTTGCAAGTAATGTGTTGTGAAAAACTAGTAAGATGAATAGAATGAGAAAATAAACTAGGCAGCGGATTTACGTCGCTTAGTCAGTGGGATCTACTCCATGGAATTCTAGTACTGACTAAGTGATATAACGACATCACAATCACAATCAAGTCATTCAAATACTTTCAATATTGTGCAGTTTTGAATTACGCCCAATAACTTTGTAGCGCAACAAATTTGGCAAACTAGGAGGTAGCTGCCAACTAATAAATGCCTCAAATCTACACGTGTCCCAACATTTTTTACGTTGGTTGTTTTCAAGGTGGGAACTAACAAATATACGATACGGCTTATTGAAAGAGTCCAATGTCAATTGCATGATGAAGTTTGGATTAAATTGGGACGATTGAATTTAATTATTATTGTTCTTCGTTGCGACGTTCAAAATGGACTAAACTGTTATAAGGAGAAATGAAATAATTGAAATTGACAAACGGTTTAAGAGTTTTGTAAGTGACGTGTGAGTGTAAATTGAGGAATAATAGAATATTAGAGAGAGGGAGTCAATTTGCAGAGGGAGTCAATTTGCAGAGGCCGAAAACATAGAATTTTTTGCCCCAATCCTTTGCCGGCATAAGGCCCAATCGTTGGCCGTGGGGCTCCATGGACCACTGATCCAATCACTGAATTTTGGATCCGAGGTCACAAAAGTTCATAAAAATTGGGCCCATGTGGCCGAAAATCGGTTGGGCCTAGCCCGGTCCATTAGGGGGTGGGCCAGACCTAGCCCAATGTCCATAAAGGTACACGGCCCACCACCCAATGCCAATGGCAAACTCTTCTCGACACCCATGACCGCTAACACACAGGCGTCATTAATGCTTATGAGCCTTTTACGGAGGATGCGCCCTATTGATTATATGACAAAAGTATTGCAGGATCATACCCCATCCTTGTAAATTTTACTTGTCTTGGTAGATAAGAATGGAGGGGAGAGGCAACTACTGCAACTATTCCCTTTAGACATTACCTATCCAACATTTTTTATGAAATGTTCAATTTGAGTCAACTATTGAGCCCTTTTGTAAGTACATAAACGTGTCACCATAACTCTATAATCATTCGGAAAGTCTCTTCCCATAAAGTAGTCAATATTCAAGGTATGAGTTGATAAAATGTTCATGATATAATTCAAATTTATTATCTCATGAAAGATATTACAATTCTTCTATCGATAATTTATTATACGGTTATTATAACTTCACTTTTACAATGACGAGTTTGAAAGAGGTGCCATGCTCCTCAAATGCAATACATTTGTACATCCACTAGAGGAGATTTAGGTCGCCCATCACCGTGTAAAACATCAATCGCTTTGGGATGATGACATCGAATCTATTTCACCCGATTCCCCAGACGATGTCATTCTGTGGATTCCCCACTACTGAGTCCTACCTCCACGATTTCCCTCAACACTCCACGTGGATGGCAATGGTTATCTCTCTCTCTCTCTCTCTCTCTCTCTCAAATCACGCATCATCGCCGCTCATTCACAGCCCAAAAAAGTCAAACTTGATCTCTCAAGTTTAAGTCAACGAAATGCATTGGACCGAAGCGAAAAACCCATGGAACATAGCTAATCTTTAGCTTTTTGACAGTTGTACGAGGCCTCAAATGTCAACTTTGCTCTGCATAGAACGAGGGTTAGAGTATCTTTGGGGTTGTACCATGGCGAAGTTCACGGGATGATGATTCGCGATGTTAAATTAACATCATATGGCCGATGGAGCTGACTTTCCTAGAATACACTCAGTTATTCTAATATTGAATTTGGAAGCGCTCTTTTTATTTGTTACATGGTCCCTTGAGATCAGGTTGCATGAGGCCAAATGTATCTTCCCCAAATACGGTATTCTCCTCAATCAGGTAGACCTTATCTCTTTTTAGTTTGTTCAAAGCTAGGCCTTCAAATTGGGATTACAGGGAACTTATGAGAAATCATTCCTTAACAACCCGACCGAAAATTGTTCAGTCACCAAAGAGGTAAATACGATAGGAATCAAATATAAGACCTTGCATTTCATGAAGCACAAAATCTCAAGCGCATTGCCATCTCATCTACTTCTTGTAGATGGTAACGATGGTGAAAATGAAGGAGGAACACTTTGAAACTTTGAAATACAAACACAAATATTCAAGTTATTACAATCAAGTGATATAAACACATGAAATCTTAGGGTGTGGCAATTTATTGATTTATCAATCATAGAGCTATGCTTGTAAAATATAAACATCTATTTAGTTTTGTAAAGGGAAAATTGTTCAAAAAGTCTCGAATTTATTACACAGTGTAGTGACCAATTCAATATTAAACTTTTTAATTGTACAAATCCTAAATTTGTTGTAAAGTAGGTAATTTAGTCATAAACTTTTCAATTGTATTAATTTAATCTTAAACATTTTAATGATTTACCAATGTAGTCATTTGTGATTTCTAGCCAAAATAACCTAGAAGGACTATATTGGCAAATTGTTAAGAAATTTAAGACTAAATTGACAAATTATCAAAATGTTTAAAACTAAATTATAGTTGAAATGTTTATAACTATATTGACTACTATATAATAGGTTTAGGATAACGTTGGCACAATTAAAAAGTTTTAAAATCAAATTGGTAGTCATACAACAGATTTAGAACTTCTTGGATAATTTTCCAATTTCATAAGTAATGTCAATAAGACATGAATATTATAACTTTTGTTGTTTCATATAAATCATCATTGTCCACGAGGATGAAAGAACTACACAAAATTTGTATTAAGTTGCAGCACGTAATATTCTTTAACCATTAAAAATCTAATTCCTAAGAGTTAAAAACCAATATGTTTTCCTTTTCTTGCGTTTCTTCTACTTTATAAGTACAAAGGGAGGGGCGAAAAAGAGAAATTTCTCTCATGGGATGGTCCAGAAAACTATACTTTAAAAAGATCAAATATTGATTTAATCTTCGGCTTCAAATGTGCTGAAATCTGACTGGAGACCACTTTCAGACCGGAATCAGAAGAATGTGCATAATAATCGTAGAAGATCCAGAAGAATGATAGATCTCTCTAGCAAAAAAAGGAGTAAAAAATTAATAGACAGAGAAACGAATTAGCCATAGCAAAATAGACAACAAAGAATCCACTTGGTGGGTGGTTAAGCAAGAATAGAGGCCAGATTGATGGGTGAAATCATCGGATGGAACAGTAAACAGTGAGGGAAAATCGAAGCTTGAAAACTTTACTCATGATTGAAAATGATGACAATTTGTGTTTGTCTACTTTTTTGGATTAGTTTGTTTAACGAGAAATGTGATTTTTTAAATGATTTCCATAAGGTCATTTCCAAAAAAGAAAATTATTTTCTGATATTTAGCTGAAACATAAAAATAATTAGATTTTTTTTGTCATTCAGTATGAAAAATTTGATTTGATTTTCCAAAAAAAAAAAATCAAAATATTCAAATTTGTTAGTTTTTTTTTAAATTTTATTTTCTTTCTTTTTCAGAAGATTGCTAAACACAACAACTAGCCACAGGTGAGGGACGAGCTTCCCCGAGGCTACTGAGGCGCAAGCTTGCCAAAGGTCGGTGAGGCTTAGACCTCGCCATATCATTGAGCAAAGCCTTGCCAACTTTGGGTGAGGCTCCGCCTCATCAAATTGATAAGGTCAAGCCTCTCCACAAGTCAACGAGACTCGAGCTCACTAGATTTTTACGAGCTCATGCCTCTCTAGTCTCGAGTGAGCTCGTCTCTCACTTGTGGTGGCAACCAGTCAAAGAAGAAGAAAAAGTTAAAAAGAAAGAAAATAAAAAATAAAAAATAATTCAAATTTAAATTTTAAAAAATAAAAATAAAAATAATCAAAACGAAGAGGAAGGAAAATGATTTTCTCTTTTCATTTTTCTCACTTTTGAAGGTGTTTTTCTTATTGATGGAAAATATTTTTCTTAATTAATTTATCTTTTGTGAAGCAAATGCTAAAAAATTTGGAAAATTATTTTTTGAAAGTTGTTTTTCATAAAACAATCTGAGTCTCAATAGCATTCCTTTTGCCCTCACTTTTTAAGATGATGTTTTCTAATTTAGCGCGAGAAAGGTAGCCACTTCAGTTCCTCTATATCCAAAGAGAGTTTAAATAACGGCATAAAAATTTCCTAAATATTTCCCCTTGGACCTTTTTCTTTATTCATTTCAGTAATGAAAACGAGGGATAAAGAAGAGAACTAAGACTGATCCATGCAATAATGAGAAGTGTGAAGTTCATTGTTGGAGTCTTGATGCCCCACCAAAAACGACTTAAGTAGTGGCTATAAATTGTTACATAAAGACATAAAAAGCCAAAAACAAAAAGATGCGCCTATCATCTTTTAAATGAGAAATTAAGAAGATTATGCCTTTTAATTGCGTAATTAGTGTCAACTTGCTCGGTGACTTTGGGGGCATGATTGAGAGAATTTTCCTGATCTGGCTGTGCTGTGTCATTTGCAAGTTAAGATGTAAGGTGACATTCAAGGACACATGATTGCTAGGACAAAAGGACATTGCAGCTTGAGGACCATATTTGCGGAATAGTGTGAAAACAAAATAAAGCCTTAGATGGAGAATGATCTTCGTCATGCGTGACTCTAGGAAGCTTCCTATGTAAAAACAAAATAAAGCCGGTCCAGTTCTCTCGTACATGGAAATTAAATTGATGCTGAACTAACTGAATAAGAAGAAATCTCAAGTTGTCCATGGATGCTGTATACTTTAAAGCGAAAATGTGTGTGTGTGTGTGTGTGAGAGAGAGAGAGAGAGAGAGAGAGAGCTTCATAGGCTCCGTCAGAAGAAGAGAATGTCAAATGAATTTCAGTTCAAAACCAGGACGAGTTCATAGTCAGACGAGCAAATGGTACACCCTCGGAATGCAACGTGAGCTTTCACATGCCGTCAATTAATTCTCACATGCTTATTTAAAGAAACTTGGGCATTTCCGATGAGATCTGTCCTAGGGATCGATACCATCGTGGCTTAGAAAATAAGTTGACTTGCTTGCTCATCAATAAAGGCTATTGTTCCACTCCATTAGCTTTTCAGCTGCATGATTGACTAGATCCACCGGCCCTTGAACATCTTCCATCACATCTTTTTATATGTTATTTCATTAGCTTCCGAAGTAGGGGGCGGAAGGCCCGCGGAAGTTCTCTGGGAAATTCGTAAAATCTTCACATGGCTGGATTTATGAAGATGACACTCGTGTCCGGAGATATTCGTGTCCATTTATTAAGTACAGTCTAAGATCTTGACAAAGAGTCGACCTAGTAATAAGCCAATACTTCGTCCAAGGAGATTAGCAAGATAGAGCTCAAGTTTGAATCCACTAAATATCAAGTTGGATTTCCATTCACTTAAAACTTAAAGTCAATAAATTACAAGTCAATTAAGATATCTTAACCGTGTCTCAGTACAACACTTCCCTAATGTGAAATTTCTTTTCTCAACACCTTCACATGTGTACTTGGACAAAAGAATACTTTAGATTGGGGAGGATAGTAAACTCAAAAAAAGTACAAAAGCAGATAAAACACACAAGGTAAATAATGGATTGCACAATCATTTCAAGTGACCAATTTACGATATCTACTTGACTTTTTTCCTCTCATCACTCTCAAAATGATATGCATTTCTAGCTAGTAAAAAAATACCAGTAAAAAAATACGACATACATAGCAAAAGTCTAAATACCGTCTTCACAGAGATCGCCAAGTGAGACTTTAAATTCAAGCCCATATTCAATCAAACCTATCTTTACTCAAAACTTAAGTTAATGAGTTATGTGTGAATTGTGATATATTAATTGCTCAACATCATATTAATTCTCCTATGTGGAACTTATTCTAGCTTAACTCACTTGTGTATCTTAACAATATACACTTCAAAATATGGAAAATCTCGACTTTTAAAGTTGTTCTTGTTGCGTGGAGCATAGCCAAATTGATTTGTCTTAGTATTACCTCTAAACAAGTCTATTATTAGTGGATTATTACATCGGTTGGCACGTAATAGTTGAATAACCATAATTGCATAAAAACCCTGACAATCTCTCTCTCTCTCTCTCTCTCTCTCTCTCTCTCTCTCTCTCTCTCTCTCTCCCCCTTTCCATGTGGCGGGTGGTTGAGACAACAATGGACGACAAAGGCAAAATAGTGATGAGCGACAAAACGAGGAAGGGGAGAGGTAAAGAGAGATTAAGGGTTCTTTCATTTGAAAGAAAATTGTTTCCAGATATTTAGAAGATGGAAAATTAATCAATTCAGAGAACATTTTTATGGACTAATAATAAGTTTAGATTGGGAGAAAATAACTTCCTACCTGGCAAGAAGAAACAAGCTTCTATAAATTACAAAATAAATAAAAATTAATCATTTTTCGTAAAAATGATTATTATGAAAATTATTTTTTAATCATAAATTTTTTAATAAAAACACATATTCTTAAAAATATGTATTTTTTCTAAATAAGGAGTACATGGAAGTGCATCGTCACCCGAGGCCAACTTGGATATGGGCTGCGGGAGGCTCCATCTCCAACCCTCCGCCTTTTCGAGTGTTTGTCGGTATGACACTGAACTGGGCAACCGTATGCTTCCAACTGTCATTAGATGCTGGGAAAACGTACATTGTACCTTCTAAACTTTTTTATTTGTCATTTTGCAATTGGGGCAAAAATAATGTCTGATCAATTCATTTCCAAACCCTAAAAATTACATCATTGAATCCCAATCATGCCAAATAAGGAATGTCACATTGATTCCTAAACCCTAATAACAATAGAGCATGTAATTGCAAATTATATATTACTAAGTGTCTTGCTCCATTTCGGTAAGCAATATGGAAAATAACCAAGAGAGGAGTCTGACCATCTCAAGGACATTATGCACAAGGGAAATTCAAAGCTGCAACCCCTAGTAGATGAAAGGATGATTGAAGCCAAATACAGAATTCAAAGGGAGTCTTGGAAAGAAGGTCTTGATTGTTACAATGGCTATTTTATCCGCATTCGAACAATCGTTTTGAGTAAGTTTTAAATGGAGTGAATCATATGGAAGACAAAGAAGTTGCATACACCTTGCAATCCAATGTTAGAGCTTTCTTGCACCAGCTTCATTACTGAAATTGGGTTGCCACAACTTTAGTAAGGTGTTTGATTGGTACCTTGTAGCTATAGCAACTCTACGGCTGCCAATGGTATAGAACAACTTTTAAGAAATCGCCTCACCCAGCTTTCAAACGCTACAGATTTAAATTATGTATCACCAAAGATACTAGTCACGGCTTTTCTAATTCAACCAGAGTTATGCGATAAGGGTTCAAATTGTGCTGCCTTCATTATTACTTCTAATATAAAAAATAACACTCGGAAGTGGTAAAAATTGTTAATAACTAATTTATTCCTTCCCTCTTGGTTGTCCCTATGCTCAGAACTTTCAAGATCAAAATCCCATCGCATATATATATACGAGACACACAAAGTCAAGAGGCGAATAAGGAACCACAAATATGTGTTCGAAAAACAATTTGCAAAATCTACAGGCAATAGCAAATAAATATTTCTAGAGCCATTGAACGATTTCTTCCAAAGCAAAAAAGAAAAATAAAAGCAACAATTATATATTTTTGTAAGAAAATTGGGACATGACACTATAGATCCTAGAATTTTTATTCATTATTCAATGTAGTCTTTATTATTCTTTCTCATTGTGGTCTCTATACTTTCCAAAATCGATTTATCTCGTCATTCTCTTAACTTCAGCGCCAGAGGACGTTCTTTTTTACTGACATCATTTGAAAAGTCAGTAGTAAAGAGCCCAAATAATGATGTGCAACGCCATGCCTTCTGTATTCCAAGTTAAAGAAAAAAATGGTTTTTTTGTCCTTATTAACTATTTCTTGTTTCTTTTGTCTCCATTCGTCCTCGTCCTCCCCCTCAATGGTTTCCCTCCTCCACCGTCCTCATTACTGTGCTCGATATAGAGGGTAGGAGTGAGTAAAAGGAACCACCCAAACTTATGATAATCTCCTGCCTGAGATTGATGAAAACCCATAGCGATCAACCAATAGGCCTAACGAGATCGGCAAGTTATTCTCTTCTTGCAAGTTTTCCGGTGATTCTTTCCTATCCTAGTGACGTCTCAATTCCCCTCCGCCGTGGAGCTGATGATAAGCAGCTCGTCCAACACCCCCATAACCCCAGGTCTAGGACTAGGTAGGCCAGTTCTCAATTTCAGAAACTGGGAATCAGCCTTTTTGGTTTAGTTTTCAGTTCCAAAGTAAGAACTGACCCACTTTAAAACTAATCACCCTTTATAGAGAGTCCATGTATCACCATTACCTCATCTCCTTCCATCACCCCTATCTCTCCCATCCACCAGGCACCCATTACCTCTGGATTCTAAGGTGCCACAACCTTATATTTGATGCATCAATTATCGTCTCACATTATTTGTCAACAGATTCTATATGTTCTTTATATTCATGTGATTTCCCTCCATCTAATAAATTAAGTATTTGAGTTGGACTTTTTAATAAATAAGTTTTTAAGTGTTAGCAAATGGAAAAATAAGATAATTTGAAAGCATTTGGAGGGTTCGATCGGATGCATGAGCTGCCAACTTGGATACTTCACGGTCATTTTATGGCGCCAGTTAGCACATCAATAGTCCTCGGCGACCTATTTAACGAAAGAATGAGACTGAGGCTAAGTTGAAGAACGAGAAAAAGTCTACGGAGGTATGGTGTCATTGACCCACAAAATTCTCTAAGCTCCAAGCTTTAACCTGAGAATTCGAATATGATTATTGTAGAGTGAAAATTGTACCCGCCGATGAAATGTGTTCTCTGCGATTCATGCAGAAGGCTGGTGGACTAAAAAAAGGAGATAGCTCGATCGTAGCCTAGTAGGAAGGCTGACAATGTTCACTGTCATAAAGTTGATTAACTTCTAAATAACGGATGTACTAAAGAGGTAGGGAAGAAAAAGCCTCCTTTTTGGTCGATAACTCGGTAATTACATCTTTGGTTTGTCTTCGTCCTACTCGTATAGTAACCAAGGTGAAGTGGCAAACAAGGTAGTATGTGGTTCCAACTCATGTACGCGCTTTCTTGAATCAACAAGAAATTAATAATTAGATAAGCACGAGTATTAAAATATTAGACAAATACATGGTTAAATTTCAACCCAGACACACATTGACACAAAAACCACATCGTTTCGAGGAGATAATGCGTAGAATATCATATTGCGTAAATTCGATTTCCCACAAATCTGTAAGTGCCAATAGTCTTAGTAACGACGTCATGATTTTTACCTCGCATTTTACCTTATGAATAAAGTTACTACGGAAGTACTTAAGGTCCATCCTTTCATGGAAAAGATTTTCCAAGAAAAACATTTTCCTCATTTTTTGGCTTTTGGTTAGCTTAGAAAAACGAGTTGATGGAAAAAGTTTTCTCACTAAAGCTTAAATTCAGGAAAATGATTTTCTTTTTGAAAAAACCGGAAAATATTTTCTAAAATATGAGTAGATATTGGCGCTGTCTATGCTTAGGCATAGAAACCCTAAAGTTGACTCTCGAGTCTTGACATTCAGGATTAAGTCTCCCGCAATTAGGCCTAGGTCCATTGAGGTCAAGCTTGTGACTCTGGTGCTCAAGCTTAGGTTGGTGCTCGAGGACAAGCCTAAACCCCTAATGCCCATTCCCCATGCTTCGACACTCGAACTTGAGTTTGTCAAGGCCGTCTCAAGTCCCCGATGCTTAATCTCTGGTTCCAACCCTTAGGCTTGGGTCTGCAAAGGCCATGTGTAGGTTCTTGGTGCCTGGGCTTAGGTCCTTGTATAATGAAATGTTTGTTCTTATGAAAATATTTTTATTAAAAAATTCAATTTATAACTTTTTTATTTTTAAAAGTTTGAAAATTTTCTATTATTTTTTCTTTTTTCTTTTCTTCCTTCCTTTTTCTTTTTGCTTCTTCCTCGGCTTCTTACTAGACTAGTAATGGCCAGCAAGCTCCTACCCTTTGTGGGTAAGGCTTGAACTCGCGGCCCTGCGGCTAGAGGCTCAAGCCTCACCAGATCAAGTGAGATCATGGCCTATTGCAAACTCGAGCCTTGCCAACCTTGGGGGAGACTTGAGCTTGCCTATGGCCGATCCCCACCTCTATCACTATGGATAGCGACTGGCCAAGGAAAGAGAAAAAGAAAAGAAAAGAAAAGATAAGAAAAGATAAGAAAAGATAATTAAAAATGCGAATTTTTTTATAATTATCCCATTATAATTTTCTTATCGAACGACAGAAACTTTCCAAGTCTTTTTCAAGTTTCAGCCAAAATTACCAGAAAATATTTTTCGAAGAATGGTGTATTTTCTGCAAAACAAATGGACCATAAATATTCTACTAGTGAAGCATGTGTCTTAAAAAATCTAGGGGCGTCAAGGAAAAGAACCGACTTTTGGAGACCCCGTAAAACACCTTGTACATTTGGTTTATACAAGTGACTTTTATAATAGTTCTCACACAATAGATGAAATTTGAACATGCGGCATCCACTTATCATGCTCCCTGACATCTCAACTAACTACTCCACCCATGAAGGTCTATGGCAAAGTTAGATGCCTAGTAAAATATGCTTTCTCATCCTAAAACCAAAAGAATGCACACTAAGAAGGGTAATGCTTGATAGAAAAGAGCCATTTATTGATTGATTTGGTAAAATGGGGAAAAGTGTCCAATAAGTCTTAAACCTTTTGCATTTATGCCAATTTAGTCCTAAATCTTTTATTGGTGCCAAATTAGTTCTAAACATTTTCATTTTTGTGCAAATTCAGTCATTTACGGTCAATTTTGATCGGACTTTTCTTGACTAGGAGTTTGTGGGTTCTTGTGGACAACTTTTAATAATATTTTAATATTTTTAAAATTTTTATTTTATTTTATTCCCTTTTTCTTTTCTTTCTCTCCTTCCTTCCTCTAGCCAATCACTGGACCTCGATAGCCAGCGAGGTCAAGGTTCACCTCACCGGCCACTGATGAGGCTCGAGTCCTCACCAAAGGCCGCAAGGGCGGCTTTGCATTGGGTCATGGGCAAGGCCACCCAGGCAGTGAGGGTAGCCTCGCGCTAGGCTAGCAAGGTTAAGCCTTTCCTGGCCTCTATGGAGGCCGCCCAAGTAGCGAGAGCGGCCTTGCGCTGGGCTGGTGAGGCCACCCAGGCGATGAGGGCAGCCTCGCCAGATCCAATGAGGTCAAGCGGAGAAAGA
The DNA here is from genome assembly GCA_014182885.2 of Eucalyptus caleyi. NCBI lineage: Eukaryota > Viridiplantae > Streptophyta > Magnoliopsida > Myrtales > Myrtaceae > Eucalyptus > Eucalyptus caleyi. The sequence goes on from CM024474.2 coordinate 20,438,167, forward strand.
AAAAGAAAGAAAAATAAAATAAAATAAATAAAAAATATTAAAATATTAAAATATTATTAAAATTTGTCTCACGTCAATGCCGATTGTGTCATGTCAATTGGCCGGCACCTAGTCGGAAAAATCCGATCAAAATTAGCTAGAAATGACTTAATTGGCACAAAGTGAAAATGTTTATGACTAAATTTGTACCAATAAAAGGGTTAGGACTAAATTGTTACAAATACAAAGGTTTAGAATTTTTTGCACACTTTTCTAGGCAAATTATAATTAGATCTTGAAATAAGCTGGCACTATTTAACATACAGCCAAAGGCTCTCTGATCGTTTTGTATACTCATTTTTGTAAACAGAGTCTAAGTAGTATATGTATAACAATTCTCGAATAAATCTTCCGACGCATTAAATTACGATCCGTTCTCGGCTGCGACGCGATCGCACCTCTCCCAGAATCTTCCCTTCCCGCCACCGACAAGCCGGACTCCAGCCCCAACAGTTGACATGTTTTTATGCTTTTAACAAAAGCTGTTTGATTCGGACGCAACAAAGTCACATAAACGAAGCATCCAATTGGGTGTGGAATCAAGATTCCCGAGAAAAGCCGAGTCATAGCTTGTTTACTTTAATCTTTATAGACTAAGCTAGTTTAAATTTATTAGGGTATGCATGAGCTTGAGTGAGCTGTGACGCGAGGACGTAAACAGCTCGAGCTCGACCATGAAGTGCGCCGCCAAACGAGTTTTCATGTGTCACCGGGTCGATCCTACGTTTCGAGCTCAATTTGTTTATTACGTTTGTCAGTCTTCTTCTTCTTCTTCATGCGAGGCTCATTTTATATAAAGACGAGCATAGGTTTAACTCTTGATACTACACGGTGACCGCACAAATCGTCGAGGTCGCACCCTTTTGCTCCATTTTTCCTTCATTTGGTGGGGGAAAGTTCTGATTGCTTCTCTCCATATCGGTACGTTTCAGAAATGGGGTTTCTGCGCTTCTCATTTGCCTCCTGTTCTTGACATGAAAGTTTTAGGAGAATAAGGTTTGACTACGGAGTTATAATCGGACTTTGCAGATATCTGGACAGCTGAGGATACAATACTGTGGCAGGAATGAGGCAGGCCCGATTCCTGCACATATTTCTCGTTGTATCCTTGGCATGGCTTGGTGCTTTCTTCGCCAATGCTGAAGACCCGTATAGGTACTTCAATTGGGAGGTCACTTATGGAACAATTTCTCCTCTTGGTGTAGCTCAACAGGTAATTTACTACAAAGCATTAAGGAAAAAAAAAAAAAAAAAAAAAACCTTTTTATATACCAAATGATTGACATCTGCTCATCTTTCCATTGCAAAAACACTAATGTTGTGCAGTTAGCTCATGCCCCGGACTAGAGCTATCTAGCCTCTGCTGACGCTAAGATGGGCTGTCATGAAGTTAAAATTAGGCCATTACGTTTACACAAAAATCTTATGTACGACGTGATAATAGCAATATCTAATAGTGATGAGCTTGTTGTGAGGTCGATATTAGAGAGTCAAAGATTGCATTGGAAAGTTGATAATTTAGCCTTTGGTCATCAATTAGTTCCAATAATTCTTGCAGGGCATCCTAATCAATGGTCAGTTTCCTGGGCCACCCATTGAAGGGGTCACTAATGACAACATCGTCGTAAACGTGGTTAACAAGCTAGATGAACCTTTCCTCCTCACGTGGTAACATAGCAAATAAATCTCAGCATTCGATTTATATCTCGATAATTAATCGTAAAACAATGATGATGATGATGCTAATTAGGTCCATGTGTCATTGACTATCAGGAACGGATCCAGCAGCGGAAGAACTCATGGCAAGACGGATTGCTCGGGACGCAGTGCCCGATCCTGCCGGGCACGAACTGGACGTACAAGTTCCAGTTGAAGGATCAGATCGGGACCTTCATGTACTTCCCTTCAATCGGGCTTCAGAGAGCAGACGGAGGTTTCGGAGCTTTGAACATCGCGCAGAGATCAGTCATCCCAATTCCATATCCCACGCCATTCGGAGAGTTCACTCTTCTTGTTGGTGATTGGTACAAGAGCGACCACAAGGTATGTTGCATTATTTTCACTTTTTTTTTTTTTTTAAGGCAAAATTTATGACTTATAAGCTTCCTTTATTTTTTTCCACTCTATGCCGTTCTAGGCCCTACAGCAAAGCCTCGACAATGGCAATCCTCTTCCTCTTCCCGACGGTATTCTCATCAATGGGCGCCCGAATGGTTTCACATTCACCGGTCAAAGAGGTAAAAAACATCTGCATCATTTGAAGTTATGCAGCTTCGAAAATGGAAAATATCTGTTGACATCTAAATGAATGAGAAAGGAATAATCGGAATTTGTGAATGTTTGACGGACATTTCAGGACAAACATACAAGTTCAGGGTTTCCAATGTGGGAATCGCTACTTCGATCAACTTCAGGATTCAAGGCCACAATATCACCTTGGTCGAAGTTGAGGGATGTCACACTCTGCAAGAGGTGTACGAATCGCTCGATGTCCATGTGGGGCAATCCGTCACGGTTCTGGTCACATTGCAATGGTCGCCCCAGGACTACTTTGTGGTTTGCTCGTCCCGGTTCACGAAGCCTATCTTAAATGCCACCGCACTGCTTCACTACGATGGATCTAACACCCCAGCGTCGTTGCCCCTGCCAATCGGTCCAACCTACCAAATCCACTGGTCCATGAAACAAGCTAGGACCCTCAGGTAAATTAATTCTCAGAATTCCTTGTGATTCCTTAATAGGCAAAAAGAGAACCTAAAGATTGCAGATCAGAATCCAAAATGTACACATTTTGGCTAGTGTTAGCTAGGTCATTGTCGGGCTGGATTAGAAATTTCCGGCCAGCCAGATGCTGAGGAAGATCTAAACTAGTGTATGTTACTCGTTCAGATTAGAATAGGGAAGTACGAAGAGTCGATCTAGAAGGTTTGGTGTTCCGAAACCTAATGTTTTAAAATTACACGGTGAGACTTCAAGCGGGCAAAGCAAATTGGTTCAAAATTAATTGCAGGAATTTGATCAAATAAGTCAGTCAACCCCTCTGGAAATTATTCTTTTTAGCTCTTGGGAATTTCAATTTCAATTGAAAGACCTTAATTGTTACCTCGGATCTGGTGTTCATACATCGAGATTGAAGCAGTGGGCCAAGCTAATCTATGCTCTATCCATGAAATCTTTCGGCAAAAGAACCAGTAGGCTTTGGGGAATCCGAGATCCGCGAAGATCTTCGCCACGGCCACCGCGCTAAGGCACCGACCACCGCAAGGTGGTGGCGGGCCTCAGTGGTGGTGGCCATGCCCGCGAGTCTCTCTAAATTCTCTGTTTTTTTCTGTAACTTTTTTTATGTTCTCGATTTATCATGTACTCAAAAGCCACATAAGAAATTCTGACTTACATAAACTATATTTGGGGCGCATCCATTAACGGCTTTCTTTTGTTTGGTGTTTCTTTCTTTTTTGTGATGAAGGACGAACTTGACGGCCAATGCCGCAAGGCCGAACCCACAAGGCTCCTACCACTATGGCACAATCCAAGTAGCGAGGACACTCATCCTGGCCAACGCCCCTACCAAAATAAACGGCACGCTCAGGTACACTGTGAACAACGTCTCCTACGTTGACCCGGACACCCCGCTCAAGCTGGCCGATTACTTCAACATTCCCGGGGTCTTCACGCTGAACAGCATCAAGGACACTCCTCCCTCAGGGCCGGACGCGCTGGGCACCTCAGTTGTCGGGACGACGCTCCACGACTTTGTAGAGATCATCTTCCAGAACACTGAGAAGGCTATACAGTCCTGGCACTTGGATGGCTACAGCTTCTATACTGTTGGGTATGATGCTATGCGTATATGTTAATAAATAATTTATCTTTATGTTAGTCTGGATTAAAAGGTATAGATTGGATCTTCGCAGATATGTAAGTCAATTATAGACGATCCCTAATACAGTAAATTCATCATTGTCACGAATCATGATCGAACTAAATTCCTGCTTAGTTATTTGTACAACATCCAATTACAAAGTACTCTACAAGGTGGCCTCAGCTAAGTAAGCGACGTGATAGAATCAATTAGAGGATGATGCAGAGCAGATCCTTTGTGAATCCCACTGTTTTGTTAACTAAGTTTAGCCGACCATGGTCGAGGCATGAGCATATTTGTATGCTTTCTTTCTAACACCATCTGATATGTTTGATTATACAGATATGGTTCCAGCCTGTGGACGCCAGATATGCGGAAAAGGTACAACATGGCCGATGCGGTCTCTAGAACCACTGTTCAGGTACCATGACCTACTTGAGAAACATACACTATCCACCATTAGGTTTAAATAAAGTGTGAGCAGCCTTTGCAGATCAAAGACGTGAATACAATATATTTTCGACTAATATTATACATTAAAAACTCGAGTTCGCGTTCAAGTTTACTATAGAAAAACACTTCCGACATTTTTCTACCAATGCACTTGTTGTGTAGACTAAGCCTGAGCATTTCATCCTAGTAGAGCTCCTTCTTGAATCAGAGCCCCCGGCAATCATGTTCGTGAGCCTCAACTTCACGGTTCAGCCATGAAATCGGCTTTATTGCAAACCAATTACGATTGAAGTTTAGAATAAATTGTTGTTGTTTAGCCTAGTAAACGAAAAATGTTTGGGAATTACTAGGTATACCCTCTGTCGTGGAGTGCAATACTGGTGTCCCTGGACAACAAGGGGATGTGGAACTTGAGGTCGGCGATCTGGTCGAAGCGGTACCTGGGGCAGCAGCTTTACATCCGGGTCTGGAACAACGAGAAGAGCCCCTACACCGAATACGACGCCCCACCAAACGTATTGCTTTGCGGCAAAGCCAAGAGCTCCTAGAAAGAATCTCCTTCCCATTTTTAGTCCCTTAAATTTCGTTATTTTTTACTTTCTGGTTCCACTTTTTTATTATATGGACTCGGTATATTCAGCTTTCAGTCACGATGGGGTGACTGTAAATGTTGGTGTCGAAGGAAAGAAATGATTGATAGTTTGAAATGATTGATTTCTCTCCAATTGTATCTTGAAAATAAACAATATTCAAATCATTTTCTCAATGACCATCTTTGTGCATTTCGTGATACTATTTATGTCCGGACCTATTCTTTTCAAAAAACTGTGTTATACTATGACGATAAATAAGAGTTGTGTGTTAATAAGTGTGTCTAGGGAACTTGTTTATCTTGACTGGTTAAGGAAGTTTGAACTTTTAATACACTAATTTAAGGCTTTGGATTTTTGGAAAAGTTTTCTTTGCTATGATGCGGATGTTGCCAATATTATTGGACTGTTTCATTGTTTTGGCAATTATTAAGTTGAATTAAAATGTTATATCTCTTTTTATTTAAAAAGCAAGTGGAGTGCTGAGAAGCTTAAAGCAAGGAAGACGTGCAATGGGCTTTGAGTATTCTCGATGTAGCGTCATTCCACAGACGTTAACGAAACGCCAAAATTCTTACTTTAATGTCTTTGAGGGTTCAAAGCTGCTTTGAGATGCATTCCTAAATATATCCCACTGTGAATACGAAGAGAGAGAGAGAGAGAGAGACGAAAGCAAGTCAAGATCGTTTTAGAATCTCAAAATAAAAGTAGTGTCATCGATTCCTATGTTCCTTGTTAAAAAGACAATAACATTAGGAAACCCAAATAAGCGTGGCACAATCCGTCATAAAAAGCATAGGTAAGCCCGATACGCATAAATGCTGTGATCTAATAATTTGTCTACCTTTACAAGTCTGCCCAATTTTTTTTTTCCCTGAAAAACGAAGTTTGGAAAGTGTCCGTGAAAATCGAAGCCTACGCCGGCAATGGCATCTGAATTTCTGCACTCGGGAACCTTCTTTTGCATGAGAATTTGGCATATCATAGTTGTCATAGCATCATACACTTCTTGTATTCGGTTACTTGGGTGTGTAGCGGCCGGCATAAGTGTTTTGGACACTATTTATGCATTTGACAAACACTCATATTTACTAGCTTCGAGGGTTATCTTCAGGTTCATATGGATAGGAAGAGACATTTTGTTTTGGTCCATGGGGCCGGAGGCGGAGCTTGGTATTGATACAAGGTGGCGATGCGGCTCAAATCAGCTGGCCACCGTGTTACCGCCCTAGATCTGAGCGGCACAGGGCTGGACACGATCTCGACGATACATGACTTCATGCGACCACTGATGGAACTGATGGCCTCTCTTCCTCAGGATGAGAAGGTTATATTGGTAGGTCACAGCTACGGAGGGTTTTGCATTAAGCTAGCCATGGAGAGATTTCCCGAGAAAGTCGAAGTGGCAGTTTATATTGCAGCATTCATGCCTAGGCCGAAAATCCGGCCTGCACTTCTCATGCAAGAGGTACGACGGCACAAAAGATGTCTAATATCTTTGGCATTGTCCTAAAAATAGCACAACTTTTTCTGGGAGAAGTTCATTGATTTAGCATATTTTCGGGACAGAGTTCATGAATTCGATCCATTTTTGCAATTACATAGGTTTAACATTATCTATACCTGATGGGACTTTGAAAGATTTCGCATACGCGTATCCAATTTGCCCTTTAATGCCGTTCCTTTACTGTTTGAGTTCTCCAAAAAATAAAAAAAGACCATGTCAATCAACGTGAATATTAACAATTTCTTAGGAGCTTTATTATAAGGGATACAGTCTAGTGATGGAAGTTCTTCATACGCTTTTGTTCGAATTAGCTCTTCAGAGAAAGCAAACTGGAGATGTCAATGAGTGAAAACGATACATTTGATCATAACCACGATCGTGGGAAGGGAGACTATTACCTGGCCGAGAAGCTGTACCAAAACTGTCCACCAGAGGTGATACTCGCACATTACTGCTCTTCTCACATAACAACTAAGTTAACGATGTATACTATGGAATCACATGTACAAGAGGACCTGGAATTAGCGAGGCTGTGACCAAGACCGGTGAGGATGTTCATGGAGGACTTGGCAAACGAATCCTCCCTCACGGAAGAGAGACTTGGGTCGGTCGAAAGGGTTTTTCTGGTGTGTGGAGAAGACAAGGCCATTGGGGTGGAGTTTCAGAGACGGATGATTGATCGGAATCCTCCCAAGTAGGGGTGTTAGGAACCGAACTAAAAACCAAACCAAACCGAACCGAAAAATTCAGTTTTTTCAATTTAGTTCTCATTAAAAGTCAATATTTTTTTTATTGGTTCGATTTTTATCAATTAACTGAACCGAACCAAACCACAAACCGATAAAATCAAATCATTAAAAATTCGATTTTATTCTCTCCTGACTCCCGTCCCCTCTGGCTCGATTTCACGCACCTCCCTCCATGGTGGCCTAGCTCAAGAGCCCTAGCCCCACCCCAGTAGCAGCAGCAACGGCAGCGCAAGCAGGGGTGATGGTTCGCCACTCGATGATCACGTGGGGAAGACGAAGTCGCTGATGTGCGCCCTCGGCCTCTTCTCCCGCAACCTACCCCTGCCCCCCGACCTGTTGAACACAGTCTCCTCCATTTGCGACGACGTGGCGGTGGGCGGTGGCGACGGGGATGGGGACGGGGAGGACGGCATGGGCGGCAGATCCGAGGAGATGCTGGTGGTGGTCGAGAAGGGTCCGGTGAGGGTTTTTTTCTCTCGCTTGTTGATCTTTTTGGGGGTTTGTGATGATGTGAAGCGGTTTGTGATCGGGATTCTGCGGCGTTTCGCTTTTGATTTCGGGGTTTTTGAAGAGATCGTGGAATGCCCCGTTGTGGATTTCGGCAACCAGGCTAGGGGATTTTTGTGAATTTTCAAAAAAAAAAAATCAAAAACCAAAAACCGAAAAACTGAATCAAACCGAACCAAAATTTCGGTTAAGTTCATATTCAGTTTGGGTCTTATTCGGTTCGGTTTGGAAGTTTTTTCTAATGGTTTGGTTCGGTTTGGTTTTTCAAAAAAACTGAACCGAACCAAACCGTTGACATCCCTACTCCCAAGGTAGTGAAGTTGATCGCAGAAGCCAATCACATGGCCATGCTCTCCAAGCCCCATGAGCTCTGCCAATCCTTGGAGGACGTTGCAAAGAATTGCTTTTGAGAAAAAGAGTATGAACTGAGTTGGTTCGATTTGCATTCGCACCATTAGCGATCTGCCGCATTAATCATTACTATAGTAAATCTAGGAACTAAATAATAGGATTGTATTCCCTAAACCCCTCACATTCGCTTTCCTTTGCTTTTCTTAGCTCAATTCTCGATTTGAATCTTGTTGTTTATTCAAGGGAAAAGACTCCGCGAACTATTGAGCCCTTTCGTAAAATCCTAATCTGTACCTTTTTTTCTGCCAAAACAGAATGGGACAATCACCACAGGAGTCCTAAAACCGGATGTGAAAATTAACACAAGAGTCCTAAATAACTTTATGCATTTGTATTCTAAAATTTTAATTTTGTGCATTTATGTTCAAAGACTTGTCACAGTTGTATACTTTAGTCTTCTTTTGGCTCCTTTAGGATTTAGTGGGCGGAATATCTACGTAACATTCTTTTATTAACGGCCATGTAGAATTAAAAAATCTTGAAAAAGACCCGTTACATATTTCGTCCCCTTAAAACTGATGGAGTTAATGGAAAGATACAAAGGCATATTACAAGTTGTTGGGATTTAAAAACATAACAAATAAATTCTATGATTTAGACAAGTTTTAGGACTTACCCCAAACAAAATCCATAATATCATTGTAATCAAGCATTTGCACCAGCACCTTCTTCATTTGCTTACACTTGCCTTTTCTTAGAGGGAACTATCGATGAAAATGTGGAAGTTAACAAACTTTACAATTTACATATAATGGGGAAAGAAGAAATTACCAAAAAAATGACGAGGAACGATAATAACATCAAATTTATGTGGTTCATCCGAGTGTCAATACCAATTTCATGGGGAGGGCCAACTATCAAAGAATCCACCATGAATATGGAAAATACAAAGTTTGTGATGGCTAATTGCTAAAGTGTTTCCCAATCCTAAATTACACCAAAGGAAAACCCACCACTGTTGTTGACACCTAATTTGTCCTATCAAATATATACTAAAAAAAAGTTATTAATTAATTAATTAATTAATAAAAATGGGCGAGAAAGGACGGGTCGGGCCGGATCCGGCCTTGGCCCGACCCAGCTCTCTTCCCTTTCCCCCTGCGTTGGGCCCAGGCCCTTTTCTTCTATTTTTCTTTTCTCTTGCGGCCCAAGCCGTTCTCCCCTTTGGCCCGGTCCGTGCCCCAGCTGTCTTCCTCCTCCTGCCTGCCTTCGCGCGCGAACCTGCAGCAAAGGAGAAAAGACAGAAGTAGAACAGAGGTCAGAGGAGAACAGAGAGCAGAGGATCACGAGGGGCAGGCGGCCGGCGTGATCCGCTGGTCAGAGCAGTCCGGCCGGCCAGCGGGTGCTGAGGGGTCTTTTCACGCGGACCTGCAGAGAGGAAGGGGGGGAACAAAGAAGAGGACAAGACCGGAGAGAGAGGGAGGGAGAAGAGGGAAACGAGAGGAGCAGAGAAGGAGCAGAGAGCAGTAGCAAAGAAGGAGGAACCGAGAGGAAGAGGGAGAGGAGCGAGCTGGTGGAGAGGGAAGCTGAGGAGAAGAGGAGTCTCCGGGCCACCGTTACCGCCGCCGACGCGTCGCCCGACCACCGATCGCCGCCACTTCTCCCTGGGATTCAGGTTAGCCTTTTGTCAAATACCTTGTGCGCATTCTTCGGTTTCAAGCCGGTCGGAGCTCACTCCGACCAGTTCGGGCGAGCTTCGGCCTCCCCATTCGTCCTTGCTGTATTCCCTGATGTCCTAGTATGCCCCACTAGTTCCATGGAGCCGTGCTCGGGTCTCGACCGAGCCGAAGACCCCTAGATTCATCAGCGCACGCCACTCGTTCGCTGAAATGTCCAGCGGAAACCCCCATCTTTTCTATTTTGTGTAAAGCCCTAGCCCGGTCGGTTGGCCACTGGGGTGGCGTTGCTGATCGGCCGGAGAGTCGTCGCCTCGCCTGACCGAGGCGGCACCCCACAGCCACCGAGAAACCGCCCGCCCGCCATTGAGGCGTCCCTGGTCAGTCGCGACCAGGGGGTCCAGTTCGAGTTGAGCCAGATCTGTGATCATCATATTTGGAGACGGTGTCCTGCACTAGTACAAAACGAAGAGAAAGAGACGAAAGCAAGTCAAGCATACGTTTGGAATTTCGCAATAAAAGTGTAGTGCATCATTGATTCCCAAGGCAACCTGACTAGGAAAAGCCAGGTAAGTGCCCGTGAAAATCAATGGCTTTGCTGGCAGTGGCATATGAAATTCCCCACCGAGGAACATTCTTCAGCATAAGAGTTTGATATATAATAATTGTCTTGGCATCGTACACTTATTGAATTCGGTTATTTAGGTGTGTACCAGCCAGCGTAAGCGTTTGGACAACATGGATGCATTTAACACTTACTCATATTTATTGGCTTCCATCACGGCTAATTGCCAATTCAAGTGTTTCCTTCAAAATCAATCAATCAATCTCTCAAGGCCAATGCATACTCTTTGCTTTGCATTGCTCTCACTACATATTGGAAGAAACTCAATCAAATTTTTTCATTTTTCGCTTTCTTTTGTGTTAATTTTCATGAAATGTGGAGGCATTTTTGTCAATTTGAGGTAACTGGACCAAGTGCCATTTACTCTTTAACGATGTATATTGTGGAATCACATAAACTACACGACCTGGAATTAGCAAAGATGTTACTGACACCAGCATGGAGGACTTGGTGAACGAATCTCTCCTGATGGAGTGAAAAGAGTTTTCGTGGTATGTGGAGATGACAAAGCCATCGAGGTGGAGTTCCAGAGACGGATGATCGGACAGAGTCCTTCAAAGGTAGTGAAGCTGATCAGAGAAGCCAATCACCTGGCCGTGCTCTCCAAGCCCCATGAGCTTTGTCAATGCTTTGAGGACATTGCTAAGAATTATATTTGAGATAGAGAGTACGAAGTGATTTGGTTCGATTTGCATTTCACCCCATTACAATATGCCAAAATACTATTACTATTCTAATTCTGTGAACTAAATAATATGGTAGTATTTCCTAAAGTCTCACAATTGCTCACATTTGCTTTTTGTAGCTCTATTCTTCATTTAAATCTTGTCAATTACTCAAATCAAAAGACTCGCAAACTGTTAAGCAGATTTATAGTATGCTAAACTGTACCTTCCTCTGCCAAAACCATCTAAGATAATTACAGCAGGATTCCTAAAAGTATTTACAATGATGTGTTTGTATACTAAACCTTTCGTTTCGTGGATTTATGTCCTAAAATTTTAGTCTTTTGGTTAACTCCATTAGGTTTTAATGGACAGATATTTGACATGATTAGGTATGATTTAAAAAATCATAAAAAAATATTCCGTCTAGTTAAAGCAGACAAATTTAATGGAAGGATTCAAGTGCATCGAATTGCAATTTAGGACTTAACAACGTGTAAGTTTTGGGACTCGCCCCAATCAAAATCATTTGTATCACTATAATCAAGTGTTTCCAGCAATCATTGTGTTTTGGACTTGCTAAACTTTAATGGTGTTGGATTTGTTGTGTAATGATCTTAGAGGGTTCCAACTATTGCAAAAAGCAAGCAATCAAATAATAAAACAATAAAATAAATTGTATATTGGATTTACATTGTTCAATCAATGTGATTTATGTTCACGGGGAAAACAATACAAAATTTTACTATAGATTAAATGATACAAAGATGATTACAATCATACTTGAGTTACTCAAGCACTCTTAATATTTTCTAACCTCCAATTACATCCAACAATTTACACAGTGTCTAGATCTCATAATTTCTCGCGAAACAATCTCTTAATCTCACAAAAGATTTACACAAGATCCAAATACAAGATTTTTCACTGCTTCAAACACTCAGGATGTAATTCATAGCTTGCTGTGCAATTAATTATCACAGCCAAAAGCTATCGTAGATACTCTTCATAAAAAGACTCATTTTTTATACAAAAAGATTTTGATCCAATATAGGAAACTTACTCATACTAGAATACTTCCTATTTTGATCAAGTTTGTTTTACCCGTTCAAACTCAAGAAATATTTTCAACACTGGCAATAGGTTGAAACTAACTTATGCATAGGAAAGTTAATCTTCATTAATTAGTGAAGATTCTTGAAAATAACCTCCACTCAATCTATGCTTAGCTTCTCTTCTAAGATTCCTTCTATGTTAGTTACAAGAACTTATGGAGAGCAAATTTAAGACAATGTTGAGTTGGATTTATCACGGTAGCTCACACAAGGCTATTCTGGCTGAGTTAGCAATGCCTTTCATTGCCCTTCATGCCACTGTCTCCAATAGTACTAATGCTATGAAGCATTCAAGCATGGAAAAGTAAGATAAATGTACTTTCTAGAATTACTATTCCCCTTTAGCTATTGAGAGAAACAAGTCCTTGTGAGAGGCATTTCATCTTACCAAACAAACTTTTATGTGGGGGTATGGTGCATACTCACATCAACAGGATGGCACGCAAATCCCAAATTGAGCTGCTAGAGGGTTTTTATAGTTTGAGCCCATATTTTATTAGTAGTTTGGGCTTAGACCCATAAATAGCTAATGAGTATATGTATTCTCTTTCTCACTTTTAGGCTTTAATTCTTGTGATTGTGCACCAAATGCTAACATTTTAGAAACCTCTCATTGGCCAACAAATTGGGTTCAATGCATTTAATAAAAGTGAGGAGACTTATCAGACGAGAATCACATGTCATATAAAGTTAATATGACACTGAAAATTGTTGGATTTTTCTCCTTTTGATCCAAGGAAAATGCCTATAATAAGTGGGTTAAAAGTTATTGACGTCATACCCATACAAACTTATTGTAAATTAAATGTGGTTGATGTCTGTAGTTGTAAATTTCCAATCAAGTGACTTGGATGGAGAAAAATATGGCCCGTGAAAAATTATATGGGTAATGTTGACAACTAAACTTTGGACATTTCATTTAGTACTAATTGCTTAAGAAATTAGGCATCAAATTTGACCCCTTAATAAAAATATCAATGTTGCATAGTTTGCATTAGCATGCATTTCATTGCATCTTAGGATCAACGCATACAAAGGAATCTAAAGGTGAGCTCGAGAGGCCACTTGGCATGATATGAGAGTTTCAAATCCAATTTGGCATGAAAGACATGAGCTCAAATGGGACTAATGTGAGGAGGATAAGCTCGAAATGACATTTCCAAGATGTTTGGAGCTTAAGTTAGAGAGGTAACCTCCAAATTTGAATTTCCAACTTTCTTACAGCTTAAACTTGAGACTGAGAGGTGAGGTCAGCCATGAATCAAGTCTCCAATAGGTTGGGTGCTCAAATATGGCTTGATGAGCTCCTTTCACAATTGGTAGGCTGCGTTTGCTCATTCAGATTCAAATTAGGAAATTATAGAATAAAATAAGATTAGAAATTTTCCAAATATTCTTCGGATTATAAAGAGTCTCATCATATGTTTAGTAATCCAAGGTAGGATTAAAAACATATGAAAATCTTTGAAAATCTCATTTTCCAAGTGCAATATCCTGTGATATTTAGATCTTACCTCTTAAGCTTCCTCACCAGCTCATCAAACTCACTCTCTTCAGCTCCCTCTGATTTGCATCCTTCGCCGTTGACTTTGCCATATCCATTGATTGGCCGTACTCCTCGCTAACATCATTGTGTTGGAGGCGATTCAAACATCGGCAAGGACAAGCCTCGGGTTGCCGAGGGCCTCATAGAGCGACCATGGGAGGTGTCGGGGTGACTGATCTAGTGGATGAGGTAGGAGCAGATGATGTAGAGGTAAAGGGTGGTGATGGGATGGTGGATGCCACATGCGAAGCTCAGACGCCACTTGACATCGGAGCCGATCTAAGGGTAATGAGGGGCGCCAAAAATTTAAAAAATTCTTGATTATTGATCTATAATTTACTTAGGCTGAATATCTTAGATTTGGTTTTAATGGACCGGATTGCAGGCCAGTATGAGATCGTTTTGGCAAGTTGAGGTTTAGAGATAATGCAATTATGATATGATTATTCCTTGTTGGAAACAAAAAGTCACCATTGTTGTACCACCATGGATAATCAATGGTAGCAACAATTCGTTGTTGTAAATTGTGGCGACGAATCTATTTGCATCGCTAGGGCTAATAAAGATGATATTATTTTTGTCACATTTTATGAGCAGACCCGCGTTGTGGACGACGATCGGCGGTGACTTCTCCTTTTTACTTTAGTTGTTGGAACAAGATTAGCTAGCTAACGAAGATGATTGGCAACAATTGGAGGCAATAATGATTGATTGTCGTGGAGGTGGTCCTTATACGGTGATTAGCAAACTGGATGCATTTCTCAATCGTTGGAAGATAAGTGTTAAGTTATTTTATTAGTTTTTTTTATATTTAATTCTGGTTTATCTCATCCTCTAGCCTAGATATTTCATCCGGCATTTTATCCGGATATATCTAGTTTGTCCAGTATCGAGGATGTTGTCAAACACTGGATGAGATATTTTATTATCCTATCCAAACTATGAAACACAGCTTTAGAGTTTTGGGATTTCATAGAATAAGGTAAATGATAATTCTAAATTTACGGGAAATTGCTCAAATTTGGATAAAGTGGATAAGATAGCAGATGCCGCAGCAGTTGGCCCAATCTTTGGCTGTCCATCAACCACAAAGATTGCGCGCGCCCAAGGAGCCTTGCATTCGGCGCCTCACGTGCGGCTCACCTGGGCTTCCAAGGTTGCTCCCTTGGACTGGCGCACCCGGGATCACCTGCATGTACAACTGGCTAAGGATGGAATTTCATAGACTGAAAATTTTAAGAGGGAATCGGTCAGATCTCTTGAAGAAAAAGATGAGCACTTGGTGAGACAATCGAATTAGGTGGCTGCGCGTTTTATATTGCAAAGTGACAAGGGCACATGATCAGAATTAAAAAATGAGGAGTTTAAAAAATAGAAAATAGAACCACCACATTAGGGACTATAAATATCTCAGTATCTTCAAAAGAGAAGAAGATAAAATACATAAAAATGACCTATTTACTCAATTGACTTCACTTGACAACGCATTAGAATTAAGGGCACTCAATGTTGCCAGCGGCGTCGCCCCCTTGATGTCTCTCATTTTCGGTCACCACCCCCGTGTGAACTCACTCAGTGCCCATAGTCCTAGCCAAGAAGCTCCTCCTTCAATGATCAATAATGGAGTGCTAGACACCCCAAGTGTCAAAACCTAGCATCAATTAACACTTAATATCAAAACTTCTAAAAAGTACACTTAAGTATTAAAATCGGAAAAGAAAGTGACACTTAAGTGCCAATAACGAAAAATTCCAATCAAATTGCTATGTGGCTTTTTCCGGTGAAATTTTTACTAGCATGACAATTCTTTTATAAAGATTGTCCACATAGACACTAAGACTCTGTTCATTTCACAGAAAATAACTTCCGAGAAAACGTTTTTCGAATTTTCTAATATTCGTTTCATGGAAAATGAATTGCTTGAGAATGAAGGGAAAAAATTCTTCTAAAATAGGAGAAAATGTTTTCCACTTTTGAAAAGTGGAAAACATTTTCCTCACTTGATTTCTCTTGTCTTACACTCCTATAAGCCCTCACTTCCTCCTCCTCCTCCTTCATTTATTTTTTTTATTTGAATTATTTTTTTATTTTCTTTGTTTTCCCTCTTCTTCTTTATTTTTATGTTTTCTTTTTCTTTTTTTTTAAATTGAGTTTTTAATTCTTTTTGTTTTTCTTCCCTTTTGTTTTTCTTCTTCCTTGGCCGAGTCATCGGCCATGGTGGCGGTCGGCAACCGGCCACAAGCCAACTCCAACCTTGCCCAAGGCGAGATCTGGCGAGCCATGAGCTCACTAGCCTTGGCAAAGCTTGGGCTTGCCTAGATCGGAGACGAAGCTCGAGCTCGTCGGATCTGGCAAGAACGAGTGTGCCGGCCTTGGGAGCTCGGGCTTGCTAGGATCAGGTCGATGAGCTTGCGACTTGCCTGAACCAGATGAGCCCGAGCTTCGCCGAGGTCGACAAGCTTGAGATTTGGCTGATCTAGGTGAGTTGCGTTCGTTGGCCGGTGAGCTTGCAACTCGCCTTGATCAACTGAGCCTCAAGCTCGTCGGATCTGGCGATTGCGTCTTGGTCAATTGCTGAGGAACCGGCCACGTTGAGGCATGATGCGGCGGAGGAAGGAGGAAGAAGGAGGAAGAAGGAGGAGGGAGGAAAAGAAAAAGGAAAAAAAGAAAAAGAAAAACAATTAAAAATAATAAAAATTCTATTTTTAAAAATAAAAATAATTTAAAAATATATTTTAAAAATATATATAAAAATTAAAATTCAATTTTTGGTCAATTAAAAATATTAAAAATAATTTTTTTGGGGTAAATTTTCCAAAAAAAAAAAAAAAGAAATTAGATAACGAACAATAAAAAAAAAAAAAAAAAAATTCACTCAAATTTCAATTTTTAACCGAACACTAGAAAATATAGTTATTTTCTTAGAAAATAATTTCCTAGAAAATATTTTCCAAAAATATGATATTTTCGACGACCCTAAGAATATGCTAAATGACGTCGTTTTTGGCACTTAAGTGTTCATTTTTTTATTTTTTATTTTGGTTGGTAGTGATCATTTAATTAAGTATTTACTTTTAATCACAAGTAGCACTTAAGTAATCACTTACACCATAACTTGACACTTAAATGATTCTTTTTAAACTATGACAATGCTTAAGTGAACATGAAAGATAATGTCCTTTTAAACAAGGATTGTCCACTCATGTGAGCCATGTAAACCAGTTTTATTATTAAAATAATGTCACATCGAATTTCTGGTAAGCATGTTGGATTTCCGATAAGCTCGCTAAAGTTGACACTTAAGTGTCTCAATTTTCAAAAAAAAGGGCATTTAAGTGTATCTTTTGAAACTTTTGGTGCTTAATTTTCCACTTGTATCAAGTTTTTACACTTGTGATTTAATTTAAATGTCAATAATGAGGCTTCTCTTAGGCTTGCTCATGCATCTTAGGTTTCTTAGTTTTTTTTTTTTTTTTTTTTTTTTTATAACTATTTACTACTTTGTGTTTTTTTATGGCGTTAATTTTATTACGTGCATTGATCATTTTCACATGGAAAAGTAACAAAAAGTCATAGACTTATTATACTTGTCCCAATTCATTTATAAACATTTCAATTGTGTTAATTTATTTATAAACATTTTTGTAATTTACCAATTGAGTTATCGTGACCAATTTAACTAGAAATCATTGATGTTAATGTAAATTGTCTTAGATGGCACAACCGATATTAATATTAACAATTTTTACAATTTAAAAAAATGAATTTTTTTTTTTAAATTTTTTCCTTTTATTTTGGCCGTTAAGGGCTAGCAAGCCCTTGCAAGATTTGCGCTAGGCCGTTCTTGCCCTTGTGCATGGCCAACAAGGCCATGATGGCCTCACCCAAGGCCATTGAGGCCTTGCCAATAGCGGGCAAGGGTTTGAAGGCCCTTGCCTAGGGCCTTTATGGCCCCATTGGCTTTGGGTGAGGGT
This sequence comes from Eucalyptus caleyi, assembly GCA_014182885.2. Classification (NCBI taxonomy): domain Eukaryota; kingdom Viridiplantae; phylum Streptophyta; class Magnoliopsida; order Myrtales; family Myrtaceae; genus Eucalyptus; species Eucalyptus caleyi. Next base: position 20,455,826 of record CM024474.2, read on the forward strand.
CGTGATCCTCGCCAACCAAAATGAAGATAAAATAAGTAAAGAATAAAAAGAAAAAAAAAACCAATTTTTTTTTTTTTTTTTAATATCAATGTCAATGCTAGCCGTGCTATATAAGATGGCCGGTGTTTAGATCATTATTTTGGACCAAAATTAATTGGATGAATTTAATTTGGCATAAAACTATAGATTCGTGGGAATGGAAATGGAGAACTCAATAAAAATGTATGTCCTCCAACGAGGCAATGCGGGTCCCATTTCCAATAGAAGAAATATAAGAAATGCAACGACGTTATTTCAATTCTCGGGTCCTATTTCCGATGTGTCGACTAATCCCGGAAATCTTCGAGCATCTCCTACTGCTGTGCGAATGGACGGGGTACATATGGTCAGACCCTTTTTTCAATTACGACATCTCCCCAATTATCATAACAATAATTGACAAATGGATGTTAGAGAACTTATTTACTTGAGCCGATCCCTCCTCGCAAGCTCTACTGGCCGGCACTCTGGGGCTTATTTGAAGCAAAGGAATGCCTTGGTGTTCCGAAATTATGAGGCGAGACCCACTCACCTCGTTGAGAAATGGAACCCAAGCAAGAGGAATTAGAAAGGGGAAGCAAGCTTACCTATTGACCATTGGCTCCCGCCGACCATGGGCACTATGAAACTAAATGTAGATGCGTCGTGGAGCAGCGAGTCCTAAGGGGTATCTGTAGCAGGGGTATGTAGATATGCTCATAAGCTCTTCGTGGCTGGCTTCGCCAAGAAAGTCCATGCTCCTTGCTCTTGTAGTCGAAACCCTGGCAGTGAAGGAAGGACTTGCGTTCATAAGGAAGCAAAGAGGAGCAAAATATGGGAGCTGAAGCTGAACTGAAAGACTCCACTTTAGGCCAGCAAGGGTGATTGGAAAGTGATCGCCTATCCACCACTTTCTACCTCTTGGGCCAGGTTCCTTGTGTTGCCCAGTCCAATGTAGAGGACTGCCACAAGCTTATGGCCCATTTGCGAGGAGTGTTTTCGGCCTCTTGTTCCAGGAATGCTAATCAGTCCACAAATTGGATGGTCAAAGCCCACAAATTGGCATGTTTGGTAATTTAAATAGTCTTAATTTCTATTTTTTTATTCTCGGAAGTAGATTTGGAACAAAATGCGTTTGGTAAAATTTTGTTCTAAATTTTTTCCTGGGAACAAATTTCTATTTTTTATTCTCGGAAGTAGATTTGGAACATAATAAAGAATAAAAAAAAAAAGTTGATTTTTGTTCTCGGAAATAATTCTAGAATCAAGCCCATATATATATATATATATATATATATATATATATATATATATATATATATATATATATATATATATATATATATATTTTGTGTTCTTCTTCCCTTTTCTTCCTCTTCATCTACTATCACTGTCGTGGTTGTCGTCCATTGCTGTCTGCCGCCCACCGCCACCGTTTGTCAACAACCGGTCCAGTGAGCTCACTAGGCTAGGGTGAGGTCCGGCGAGCTCGTTGGAGGCAAGCCTAGCCACTAGCAAGGCTTGGCCAGCCCCGCTGAGGCTTGGCCGAGCCATGGCTATGCAAGCGGCCTCGCCTAGATTTGGTGAGGGCCGGTGACGCTCTGATGAGGTCACCGGCTCTCGTTTGGTCGGTCGCTGGTCATCCCAAGGCTGGCAACTGGCTACTTGAAGAAGAAGAATATGAGAAAGAAAGGAAAAAAAAGAAAAGAAGATAAAAAGAAAAAAGTGAAAAAAATAATAAAATTATTTAAAAATTAAAAGAAAATGATTTGAAATAGAAATTTTGAGTACGGTACCAAACACAATTCTATTTAGGAAATTGAAATTTTGGACAGTCATTAAACGATTTAAAATGCTTAGAAATTATTTCACGAAACAAAATAAAAAATAATCATTTTTGGTTAGAAATTGTTCATGGGAATAGAAGCATTACTAAATGCGTCTAAGCCTCCCCATTTTCTTTAGTCTTTATGCTTCGACTTTGAACTCTCGCATGGTTGAAGTTTTTATTATTAACGAAAGTTACGTCTTTTGCCCCCTGCCCCCCTCCAAAAAAAAAAAGTCCAAAGCACCATAAATCAACAAAATAAAATAAAAACCGAAATTATGAGATTGTCCTGACATTGACTAAAACAGTTTCGGGGAGTCTATTCAATGCACACTCTAGATTTCCCTCCTCCTACTGTTAGCATTGGGAGAGGAAACGTTATCATCACCCGCTCAATAACACGGCCCTCGCCATCTTTTTTCTATTCGCTCTTTATTGAAAAAAAATGGAAAATCAGCTGAAAATCTCGTTAACCCTAAAAACTAAAATCCTCGTTTATGATAATCTCCAGCGCAATGCAAGCGAACTAACGACACCATAATCATAATCCACGATCCAAATTTCAAAATGATAAATCACATGAGTGACTTCAGCGATCGCCCCTTCACCGGCTTCCTCATGCGCTTCTTCCTGCTATCTTTGTCGTCATCAGTGTCGTCCTCCTCATCGATATCGTAAACGACATAATCGGTTCCCTTGCCACTGATCTGCAGCGGAGTCAGCCGGCGACTGCCCCTTGACCCCCTCCTCCGCTTCTTGCCCCAGGATGGCCCGAAGCCGGAGTAATAGTAGAACTGGTTGGACTTTGCCGCCACCGAGGAGCAAGAGTTCTTCGCCCCACGTGGCTGGCCACTGCAGTGGCCAGTGGAGGTGGAGGACTTGTCCAGCTTTCTGGAAGCAGAGTCGTCAGCATTGGTGTTGTCTTCGCCGTCAGCAGTAGTAGTGTAGGACTTGAGCTGCGACAGGTGATGCTCGCACAAGTAGTGGCCCTCGACGGCCTCGTTCTTGCATTGGGACCGCTTGCTGTCAGTCTTGTTGCAGCACAACTTGACGCTGAAATCACCATCGGAATCGCCTCCATTTGTTGCTTCATAGCTGTTGATGTTCATCCTATCCTCCTTAGTGATGTTGTAAAAGGCATGGCCTTTGAGTTTGTTATCAATAACAGTCTTCTTTTTGGTGTCCGCCACCATCATCGAGGCCACGCTCCTGCGAAATATCACAATGTTTCAATCGCAAATGCGTCACAGGTCCCAACATTTGCCATCCACCGACAAATTTCGCACAATCGAAGCTAATGATTGAGCTATTCAGGGACGAGAATACAAAACCCTACTTGCTCGACGGAGACGATTGAATGCACGTGAATTCACGGAGAACTTTCAATTTCTGGAACAAGTTAGATGATGAGGATTGATATTTACCTGTCAACGGCTCCGATGGAATTGCCCAAGCTGCCATCGGTGGTGAAGCTATCCTTTCCTCCATCGAGCTGCGAAAAAAGTCGAACCAGAAGAAAAATACTGAGCACGCACGTGAATAACAGTTGAGATCGAGAAGAAGATAAACCTAATCGTTCATTCCAAGGTAAATGCGCAACGGAAATGGGAAAAATCTTGGGACAATCTCAGGTAGACAGTTTCTATGGGGCGTAGGCCTCCCAAAAGGTAACGGAGGCGTGCAAAGGTTTCCTCGGGCCGGACTACAGATAAACCCTAGCTGGTGAGGACTGGAATTGAAAAACCCTACGCATCGCAAGACCGGAAAAACAAATAAAAATAAAAATGAAGGCCATGGCGAAACAGCAAACAAAAGTCACGGAGAAAAGGCACGTCGCAGATTTGCGAAGCGAACGAAGGAGAGAGAGAGACACACACACACACAGAGGTTGAACAAGGAGGAGAAGAAGAGACGGACCTGGGCGAGAGAGGAGGAGGGAGCGAGAGCATCGGGGAAGGAGAAGGGGACGACGTCCCAGGGTGACTGGTTGAGTGGGCACACGCGCAAGGGGAGGGGAGCCCCCAGAGGCGACGCGTTCGAGCTGAGAAGGGACGAGAGCTTGGCGTTCTTGCGAATCCTCATGATGATGATGATGATGCGCCTGAAGGATAGATGCACAGCACAGGGAGGGAGGGGGAGAGAGAGAATGAGAGGGTTTTTGGTGGTGTCGTGATTAGAACATGGTCGGCCCTTCTATATGCCCTTTTTTTTCTTGATGCTTTATGTTGGGGGGGGAGTTGGGGTGAGCGCTTTGGACCATTTTGGCCTTAGTTTCCATGCTATCACTTTCCTATCCTTCGGCGGCATTCCACGATTGAAGGATGCGAAAAACCCCGACGTATAAACCCCATCTTTTCTTTTTGTCCTCAAAACATTTTGCGAAATTGTTTTGGGATAAGTACAAATAAGGTACGGCCATTCCCAATCTTTGTTGTTGAATCTGAGTGTGTGTTTTGGGGTAACTTGAATGTCTTAAGAGATTAGGGTTGTCATGCGGCGACTTTCGAACCCTTATCCATTTGAGGCTCGAGCAGCTCTTATGGGAGTTGGAGGTCTGGTCAGGTGTAAAACAGCTAAGCTTTAAGAGATGGGTTATCTATGAAAGGTCACATAGGATTTAGTTTCCCCAGTTAACAATGCACAATTATGAGTGTCTTCGCAATGATAAGTTACCATAATCGCGATCTCGTGAAACTTATCGTAAGAAATGAAACGATATGGTAGCATGCAAATCGAAATAAGTATGACTGTGCAATTTGTGTAAAACTTAAAAGTTACAGCACATAAATGATTTTAACACTTAAATGAATGTAATATACTGCTAATAATCTCCATGAAAATAGAATTTGCTTTCGCTCGATAATCACATGCATTGAAAAGAAATAATAATTCATTCGATTTAGGTGATTACCCAGTTGAAAAATTGTGGAACAACCATGGGGAAAGGAAGAGGGGTTGGCGTGTGGCCGTGAAGTGCACTCGGTGAATGCTCCCATAAGGTGAAATGGAAGGCCTTCTTCTCGTTGTACTTCTAAAGGGTGAATATAGGAGACGTGTGTCCGTGTGTATACGTTTTGCACGTAGACAACCATGTAAATAGAATCTGATGCTCAATTACAAGTTTTGTTTTGTGAATGATCTTGTTGTCCCAAGTACATCATGGCTTTGGGACAGATTCTATGTTCATTGAGCTCGGTCTTTGCTATTTAAGGCAAAATGCTTTAGATTAATAATGGAACACATTATCTTTGCCCCACTGAAAAATTCGAATCCAAAATTTTTGAAACATCCCACATCACTTGATCATGGGATTTATATGCTCTTTGGACAGGATATGATGGGATATAAAATCCAATGATTTTGCTATGTTTTATCCACTATATAGTGATTATAGTAATAAAGTCGAATATTTACATATCATATAATATATATTGTTTGTTTGGTATAAACGACATATTCGTATAAATGAACTAAAAATTTTACAAATAGAGGTGGTAAAAATCTATTGCAACACTCTTCTCTACTACTTATTTTTATTTGCTTATATTATATTACTTTCCTTTCTGTTATTAATTAATTTCTTTTTATTTCTTTCTTCCCCTTCCATAATTCTCTAATAAAATTTTATTAAATAGTAATTGTACTAATATAATTAAAATATGTAATAAATGAAAATATATATTTATATTTGTATATCAAATTTATTTATAAGATAGAATTAAATTAGAATTTATAAATAAAAATATAATTAAATTAAAAATAAATTTTTTTTTTTTTATTTTGAATTTCTTATATTAGAATTCAAATATTATTTATATTGGGATATAATTTCAAAATTTTTAATTTAAGAAGTTTGTTATTTGAGAAAAATAACTTTCTCATTATAGATATTAGAAATCCTATCAATAATTATCTCACTTCTCATATAAGATAATATTATCCAGCTTTTATCCCCATTATATCGACTTTATCTTATCTTAAAAGTCATCGAACACATAATAGAATAAATTTTATCTTATCTTGAATTTTATCCTGGGGGGTGAATGATAACCATTTTAGCCAAAAATTGATTTTTGGAAGAGAAATAGATTTTTGTATTTCTATTTCTAAAAGAGTTTCTCAGCAAAAATAATCATTTGATAACGACACAAAATTTTTGCTCTAAAAATAGAAACTCGTTTGATAATGATACAAGATTTTTCTTTTCGGATGGAGGTGGACCGGCGGTTAGCGGGGCGATCGGCGACCGATGGCGGCTAGTGACCGAGGTGGTGGCAGTCGGTGACTGGCGGCGGCGGCGGTGGCCAATGGTGATGGCAGTGGTGGCGGCCGGCAACCAGTGGCGGTGGCGACGGCGGTGGCCAACAGCCGGTGACCGGCGGCGGTGGCCAGGGCCGGTTACCCAGCGGCGGCGGGCGCGATCGGAATCTGGCGCGGCGTCGGCGGAGGCAGGTGATTGACGAACGATGGTCGATGGTAACGGATGAAGGACCGGTTGATAAATGATGTGAAGAATTTTTATTTCTCATTTTTGTTATAGAAATAGAGAAGTAGAAAATTTCTACTTCGATTTCTATTCCAAACCTATTCTTGGAACAAGAATCTATTTCAGAAATAGAAAAATGGAATAGGTTTATCAAACAAGTTTCTATTCCAAAAATATGTCGGAATAGAAAATTTGTTTCTGGAATAGAAATAGGTGGTTGTCATGCACCCCATTGATTGCCAAATGCATTCTTGATATACATTCAGTCTCCATTTACCTATCAATTCAAGCTTTTGGAGATAGACTTCCTAACATGTTATCAAACCGAGGTTCTACCTCGTTTATTTTGTGTGTGCCCACCTTGTTCGTCAAATTTCATGACTCTAGCATTTATATATGCATTATATCATGTTGAGACTTGCTAATGTATATGAAATTGATCTTTATTAGGCCCGGTGGACTATGGACTATATTTGCATCAACTAGTCAAAGCTTTACCAAAGTAATTTGTGATGCCAATGTTTGTAGATCCTTCACAAAGAAATAGCATATATTTATTAGAGATGAGTCTTTCAGAGATGCTCTTTCATACATATAACCTAAAAAATTGGACAAGATGCTCTTTTCTATATTTCTTACATGTATTTAAAAATTTCATGACTTCCTAATGGTTTATGGAAAGATATCAGCTAGAATATTTGTACTGATCTAATTGAGAGCAATTTTTGAAATTGCTTTGCTGTTGAGAGATATTTTCTTTGATACACCCGCGCAAGAGAGGCATTCCATCGCAAATGTTGATCTTGGACCATAAATGAAGAAAGCAGTGTTGTGCAAGAGGCTTCATTAATGCATCTGCGAGTTGATCATGAGTGAACATGTGACTCACTTGTAACAAACCTTTGTTAACTATGTCGCAAACAAAATGATAATCAATGACAATGTATTTCATCTTGAAGTTAAAAACAGGATTAATTGACACATACGTAGGACCAATATTATCGCAATGAATACTAGGTGTGTTTGAAGAAGATACTCCAAGTTCATGTAGAAGAGATCGAATCCATGTTAGCTTAGAAGTGGTAGTAGCAACAATATGATACTTGGCTTCGGTTAATGATTGAGCGGCAGATCGTTACTTTCAATAGCACCATGATATAAGATTCCTGCCAATATAAACCATGTAGGCAATTGTCCAATTACAGTCATTCGGATTACCTGCCTAATTAGCATTAAAGAATGCATGAGGCGATGAAGAGGGACTACTTTGCAAGTGCAGGCCAAGATCAATAGTCCCTTTGAGATAACGTAAAACATGTTTAATAGCACTCCAATGTAACTTTGTTGGTTGAGAGAGTTCAATGACGACAAATGCAATATCAAGCTTTTGGAATCCAAGCTATTGAAGAGCACTAGCAATCTTCCTATATTTAGTTGCATCAATATGAGGTGACCCATCAACAAGAGTGAGAGAGCTATCATTAGCCATTGGGGTGGTAATCTCCTTGGCTCCCAACTTGAAATATCCATTTACAACCAATAGTATCATGATGAGAAAGTATTTACATGGAGAACAAGCTAAAGTTGACCTTAATTTAATTTAACTTCAGGCCGTAAGATTTAATTAATAATAAGTCTTAGGCCAATTCAGCACATTATCTTGATAAGGCCTAAAACAAACCCATGAAATTGAGGTTAAACCTAGCTTACATTATAAGTAGGATGTTATGTTTCATAATTGGGATAAGTACAATATCAGTGCCAAAAGTTGTGTACGATGTTCACTTTGGTGCCAAAAGTTTCTGTTAGATCACTTAAGTGCCAAATTTTTTGAAAAACGATCATTTAAGTGCCAATGTCGATGAAATTGGCCGAAAATCAGACGTGGCCTTTTTTTTTTTATTAATTTTTGAAGCCGACGTGGCTCGTCGGAGAGTTAAGTCAATATCCAAACACCAAAATGACACCGTTTGACATCTTTTCCCCAACTTCGAAACCCTAATCCCCAAATTGAGAGAGAGGGAAGGCTTGTTTTCGTCTTCTTCTTCCTCGAAGACCCACACCAACAATGGCACTAGCACGGCACCAGCAGCAGCACCGGCAGCGCACTAGCAGTGACACCAGCAACGCACCAGCAGGAGTAGCGCACCAGCGGCAACTTTGACCCATCTTCTTCCTCCTCCTCCTCTGCCCTCGCCTTCGATTTTTCCTACAACTTATTGCTCGAGCAACAATCTCAGTCTCTCCTCGCTCATCTAGTCAAGCAACTACAATGGTGATTGAGCGACGGTGGCCAAGCGATGGTGGCCGAGTGACGGCGGATGAATGACGATGGCTGAGCGGTGGAAATCCTAATTTCAATCCCCATGTGAGCTAAACGGCATAGTTTTCGTGAAGCCATCCACGTAAGACGGCAAAACGTCATTTTCTTAAGGAGGATCGAAAATGACATCGTTTAGAGGCCTTATCGATTTTTTTTTTTTTATTTAAAAAAAAGCCACGTAATCATTTTGGCCAGAATCTTTGGCCGGTGGCACCAAAGTGATCGTTTTTCTTCCGATTTGGCATTTAAGTGATCCGACGGAAACTTTTGACACCAAAGTGAGTACCGTATACAAGTTTTGGCACTGATAGTGTACTTATCCCTTTCATAATTAGAGGTTGGCAAGTCATTATCTCAAAGCACTTGAGAGACACATATGAGTAGAGAGAGTGAGGGAGGGAGGGAGGGAGAGGGAGAGGGAGAGAGCTCCCTTGACCAACTCTTGGTTAAAGCATCCCTTGTTGGCCGCCATCGCAATTGCGCTCTCACTGCTCGCAACGAAATGATGAGTTGTTGCCCCTAGCCTTGCCGTCCTACCACGCCACTTGCTGCTATCCCAAATAACCGCTTGAGTGTCCTTGTTACGAGTCTAACGACGTGAGACACCTATGGAGCTATGCTTAAGCTCTAATGTTGTGTTGATCCATGTTAAGATGGATGTGTGAGTAAGTTGTGTTAGAGAAATTACACATTGAAGAATTGATGTGTAGAGTAGTTAATATATCCTAGTTAGCATATAACTCATTATCTTAAGTTTTTGTGTAAAGGTGAATCCAACTGATTATATTGATAGACTCTAATTTAGGCTTCCTCTTGAAGATCTCCCCATCTGAAGGTATCAAACTCCTGTTGTGTGCTCCCAACAAATGGTATAAGAGCCCATGGTTGTGGTTTCTAAATAGGTGGGCACTGTGGTGTAACAATGTAGGCTCGTAGGAAGTTGATACAGAAGGATGCGTGGATTAAAGGGGAGTGGACCTAACACTAAGCTCACATGTGAGGGGGAGATTGTTAAGATGCACGTGTGAGTGAGTTGTTTTAGAGAAATCGCACATTGGAGAATTAATGTGAGGTAGAGCAGTTAATATATCATAGTTAGTTCATAACTCATTGGCTTAATTTTTAATGAAGGTGGGTTCAACTGATTATATTGACCAACAAGGATTTGGGCTCCCTCTTGATGATCTCCTCGAGTGAAGGTAAAACTACTACATGTTCCCAACAATCCACGTGAAACCCAACACCTTTCCTTATCATGCTCGTCAAGTTGAGACCCTCCCTATGATTGAGACACCAACTTACACTAACCCCACATGGCTAAGATCACAGTGATCGTGCCCTTCCTCACTGAGATTTGTATTTTTAGCCGATGGTCAGCTCCTTCCAATAGTGAGCCACAAAGAAGCTTGCTCTGATGACGTAGACGTTGTTCGAGATCTCCATTTTCCAGGTTTTCTCAGTATACCAATAAACCTCTAGTTTCGAGCATAGTAGAGAAGGACCTATGAATGAAGAAAGGATCTTGTCACATTGGCACACTAAAAGAGGAGGAGACGCTAGAACACTCTCATACATACTAAGAGTTCTTCACTATGTATTACATAGAGAGTGGCCGAAAGAAGAGACAAGCACTTTCACAAAAAGTCCTCAATTAAGAGACGGCTCCCATACTATAACTCTAGCAAAAGATCTTTTCAAGTGCCATAACTTAACACAAAGGGACATTTATGGCGCGCATGATAAAATTTATACTTCTTTATTTATCTGTTTCTTTGTTCCCGGAACAGGTTTGGAATAGAAATCCGTTTGGTAATGCAATTTGATTTTTCTATTTCTGAAATAGATTTTTATTTCAGAAATAGACTTGAAGAAAAAATCAAAAGCTAAAATTTTTAACTTCTCAGTTTTCGAAATAGAAATTGAGAAATCAATTTCTAGCCAGAAATCAATTTCTGTTCTAGAAATTTTGTCATGCGCACTCTTAAGTGCCATAACTTACGAAAGGTACACTTAAGTGCCACATTTTAAGAAAAGTGGGACACCTGAGTGCTACCTCCAGCTAGGCCGGCTGAAAATCATACGTGGCAATTAAATATTAATATTTCTCGCTGAGGTGGCTCGCCGGAGAGCTGATTTAGCTCTAATTCACCCAAAACGACGTTGTTTTGAATGTTGGTCAAAATAGAGCCCTTAAATCGGCAAAAAATGACATCATTTTGGCATAATTTGAATTTTAATATAATATAAAAATTAATTAAATTAAATTTAAAACAAAATAATAATATAATTTATATTTATTTAAAAAAACGAAGGAGGAGGAAGCCTTTGCTGCCGCCACCTCCTTACTATCGTTGGAAGGTGGGGGAGAGTCAGCTGGGGCCACTGAGCCCTAGCTGAGGGCCGGCAGCCCCGACCCTCACCACTAATTGCCTCCCTCCTCCTCCTTCCCCTCCCTTTTTTTCTTCCTCCTCCTTAGCCGCCAGCTGCTTCCCCTCCTCCTCCTCCCCCATCGATGGATCTGGGCGAGGGTCGACGGCACTCGCCTGGTCGGGCCAAAGGCCATTGCCCGCTGGGGGTTGGCCTCAGCGAGCAGTAGCCCATGGCTCGACTGGGCAAGGGCCGTCAACCCTCGCCCTAGATCGGGGCAAGGGCTCCCAGGTCCTTGCCGACCCTCCCCACTTTGTCGCCGGCCTTATTGGTAGTGGCGGGGAGGTGGCGGTTGAGCTCAGCCCTCAGCCACCACATTTTTTTTTTATAAACTATTTTAAATATTTGTATTTTTTATAAATGTTTTAAATAAATTGAATTTTAAATTGAATTTAATTAATTTTTTACCACGTCAGCACCAAAATGATGCCGTTTTGCACATGCTTTGCGGGAAAATTAACATGTCAGCGTTTTGGCCGGATTTTGGCTGGATTGGCACTTAAGTGATCCATTTTGCTTTAATTTTGACACTTAAGTGTACATTTCGTAAGTTATAGTACTTAAGTATCAATTTCTGCCAAGTTATGGCACTTTAGGGGTCCGCATCTCCTATAACTCTCATATGTTCAAAGTAGAGTTGGATGCAGATTGGTCTATCTTCTCTGCAAGGACACCGCTTTCACGAATTATCTGTCGTCACTTCATTTTACTCGTAGCTACTAGTTTTCCTTGTTATATTATCATACCATTGTTTGTCAATACTCAAACACTAGCCGCATCACCCAACTAGCCAAGCTCTAAGCCATAGTAAGCCACTGCAAGCATTGCTGCTACCATCACTATGCCAACCCACAAGTTGCCTGCAACCATTGAATCCCGCGCCTTGCAGTTCCAATCCAATTATGTTGAGTTCCAACTTGGAAAGTCAATTCTTCAAATTAGGTAATTTTCTTATCCTTAACTAATTTGGAATATTTACATGCCTTATTTTGAATAAATGCTATCTTTTGTCAAATATCCAATCAAATATGCATATATGCAAAATCTAAAATATCACTATAAATTAAAAAAACTTTACTAACTTAATAACATGCTTGGATGGCAATTTAATCTCTAACTATGAAGTACGATATTCGACAACATGTGAAATCTTTCATCCTATCCATAACTATTTAGATACGATCATTGATTTACCCATTTCCAAATTCAAACAGAAAACCTTCCATCAATATCTTTGACTACTTGGATATGATTTGTGGCAACCCTCGACAGCCCCCAATCCGTTAGGGTCTCTACAGTTCGATTTCCATTTCACCTTCCCTAATAACATGTCACTCTGATACCATTTCAATTTCAGCGGGTCCATACAACCTGGGGGTTTACATCTTTTAGATCGGTCCATTGCGCAATTCATATAACGGAAGCATATCCAACAACTCCCATCTATATTCAGAAAACGATGCACACCTACTAAATATTTATAGGTAAAAGCCAAACACTTTTATTTATAAAAACCAGATAGACATCATTCATCGGTACATTAAAATGCCATAGTTTTCTATACTCGACTATATTTCAAAAGATGACTGACATATCCTCTAACAGTCGTATACTCAAAGTCCATCGATCAGTGTCAGCATTCAAAAGTTCATTCCTTTGCTATCCTCATTCTCGCGGTCATATCTAACCACTCAATCCATCTACCGGTGGTAGTGGCAGCAGAGGTATCTTATTTAGTCTGAAATGTTATTTCCTAAAAGGAGTGAGTACAACCACTAAGTAGTAAAGATCCACCAAACTACTCATTGCGTCACACAGAACAATCAATGCATCATAACAAAGCACGTATCATTCATGCATTCAAGCATAACTTACCTTGTAGCCATACATATGTCATCATACCATATGTGCATATACCATCATACACTCATCATCAAGCATTCATGTATATATCACCATGCCATATGTGTATATACCACCATGCACTCATCATCAAGCATTCATGCATATATCACCATGCCATATGTGTATATACCATCATGCACTCATCATCAAGCATTCATGCATATCCATGCCATATGTGCATATACCACCATGCAGTCATGCGTATCTCACCATGCCATCGTGCATATACCACCATGATTAATATCATTCATGCTATCAAGCATACATCACCATGAGATCCATTCATACATTCATGATCGTAAATAGCATTAATTTACTTTCATAAGCAGATCATGCATCATGCCATATGCATACACCCATGCATATGATTCATTTTCAATTCTTATCTTTCACAAGAATCTCATCAGTTTTTTCTTTTCAGGGACCAATGTTTATATCCCACAATTTATCGCTCGTATCCAACTAGGCATAGCGAGGAACCTCTGGGCATGTATTCAAAATACAACCGGGAATCCGGCACCCCCACATTCCGGGCATCTCGTATCCCAACTAGCATTACGAGGAATCCCCTTGGGCACACACCTCCAAGGCTTCCGGGATTACGTACCGACATACCACCAGGAATTCCCCTTGGAATTATGTACCGTATACCACCGAACATCTTGAAACTCCCGAGGACCCTCCGGAATTACGCCACTAGGCCACCGGGCATCTGGCACCCCCACATTCCAGGCATCTTGACACTCCCAAAACATTAACGGCTCACACCTCCGACGGCCTTCTTATCATTACAATGCACATTCTCATATATCTCATTTTTTTCAATTTCACATTTGATGCAATAATGCCAATGATTGGAATCAGCTTTTTTAAAATCATATAATATGCATTGGGAAAAATATTATTTGATGCAATGGTTTTGAGAAACTTCATTGAATTCAAGAAAATCCATAAATCTTTTGATGTCATATGATATGCATGAATGTCACCACATCATTGCACGAATGATAATCCAAGATATCACAATTTATCTAGCAAATCAATAACCTGTAAACAGAACAGTTTTTCATCTTAAACAGAATGCATGCTGTTTATGAAAAATTCTGGAAAATTAGTAAACGATGGAAATTAATTCTGAAAATTTAACACATTGTAGATAAGATCTAAGAAAACACATTTCTTGAAGAACACCATATCAAACAAGGCTTCACAGAATACATACAGGTCCATACATCACCGAAAAATGATTTTAACATCATCCATGCACAGTTTTGAAAACAATTTTGATTAAACCCTTAAATAAACTCAGAAAATTATGAAATTTGGACACACTGTATTTAAGACCTAGAGGTAAATATCTCATGAAGACATCGAAACCCAAATCATTCTAGGTTAATAGATACAGATGATTCTTTCTCCCTGTTCTCGGTATCATCCTTTCCCAGATTATCATCTTCCAAAATAAACTCATTTCACTGACCTAAATATGTTTATTTCTTCTAAATTTTTAGTATGTTACTCCTCAGAATATTACCTACAACTTTCATTAAGGACACATGAACAAATTTTAACTATATGATTTTATAAAAATCACGAAATCATGCTGGGTCGAAGTAACGTTTTTCCCAGATCCGGTTTCTTAATAAGACGACGATTTCACTGACCTATCTTTGTTCATTTCCTCTCAAAATTTGATATGTTCTACCTCAAGAAGTACACTACAAATTTCATTAAGAGATCAAGGTGAGATTATCACAAGATGGTTACTTTACAGACCACGAAACCACTGAAGGTCAGCACAACGAATTCCAGATCTAGTCTCTCCAAAGAAAAATCATTTCGCTAACCATTTCTTGTTATTTTTGCCTAAAATTTTAGTATGTTGTTCTTCAAGGTGTTCTCTACAACTTTCACGAAGAAATCAAAACAATATTCCGACTAAAAAGTCACATACAACACACAAACGCAAGGACGGTCGGGCTGGTCTTTCCTGAAACAGCATGCATGACCAACGAATTTCTCCCCATAGCTTCGACCTTTTATCACATCTACCACATCCAATATTCACCATCTTCTACACACACATCACAGCAAGCAAAGAGTAGGTTTTAGGACTCTACTTGCCTTAAATTCAAGCACAAAACAGCAGCAAACAGAGGCAAGCAGCAACGAACGGCGGACGAACAGGCGGACGAACTCTCTTCCTTCTTCGCACGATCTCCTCCTCCTCTCTCGGTTTCCCTCTCTCACTCTCTCGACAGCTCTCTCTCTCTCTCTCACTCACCAAAACTGGCCACTCTCCCTCTCTTAATTTCCCTTTCCTTCAATCATTTGCAATGATTGAAAGCTGCATGTGGCTGCCCACGATGGCCAATGGGGGCAGCCACACTTGGCAACTAGGGAAGAACACTTGGCAATTTGCCATGCAAGAGGGGCTCCATCCGGCTGGGCTTGGGGCCAGCTTGGTCGACGGCTCAATGGGCTTCATGGGCCTGTCTTTGGGCCGAAGTGGTGGGGGTCTTGGGCTGGGTTTTTGGGCTAGCTTGGCCTAAGAATTTCGGCCCACTAACCTTTTAATAATCTATTAACATTTTCCACTTAAATAAATACCTAACTTGCAAAAATAATAAAGCCATAAAACTTGTAGTCACAAATCCATAAATTCCAATTTATAATACACATGTCCAACGATAGAATTTTCTTTCCTATCACATAATTATCCATTAAAAGCTTGGCCATAAATCTTATTGCAAATTATGGATTAAATAGCTATAAAATAACTTGATGGTACTTCCATCACCTATTCATAGACTTTAATGTAATTGGAGGTTGTCATGAATTTTGGGATGCCACATGATTGTTGGTTTATTTTGTTTCCAAATTTAAATAAATAAGATAAATTTTTTGGATTGCATTATTTGATTGAATAATCCCGTTGCTTGATTGTTTCCCAAAAAAAAAAAAAAAAAAAGTAATCCAAAAAAAAAACTTGGATAGAATTTGATTTGATTTGTTTTTTGTTAATAACATTGCCAATTTTAGTTGAGATTGCATGTTAAATAATGTAATTTCTTTATTTTCAAATTTTTAAAATAGAAAAACAATAATATTGCTTTTGAATAAATTAGGTTTCATTTTTGAATTTAAATCACATGTTTAATATTGGATATTTTTTATTACGAATTTTAATTAAAAACACAAAAAGAAATTACATGCATGTCATGTAGAATTAGATTTACTAATTATACATTATTTACCAAATACATTTTTAGGGTCATTAAATTAAAATGAGTGGCATGCTAGAATAGTTATATCAATTATAGACATTTTAATATAGACATTTTCTATGTCATTGCAATTAAAATAGTTGTAATGCATTATGCATAATTTAGATTTCATTAAATAAGTGAAAAGCCCAAAAAATTGAGTAATTTTGCATTAATTAGAAATCATATATAGGATTATTGATGTGATTTTTAAACTAATATCGCACATGCTTTCGTTGCTATAAGCTGCTACAAGGTAAGTTATGCAATTTATTTATTTCTTTGTTGGGTGTTACTTTGGTGGTTTGCACACTCGTATGAGGAGGTAATAAATTGAGTCCAAATTGCTTGCTAAACATCTTTTCCGAAAGAGAACAATACTGAAAATGTATTAAAGAAATTTAGTGTAATCAAATTCCTATACCCAAAATATCTAGTTCACAAGAGTAAAGTATTGAGAATATTTTTCTCAATACTTTACATAAATTTTTAATCAACTCACCATAAACTAATTAGTGGCGACTCCTTATTTAAAATCATTAACATGCTAAGAACTTGAATCCTAAGTTGCGAATTGGTATAAGCTTAAGACAGTTTAAGTTAAGTTTAGGCTTAATAAGCCGAATCCCTAGGTGGTGCACCCTGAGGGTAGATTGCGACACTCATCAAACATCACATGATGTGTACAAAGAGTTTGTTTGGTTGATGATTGTAACGCTTGTAGGCACCTTGATTAAGAAAGTACCTAAGAAAAATACAAGGATTTTGTCGACATTCATGTTTGTGCTTACCATATGGTTTAAGCTAGGGATAACATAGGCAGCCAAAAACTCGAAGTTTTGAGGAGAGTCTCAAAATGAGATATAAAGATTGAAGGCCAATGTAGGTAGATGACTTATTAGAAATATGGCGGCTTGAAAAGTGTAGGACCAACATGAGGATGGAAGAGATACTTAATGAAGTAATGTAAGACATGTTTTGATGACATGCTTATGACGATGCTCCGCAATCCCATTATGTTGAGATGTATTTGGAGGTGTTTATAAATGTGTAATCTCATGAGACTAGAAGAATCCTTTTAGTTTTGATATTCTCTACCACCATTAGAGTAAATTGATACAAGGGACTTTAGAAGTAATTTTCCACCAATTTCTTGAATTTTAGAAATAGAGAGAAAATGTCAGATTTTTGTTTGATTGAGTAGAGCAAGATGTATATTGTATAGTGATCCATAAAAATAACATAATAAGAAAAGTCATCTATTATTTTCACTGAAATGGGAACCAAAACATCATTGTAAATGAGTTCAGGAGGTCATTGGATAGACTATGTAGAAGTACCAAACAGAAGTTACTAGATTGACATGACTTGCACAAAAGTCTAGAATGTGACTCGGAAATAGAAGGAATTGACTTCAATTTTGAAAGAAACTGTAAGATCCGATGAGAACAATGACCAAGACGTCAATGCCAATCACTAGAGGAGACACCAATCATAGTGAAGGGTGGCATATGATTCACATGGAGTGAAGATGGAAGTTCATAAGCATCATTGTTATTTAGGCCTCAAAGGAGAGTTGCCCTTTGTGCACAAATCCTTCGCCAAAAGATGGTCGGGAAAAAATTCAATAGATGTTTGGTTAATCTTACAAAAAGTTAAAACATATATTAAGTGTTTACTAATATCAAGGACACACAAAACATCAGATAATGAATATGAAACTGGGGGGTGGGGGCAAGGTGGGGCAGGAAAGTTTTGTTGAATATATGTGTATTATTTGCAAAATTTAGCCATTGCCAATAAAGATTTTGTTTGTGCCTTCATAATTCAGATGCAAAGAGAGATTTTCTAGATTTGAAATAACATGATGAGATGCTCCAGAGTCCATGAGCCATCCTTGCTCTGCTTGGCGAGATAACACTATTATTTTTGCATTAGGAGGAGAGAAAAAATATTGTTGGCCTGATAACATTGCTTGGTTGAGTGACTTACTCGTTCACATAGTTGGGATAGGATTCATGCTTTTTGAATGGGTTGGTTATGATCATAATTTTTTCTCCTTTGCCAATGAAATTGTCAAGTTCACTAGTAGTTCAAACCTCGATTTGAAATGGAGTGCTGGTTGGTGTTCCTATGAGAGGCTTTCTTGGCAAATTTTGTAGTGACAAGAGTCGATTCGCCTCGACTCTCTTGCCTTTTAAGATATTGCTTGAAGTCAATAAGTTTATCAAAGTTCCTTAAAGGAAATGGGTGATTTACGTGCTCTGATAGTGATAGAAATTTCCTTGAATTCAGAGTTAAGCCCCTTCAAAATATGTGTTGTTAAAATCATCATCACAAATGGGAGAATTGATGATGGCAAGTTCATCAGCAATCCCATTGATGACTTGTATATACTCAGCCACTGATCCAGTGACACATTTTGTGGGGATTAAACACTCCATGAGACTCATAACAAAGCGATGTGAAAGTTTGTTCCAAGCCTCAAGTGCTATTTTGGTAGATGCAATCTGAGTTCGAAGTGGAAGCTATGATTGCTTGAAGCAACAGTTCATCTTGGTGTACCCAATGTGAATAAGATGGATTGGCAATAATTTTTTTTTTTTTTTTTATCAATAGTAGGTGTTAGACTAACATAATATCATTCCATCTACATACCCCAGTAAATCATAGCCTAGGAGCAAAAAGTTATATTGAGCCAACTAGGAAGGATTAATCATTGACATTAACTTGTTAGGTAGTGGCATAGTTGCATTGATAGACACAAGCATGGTGGTTGTCACGCCCCGATCCTCGGGCTCGCGCCATCCCTTAACTAGTCAATTTATTTGCGACGTCCCAGGAAGGTCGCCGACCCATTTGCTTTTATATACGCATGCGGAAGCTTAATAAAATCCCCAGACAATCAAATAATGTGATAGAAAAGTAGGATCATATTTTTCATATTAAGACAAGTCTTTATAGACAAACTAGTTAATTACAAACTTAGGCTGTCTGCAAAATTGTCGGCTTAACAAAAAGGGGACTGTCTTAAACATTCACTAGTCAGACCCATTTGCTGATTCTTCAGCCTCCACCTTCTGAACTCCAGGATTTTCGGTCCTCCACGATCGTCATCTATGGACCTGAAATATTTTCCCCAAACCGGGATGAGACTATGTCTCAGCTAGTTCTACCCCATTAAGACCTAATTAGGAAGCCAATACGCCATAGGGGTTGTCTAAGCACAACACAAGTCATAGGGCTTACCTTGGTATCAGTTCCTTCCTGCACATCAGTTCAATCAATAATATTGATAACTACAGCAATCAATGACATTCCACCAATCAAATCGACTTAGCGATCAATCGACTTAATCGATTACATGTCACCATGACCTTTTCCTGGTCGGTACATTCAATACTATCTATTAAGTCCGACCATAGTCTAGGACTGCTCACCTAAAGCTGAAAACAGATAGCATAGCTCGCCCAAAGCTAATAGATATCGTATACTATGTATATGCTTGCCCAAAGCTGATAGTTATGGCCCCCAGGCCAATTTAGCATACTATATATATGTGCTCGCCCAAAGCTGATAATAAGGTATACTGCTCACCCAAAACTGACATATCGCCCGTAAGTTGATATAGTATTCCAGTATACTGCTCACCTAAAGCTGACATATCGCTCGTGGGCCGATATAGTATACCACTCTCTCATACAATCAATTCCATCTTTTATCATTCTCGATAAATAGACGTGTGTGGGTACTCGGTTGGCCTTAGCCAAAATATAATAATTTCATTTACAAATATCTCACCAATTTCAACAGTCCATTACATATTTTTGGCGCTGTAAACCAACACCCGGTTATTTTTCCATTAATAACCAAAATCATATAATTTAGGAATAAATCATAAATTCACAATTAATTCAATTCAGCACAAATTAACACTCAAATATATAAATGGGCTGCACCACGATAATCAGCACAGAATTTCGGTCGTCGGCCATCTCAATCTTAATTTCCGAAATTTAATTAATTAATTAATTAATTTCGAAAATTAATAATTAATTACAATAAATTCAATTTAGCTCAAATTGGGGCTCAATTAAATAAATGGACTTCTCCACGATCATCAGCATAAAATTTTGGTCACTGGCTATCCCGGTCAAAATTTCTAGAAAATAATAAATAATTAAATTTATTCCGAAAATTAAATAAAATAATATTATATAATAATAAAATATAATAAATAATAGTATAAATTCGAATTAATTTTTTAATTTAAAATAATTAATTAAAGCTTAAACAAGATTACTTTAATCCATATATTTACTTAGCCTTAATTAATTATCCACTAAACTAATCACATCCCTTAATCCACTTAATATTTAAATAAACTAATCTAATTATCTAAACCTACTTAGTATAATCTAAACATCCCTTAAACGTGATTAACCTACTAAACAGGGATTAGTGAGTTAAACTCACCCGATTAACAAATCGAGCGGCTCAAATCGACGGGGATGTTGAGGGGATCGATTCACTCCAAGTTGGGCCTAGCTTTCGGGGTTGGGAAGCTGGCCAAAATGGGCCAAAACCGAGCTGAGAAACCCATTTTTGCTTGTTGCTAGATGAGGCCGACGGAGGGTTGCTCCGGTGTTGGTTTGGGCGGAGGAACGGCGGAGAAGGACCGGTGGGCGGCAGGAACGGCTTGCACGAGCTCCTAACAAGCTGGACGGTGGCTCACGATTGCAGCTCAGCCGAGGGCAGCGACAGACGAACGACGAGGGCTCCGGCTGGCACGCGTGCGTGCGGGCGAAAGGGGAGTGGAGCTAGTCGGTTGCGTGGGCGAGTGGGTGCAGACGGGTGGCACCGGCGACGGTGAAGGGTGGCAGCGTTGAGCGACCGAGCAAGCAGCGAAGGGGCATGCGGGCTGCTGGTTCCATTCAAAGCTTTCCCTCTCGTCTTTCTCTCTCTTCCCAAGCTTGAAGATGATGTTGATAGCCCACCTTTCCAAGAGCCAATCCCCACCATCCACTTATCAAGATCTCCTTCAATATGGCCTAACCACCATGACATCACCTGATGTCATCTTCCACTAACTCAACCCTCCACAACATCTTCCAATGGTTGCAATTTCCCTTTCGGCCGGGGCATGAAATCCTGTACAACAATTCCTTCAATTCCAATCAATTCTCTTCCAATTAAGTCCAATTAAAGCCCATAAAATTAATCCAATATTCCTAATAAGATTTGTGACACACCAGGATTTCCAATTTCAGAATTCGATCTCAATTTCACGGTTAATTTTACTTTGGCGCGAATTTAGTGGGTTCTAATCTATTGAGTAGCTTTTAGGAAATTTTCATGCATTTGACCTATGGTTGATTATTCTCAAGCCACAAAGTACATCTTCAACACATTGACGACTCTCGGTTGTCGTAAAAATCTCAAGGTTTCAAATACAGACATGGGGTATCAAAACGACAGAAGAATCGGTCTAGTGCCGATCGACAAGAATTGTGCAATTAGGTGGAATCACCCACACTTAATCACATACCTTTGTTAAGTCAACCTATCTCCGATTTCTAATCGATCTTATTATGTCGTAATGATCTCTTGCAGATTTGCATGGTCGAGCAGTTGTTTTCTGGTCGAATTCTCAAGTCTAATGCGTTAAAATTCCTTAACGGCTTCACCTGATAGACTAGTTATCCCATGAGTGATCAATTTAGGGAAAAGAACTATAAATGCGTCGATGAAATGCCCAACTATTTTGATCGAAATCAGAACTTGGATTTCAGGATGTCACAGTGGTGTTATTTGAAGAGGGATCATTGACTATCATAGGAGCGCTAGTGTTTGAGGATCAAAAGAAAAATTTGAACGATATGCTTTACCAAAAAGAATTGGACAAAATGCTCTTTTCTATTATTTCTTACATGTAATTAAGTTACAAAATAGCTAATTGTTTATAGAAAGACATCAGCTAGAATAACTGCAGTACAATAACTTTCCTAAGTACGGCCTTTATAAATGGAAAGATAAAATCATCTATACACAAAGGAAAGATAAAATGAATTTGTTAGTTGTGGACACTCTCACTGCACTTGCTAAGAGTACAAGAATTGCTTGATTGGTCTTCATCTAATTGAGAGTAATATTTTGAATTACTTTGCTATTCAGAGATATTTTCTCCAATATAGCCAAGACTTAGCAAGAAATTTATGGTACATTTGTTTTAGTGAAAGTATCTTTTAGGAACAGTAATTTAGACTTTCTCCCGTTTGGTTCGATGAAAATGACAAGTCAATCAAAAATACTTTCCGGTCAATGATAAGATTTACACATAAAAATTAGGAAAGTGAATTCCTAAATCTAAAGAGGTGAAAACACTTTTTGAAAATTGCTGAGATAAGCTCTCATGACTTTTCTTTTCGTGATCTTATTGAATGATTTTTATTTATTTATTTTTTCTGTCTTTTATATTTTCCTTCTTCCTCCACGCTGGTCATTGGGCCTTGGCCATGGTTGGCAACAGGCCACAAGCGGGGCTGGCAACCTCATCGATATTTGGTGCACTTGAGCTCACTAGCCTCGGGCGAGCTCCAACCTTACCGAGATTTGGCAAGGCTCGACCTCATTGGCTTGCATCGTGACCCGTTATCAAAGACCAACAATCAGCGGAGGAATAAGTTAAAAGAAAGAAAAGAGAAAAGAATAGAATAATAAAAAAATAAAAAATATATATTTAAAAATTCAAATTTTATATTGTCTGAGATAAAGTCATGAGATCGAAATCATTTTTTAAATAAGATCCAAATACCAAAAAAAATTTTCAGTCACATATCAACAAAAAAGAAAAACTAATCATTTTCCTAAAAATAATTTTCAGAAAGCATATTCTTTATATCATGAAAGTTTCCATAAAATAAATGCACCCTAATTTATCTCAAACTCGATAATACGAGCTTGCAACCAAACTGGAAGTTAAAGAGGCAAAATGAAATCAATGAATTGGACTTGTGATTTGATCCGTCTTGACTTATCATGCTCTTTTTCGGGTTAAAAAAATTCCAGGGAAACTGTCATGATTGGGCCGGCAATATATTCATGCAGGGACGCCCTTGAGTTTGAATCACTAGTGATTCTTCATAAGAAGTTTTTAAGACATTGTACCATGACAAACCGTCAAGAAAACGTGAGAAGAACACGAAGAAGTGCTCGAGCCTCGCGACCGTTGTGCTGGATAGAGTATCTGAGATATGGCAATGTCAAAAGGTGAGTGCAGTCCTATTCAAGAAAAGTACTAAAACATTTCCAAATTTAATAAAATTATTTCAATTCAGTTATAAATTTTTTATTATGCTAATCTAATTCTAAACATTTTCACAATTTACTAATTAAGTCTTTTTCACCTATTTTGGTCAAAAATCATTGATATGGACATCGGGTCTTATATAACACGACCGGTGCTTATATAGACAATTTTAACCATTTTTTTAAAATGAATTTTTTGTGACTTTCTTTTTATCTTTTCATTTTGGCTAGTAAGGGCCAGCAAGCTCTCTTCAACCACTAATGAGGGTCATAGCCCTCGCCTAGGCCCATGCCAACTTGGGCGAGGGTCACCTTGTCCATGGCCGGTGAGGCCATCAAGGGCCTTCACACCCTCTCTCGTAGCCTGTTAGGCTGCTGTTGGCTCTAGATGAGGGTCGTAGCCCTCATCATCCAAAATGAAAGGAAAATAAAGAAAGAAAGAAAGAAAGAAAGAAAAACTAATATAAAAATCTTATTGAAAAATGTTCATGTTAGTAATGGCTGTGGTACATAGGATAAGCAGCATTCACGTCAACAATTTTTTGCAAAAAATTGCCTATTAGCTCTAAATTGGTACAATTGAAAGATTTGTAACTAAATTGACACAATAGGTTAAAAAATGTTTGGTACTTTTCCCCATTTTCACATGTTAGTGGCTTGGGTTAATGAAATTAATGAAGATTGCGTGCAAATGATTTTATAGAAAGAAAGGTACCAAGAGGGCATTTCACATGGCCATAAATGGATGACTGCTCCAAAGTCATTATAGTGTATGATTGAATTTGAGAATTTAAGTTACAATTAGTAAGGTCTTGGGAGAGTCCGCATTAAGTATGAGCATCACGTGACTTTGTTCTAGTTTTGCAATTCATTAGCTTTTCCTTGTTGATTCATCTGGGCAACATATTTTTGATTGTCCATACTTCTTAACATGTCTTATCCCAAATTATAGATGTTTAAAGTATGCAATTATGTAGCAGTGGTCCCTAGTCCAACCTTTCCCTTAGAGAATAGAGACAATTACTTTTGCAAGCGTGATGCCAAATATTCAAATCCCCACATTCTCAAGGGGGTTGGGGTGGGTATGATTTAGTTTCAAGTGTGGGTTTTGACTCCCAAGCCCTGCAAGGAGGCAAGATAAAAATCTAAGAGTGAGAGTTAGAAAATGACTAGAGAGGACCAACCAATATATATATCTAGCTGAAAAAAATGGAACATTCCAACTAAATAAGTAAATGCAAACAAACTATTTTGAATAGCCTCACCATCTCGAAAAATAATTTGGTGCTTCGCCTCTGCTTTTTTCCTCTTTGTATGTGAGGGTAGAGAACGAACAGTCGCCAGGAGGAGAGGAGTTATATTGCAAGCTTTACTTGAAGCCTGAAGGGCATTGATCATGCGTATCCTAAACTCACTTTCTCTTATCATATTAGGTTCACCTTCCCAGATCATCGGAGACATATGGCATCCATGTGTGGAGAGAGAGAGAGAGAGAGAGAGAGAGAGAGAGAGAGAGAGAGAGCTAGGGTAGGTGAAGGAGATGTACCCCTGTCGAACATCCAACGCCCCAGTACACAATAATATGAAGTGGAAATCGCGGATGGGATCAGGATTCACCTCGATGGCAATTATATAACTTTATAAAATTAACATAAGAGAAAATTTTAAAGAAAAACTTAAAATATGCTCATTTTCTTAAAAGATGGTCCAAACTAAACTTTGTCTTAAATAAGTGCTTGAAATGCCCATTATAGTGTCAAACAAGGGTCTAGTAATCAAATGTATCTCTCAGCCACTTTAAGTTATGGTTAGAGGTATTTTTGTCCAAGGATAAATTTTTTAATCTTTTTCTTTCTTCTTCTCCCTTCTTCCTCCGGCGGACTTCCAGTTCATCTTCTCCTTTCACGAAAGTGGCCATTTCTTCATCAACGGCAGGAGCTTTACAGCAATTGACGAGTGCAATTGACAACGACGGCTTGGGCTTGGATTGAGCATGTGTGACTTCTCAAAGAAGAGCAAGTTTGGTATAAAAAGGTTGAAGGTTTGAGATAAAGGGTCCACTCAAGCCAAGAGCTGCCTTGTCTCGATAGGATTGACTAGGACCAAACATAATCATAGCCAGAACATAAAACATAAGCCAGCCACTCTTTCTCTGAGGATAAATTATTGATGTTTGAACATTTTGAATCACGGCAGAGTAAAGAACATCAATGTTTTGACCGGCTGTGTTATTAGTGTCAAGTTCTTCAAAGCACGCTGATGCTTCTACTGGAGTCCCACAGTAGACAAACCCATTCGGTCAGGCTGGCAAGGCCTCCTCTTGCCAAATCTCGGCAAGGGTGACCCTTGCCGGTGGTTGCCTTTGGCCGCCCACTGGCTGTTGCAAAGGCCTAGCGACCAATGGAAAAAAATGAGAAAAGAATGAAAGAAAATATGACAATAAAAATATAATATTCAAAAAATATTTATAAATTTAAAGAATTTTATTCACATCAACTCTAGATGTGTCATGTATGATGGTTAGCATCTATGTTAGCCATTTCTGATCAAAATTGGCCGGATAGAGTACATTAGCAAAATGTGGAAAAGTTTAGAATTTAATTGTAAAATTTAAACATTTATGACTAAATTAGTAAAAATATAATAAATTTAAAACTTTTTATAAAAGACTTACATAAATATTAGGGCTACTTTACTAGTGAATTGTGAATACGATGTTGTCGTTATATTTTAATGTAATGTCTGTGCCCCTATACACTTGATAAGTACATCTCAATAATCATGGTAAATACAGACAAATATAGGTAAATGTTTTAAATGGAAAAATATATTTCATGTTGTAACGATGCCATTTTATTAGGTGTGGTAAGGTAGAAGAAAAGATGCCCATTGTTTCGCTAGGAGATACCTGTCATCAAAGGTTTCTATTGAATCGTGTTTAGTAAAAATCTGGACAAGATGCAAATTACGTAACAAGAATTTCTAAATCTATAGAAAAAGTAAATGCAAGTATTGAAAACTGATAAATTGAAAGGGAGAAAAATACTTAAGTGTTTGTATTGATGGTCGTGTTCTGAACAATTCAAAATGGCTTTATGTAGCCTATTACAAAGTGAAACCACTTAAAAGTAGTTAATATCTTAATTAATGATTAAAAACCGCATCTCCATAATATTAGACTCTGAAGGTCGATTCAATCGTTACTAGTCTTAATCGTCAATGGTTCCTTCACCTTGGCATCTTCACTTTGTCTTCAGTTTTTGTATTTAACATTTATTGATATTTATGAAGTAATAATTGTCGATCAATATCGTCTATCAATAACTGTATCATGGTCATCGATAATCGTAGTCATTGACAAACATTTTATATTGGTAACTCATTGACGGTATAGAAACACTTAACACCGAGCTCTATATCTATTTAAGTTGGCATCATGTTGCCTTAATTCCTAAAAAATCCCAAAATTTAGGTCTAATCCCTACCCAAACCTTTTTTTTTTTTTTTGTGTCAATTAAAATCCTTAACTTTCACTTTAATCTCAAATCTATTCACATATTCAAAATCACCACTAGTTTACTCAAAATTATCGACATTAGAACCAATTATAAGCTCATTATCAGAACTTGTGTTTTCATCAATACTCCTACCTTATAAGAAAAAAAATAGCAATCTCCTTATTTTGACAATATTGAAGAAATTAGCGGGCGATTTTTAGACATGCAGGCAAATTTAAGACTAGAATGGAAGTTGGAGAGACAAAAAAATATTTGGGATAGAATTAAGATTGCACTTGAAATCGATGGGTTTTTTTAGGTAATCAGCCCATCAACATATGTCTCCCTTTAGAAGAATTGAGCAACTTAATCCTTGAACAACTTAATTCTTTTAAACTTTTGAAAAAATTTACGAATGATTACCTTTCAAAAGTACGATACGGTGCATTAACCCTCTTTTGGTGCCGTAGAAATACTTGGCCAAATCCTATTTATTTTTACTTTTACCTGCACTTTGTCGTCAACCTCGGACTTAAGTCTTTCTTTTTCCAATTCTGCTCTGATTCTGAAATTTATTTCAAAACTCAATGGCTCCCAAAAGTCTTGCTCCCACATTTTCATCTTGGACATACTTGACTTGTTTTGGAGAGCTCCAAAAAGAAGACGACCTCGATATCTATCCTCTCCGGCTCCTCAATGGTTCTGAAGCGGTGAGTCCTAGGTCCCTATTCAATACGAGATTGTTTTCTTCTATCCCTAAGTGGCTGTTTTCCTCATTTTGTCGAAGAAAAACTCCCTAACCAAAAGTCGCCCATTATTGAGTACGTGTGGACCACCAGGTCTGGTCGATTAGGTCTTTCCCTCCATTCGACCTCAAATTCTACCGATGGTACTTGAGAATGAAATCTCAGGTGCAATTCATCTAGGAAAAAGCCAAAATCTAAGTGAAACTTCCATTTTGTTATTGCGACTTGGGTCTCATGGGGGGATTAACCAGTTTCTGGTCTCCTTCAACTTGCTTTTTCTTTCCTTGGGCCCCATGTCAGTTACTCTCCTTGATTTATTTGTTATAATCGCCTCAGTCCATATGGGGGTGATGCTAGAGATGCCAATACTTCAATTATGTCGCTGATCTTTCTTATGGCTCCTTAATTAAATATTTCAAAGAACCTGATGAGGAAGTCACCCCCGTTGAACACACTGCTTTCTTGTCGTATTGTCTCTCTCGATATATTTTCTGCCACCCAACACTCAAAATTTCCGAGGATTAAATCAACCTAGCTCATTGCTTGGCTGACAGGACCTCATTCGCTTCAGATCGACTCGTCCTTGCTGTTTTATACAAGGAAATACACATGTACCCTTATCGATGTATGAGGAAAAT
The DNA here is from genome assembly GCA_014182885.2 of Eucalyptus caleyi. Lineage (NCBI taxonomy): Eukaryota > Viridiplantae > Streptophyta > Magnoliopsida > Myrtales > Myrtaceae > Eucalyptus > Eucalyptus caleyi. The sequence continues at coordinate 20,484,268 of CM024474.2, forward strand.
TCGGGTGTTTTCTTCAACGTTTTTTGGATTTTCCAAGGCTGGGCCGCTCTTTATTTTCCTTCACTATTCTCCAACGAGACACATTCCTTACCTTGATCTCGTGAAATGGAGGTTCAACCTCATTTTCAGGACGATCCAGGCTGTCCATTCCAAAGGATTTCCCTTTCAAGAATTTCCTTGAATTGTTTTACGAGCAATCCACTGGTGAGCTCGATTTTTTCCCTCTCGGCTACTGCTTTTGCTAGTGATGTCCAATTCAATCGTCCAACCAGAATTACAAAGCTTTGGCTTGGTGTGCTCACCCCCGCCGATCATCCTCAAAGGATATCGAAGAAAGGAAAATTTTTATCGTGTGTTTGAAATCTACTCTCCATAATACTGTACTGCACATTTAGACTTACTTCAAGTACGTATTCCATGAAGTATCCCTATGCCGCACCTTTTATATGCTGCCAACAAGTCACCTGGAGATATACAATCGTTGTACCATCAAATAATTCAAATTGAATCCTCTGGCCACAAATAACTTGAAGGGATAATGATGCAAATAATCCTTGAGTCCTTGAACTTTGGCCCAATGTGCAATTTGGTCCATAACTTTTAATTTATTTAATATGGTCCCTAAATTTTAGCTCAATGTGTTATGTGGTCCTTGGACTTTTAATCTATTCAATTGTAGTCCTTAAGCTTTTAGTGCATGTTCAATACAATTCCTAAATTGTATGAAATGTTCAATGTAGTATTTTCATTAATTCAAGACCGGAGACTAAAATGAATATTTTTCATACATGTTAGGTACTATATTCAACATATACTGAAAATTTAAGGACCACATTAAACAAATTAAAAGTTCATGGACCATATTACATATTGATATAAAATTTAGGGACTATATTGAATAAATTAAAAGTTCAAAAATGAAATTATACATTGGGTCAAAGTTTAAAGACTGTCATTTTCCCTAACTTCAAGGATTGGTGGGCCTACTATCACATTTTTAGGTGGGTCCACATTTAGGTGGGGCCCAGCTAGCATTAAAAAAAGGTAAAAATTGGGGAAAAAAAGTGGGGGCTACTTCATCTGTGCCCAAGTGCTCAAGAGTGAGGAGAGAGAGAAAACAGATAGTGCTCACCTACGAAAGAGTGGAGAAGAGAAGAAAAAGTGATTTGAAGGCTAAATGTTAATGGAATTGGTTCAAATTTGAGTATGTTGTTTGTGAGACTAAGGGTTACGAGTTGATCGGTTTCATTCGTTGAGAACCTCTTCCAAATTTTCCAATCGCAGTTAGAATTTTCTTACTCCATTTAGGTCAATCCACATTTTTGGTGATAAAATATAGTTATATTGTTGATGTTTAGCCTCTAATGTGTAACTAGAGAAGAACACATTGTGTATCTTACTATCCTTAGTAACTTAATGGTCCTTGATTTTTCTTGCATTGGGTAACCACATGAAATCCTTGGCGGTGTTGTTGATTTTGCTTCTTATAATTTCAGCATTATATTTTCCTTTTGTGAAGTCATATATTGATTGTTTGTCGCTAGAGTTAAGTTGATTTCGGTCGGTTTAGTTTGGGGGAGAATTTAATCCTAGATTGGGTTTAATACTTGTTGAATCGTTGCCCGGTTTTCCCCGACAATATCCATTATTTCAGTGAGGACATCTGTTCAATTTTTAAGAAGGTGAAAGTGAAATAACTCATTTTCTTTTAAAACCACCCGGGAAGCAATTATCGCTTCTGTTGCTCAGGAAGCTCAAGTGATGCCTGACATTTAAGCTCAACTTTCTCTCGTGCAGCCTCCAAAAGAGTCAAAGAAAAAGAAATTAGGTAAATTCAATGCCTTGGCATCATTCCTTTTTCTTTTCATAGTTTTAAAATCGTCCTTTTCACGGCGGCAACCAAATGGACGAGGTTCACTCCCGTTAGAGCTGCAACGAAGTCATCATCAAGGATTTGTATCGCTGGAGGCATGAGGAAAGCTTCCCCCCCAGTAAAACAAAACAGAAGAAAATTCTTCACCACGTCCAAGCGCTGATGTCATTGCCGATTTTGATGTTGCGCAAGAACTTGCCTGACCCTGAAATTATTGAGGATCTTGCTTACATCAATGATGTACAGCGCATTCTTGTTCCAGTGGATGACCAAGAAACTATCGACATTTCGGCGTTTACCATCGACAAGCATGAAGTAGTTCATGCGATCAATGTCGACAAACATGAAACAGTCGATACCACCAACGTCCATGTCGGTGTTGATAGGCAGTACCAGCCTAAGAAGACGGCCACTATAGACATCGCTGTTTATGCTACTTCCCCAGTTCTAATTACTCAAATGCCAACTTTGAGAACACAACCAAGTATTGACTCTTGAGAGAGTAATTCACTTCACAATTCTCATTTTGTGGACATATGCTGACTATAATCTTTTCCTGGCAAATGTAGGAAATCTTCAGGTGGCTACTTCTAGATCGCCATCATTGTCTGCCCAAACTATAATTTATTTATTTGTCAATCCTCCTCTAACTTTCAACTCACTCTCTACTTTTGTCCTACTTATTTTTGTGGGATTTAAGTTCAAAACTCACACCTGAAACTTTATTTCCACACCAAGCCCCCCTGAGAAGGTGCAGATTCCAACTCCTCATGTCCCCCTTTCCATGTGAAAAGGGTGGTCACTGAAGCAAATCAAACCGGAACTTTAGTTTTTAACTTTTTCTTTTTATTTGTCGATGTACTAATTTTGTTTTCTTTTTCGGTAACTTTTTGGTCTCGCTTTGAATTTTGTGGACTTGGTATGTTCAGCTTTCAGTTACTATGGGGTGACTGTAAGTGTGGGGAAAAAGATTAGGAAAAAAGGAAGCAAACAAGCGTAGTTGTTTGTGTTGGAAGGAGAGAAATAATTGATAGTTTGCAGTGATTTCTCTCTAATTATATTTCAAGATAAACATATACTCTCATCATTTTTTTCAATGACGATATACGTGTATTTTGTCATACAATCTGCAGTTGTACCTATTCTTTTCAAATAGATGTGTCCTACTATGACTATTAATAAAAATAAAAATTGCATGTTAATGAGAATTTCAAAGGCACTTGTTAACCATGACTAATTAAGGAAGTTTCAACATTAAAAATACCAATATAGTTCTTTTGATATCTGAAAACTTCTTTACTAAAACATGGATGTTACCAATATAATTGGACTGCTTCATTATTTTGGCTTCTTATGTTGTAATCAATGTCATATATCTATGCATTAAAATGGGTAGGTTGACACTTTGTTGACCACACATAAGGGAGAATGGATGCTACTCTCTCTTTCACCCACTTCTAGTTTCTATTTCCGCTTTCAAGCCCTTTTTCTCTTTACATTTAGGGAAATTTTTTCTTATACTTATGCCGTTGCCTACAAATAGAACTTTATATTTGCTTGTAAACGTGACCAAAGCTACTTGCTGCTGAGGTTGCCCGGTCCAGACAAATTGTTGCCATGTTCTTCCAACCCTGGAAATTGAGTGGTGTCACGTCTAATTTCAGGTCACGCAACAATACCAAGTATTGGCATGAGGCCATGCAACCCTGGTGAGGTAATACAGGGGTCGCATGACCCTTAGAAAGATCGGTCTTGCCTAGGGTGGCCCGAGCAAGGCGCCGCCAAAGTAGTGTTTAACCTCCAAGCGAGATTTGTCTTGCATAGGTTGCTGCCAACAACCTCAGCGGATAGCTAGCCTATGGTCGCCCGACCCTGTCTTTGAGAGACTAGGTGGCTATACCGACATGGCCACCTCTCTCTCTCTCTCTCTGTCTCTCTCTCTCTCTCTGTAAAGCGCATGCGTGAAAGGGTCATTGCAGACATGCGAGGGCAAATGAGAAAATCTATTTAGTTGATAAGGTCTAAATGGCAAAATGAATATACTCTCTAAAATGCAGGCATAGTGATGAAAAGGTTAAGTGGGAAGGGACTTGCATTGGCCCTTAGGGCTCAAAGCTGCTTAGTACGGCATTCCTAAGCGTACCCCGCAGTTAATAGTAAAAGAATATAGTTGCTATGGATATCTCACATGGAGAAGGTACCAATAAAATAAAATAAAATATTATACAAAACTTTTTGATAATTTTCCCATATAGTCATTTTAGCCAATTTTAGTTGAAAATTACTAATGTGTATGCCAGCTATCTTACATGGCATAATTGGGATTGACACAATCAATGTTGATGTTGATAACTTTTGTAATTCTTCTAAATTTTTTCAATTGTTTTTCTTTTCACTATTCATCTTTCTGAAATGGTAGATGAGGGTTGCCAAGGCTCGGTGACGGCCAGTGAACCTCTCCAACCCATCATGAGGGAAAAACAAAAAGAAAGAAGAGATAAAAAAAATTATAAATAAATTCAGAATATAAAAAAAATTGCAAATATTATCTACATCCATGCCACATAGAACGGCTAGCATCAATGTCAACAATTTCTTGCCAAAATTAGCTGAAATGGGTAAATTGAAAAATCATCAAAAGTTTTAAAACTAAATTTGCCAAATTAAAAAGTTTATAATTGAATTGGTCATTGTACAAAAGTTTTAGGACATTTTGGACAATTTTCAGTGAATTCCGATCATCATATCTGGAGAAGGTGTCCTGCACTTGATTGAGTGAAAAACTAAGAGAAAGAGACAACAGCAGTTGAGCATACGTTTTGAAGCTCAGAATATAACAGTATGTCATGGATTCCTACGGCAAAATCACTACGAAACCCGAATAAGTGTGGTACAATCCGTCATAAAGAGCATAGGTTGGCCTTATACACGTGAAGGCTACGATATTATAATTTGCCCGTGAAAATCAAAGGCTCTGCTGGCAATGGCATCTGAAATTCTCCACCGAGGAGCCTTCTTTTGCATAAGAGTTTGGAACATCATAGGTGTCTTAGCATCATAAACTTTTCGAATTCAGCTATATAGGTGTGTACCGGCCGGCATAAGTGTTAGGACAATATGGATGCATCTATCAATCGCTCATATTTATTAGCTTCCATCACCGGCTCATTGCCAATTTAAGGGCTTTCTTCATGCTCGAATGGGTAGTAAGAGACATTTTGTTCTGGTCCCCAACCTTTTAGCATTCTGGGCCCCTGAAGAAATAAACCCGAAATAAAAAAGAAAGCATTGAAATTGGGCCATCTTTGCCAAGAGAGGCCGCCTTCTCTCAGCCCAGAGTTCTTCTATTTCTAGAACACCACACCACATGCTGGGACAATACCAAGCACTTTGTTACTGGCTCCCAAAACAATAGAAGGGAAAGTCTTTTATTATAACTAGCGGGACATAAGGAGAAAGACTGGGAGGTCTAACAGTCGATTAGGTCAGTAGCGGAATGCCATTTGACCTTACCGAGAGGTTCAATAGCGCGTTCAGGCCCTCGGGAGAGGATGAATTCCCGATCCACAGCATCAATAACTGCAACTGGCTACCAAGCAAACACTACCTATATATCGTATTCTAGTTTTCTTCTTGACTATTCAAAGCATCAAGAAAGAAATGGTTTCATAAAAGCTATCCCCTTGACCGAAAGCAGCTCTTCCACTCATCTCATTCTTGTGGCACTTGTGATTAGTTTATCTACCATCGACCAGCGGGCTAAGGATGTTGTGTTTGCATTTTTCATTATTATTTTAAAATGGGATTCCCAACCTTTACTATGACTAATCTCGTGCAAATTGGATCATCCAAGGGTATTTCATTAGGCTACACCCATAGAGTGGTAGATGTGAAACCCTCAGGTTACTTTTAGGGGAGGAGTAGCTCAAATGGGAATCGGTTGTATTCAAAGCATTTCATAAATCAATAAATCTCTTATGGTTAATGCCTATTCTCTGCTTGAAGAAAATTTTATGGGATTCTATGATTTTGCTCTTACTTGTCCTAGTTTTTATGACATGTAGAGGCAATTTAGTCAATTTGAGATAACCGGACTAAGCCCATTTACTCTTTAATAGTAAAGGAAAATGTCACAAATGGTCCATGGACTTCTACTTAATGTGCAATCTCATACCTGAACTTTCGATTGACTCAATTTGGTCATTGAACTATCGATAAATGTCTGATTTAGTTCTTGACTATTTGAAAATGGACCAATTTCGTCCTTCCGTTAGTCAAAAGTTAATGAAATTTGGCATTTTGGTATTTTTTTTTTTCTTCTTCTTCTCTCTTCCCTCTGCTAGCCATGGCGGAGCCGACGGAGGGAAGCCAACGTTCAACAAGGGTCGCCCTTGTCTAGGTTGGCTAGGGCCGCCCTCGTCGGCATCGAGCAAGGGCTATCCTCGCTGGACGTAGGCAAGGGCATCCCTCACCAGCATCGGGCGAGGGGTGCCCCCACCAGATTTGGCAAGGGCCGTCCTCGACCGACACAAGCGAGGGACGCAGGCGAGGACGACCCTCACTAGACGCTGGCTTCCCTTCGCCAGCTCTACCATGGCCAGCGGAGGGAAGAGAGAAGAAGAAGAAGAAGAAGAAGAAGAAGAAGAAGAAGAAGAAGAAGAAGAAAAAAAGAAGAAGGAAAATTAGTTAATTTTTAACGGAAGGACTAGATTAGACGATTATCGATAGTTCAGAAACCAAATTGAGCCAATCGAAAGTTCAGGGACGAGATTGCACATTAAGTAAAAGTTTAGGGACCATTTGTGACATTTTCCCTACCAGTAAAGGTCCTTATCCGGATCATCTCCTTTTGTCTTATAAAGACACACTTTCATGGACAAACATGAGGGATATATTCGATCAAATCTAGTATTGATTAGTCATAAAATGGTCTGCAGCAGGAAATGGATATGAGACCTTTGACTCGTTGAGATTTGGGATGTGTAATCGGTCTTATTCAATAGGCAAACCCCTCCTCATAATGGTAAAAAAAAAAAAAAAAAAAAACAGTAAACATGTTGCATAGTGTGGAATCACATATAATACAGGACCTGGAATTAGAAAAGATGTTACGCGGACCCACGAGGATATTCATGGAGGATCTGGCGAACGAATCCTTCATCACGGTAGAGAGATTTGGGTCAGTGAAAAGAGTTTTCATGGTGTGTGAAGATGACAAGGCCGTGGACGTTGACTTTCAGAGAAGGATGATCGATCGGAGTCCTTCCAAGGCGAAGTTGATTGAAGAAGCCGATCACATGGCCATGCTCTCCAAGCCTCACTAGCTTCGTCAATGCTTCGAGGACATTGCTAAGAATTGCTATTGAGGCACGGAGTACGAACTGAGCTGGATCAATTCGCACATCGCACCATTAACAATTTGCCACATCACTCTTTACTGTGCTGATCCTGTGAACTGAATACCCCTGATTGTATCTCCTAAACTCTCAAATGTGCTTACTTTTGCCCTTCTTAGCTCAAATTTTTTTTTTTATCAGAATCTTGTCATTTTCTCAAGTTAAAGTACTCGCAAACCATTAAGTAGATTCGTAAACATGCTAATCTTTTCTGCCAAAAGTGAATGGGACAATTACACTGGGAAAAATCTACATGGCATTTTTTTTTATTAAAGGTCACGTGGTTTTTTTTTTAAAAAAAAAAAAAAAAAAATATATATATATATATATATATATATATAAGGTGACGGGACATATGCATAAGAATATTTATCATCATTAGTTAGTGAAAAATCATTAAAATTAGCATCGATCCAGTCTATGCTGAGCTTCCCTGCTGCAATTCCTTTTATGTTACCCATGAAAGTTTTAGGAGGGCTAACGTTTTTTCATTCGAGTTGTGGACAATTATGCTTTTTAGAACCATGAGAGTCCTCATTTTAAAGAACTTATGGGCAGCGAATTCACGAGAATGATGAGTTAAATCCAACGTGGTGTCGTGACCTATCTCTCGGGGGGAGGGAACAAGTTTAGGGGTATTGCCTAAAAAATAGGCCTAAGGTCCATGATTAGACACGGGTTCTCTCAAGCCCATACCCCGCATGACATTGGGATATTCTTAAGGAATTTTGCACAAAATGAGTCGCCACTAGCCTATTGGGGTCGGCTAGAAACCAAGTGAGGCATGGGAGCGTGCCTCACTTCTTACGCAACCAAAGAATCTAGGGTCGGGGACTTGATTACACTAATTAACCAATTAGTGCCCTTTCGGTACCTAATCTTGTTCATTTTAAAAGAAATGATTTTTGTCAAGTAGTTTGGATTGATTTGATACTTATCCACTAACATGTGAGGTGATCATGTAGGTGCACAATCATTAAAGTAACAATCATAACTATTCAGGATCTTAATTGCAGTAAAATTAAACACATGCCACTAAGCAATTGCAAACACAGTTAAACATGTAAATTAAACGTGCAATATAATCAATATACGAGCAATTAAAAGTCTAAATGCACTATAAAGGCAATACATGGTCATTTATAATCAAAACCTACATTTTTGGATTTTCGAAAATTTAATTTTTTAATTTAATTTTTTAACATTATTATTTTTCAAATTTTTAAAATTTTAATTTTTTAAAAAAATAATTTTTAATTATAAATGGGGCGAATCGAGTCGGGTCTGGTCTGACCCGACCCGGATTCGGCCCAATTGGCACGGGTATGTATTTACACTAGTAGGTAGTGCGGTTAGTTGGAAAACATCCTTACAAGATCACTTTGTCTTTGTCTTTGACTGAGGCATAGTACATGACACTAATCTTTGTAGCGAATGAAGCGATATGATTATAAAGTTTTCTCTCAGACTTTGGTTTAGAACAAAAAAGTATGGATAGACATTGTGATAATCAATGTGCGATATATTTGACATATAATCTAGTTTATCATGAGCGAACGAAACATATCAACATCAGATATCACTTCATCTGAGATATCTTAGTTAGAGGTATTTTTATTGTCAAAAAGATTGTTACAACAGATAACCCGGCAGACATGATGATTAAGTTTGTTCCTTTGGTGAAACTCAAGCTTTGCTTGAGCTCTATTGGCATTTGTGGAGAGTGAGCGCTTGTCGGGGCATTGGGAACGTAGCATTGATGATGAGTACCATAAATTGGCTTCAAACATCAAGCCAATGTAGAGAATTGTTAAATTATGACTCAAGTTTAAGTATTTGTAAAAATGCGATTCGCTAGACTCTTAAAGATTTACAAAATATAAGATATAAAATAAATGGAAGCAAAGTTTCTTTTTTGTTGTGAAATCCGAAACGTGAAAGTAAAGTCCTTTTGCACCTTTGGCGTGAAGATGAAGTCCACGAGTGGAGACAAATTGTGGTGGCCCAGGTCAAACTTTGACTTGGGCACACACGTATAAAAATAGAATTTCTTTTGCAAGTCTTCTTTTCTCCCGTGAGAAGCCGCCGAAGTTCTCTGCACGTAAAAGCCAAGCGTAGGTGGGCCCAAGTCAAACTTTGACTTAGGCACACGTATGAAACAGAAATATTATGTAGGGTTTTTTTCCTTCGGTAAGTTGCTGCCGAAGCCCTTCGAAGGTAGAACAGAAAGGAGCCACACATCCACGCAAGCCACCCGAAGCTTTCCAATGAAACACGAAGATTTATGTATATAGAGCGTTTCGTTTGAGTTTGAACGCGCGGTAATTTTTATCTTGTGAGTTTATATCCAAGTGAGTTATTTATTTATAAATACTTTTTGGTTAAATCAGATGTGAGAAATACTTGAATATTTTGAGCAATTGTAAACTTTAATTCTCCGATTATAATTGATTATTTACCTTTGGCTCTCCCTGTGGACTTAAGTACCAATATTCGAACTGAACCATGTAAATTTATGATGTCCTTATTATTTCTTGTTTATTTCTCTGGTGATTTCACGTTGACATAAATTGTAAAATCCTGTTATTTATACGTATTATATTCTAACAATGTGAATGAGCTTCAAAAGATTTCAGACTCACGTATCCAATTTGCACTTTAATGCCATCTCCTCATGACTTGAGTTTATTTTTTAAAAAAGAAAAAAAGATTGCATATCGATTTGAAAAATACCTATTATGAGGAGCTTTGTGATTACTTCTCTGACTTTGAGATAATATCTATGACAAAATCCATGTTCATCCGTCTTCTGCAGTCCCGGCGATAGAAGTCCCTCATACGCTTTTCTTTAAATTATTTCTTTAGAAAAAGCAATCTGGAGCCGTCATGTAATAAAAAGTATGACGGTGGGCAGAAGGACGATTACATGGCCGAGAAGCTGCACCAAAACTGTTTGGCAGAGGCGAGACTCGCACATAACTACTCTTCTCATAATAATAGGCAACAGGGAAGCACAGACGACGTATACTGAAGACCAGCGAGGTTGTTCATGGAGGACTTAGCGATGAGGAGAGATATGGGTCAGTGGATTGAGTTTTGGTGCTGTGTGGAGAGGATAAAACCGTGCAAGTAGAGTTTCGGAGACGGATGATCGATCAAAATCCTCCCCAAGCGGTGAAGCTGATCGGAGAAGCCGATCACATGGCCATGCTCTCCAGGCCCCATGAGCTTTGTCAATGCTTTGAGGACATTGCTAAGAATTACTGTTGAGAAACAAAGTATGAAGTACGTTGGTTCAATTCGCATTTCCAACCATTAAAATCTGCCACATTACTGCTACTATGCTAATTCTATGCAGTAAGTAAGACCATCGTCTCTCGTAAACTCTACAATAGCTTAATTTTGCTTTTCTTAGCTCAATTCTTGATTTGAATTTTGCCTCTACTCATGTCAATAATCTCGCTAATTATAAAGCAGATTCATAATATGCTAAACTGTTTCCTTTTCTGCCAAAACAGAATGGAATGATTGTTGGAAAAGCATCAGATAATATGAAAAATAATGAGAATTGTTGAAAATCTATTGAAAAAGACAATAAAATAAGATCAATTGTCTGACCTGTGCAAGCACTGTCCTTAAGCATAATTCCACCCCTTGAAGCATGGAACTCGATGTGGAAGGCTCTAGCAACTATCTTCCCAAGATATAGCGGACATTCTTTTATATTTTGCACTAAATATTAGAAGGAATAGGAACAACATTATGTGTATAACCCGGCAAAAAGGAAAGTTAGAAGATTGTGGTTTAGAGTTCAATTTATATTCAAACAAGAGAAAGAGAGAGAGAGCAAGGGAGGGAGGGAGGGCGGATAAAAATCCATTATAAAATAATAGAGGGTTTATGAATAAATAAATCAAACATTACAAAGTCATCATACAATCGTTATATGACCATTAGATAGCCATTATATAACTGTAGTCAAACTTTATAGAACGAATTTATATAAATGGCAGACAAAAATTATTACAAATTGATGACGGCAAAAAATTGTTATAAACCCTAATAATTTTCCATATTTCAAAACTATTGAAATATCCAATAATCTCCCACATATTTTAAAAATTTTTGAAAAGAAAAAGGTATAATATTGCTAGGCTACTGGAGTTTAATTCATTAGAACCAGTGCTTGTTCAGTTATGAATTAACCCTCAAAAGAATGAAATATAATATATGAAATCATTAATAAAGTTTGATTTTTTATGAATTCTTTTTGTAAATTATAAGTTTCACCAATCACATGACACTTGCACAAAGTTTGTTGTTCAACATGGCTCTATACAAACAGGTCATGCGCATGCTTGGCTTGTTCATAAGTGCTATAGATATTATCGCCAATAATTTTCATAGGAGCAGCCCCACACACTCACATAGGTGATTCCATCAAGTGCGTTCTGCAGTTTAAAACACCACCTTCATTAAGAGCTTAACTAATTCTCTTTTTCCTAGCTAGGGAAAACGAAAATAGAATTTACGGCAAGTACATTATCCAACATGCATGGCCCTTCCTTGACTTTATAATAGGGATTGCCTATTAGCCATTAAATTCTTTTTCATTATTTCATTCATATCATAGAAAATTTTAGAGTAGTAGAATTGTGATGTGCAGGTTTCACATTTGTGGCAAGTGCAAAGCATATAACATAATTAATCAGAATATTTCTAGTAAGAATCATACCAGAGATGAAAGGAAGAAAAGAGAAAGGTTTCTAAAGATTTATAGCAAACCACACTATTATTTCTGGAGAGGGTATGTTTGTCTCTTAACATTTACAAGCATTCTCTTATATGGGGAAATACTTAATAGTGCCGACAATAGCCAATTATTTGACCCTTACATCGACAAATAAAGATCTTGCTTCTAGCGGACTCATATCTTACATCTTTTCATTTCTACTACAATTCTAAATAGTGCCAAATAGTACCTCTTGTTGACACCTAAATTTTACATAAAAAATGGTTAATTTTTACACCAAAAAAAAGAATTAAAATTGAGTTTTAGGAGCGTTATTTTATTTTATTTTATTCCATTTTTGCATTAGATCGACCGTGAGCATTTTTTTTATATGATGTGAGATTTTTCACATATTCAGATAATATACACTAAGGGACATATTTTTGGGCAGAAATAAAGGTTTTGGATGGAATATTTGAAAAATACAAAATGGAACATTGTGTTGGATGCATATATTTCAACGATATATTTAGGGAGATTATGCACAAGCAAAATTGAAAATAAAATATTTCACCAAAATCTAATTTCCTCTCCTGTAAAAGGTAAAAGGTGCTATGCGCGTACGGCAATGGGGCCCTTTCATTTCTTTCAAGTCAAAAAAACAACACAAAAGAGAGAATTTTTTGTTTGGTTCTAAGTAGGAGTGAGCGCGGTTCTTGAGTAGAACTGGGAACCGGGGAACTACACCAGAGGGTCTGGTTCGGTTCCCGGTTCCAAGGGGACCGATTCCGGTTCCCGGTTCCTTTTTTCTGGGAACCAGAACCTAAACCGGAATCGGAATCGGTTGTGGAACCGGAACCGGAACCAGTTTCGGAACCGGTTTAGGGCTCCAGAAAGAAGAAGAGATCCATTCTTCACGTTCACGACTCTTCATTCAGACCTCACAGTCATGCCACCGAATGTCGCTGGATGCCAGTCGCCAACACCGCTAGCACAAACCCTCGTCGCTCGACACCAATCACTGCCCAAATCTAGTTCTACTTGTCGCCGACGCCCTGCCTCTGCCTCTACCCATTGTCGACGCCTCTCACCCTCGACGCTGCCACCGGACGCCGTAGGCCACGCCGCTGCCGCTCGACACCAGTTGCTGGACTCGTTTATCCCCGAGCCTGAGGGGGATATGTCGATTCCCGGTTCCACTGGAGGCCTTAACCCTCAACGCCGCTCACCTACTCACCCTCGAGTCCCAACACCCTTGGCCGAGCCTCCCCCGAAGCTGCTCGCCCAGCCACACGCTCAGGGCAACTCGACGTCGCTCACCCAATCACCCCCGACGCCACTCGCCAAGCCTCCCCTGAAGCACCTCACTTCCTGCTCCACCTACCACAAGTCTGATCCTTTCAAGATCGGTCTCTGAAATTGGTGAGTTGGATTGACCTCGAGCTTCACTTTCTTGGAACCTGTACCATAGCACTTGGTGATTTGGCGGTTTGGTTTCCTAATTTACTAGAACCATGGACTGAAAATGTCTATGCTCGGTTACGGGATCCTTCTCTATCTGTTATGAAGAATGCTGTTCTTATGCTCTCCCATCTCATATTGAATGATATGATGAAGGTAAATGGACAGATCCTGGAATATCTACAATGATATAAGTATTATCAGATTCATCATGATTGGAAATGCCATTGCTTGTCCAGGTGAAAGGTTACATAAATGACTTGGTTGTTATGGGTTTTGAATGAAATCTTGTAAATGCTGGATTGATTGCGCTTATCCCCGCAACCCTACTTGCCACAACATGGTTTTTGATCCCAATGAACACCCTGAAGTTAGCTTCCCTATTTTAAAGCCTTATATCTATTCTCGAAGTTTCATTTTTTATTGGCAAGTTGAACTTGAACAATGAAGGGGAAACATAATTCTATTTTAGTTTTGCATCAGCACAGGTTGCAGCACCAAAACCGCATGCTGGTCACTCTGTGCAATTCTTTAATGTATGCAGGGTATTGATAGTAATGAATAAGGGCAGCCTTTCAGCCTTTCAGGGGCTAGTTACACAATGTTAGGCAAAAGTGAATTTTGGATATTAGCATGTCAATGTCCAACATAATCCTCACATTGAAGTAGCTTTTTCAGATGTTGCATGATCTCTTTTGCGTCAATTTTGGAGATCCAGAAGTGTCATCTTTTGACCTCTCAATGTGGAAGCGATTTGGCAAGACAATCAAAGAAAAGCTAACTTTTCAATGGACGAAAATTTTATCTCATCACTAGAATATTTGACGTGTATCGTGAAGAATTGTCCATTGGAAGGTCCAAGGCAAAATGACATGAATTGTAGCAGGCAATAATCAAAAGCAACGGTTACTTGTCAAAATAGATAAATGAATGTAACATTTCAACTTCCAACATGAGCCATATTTTAGCTTTTACATGGGATTGGGACATTAAGACATATCTTTGCAGTTAAATCACCGTGTTTCCAGATTCCAGCTCTACTGATTGGGAAGGTGGTTGTTCTGATCTCACCGTTGATAAGTTTAATGCATGACCTGTGTCTAAAGCTCGCAAAACATGGTGTCTCTACCTACTTTCTTGAATCTAGGCAACTTGACAATAGTGTGGAAAAGAAAGCGATGGAGGGAAAATATGGTTTGATATATGTTTGCCCAGAGTCGGTTTTAAGGTAAGAGTTTGACATGTCATGTGCAATGGTGTTATCTCTTTTGTCATATTTTTACCAAGTGATATGGATCTTCCTATAGGCTGATAAAGCCACTACAAAGTCTTGCAGCAGGCTGAGGAATCGCATTATTTGCAATTGATGAAGTCCATTGTGTTTCGAAATGGGGCCATGATTTTCGGCCTGACTATAGGTTAACGCTTTTCTTCTGATCCGATCTTTCTCTGTGCACTACCTAATTTGTCTGGCAGGTGATTAACCATCTTAGACCTGAATACTTAGAAGATGAAACGGACACCTTCCAAGGTGTGGATGATTGGGATGGTATAACTTCTTATTAAAGAGGAATACCTTCAGAATTCTAATTATGGCATGATGTTTCTACCATTGCTGTTTATATATGCTTGTAGGATGTGGAGCAAGGGACTTTATGAAAACTTACTTATAAAGTGGAAATTGTCCGAAAACTGTGCTAGAACTTATTCATGTGCTATTCAATTGGCCCTTGCAGTTTCTTGTGGAGAATTACATGGAGAATCTCTTAATTTAGGCCAGTAGGTATGCGGTTCTTTTGAGATGTTTGATCCGCCAATGGAACTAAAGGAAAGGCTGACGCTTCAGCAAGAGCCATTAGATCATGGACCTACTATTATTTACGTCCCTAAGAGGAAAGAAACTTTGACAATTGCCAAATTCTTGTGTGACTTCGGTGTCAAAGCAACAGCTTATAATGCCAATGTTTCATTCTACATAATAAATACCCTTTTTAATTTATGTATTCTCAATTTGGTGGTTTCATTTTGGTATCATTCTTGCTTCAAACTACTCCACATTTCTTTTATGCGCGTATGTTACAGTTTAAATCTGAAAAAAAAAAAAAAAACTGTTGGAACCTAGAACCGACCCTGGAACCTATGACGGGGTAGGTTCCAGGTTCTTGGTTTTGATGTGTAGGTTCTAGGTTCCAAATTTTTTGGAACCTGTACTTGAGGGTAGGTTCCAGATTCCATATGGAACTGAACCGAAACCTGGAACCGCTCACCCTTAGTTATGAGGGGAAAAGTCAAGGTCAGCAACAAGAGGTGGATGGACAAGTGAGAAAGAGAGAGAGAGAAAGAGAATTTTTTTTTTTTGTTTGGTATGCGAGCAACAAAGAGAAAGAGGACGTGCGAGTGGACAGGTGAGAAAGAGAGAGAGAGAGAGAGAAAAAAAAAGGAAAAAGTGCACTGTTCTTCTTCCTCGTGAGCCCCTCGCCGATCACTAACTGCGTCGCCACTACCGCCTGCCACCCCCCCGGGTCGCCGTTCGCGATGCTGCTACAACCAAGCAATGCCTCCAACCGCAGTAGCTCACCACTGCCCTAGCGTCCCGCTCACCTTCGTCGCGCCCAACGCCTGCACCCGCAGCCACACCTCTGCACTACGCCATCACTGCAGCTGCGCCTGGTGCTCGACGCCAACAGCTAGCCTCCACTCGGCGTTCAACGACCGCTCTTCTGTCGATGTCGCGCCACTGTCCCTGACCTTCACCTGAGTGCCGACGCCCCTACTTCGCTCTTGCCGTTGTTTGCCCACAGCAATTGCCGACACACCTCTGCCTATCCTCGACGACTGCAACCCCGACGACTGCGCCTGTGGCCCTGACGACCATGCCTCCACCCACTCGTCGCCAAGTTTAGCCCGTTGCTACGCCCGTCGCCACACCTTTGCCTGTTCGCGCTCTGCCTACCACCTCATCCCGCCTTGATCACTACCCTTTGCCTGAGCGCCGCCCAGCTGACGTCTGCAGCTCGACCAACCCGCACCTCAGCCCACGTTGCCTCCGTCCGCGACTTGCTCGCCCATTGCCGCTGCTGATCTGGACACCCGTCAACGCATCGCCGCTCCTTCTCCCATCATGTTGAGTCGCCGTCTTAGGTAGTTTATTTTTTTTTTCATTTTTCTTAATTTTCATTTCATTTTATTTTATTTATTTCTTTAGTTTTCAATTTTTGTTATTATTTAAATTAGGAAATTGGATGTCGATATTCATTTTATGAAATTTTTTTAGGCATTCTCTGTAGGGTTTTGCCCAAAGATTACTATAATTACTAATTTGATCCGTAAGATCTCGGATCATTTTTTAATTATATTGATTTTTGGGTATTTTGATAGTGTTTTGATTACTAAATCATTATAATTATTAATTTGGTCCGTAAGACTTCGGATCAAATTTTTAATTATTTTGAACTTTCTTATATGTTGTGATGTTTAGGGTTAAAATAATTGTTAATTTAATCTGTGAGACCACAGATTAAATTAACAATTATTTTAATCCTTCATTTGATGAATATCTTGAGTGGTTTAGGTAGAATGCTTATCCGATAATTATTTGTCTTGAAAAACACTAAAAAAATCAAAAATAAAAAAAAAATCAAAAATCAAATCTTGCATCGGAATATATTGGTTTTGTAAATTAGGATTGCATTTTTTAGATTGTGCAACTTCATTATCTAGCTTAAGTAGGATTTCACATAGATTAGATTTGGATTTAAATAAATTTTTATAGATAGGGTCTTAGATAATGTTTGCACATTTTAATTATCTCTTTTTCTAAAAAAAAAAAGTTTTATAAGATAGAATAGGATTTAAATCAAATTAATCCCTAAACTAGGTTAGAAAACTATTCATTTTAGATAGTTTAATTAAGTATTCTTTTTTATTACGAATTTTAATTAAAAATACAAAAATATTAGGTGCATGCCAATTAGTTTGCATGTTAGGTTCATTTAATTAGAAATAGTTTGTTAGTAAAATTAGGTCATGTAGTTTAAGTGCATGTTTATTGTCACGTCCCGATCCTCGAGCGTGTGCCCATCCTTCTCCAGTCGATAATAATTTGCGACTTCCCAAGACGAGTCGCCGACCCTTTCCATTTTATTGCACATGTGGAAGCAAAAAGAAATTCTCTGATAGTAACCATCTTGGGATAGAAAAGCATGACAACAGATTCACAACAAACATGCTTTTACATTCACACAATGTCAAGTACAAAAGTCTATGGCCAAAAGACTACAAAAGACTAGCCTTCCAAAAAGAAGTGGGTCTTAACTGACCTACGGTTACGATCACCTCCTCTCAGCTCCAAGTCCTCCACTCGACAACCCTAAAAATGTTGTCCCACAATAGAGTGAGATATAATCTCAACGAGTTTAAGCTATAAACCCCTATTAGAAGGGAAATACGCCCATAAACGTCCTAACCACACCATTACACATTTAGCATAAAGGACTTACCTTGTCTCAATTCCACCTTGCAGGTCAATATAATTCAAATACTCAATTAAACAATTCAATTCAAATCCACCATCAATTAGGTGATTCATTCGACTCTATGCCATCAATGTCATCCATATATTATGTCGATTCGAACACTGCTCACCTAAGCTGAAATAGATATACTTATATATCATTGCTCCTCAAAGCTGATATCTAAAATTTGCTCACCGAAGTTGCTAAATAACAAGTGCTCGCCGAAGTTGATGTCTAAAGTGCTCATCGAAGCTGCTAAAGCATTATTGTTTGCCATTGCTCACCGAAGCTGCTAAAGCATTATTGCTTGCCATTGCTCACCGAAGCTGCTAGAGATCTATAATGATGTTAATGCTCCTCGAAGCTGTTATAGATCTATATTGCTCACCTAAGTTGATTAATGCTCACCTAAGCTGATTTGGTACTCAAAGACTACTTTCAGTGTCAACACCCGACACCCCGCATTTTCCAATTAAAATACCAATATATCACGATCATCACTCAATTCAATAATACATCATTCAATTGTGGAAATTAAACACATCAGTGCAATCAGCTCGAAATTCTATCGAGCGGCTCTCCTGGTATAATTTCTGGAAAAATAATTAATAATGAAATAATTACCGAAATTAATTAAATAAATCAATTTATATTCTAACAATACTAACCTAGGCTAGAATCATTAAATTAATAACCAATACGGACTCGGAGAAATTCCTAAACCCTTTTAGATAAATAGTACAATTTATTTAGGCCTTAGCTAAACCACGCTAACCACCTAACATGCTCAATTAAATAATTACATTTCTAATTTAATATAACTAACCACTTAATTCCTAATAAAATAAATCTAAACACCCCTTAAATGTTATTAGCCTACTAAGCAGAGTTTAGAGTATAAACTCACCGGTGTATCGCGAAAACCGGTTCACCGCGACGACAGTGCGACGGCGACCAAAATTTGAATTTTCGACGGCGTCAACAAACTCGAACCAGGCCTAAAACGGGCCCAACAAATCTCAGCCCAAATCTGATATTTGGTTTTGAACTTGGGCTGGGCTTCAACTGACTTGCTGGAATTGGGCCTGTTGAATCTGTGGGCTAACTTTGGAGATGGGCCGAACTAAACCCAACTAATGGGCTTAACTCGCATGGGCTCTGCTGGGCTAAATTCTGCTGGCTTCGAATGGGCTGAGCTTGATGGACTTTGCTGGGCTGAAACTGCTGGGCTTCACGGGCTCGCTGGCTGATCGTGGGCAGACCGAGGGCGACGACGCTGGTTTTGCTCAAGCGTGGGAGTCTTCGGGGCAAAATCACGGCTTCGCTGGCAGCCGAGGGACACGCGACTGAGGAGCGGCTTCGGTCAACAATCCAACTGAAGAAACAGCAAGATCGACCGAAGGAGACACGCGGCTGAAGACACTGATGGATGCAGCTTCGCTGGTGGTGTCTCGGACGTTGGCCGCGGGGATGAAGGTTGCTCGGTCAAGAAATTCACCGAAGGGCTGGCAGGTTGACTGAACAAACCGAAATTGAGGACGTGTGGCAGTTTCAAGAAGTTTCGATGGCTATTTTCGAGCAGCTGCAAGGGGTTGAACGTGGACTTGCTTGGGCTTCACGCGGACAGAGACACAGCTGCAGCTTGCTTCGGTCTTCGCTGGAGGCGTGGAATTTGCTGGGGTCAACCCACCGGTGGAGAGGCTCCACGATTGACCGAACGTGGCAGCAAACAACCGCTCGGTGGAAGGGTGAAACGTCGAAGGAATGAGAGCAAATGAAAGAAGACCAAAAGCGGTTCAAGTGAAAGAAAGGAAATTGGAACCGTAGAGGGGAGGGAATCGATTGAGTGGATATGCGAGAAGATGAGGGAAAACGTGAGGGGGTTGGACTCTTCAAAGGTGGTGGAGGAGGGGAGAGATAAAAATCTAGTAAAATATCACCAATTTCATCATGAAATGGGTGCAAAAAGTCCTCCTTCTTATCCTATGGTGATCCCCATTTCTTTCTTAAAAATTTAATACCACAAGTATTAAATTTTGATGCCCAAAATTGTCTCTCTCATAGTTCCGAATTTCACCAAAAATATGCATCAATTTCCTCACAAATTCTCCAAATTTGATGTCCAATTTCCTCGAAGAAAAAGCCCATACCATTTCTACAGGTGCCCATCGCCAAATGGCTCGACTTGAAAGTCAAAACTCCTTTAAATTCAGCCCGTATGAATTTCCATTATTTCCGCGACGTCCAAATCGTCTCAATTAACCCATGATCGATTTATCTCAAGTCACATTGTACATCCTCGACACATGGCGATTCTCGATTGTCGTGAAAATCTCGAGATATCAATTACGGGCACCGAGTACTAAAACAATAAAAAAAATCAGTCTAGTGCCAATCGACGAGTATTTTGTAATCAGGTGGAATCACTCACACTTTGATTACATATCTCAATCGAATCGACCTATCTCTGGTCTCTAATCGATTTCTGACAGTGCCGTAATGACTCTCGCAGATCAACACGGTCGAGCAGTCATTTCCTAGTCGAATTTTCAAGTCTATTGTGTTAAAATTCCTTAATGATTTCACCCGATAAGCTAGTTATCTTGTGAGAGGCCCTCTCAGAGAATAGGGCCATAAGTACATCGATGAAAAGCCCATTTCATATCATTGAATTTAGACTCGAAAATCAGGATGTCACATTTATAGTAGAGTTCTAACTTCAAGATAAAAGAAAACCCAAAAAAAAAAAAAAAATTGCTTGCTTTGTGTGTTTAATTATTTTGATGCAATCTATTTGATTTATTGAGTGTTTAATAATGATTGAATACCCGTGTGTGATCACTCTATTGCATAATAGTGATTTAAGCTAAAACCAATCTAGATTGACTACAAAGACATTTTTTAAAATAAAAGAATGATATAGAAATGACATTAGAGAAATCTAGTGTAACCAAGTTCATGTACCCAAAGTCTTTGGTTCGTAGGAGTAACATTATTTTGTATCTAATCGACCTACCGTAACTGATTAATGACGACTTCTAGATAAAATCCATTTAAAAAAAAAAACCTTGAACCTAAGTCACGAATTGGTATGGGCTTGGGAGAACCCAATCTAAGTTTAAGACTTAGTAATCCATTAGCCTAAACCCTAGGTGGTGTGCCTGAAATTTAGATCGCGACACCTCTAGGCCTAAATTTCTTTCTCTTCATGTGCTTGCTTTAGACTTCTTTTTCCTTTAGTCTTCTTCTCTTGGAGGCTCTTTCACGTTACTTCAGAATGCTTTAGAGATTGTACTTATGGATTGGTTTGTCATCGTCTGAGGTATTAGAGTCATCCCCATGTAAGATGGGCTTAATTGAAAAAATATGAAAATATTTAGGATTTAATTAGCAAAATTAAAAGTTTTATGACCGAATTGATAAAAAATAATAAATTTATGACTTTTTAGATAATTTTCTCAAAATTAGGTATTAACAACCACATGACACATGCTTTGTTCACTCAAAACTTACAGAATTAATGGAATGACTCAAATATATTGATATTGTCCGTTTTAGGACTTCAATATCTGAAATAGAAGTTATAGGACTCAAATGTAGTGTCATGAAAACTTTTAGGACTTGCCCCTGACATAATGCTTTGTATGATTGTAATCGAGTGGTTTCAGCAACTTCTCCTTCAATTGCTTACACTTGCCTTTTTATCTTAAAGGGAACCCATGCCTGAACCAGTCTGCAGCATCATTTGGACTCGTTAACCTATAATGCGGTCACACATTTTTAAATAACGATCTCTTTTTTTCTTTTTTTTTGGTCGAAAAATAACGATCTCTTAGGGGTCCAATAATTGGATGAAACCGACATATTACTTAAGAAATTTCCTCGCCATTATCTGAAAATTCTTGAAAGTGGCCTCCGCTCAATTATCTGCATAAAGAAAGTTAAATGGCGAATCCAATGTGAGGTAACGACAATTCGAGTTCTAATTAGCTTAATGGGCTGAGTTGATAGAACTCCTTCAAGAAAGCCGGCAGACAAGCCTTCATGAGCAGAATGAGAGAGGAGTGAATGACTTCAAAAGGGTTGTCTTTATTTTGTTTTGTTACCTCCACTGAACGTTCGAGGGTGAAAGACCTTTATAGATCGGTTATTAAGAAGCCCCGATAGGAAGTAAAAAGCAGTAACAAGTGAATTATCTGGACTCACCCAACACTTGCTCTCACCTCTGTGGGTCTAGGACGTGTGTGTGGCCTATCGCTCTTACCTTTGTGAAAGCTCTAACTAGCTCTTGCTCTCATGGTCTATTAAAAGGCAGCTATGATGGTATGGATAAGGGACGTGAAGCCCTTGCCGGGAGCGAGTTGATGGCTGGCAAGCCAACAAAGAAAAGAAAAGAAAAATAAAATTAAAAAAAAGTAAAACATCATTAAAAATTATTCACGTTGGTGCTGACTATATCATATAATATGACAGGCGTCCATGTCGGTAATATTCAGTAAAATTAGTCGGATGAACTCAATTGACAAAACATAAACGGATTCAAGATTCAATTAGTAAAATTAAAATATTTATGATTGAATTTGGCTTTATGATTAGAACTTTTTGGACAATTTTCCGGTCTCCATTCCTACTTGACAACTACTTTTTCATGCTTTTCATGTATGAAAGTCAAAAATATTTAACTCCATTTGATTAATGGCATATCATCGAAAATTGCATGACACTATATATTTACATGATTTATTGTAGCCCAAAGTGAAATATACCAACTAAATATCCTAGCGCAAACTACTTATTATGAATAGCAGCACCATCTCGAAAAAAATTAGCCAGTGCTTCGACTCTTCTGTTTTCCTCCTACATGTGGAATTTACTTGCATGTGAGGGCAGAGAAGGCGCGCTCTTGCTGAATGAAATTATTTTCTTCACCGCCTAAAAATTAGAGAGAGAAATAGAGCAGGGATATTGAGGGGAAGGATATGGACACCTGTCATACATCCGACATCCTTATACCCAATAATACGAAATGAAAATTGCGGGAAAAACACCAACAAAAAAAAAATCACAACCTATTGCATTGGTACTAATTAAGTCTTAAACTTTTCAATTTGATCAATTTAGTTCTAAAATTTTTTACATTGGTACTAATTGAATCCATCCAGGCAACTTATGCTAGAAATTGTTGACATGAATGCCGGTCATCCTATATGACACAACTGCACTGATGTGAACATTTTTATATAATATTTAAAATGTTTAATTGTTTGAATTTTTCATTTTTAGGCAAGGTTGGCGAGCATTGGTAAGCTCTCACTGGCCTCTGGCAAGGGCTAGCCTTGCCTGAATGAGGCCTCTCACCAATGCTAGAGGCTAGTGAGGGCTCGCAAGGGCCGATCTCGGTCGGATGAAGCTCCTCACCGTTGGCCAAGGCCACCCTTATCGTAAGGTTCCCTTGCCAAATCTAGCTAGAGGCCTCATCCAAGCATGGTCGGCAAAGGCTTCTTAGCCCTCGTTGGCCTCTAGCAAGGGTATCCCAACTCGCCCTTGTTGGTAGTCGGCAACCTCCATCGGCCATTATGGAGGCTGGTAGACGAAAATAAAGAAGTAAGAAAAAAATGAAAAGAAAAATGAAAAATTTTAAAAATCAAACATTAATTAACTATTAAATAAGAATTTCCATGTCAATGCTAGACGTGCCACATAAATTGGCTAGATCCATGTCAATAATTTCTGGCATAAATTGATCGGATGGATTCAATTAATACCAATGTAAAAAGGTTTAGGATTAGATTAATCCAATTGAGAAGTTTGTGATTAAATTAGTACCAATATAATAGATTTAGAATTTTTTTTGAGATTTTTCCCTGGGAATTGCAGATGGGGATATAAGGACTGATTTCGACGACAGTTATGAAGCATTATAAAACTAACAATTGCATTTAAAAATGTATACGTAGTACTCAACAAATCCTATGAATTCAAACTATTTGACTTTGACTTTACATCTTCCTTTGTCCGAGTAATTGTCCCTTTTGAAACGGTTCAACCTTTTCTTTCTCCACGGCGGCTGTTTTTCGAATTCAATAATTTCAGAGGCAGGAAAATCGCAGTAAGGACAAGAACAGTTGAAAAAAGTAGCACGCATGTTCTCTCCACGATACATTGCATGATGGCTTGGGCCAAAAGGGGACGGTTCGATGCAAAGTAACTTCGCTAAGAAGACATGGAGTAGATATTGGGGCTACCCTCTTTTGTTTTTTTCCCCAAAGAATCGTGAAAAAGGTCGCTTCGTTATATTTCAATTTGTTTTTCTCCTGTTGCACTGATGAAATTTTAGAAGGTAGCGCAAAGGTTGGAGAAAAGATGTCTATTTTGTGGAGTACATATCTGGGTAAGTTGGCATTTACGTTTGTTTTCCAAGAATACCCTTCTGTGTAGTTTTATTTTGTTTCATTTAATATGACCTAATATCGAAACTATGGGGATTAGCAGCAAAAGTATCATATCTTCAACTGAGAAAATTATCAAGAGTGAGCTTAAGGCTAAGCCCATCAATATATCTAATTAGATATATCTTTACTCAAAAATTTATTAAAAAGTTTAAGTTAATAAATTATGAGCAAACTAGAATATATATTAACTGTTCTGCTCCATATCAATTTTTCAATGTTGGACTTTTATAACACAATTCACACGTGTATTGCTATCTCTCACATGTGAGCTCAATTTTATGTCTCCTTCCCATTTGTTCAAGTATCTTGATGTCTTGACCACATCTGTAAAGATCCATAATAATTTATTAGGATGCACAATAAAAGTCCGATATCTTTAGCCGGGAAACTTGAAGAGAGAACTCAAGTCTTAATCCGACGACTTATTTACTTAGACACCTTTACTTAAAAGTTTATGTTAACGATTTATAAGTTATGAACCAATTATGATATATATTAATAGTTCTACACTCACGTACGTCTCAGCAGAAACTTTTTTATCTGACTAATTCATCTTCCTTGAAAAATATAAATCTCTTTGTCTACATGCAGTGGCTATGGCAAGCGTGCCCCTTAAAAATACGCTAGGTGAAAGATACTGAAATTTGAACAATAAATCTATCACTCCCAAAATAAACGTTAACGTGTTAAACTTCAGTTGCTGCTTTTTCTTTTTAGAATAATACCTTTGTGAACTTTCAACGTTGAAATGGAAATTTGCGAGAACAGTCAAAACACGTATCAATTGCCATCGGAGTCCAGCAAGAAATTTTCAAAAGCGACGAAAAGAAAAGTAGGTAGGACAATTTTCCACGGTATGATCGATCAAGGAAGGTTCTGCATTTATATTAATTTTCATCAGAATTTTTATTGGCATCAATGTCAATTCATCCTTCTCCTCCTAAGCACCAATCATCATTTAAATACAATCACAGAAGACACTAACAAAGCAAACCCAGTGGTCTTGCTGTGGGGAGCCGAAAGCATGAAACACTACCATTTCGTACTCGTACATGGCGCCTGCCACGGCGCGTGGAGCTGGTACAAGCTCAAGCATCGGCTCGAGTCGGCTGGCCACCGCGTCACAGCGCTCGACCTCGCTGCCTCTGGCACCAACACAAAGTCCATACACGATGTCCACACGTTCTGCGAGTTCACCGAGCCACTGCTGGAGCTCCTGGCCTCACTCGGGGCGCACGAGAGGGCAATCCTCGTCGGCCACAGTTTGGGCGGCTTGAACTTGGCTCTCGCTGCCGACAGGTTCCCAGACAAGATATCGGTAGCTGTTTTCCTGGCGGCTTTCATGCCAGACACCGCACATAGGCCGTCATACGTGCTGGAAGAGGTAAATCTCTGCTGAACGAGCGTTAGATTCTCAAAATGAAGTCTTTCTTGCTTTTGGTTGAAGTGGACCTTTTCCCTTTCGATTTTGGAGATTTTACTCTGTTTAAGTTGGAATTCATCCAAATAATCAACTGATATATGTCTCTAACCCTACATGCATGAGCTCATTTTTAATGGCTTTTGTCCCTTGCCATGGAAGTATTGCGCGAGGGCACCGGAGGGAGCATGGTTAGACACTTCTTTCACGCCCATCGGAAAGCCTGATAAACCCTTGACGTCCATGTTCTTCGGGCCCGACTTCTTGTCATCCAAGCTCTACCAGTTGTCTCCTCTTGAGGTACGTTTTCACTTCCGTCCATTGGCATCAACGAAGCATATCTCCTCACGCTTTAAATGGTTTGACTTTAACTCAATTTACTCCAAAAGCTTGAGATGAAATTACCTTGAAATGCTAATGACTCTACTGTAAAAACTACTTTATCGTGTCCTTTTGTTGAGGGTATCAATTGATGAACCTAGCCGATCATTTCATTGCAGTGTAATTTTCTTTTTGATATGATCTCGTCATTTTGTGAGTTTCATCCATTTGAGATTAGAAATTAGGTATGAACTCGTCCTATAGGACTTGAGATTGGTTAAGAATTTTGTGGTTGGGAAATCCAATGCCCATACTTGATGCGTGTAACGATTAAAAGGTCATTTGTTTCCTTTGTATATCTTAGGTGATTTAGTAAATACACATAATTTTTATCTTCGTTAGAATTCACAACGGTTTTCTTGCACTCTTAAAGTTGCCCTTACTCTGTTAAAACCCTTAAGCTCCCTCATCCATTTCTAGGCTATAAAAGGGGATCGGGTTGCTTCACGATAAAATCCGAGAATACTAAGACTATTAGAATGATAACCACCATTTCACACATAACTTTTTAGTAATATTAGAACCTTAGATTTTTATCATTGTCAATTCTACATTCTTTCAATCGTCCATATAGTCCTTATAGAATCCTAATTGAAGATTTACAATTCATAAGTTGTGAAGATATTTAACAATGTGATTTTCATAAAGTGTTGTGGCGAGTTGCCAATACCTTACAAGAACGTAACTACCTTAGTGAGGTGTGTTTAGGATACTATATCAAAACCCTTAATAAGCTTGGAATGGTTATGATAAAAAAAACTTCAAGATAATGAGACGGGTTGGGTCAATATTAACTATTCCATACCCATCCTATTTCCGTCTCTATTACAAACATGACCACAGTAGAAGTGGAAAAAACCGAACACCCAAAAAGAAAGCCTAAAATTCACATTCCGATGTGAAGAAGATTTCAGCCTACGTGGTCCTTTTACATTATATAGTCTGAAATGAAGAACATCGTATGTTTGTAGAAAACACCAATGCATCACATGTAAACTTGATTGATGGCCAGGCTTGGTTGGATCTTCCCACGACCTAACGCCATATTTTGTGCCCAACTACACCTACACCTACGTGGGTGGGCCAAAGCATAAAAAGGAAATTGCTTGATAGGCAGGTATAATTTGTGCTTAGAACATTGTTAGCATTTTTTCATGGAAATGTTACATTTTCAAAGGATCTGGAGCTTGGTAAGATCTTGGTGAGGCCGGGTTCGTTGTTCTTGGAAGACCTGAGCACGTCAAGCAACTTCACCTGCGAAGGGTACGGGTCCACGACCCGGGTCTATGTGGTGTGCAAACAAGATCTGGGGATACCCCGGAGTTCCAAAGGTGGATGATCGCAAGCGGCGGGGCGCACCACGTCGTGGAGGTGGACAGGGCGGATCACATGGCCATGCTCTCGAAGCCTCAGGAGATCTGTGATTGTCTGTTGGAGATTGGGGCCAAATACGAACGTGCCTAACATTTGCCACGGCATTAGGGGGCTTTGGTTCTTCTCGATGGTTTGCAATTTCATTTGTCGGATTCTTGAGTTTTGGTTTGTAATTCCTTTTCAGTTGTCGCGTCGGTGGAATCCAAATCCAGCAACAGTCCGACCCAACCAATTCAATTCCGACGAATGGGTTGTCCTCCTTTTTTTAGCCCCAGCGTCGCACTCAGCAGTCAATTCGTCACGTGAACTGTCCTTTTTTTTTTCCTTTTTTGGGTCAGCACGTGAACTGCCTCGGTCACTCAACCAATGGGTTGTCTAGGCTTTTTAGCCTCAACGCGTACTTAGCAGTCAAATTGTTACGTAAACCGTCTGCAGAGTAGTGGACGAAAGGAAAAAGAAAATGTCCGACCAGAGAAAATATTGGGTGGTCCGGACCGCCGCGTCAGCATGATCCCGGACCACTCACACGGTGCTAAGAGAGATGAGACAGGAGCAGGTCCTTTGGTTCTCTCTCCTCACACATGGTGCCATGTGAGTGGTTCGGGACCACGCTGACATAGTGGTCCCAAACCATCCAATATCTTCTCCCTCACTTGATTATCTTCATCTTGATTTCTGCTCTCTCTCAGTCACCTCATCGCAAATGCTTGATACTGCACCTGCGGCCCTCCCCCCTTTGCAGCCGTAGCTGTAGCCACAACCTACGGTCCTCCATCGCGCATTGCAATTGCGGCCCTCCTCCTTTCAGTCGTGGCCACGCCGTCGCCTCCACAACCTCACCTCTAGTTCCTCACCCTTGCATCCACCTTCCATCGCCTTCTTTAACAATTTTCTTTACCTCCTAAAACTACCATGCTTCTCACAATTTCTAGACACGCAAGTCGAAGATTGTCCGATTTTTCGACATGTGTTGACCGCGTGTCTGAACATGTCGAACACATATTGGGGTGTCCGACGCGACATGAAAGCTCTTAAAACGTATCCGTGCATCATAGCTCAGCAGTCAATTCATTACGTGAACTGTCTGCATAAAGTACTGGACAAAAGGAAAAGGAAAATGTGCGAACATTTTCATGATGATGGACGGAGGCTATATGGGCTTAGGTGGAAACTTTTTTTTACACTACTTTTACGTCCAAAAAAGATATTCGTAAATTTATTATCTACCTGGGAGAAAAAAAAAAATTATTATCTACCTAATGTTGATTTTCTTTTATATTTCCTCAAGTAGCACAAGGTTTTACTAATTGTGGGTTAGATGATAAAAGCACATGGTGTCTTGTAATCATCAATCCCTATTTATTGTGGTCCGTGAGACTTTTTATGGTTCTACTTCTTGAATTTTGCTCGAGTTCAACAGCAACGGTGCGGCGCACTGTCAATAATCATTTGTGTCAGCATACTGTTTTGTGTCATTGAGGCTTCCTTTGTTTGACCAAAAAAAAAACGTACAATTTACAAGATATTTTGCTAAAAATATCGTTTATATTATTTATAAAAATAAATAAGCAATAAATTTTTCATTATTAAAAAAAATTACAAATAAATTATTGTTGATAATGAAAAAGAATTCAATAACCAATTAATTTAAGCTATATGAGTAATCATTTCTAGAAAAATATTTTTAAATCATTTATTTTTCATTAAATAAAAAAAGTTCAAAACTTTCCAACAGATTTTTGTTCATGGTTCATTCCCTTGCAAATTTACTTAACAGAGAAAATATAAATTCAGCAGTTTGTTTAAAGCTCTTGAAAGCTTATAACTGCCTTAAAAACATGAACTCGGATAAATGCAAGCAACCGCTTATCCGTGCAATTTCTGCACCAAGGTCAAGCGTAGAGAAACCTGCCTACACGCTACAACCCTTGAATTGACTTTGACAACATTGTTAATCCATCAATAAATTAGGCGTGAATCGATAAAAAGGTATCTTTCGCCCGAGTATCCAGCATCAGTCAAAATTTTCGTGCCTCGAACTGTAGCAAATGAAAATGAAGCAACAGCGGGGTCAGATCTTCTGAACCTCAGGCTGTAAGCACTGTCGATCCTAAATGTAAATGAATATCTTCTTGTGCAGATGATTCGACGCTTTCTTTTCAGGTGACGCTTCTCCAAATCCTGCAATGCAAGTTCATGTAAAAATAAGTATTTGTATATATATAGACACACACACAGAGAGGGAGAAAGTATGTGAAATATTTTACTGGGGACGTACATCTTCAGGCAATGAAGGCGAGTTCAGCAAGTGGCCACTCGACAGGCGAAGAGAGGCTTTTCAGTGATAGAGGGAGAAGGGATTTCAGTCTCGTCTCGGCGGCTTCCTCCTTCGATCCATCTTGCAAGTGCAGGGTCACCCTTTTGGACATACTATGAGGATTCCAACGGCTTTTGTCACTTGGCGATGCCGATGGCTTTTTCAAGGAAGATGCTTCGATAGGGTACTTCTTACGATCTCCACATTCATAATAAATTGATGGATAAGGCAGTGGACATAGAATCCTCAAAGCCTGTTTCAAGTTCTGCTCTTAAAAAGAAGAATATCATCATCCCTTGGTCTGGGGACTACTTTGCTTGAAGAGCAAGGAAGCGGAATAAGCTTAGGCTTTGTTTATTTGACGATAAATGAATAATCTGTAGGAAATTTTCATCATTTACAAAAATATTTAAACATAAATTATTACTGATAATGAAAATTTTTCCAAAGAGTATTTCTTTTGAATAATACAAGTGATCATTTTCTTTTTTGGTACATTAGTTTGAAAGAAAACTATTCTCGGAAATTTAATTTCTGACTTTATAGTGTTTGGATGATGGAAAAATAATTGATTTACAGAAAAAAATTTCCATTAACTAAAAAAAAAGAAGAAGTTAAATTAGGAGAGAAGAACTTCTCTTCCGGCAAGAATGAAACCACTTTTTCTATGCCACCAAATAAATGAAAGATAACCATTTCCCTTTAAAATGATTTTCATGAAAATAGATACCCTTAAGGCTTCATTTGTTACGTCAAAAATATATGATTTGTAATATATTTTCATTAAAATGATCAATTGTATTGCTAAAATTTATTAGTCAATAAAAATAATTTCATTATTATGGATAATGAAAATATTTTTGTTTATTTATTTTTGTAAGGGATATGAACAACAATTCTTAAGAAATTTTTTTAGATCATTTATTCACCGTGAAACAAATACGCTCAGCTCTATTTGTTTTTGTTAAAATGTTTTTCAAGGAAAGATTGTTCGGATTTTCTGCTATATGACCCAACAAAAACAAATGGGTCAAAGAAAATAATTTCCACCCATAGAAAACGGTATTGTAAAATTAAGGAAAAAGACTTTCGCTTTTTGAAAAGTGGAAATCACTTTCCCCACCCTTGTGTTAAGCAGCCCTTGTTCATTTTGCTAAATGTTCTGATGGGTTTTTTATTTGATGGGCCAAGTCAAGCTTGTCCGCCCATGTTGGGCCAAACCCAACCCATAAGGGAAGGGGTCAGTTATTTTTTAAATGAAAATAGCTGCTATATAAATATGAAAAAGGAGGAACATCGAGAGATAGAATGAAACAGTATGTTCCTTTCCTTCCCTTGAGATAACAGTGTACTCATTTTTTAAGAATAGAACTCCAAGGCTTTAATCGATTTCTCTAAAACTGCAACAAGTACTTAATCTGTGGCAAACAATGTATATCTATCTCTGTAAAATATTTTTCAAGTGGTGTTATATGTTTCTTGGGCACGACTCCGTGTTTTGTTTTCGATATTCGATCATTTGATTATTGATTTTTTCTTTTTTTAGGAATCTATTTCCCACATTAGCATTAGAAGGATGTTGTTCATACTTCCCGATCATTGTTGATGTTTATAATTTATTTTTGGTCGAAATTTCGAGAAACGTTGCCTTCGGACACTCGAGGACGGAAATCCCAACACCCACATACTATTCACCCCTCCTTTTTTATTTTACGTGGGTCAAAACTCATTTTTGAAAATGCAAGGTCTTAGTTCTCATCAAGAGGAGAAAAACGATAGGTGGCTTGTTGCCAAGGGTTGCTAGATGCCCCACCACGCTTAACCGAAAGTTTCTAGCTCGTCGGCACATGCGACGCACGAGTCGAGGAAGTTTCCCCAAGCGTGTGTGCTACACGTGCATGTGGCAACCGCAAGCATGTGCACGACATGCACGTAGTAACCACACCCACGTGCATGGCACGCACCCAATAATTGCCCCACACGTACGCCACATGCACCTGCTAACGTCATCGTGATGTCAACTAACTGTTGATCGCACATGTGCGGGACATGTACTGATGACGTCATCTAGTTGAGTCGGACAGTTTGACCCGACCCGCCTGACCTAACTCGATCATCCGTTGGTCGGCATCAATCGTTGATTGGCGTTAACTTGTGTTGATCGGCATTGGCCGTTGACCATTTAGCCCAAAAAAATAAAAATAAAAAGAGAATGTGTTTCTTTTTCAATTATGTCCCTATGGGTTATAAGTAACTCTTTTTTTGTTCTGCATTTGTTGCAGGAACAATGCCTCCCATTTGTATGCATACACTTATTTGCACATAGTCAAAAAGATAAAAAGCAAGACTTGCAAGGATAATAGCTAAGTTGGCTAATTATCAATGGAAAAGTGGAGATATAATTGAACATATTCTCAAGTTTAATAAGAAGATATAACAAGTCATTTGGAAGGGTTATTCCATGCAAACTTTTGAGATCGTGCGGCTCTTGAATACCACTCTTTCATCTGAATAGTAAGGAGTGTTGAATCACCTATAGGAGGTCAATGTGGTTCATGATTATAAGAAGCTTGTAGTGGCTTTTTTGAAGAATCATTATAGATTTGAAGCCACAAGGACTTCAACCCAAGGAATGAGTTCAACCCAACAGGGATGAATGTGCGAGGGAGAAATTCTAAGGGATTTTCGTCTATTTTTCTATGGTTGCCAAATGAGCCTATAAAATTTTCAAAGAAAAATACTAAGAAATTAAAAAAATCTTTCCTTGTTCATCGATTAACTTGGCATTAGTTGTTTTCATTTGTGTTTACTTTTTTTTTTGGTCGGTCATATTCTAATCCTACTCTAACACTCACTCTTAGACTTTTGCCCCACCTCCTTACAGGTCGTGGGAGTCGAAACCCACTCCTGAAATGAAATCGTCCCCACCCCAATCCCCCCTAAGAAGGTGGGGATTTGAACCCCCCACCTCCCCCTTTCAAGTTGGAAGGGAGGCCACTAGGGCAAACCCCCAGTGGTTTGTGTTTTCATTTGTGTTTACTTAGTATACTTTATGGATATCTTATGTAAATAATTCCTACCACATTAATGTTGTTGTAGCCATTGATGTATTGGTTACATTATGTGGAAATATTTTTTTCTCATTAATGGATATTCAATGTCAATTGCTTTTGTTATTATTAATTGTTGTAGGTAGTTTATAGAAGTTTTTTTAGCTTCAAAAAACTTATTTTTCATAAAAGATTATATTAATGACAATTTCAATGTAGAATTTTGGATGATAATTGGAAACAATAGTGACCTTTTGATTCTAAAATCTTATTTAAAATTATTTATTAATATGATGAGTTTATGCAAAATAGATGCATAAATGATAGACATTAATAATTCATGCATGTATGTCTAATATGTTCAGATCTAATAGCTTCGGTGACTAAGAGCATAGTCGTTAAATAATACAAAAGTGAGAAGTTGAACGGCGATAATTATGAAATATGGTATATGAAAATCTAATATGTCCTGGAAGAACAAGAGACACTAAAACTCTTAACCTGATTATAGAAGAACATTGCACAACATAAAAAAGATAAGAATGCATTTGATGCATGGAAAAGAAATAACTCCATTGCTTGCATTACGTTCCTAAGCAGCATGAAGAATGGTGCCATGCGAGAGTTCGGGCATTGTAAGAATGCCAAAGAAATTTAAGAAGCATTGGCAACAAGATTTGGTCATACAACGGTGACCAAATTGAGATAGCTCACTATAAAATTTAACTCTTACAAGAAGTCTCATGATCATTTCATAAAACAACACCTGAGAAAAATGTCAAATATAATTAATGAGCTAAATGATGTTGGCCATGTTCCGACTGACGAGTAGTAAGTGCAGGCAATGATCTGTTCATTGCCTCAAAGTTGGGAGTATATGAAGGTGCAGCTAATACACAATAAGAACATTAAATCCCTTGAGGATGTAGTGTGCCACCTTGACCTATAAGAGGACCACCTCTTGGTGGCTAAGCTAGAAACTAACATTTACTATGCTGGTTCTAGCTCACAAGGAGCTTCGAGCTCTAAACACAAACGTTATGATTCATTCAAAAGGTGGAAAGATAAGGGAGTGAGCCCTTCGAGGAAGAAACCAAGAGTTGATCAACATGAGAGAGAAAAACGTCCTTGAGTGAAGAATTTGTTACGGGTGAAGTGTTATAATTGTGACAAAAATGGTCACTATGCTAGCGATTGTTGCGAGTCAAAGAATGTAAACACCCCTTGTATTCTTGAGAACTTTACTTACGTATTAAGTTTTGTATTCTTAACTGAATTTAATCCTTTATAAACTGTAAATTTGGGAGCAACAAACCATGTAGTGAAGGATAGAGAATCCTTTGTAGAATTCTGATGAGTACCGATTAGAACGAAATGAATTTATGTAGGAAACAACTTTAGAACTAAAGTAAAAGAGATGGGCACCTGCTAATTAAATATGCATAGTGGACGCACTTTGTTCGAACATAATGTATTATATGCTCCAGAGATTTGTCAAAATAATGCGTAAAGCCGATGGCTTAATAGAGAGATATGAGGCTCGTATTATGGTAAAAAGATATAATCAACAAGAAAGAATTGATTATGAGGAAATTTTTTCTCTTGTAATTAGATTTATCTCAATTCATCTTATTATGACAAGCATAGCTAATATGGATCTTGAACTACATTAAATAGATATAAAGACCACTTTTCTCAATTGAGAATTAGAAGAAGAAATTTATATGGAACAACCCGTTGGTTTCATTTTGAAAGGCCAAGAACAAAAGGTATGTTGACTTTTGAGATCAATATATAACCTTAAGCAGTCATCGAGACAATAGTATATACGTTTTCAATATACCACAATGTCATATGATTTTACTATGATTGATGAAGATTATGTGTGTGTGTGTGTGTGTGTGTGTGTGTGTGTGTGTGTATTTAAAAATGTAAAGATCAATTTATGATCATATCATTATATGTTGATGATATACTGATTGATGACGACAATGGTGGACGGATTTGGATCTGGAATCGAACTTTAGAGAACCGATGGACATGAAACTTCGGCAAATCACTTGATGATCAACTTGGGGACTGGGGACAATGACTGAACTATAGCGGGAGCGTCCTCTCTGCTCTACTGTCTAGAAGAGAAGCATGTTGTGGTGGCTATCGTGCTATGATACCATGTTGGAAGAGAGAGTATTCTACGTATTGTATTCTCTTAATCAAAAAATGATTACAAGAATACATACAATATATATGAGTAACCCTCTCAACATAAGATTAAGTATTGACTATTTTACCCTTATTATTATTTCCTAACAAGATGCACATGTGAGTAAGTTGTTTTAGAGAAATTGCACATTGGAGAATTGATGTGAGGTGAGGCAATTAATATATCCTAGTTAGTTCATAGCTCATTTGCTTAATTTTTTTTAATGAAGGTGAGTTCAACTGATTATATTGACCAGCAAGGATTTGTGCTCCCTCTTGATGATCTCCTCAAGTGAAGATATTGGACTTCTGCTACATGCTCCCAACAATCCACGCTAAGCCCAACACCTTTCATTGTCACGCTTGTCGAGATGAGACCCTCCCTATGACCGAGACACCAACTAACACTGACCCCACACGGCTAAGATCACGATGACCTTGCCTCGTCTCATTGAGATCTGTACTTTTAGCCCATGGTCAACTCCTTCCAATAGTGAGACACAAAGAAGCTTGCACTGATGACGTAGCCATTGTTCGAGATCTCCATTGTCCAGGTTTTCTCAATATACCAATAACCTACAGTTTCGAGCATAGTAGAGAAGGACCTATGAACGAAGAAAGGATCTTGTCATGTTGGCACACTAAAAGAGGAGGAGATGCAAGAACACTCTCATACATACTAAGAGTTCTTCAATACATATTACATAGAGAGTGGCCGGAACAAGAGACAAGCACTTTCACGAAAGGTTCTCAATCAAGAGACGACTCCCATACTATAACTCTCATATGTTCAGAGTAGAGTTGGACGCAAATTGGTCTATCTTCTTTGCAAGGACACCACTTTCACGAATTATTTGTCGTCACTTCATTGTGCTTGTTGCTACTGGTTTTCCTTGTTATATTATTATACCATTGTTCGTCAATACTCAAACACTAGCCGCATCACCCAACTAGCCAAGCTTTGAGCCATCCCAAGCCATCGCGAGCATTGCCACGCCATCATTGTGCCAACCCACGAGCTGCCTGCAACCGTTGGATCTCGCACCTTACAATTCTTGTCCAATTATGTTGAGTTCCAACTTGGAAAGTCAATTCTTCAAATTAGGTAATTTTCTTATCCTTAACTAATTTGGAATATTTACATGCCTATTTTGAATAATTACTATTTTTTTGGTCAAATATCCAATCAAATATGCATATCCACAATATCTAAAATATGACCCTAAGTTAGGAAACTTTACTGACTTAATAATATGCTTGGATGGCAATTTAATCTCCAACTATGAAGTACGACATCCAACGACATGTGAAATCTTTCATCCTATCCAAAACTATTTAGATACGATCATTGATTTACCCATTTCCAAATTCAAATGGAAAACCTTCCATCAATATCTTTAACTACTTGGATATCATCGTTGGTTTATTTTGTTTCCAAATTTGAATAAATAAAATAAATTTTGTGGATTGCATTATTTGATGGAATAACTATCCCGTTGCTTGATTGTTTTCCAAAAAAAAAAAAATCCAAAAAAACTTAGATAGAATTTGATTTGATTTTTGTTAATAACATTGCTAGTTTTAGATGAGATTGCATGTTAAATTATGTAATTTAATTATTTCAAAATTTTAAAATAGAAAAACAATAATATTTCTTTAGAATAAATTAGGTTTCCTTTTTTGAATTCAAAATCACATGTTTAATATTAGGTATTTTTTATTACGAATTTTAATTAAAGACACAAAAAGAA
Source organism: Eucalyptus caleyi (assembly GCA_014182885.2). Lineage (NCBI taxonomy): Eukaryota > Viridiplantae > Streptophyta > Magnoliopsida > Myrtales > Myrtaceae > Eucalyptus > Eucalyptus caleyi. The sequence goes on from CM024474.2 coordinate 20,521,191, forward strand.
ATTACATGCATGTCATGTAGAATTAGATTTACTAATTATACATTATTTACCAATTACATTTTAGGGTCATTAAATTAAAATGAATGGCATGCTAGAATAGTTATATCAATTATAGACATTTTAATATAGACATTTTGTATGTCGTGGCACTTAGAATAGTTGCATTGCATTATGCATAATTTATATTTTGTTAAATAAGTGAAACCCCAAAAATTGAGTGATTGTACGTTAATTAGAAATCATATATAGGATTATTGATGTGATTTTTAAACTAATATCACACATGCTTTCGTTGCTATAAGTTGCTATAAGGTAAGTCATGCAATTTATTTATTTCTTTGTTGGGTGTTACTTTGGTGGTTTGCACACCCGTATGATCACCTCGCATGTTAAGAGGTAATAAATTGAGTCCAAACCGCTTGCTAAACATCTTTTCATAAAGAGAACATTACTGAAAATCTATTAAAGAAATCTAGTGTAATCAAGTTCTTATACCCAAAATCTCTAGTTCGCAAGAGTAAAGCTATTTTGGTAGATGCAATTTGAGTCTGAAGTGGAAGCCATGATTGCTTGAAGCAATAGTTGATCTTGGCGTACCCAATGCAAATAAGATGGATTGGCAATAGTTTTGCTATCAATAGTAGGTGTTAGACGAACATAATATCATTCCATCTACATACCCCGGTAAATCATAGCCTAGGAGCAAAAAGTAATATTGAGCCAACCAGGAAGGATTAATCATTGACGTTAACTTGTTGGGTAGTTGCATAGTTGCATTGATAGGCACAAGCATGGTGGCGTTATTTGACGAGGGGTCATTGACTATCATAGGAGAGCTAGTGCTTGAGGATCCTCCCATCATTGAAAAAAAAATTAAATGATATGCTTTGTGAGCGGCAAGCTCTGATACCAAAAAGAATTGGACAAAATGCTCTTTTCTATTATTTCTTACATGTAATTAAGTTACAAAATAACTAATGGTTTATAGAAAGGCATCGGCTAGAATAACTGCAGTACAACAACTTTCCTAACTACAGCCTTTATAAATGGAAAGATAAAATCATTTATACAAAGGAAAGATAAAATGAATTTGTTAGTTGTGAACACTCTCACTACACTAGCTAAGAGTACAAGAATTGCTTAATTGGTCTTCATCTAATTGAGAGTAATATTTTGAATTACTTTGCTATTCAGAGATATTTTCTCCAATATAGCCAAGATTTAGCAAGAAATTTAGGGTGCATTTGTTTCGGTGAAAGTGTCTTCTAGGAACATTATTTTAGACTTTCTCCCATTTGGTTCCATGAAAATGACAAGTCAATCAAAACTACTTTCCAGTCAATGATGAGATTTATACATAAAATTAGGAAAGTGAATTCCTAAATCTAAAGAGGTGAAAACACTTTTTGAAAATTGCTCATCTTGATTTTTAAATATTTTTTATTTTAATTCTTATTTCTTTTTTTCTGTCTTTTATTTTTTCCTTCTTCCTTCGCTGGTTGTCAGGCCTTGGCTGTGGTTGACAATAGGCCACAAGCGAGGGCCGACGACCTCACCAAAATCTGATGCGCTCAAGCTCACTATCCTTAGGCGAGCTCCAACCTCACCAAGATCTAGCGAGGCTCGACCTCATTGGCCTACCCCGTGACTGGTTATCAAGGACCAATAATCGGCGGAGGAAGAAGTTAAAAGAAAGAAAAGAGAAATAAATAAAAATATATATTTAAAAATTCAAATTTTATATTGCCTGGGATATCATGAGAGTGAAATCATTTTTAAATAAGATCCAAATACCAAAAAAAAAAAAAAAAAAAAAGTCACATATTAGCAAACAAAGAAAAACTAATGATTCCTAAAAATAATTTTCAGAAAGTATATTCTTTATGTCATTAAAGTTTTCATAAAATAAATGCACCCTAATTTTTCTCAAACTCGATAATACGAGCTTGCAACCAAACTGGAAGTTTTTTTTTTTGGTCAGTAACCAAACTGGAAGTTAAAGAGGCAAAATGAAATCAATGAGTTGGACTTGTGATTTGATCTGTCTTGACTTATCATGCTCTTTTTCGGGTTAACCATATCCGGGGAAATTGTCATGATTGGGCCGGCAATATATTAATGCAGGGACGCCCTTGGCTTGATTCACTAGTGATTCTTCGTAAGAAGTTTTTAAGACACTGTACCATGAGTGTTGGGAATAACGGATCCCCGAAAATCGGATTCGACACCGAATCGAATCCCTAAATCAATGCGGAAGACGAAGCCCGGGAAAACACGCATCACCGATCGTAAAGCACACCACAGATTCGAGCGTACCTTGTTAGCCACAGATTAAACACCGTCGTTAATGGAGGAAGAGAATCCGGTCGATGAAGCCTTGAAGGGAAGAAATTGGAAGCCGTATGCCTCTTTGTTCTTCGGGAGAGAAAACGCGCGGGAGAGAAGCGTACGTTGATTGTGCCAAAGGGTACGTTTCTCTCTCTCTCTCCTCCCTTTTATACCTTCCCCCTCCACGGGCCCTATTCCCGTGGGCCGGGCCCTTTTGGGCCCAACTTGAGCGGATGGACCTTGAGCCCATCTTATAAATCCATCATCTCCCACTCGCACATGGTGGTGCAAAACCAACATGGGCGGACAGGCCCTACTCAGCCCCATCAGAGAAAAATCCAGCATAGACTCTCACTTAACATGGTGGGCCGAACATAATCCTCTTTTCCTCTCTTCAACATTCATACCGGTGAATAATCCGTGCGACCAGCATACTTTGAGAGCTCGTTGCCATACATCTGTTAGGAATATATAGCAGCTCATAATGGGCATCACACTCCGAGTAGATTTAGTATGCAGTACCCTAGATCGATCGATCACATTTATATCTCTCTTGATCTCTTTTAAACAATGATATATTTATTGTATTCACAATTATGATTATCACAAAGACAGTCATAATTGGTTAACCGGTGAATACAAAACTACAATGTGATTCTCCAAAATCGATCTTCCTCTTTCCTTCAAACTCTCAATTTCAGTCCAGCTTGCTTTTCTAGAAATGCCCCATTAGATCGAATCAAACATGATCATTGGCAACATCCTAAGATAGCAAACACTAAATAGAAATCTTGAGAATAAGTAAGAGTCATGAGGGGACTAAGAAATTGAGGAACTCTCTTCCTCAAGAGTCTCACACGACATAAAAGTTGAGATCAAACTTTTGCCACTCTTTTTGGTCGTCTCATGCATACGTAGTATGAAATACGTATTACGGTATTAACTCCTTTCCCATGGAGCGTATGTCTACACTTTCAATACCGTACAGATGATAGTTCAGACATACCCAATGTCTAACTTGAGTTCACGTATCTACTCACTCACAAAATTCATCAGAACTCACATCTGGCATCTTAGACAGATAAAGTAAAAATATGTGGGGTATTTTACTTTCGGACATCTTTAGTATTATGTCCTCATCTTAACACTTAGTTAAGGCGACATACGTGTTTTAAGCTTGAGCTCTCGATTATCACCCAGATAATAAGCTTAAAAACAGTCTCATCTCTATTTATTACACAGTAAATAGAGGCGATTACCCGTGTGAGTGGGCTAATCTTACATCTGTCCGACATACTTCTCAACTTAAAGTAATGCACTGAGCATTAAGATGCATAAAGATCAAACAAAGATTCATAGGCATTAATGATGAAAACACAAATTCATCAAATTATGAACACTTAGAGAAATTACAATATTTAGTACATCAGCTTCTACGCAACCCTAGAGATTTCATATGGCCACAAAACACATCTCTGGGTATTGGCTTTGTCATAGGATCCGCTACCATTCTATGCGTAGTATGTACTCTAAGTTCACGTCCTTTCGTGCAACCATATCCTTTACAAAATTATACTTGGTATCTATATGTTTGGTCTTGCCATGATATTTTGGATCTTTGGTGTACGCTTTTGCTGCTTGGCTATCACAGTTAACAAATAACAAATCTGCAGCACTTCCAATAACACCTAAATGATCCAAAAAATCTCTAAAGCCAAACATCTTCTTACACTACTGCTGATAATGCCACAAACTCAATTTATATCGTGGACAAGGCTATGCATGTTTGTTTCTTACAGCTCCAACATATGGTGCCATCATTCGGTAAGAAAACAAACCCAGAAGTAGATTTCCTTTCATTTAAATCTCTTCCCCAATCAGAATCAGGATAGCCTTAGAGTCGCAGATCCTTTCCTTTATAACTCATCGTCTAATCAGCAGTTCCCTTTAGATACCTTAGTATTTTCATAACGGCTTTCCATTGTGCTTGACCTGGATTGGATTGGTAACTACTCACCATTCCAACTGCAAAACATATTTCAGGTCTTGTACACATCATAGCGTACATAAAGCTTCTAACAGCACTAGCATAAGGAACATGTTTCCTTTATTCCTTCTCTTGTGGAGTCCTTGGACACAGTCTATGGCTCAATCCTTCACCTTTTGCAATAGGAGTGTCTATGAGTTTACAATCTTGAAATCTTAACTCCAAGAATATATGTAACATTACCCATGTCCTTCATCTCAAAATTGGAAGACAACCAACTTTTGACAGTATTGACAAACTCCATATTACTTCTGGCAATTAGTATATCATCAACATATAATGATATGATCACAAATTGATCATTGGATATTTTGATATATACACAATGATCATCATCTATCATTGTAAAGTCATATGCCATTATGGCATTATGAAAACGTATATATCATTATCTTGACGACTGCTTAAGGCCATATATCGACCACCAAAGTCGACATACCTTTTCTTCTTGGCCTTTCACTATGAAACCAGCAGGTTGTTCCATATATGTTCCTTCCTCTAATTCTCCATTGAGGAAAGCAGTCTTTACATCCATTTGATGTAACTTAAGATCCATACTTGCCATTATTGCCAGAATAATGCGAATCGAGGTAAATCTCACTACAGGAGAAAATATATCTTCATAATCAATTTCTTCCTGTTGATTATACCCCTTCGCTACAAGGCGAGCCTTATGCCTTTCTATCGAGCCATCAGCCTTTCGCTTTATTTTGAGAACCCTGTTGTTCCCAATAGCTCTGCGTCCTTTTGAAAAATCAACCAGTTCCTAAACTTGGTCTGACTTCATTGACTCATTTTCCTCTTCCATTGCATTAATCCATTTTTCCTTACTGGGGCAATTCAGAGCCTCATTAATATTTCTTGGCTCATCCTCATCTTGTGGAGCAACCATAAAAGTTTCCCTTTCAATGTCAAAACATTGACGGGGAATACTTTGGCGACTTGTTCACCATATGGGAAATTGTACACTTAGCACATCATTCCCCATCATGCTCCTACTTGGATTGGGTAATGATGATATTGTCACATCAGGTGGTTGTAATTGAGAATGAGTTGAATTCAATTCATCACATCTCATATTACTCCCACTTGGACGAACTCTACTGACATCATTATCTTGATCCAAGATTTCAAATAGGGAACAATCTTCCCTTATTTCGCCCTTCTTAGGAAATTCATCCACTAAGGATGTGACATCCCGTGATTCAAATTCAGTTATACTCCCACTTTCCTGCTCACCTATGAACACATACCCTCTCGAGTGTTCGCAGTATCTCATGAAAATACTCTTATTTCCTTTGGGACCCAATTTCCCAAACTTGTGAGAGGACTCATGAATATAGGCAGCACAACCCCATGGCTTAAGAAAACTTAAGTCCGGTTTTCTAATTGTCCATAACTCATATGGAGTGGAAATAATTGATTTGGAAGGCACCTGGTTAAGTATATAGGCGGCACTTAACAACGCATCACTCCAAAAAAGTGATAGGTAAGTTAGCATGCGCCATCATAGACCTAACCATTTCCAGTAGGGTTCTGTTTCTTCTCTCTACAACACCATTTTGTTGAGGAGTATATAGAATAGACAACTGTCTTTCTATTCCTTTTTCATCACATAATTTTCTGAACTTATCAGATAAATATTCTCGACCTCGATCGGATCTAAATGCTTTTATTTTCTTGTCTAATTGATTTTCTATCAAGTTCACAAACCTTTTCGAAACAACTTATGCTTCAGATTTATGAGAAATCAAATAGACATATCCGAATCGAATATAATCATATATAAAAGTGATGAAATAAACAGCCCCATGCCTTCCTCTCACATTCATTGAACCACAGACGTCATAATGGATTAAATGCAGAGGAAATTCAGCTCTTTTACTTTTTCCAAATGGTTTCCTTGTCATATTCCCTACTAGGCAATGCTCACATATGGACAAATCGACTTTTTCAATATTGCCCAACAAGCCCTCTTTGGCTAGTCTATTCATATGTTGTTGGCCCATATGACCAAGTCTAGCATGCCACCATATTCACATCATTATCATATAAGGTAGAAGACGTGAAACAAGGGAATAACATATTGACATCACCATAGTCAACATCTAGTACAATAAAACCATCCAGAAAATAATCACAACCATAGTAGTTTGTATCCAAATACAAATCTACACTTCTATTATGGAAGTTCACACTAAAACCAAGTTTAACCAACATCAAAACAGACACAAAATTTCGACGAATCTCCGGAGCATATAGAACATTAAGGTGCGTCCACCACTCATGTTCAATTGGCAGGTGCCAATTCCTTTACTTCAGCTCTAGAGTTGTTTCCCATATGGATCCACTTAGTTCCAGTTGGTACTTGTCGGAATTCCACGAAGGATCCTCTATCCTTCTCTTCATGGTCTGTCGCTTCTGAATCTACAGTCCACAAAGGATTGGATTCAGCTAATAATACAGAACTTGACACATAAGCAAAGTTCTCAAATGTACAAGAGGTGTTGACTTTTTGACTCACAACAGTTGCAAGCATAGTGACATTTCTTGTCACAATTGTAACACCTCATCCTTGACATTTTCTTCACTTGAGGACGTTTTCCTCTCTTGTGTTGGTTAACTCTTGATTTCTTGCAATAAGGACTTGTTCCTTTGCATTCCCACATATTGAACGAATCAATACGTTTGCGCTTAGAGCACAAAACCCTTTCTAAGCTAGAACCAGCATTGCAAATGTCCGTTTTCGGCTCAAATGCCATTGGGCGGTCCTCTTCTAGCTCAAGGTGGCGCATGGCATCCTTAAGATCTTCCATAACATGGTCAAGAGCTTCTAGTGCTTCTTGCTTTTCCAGCACATATTGAATCTTCTTATTCAATATTTCACAATTGTTGCCGTTCATATCAGCAATTACGTTCTTAGTTGCTGAAATCATCGTTCTGAACACATCAGACATCCATGCACGAATAATTAATGCCTATCATTTATGCATCCCTATTTGCATAGACCCATCATATTAATAAATAATTTCAAGTAAGGCTTCAGAATCAAAAGGTCACTATGTTTCCAATCATCCTCCAAAAAATCCTAACTCAAAACTATCATTAATATGATTGTCATATGCAAAATCAATTCTATGAAGCTACAAAAACTTCTAAAACTACCCTGACTAATTACCCACAAAGAACCAATAAATGAAAGCAACAATATCTAACATCCAATAGAATAACAATGCTTTCACATAATACAACTATACATTACACTAAGCAATATGTATACAGGGAAAAAATATCAACATGGAAAGAGATATTCACATCAAAAACATCTCAAATTAATCCAAGGGATAAATAGGGAATGTCCCTTCTAATCTGTCATTCAAAACATCTGAGAAAACTGAAGGCACATTTGCCAACCATGGAAAAACTTTTGAAGAGCTTTCATGTCGCCTCCAAGGCGCATTCACTCGGCGCCATGTGGCGCTCAATCTAAGGGTTGAAGTTTTGGCCAACTCAATCCTATAGTGCTCTCTCACAAAAGCTTCCACCAGCCTCCTATAACCCGGGACCACGTTGACCTCCCATAGCCGATCCAACACTGCTTGCCATTCAGGTGGAAGAGTGTTCATCAAAGGCGGCACCTTCTCAAAATCCGGCATAAGATAACCATTCCAGATGATTTCCTGTATCATCTGATTGACCCTGACCACATGTGATACTAAATCACCGTCATGCCACCGATAATCAGCTAACTCTTTCATCAGCCTCTTAAGTCTTGCATTTCCCTCATGCGTTCTCGGGATTTCAGGTATCCTTGCATAACGCATCATAGTTCCGCAACAAATGCGGGAATTAAAAATGGATCACTTATAATCCATAATTAATATAAGAGAAAATACATAATTTTCTAAAATTCATGCAACAAATGCAGAATTAAAAATGGATTACTTATAACCCACATAGGCATGACTGAAAAAAGAAAAACAAATTCCTTTTTTTTTTTTTTTTTTTTTTTTTTTTTTTTTTTTTTTTTTTTCGGGTCAACGGTCAACGGTCAAAAGTCAACGGTCAACGGTCAACGGTCGTCGGTCAACGGGTCAACGGGCGCGCGGGTCAGACCGGTCGGACCGGACAGGCCGGTCGGCCCGGTCGGACCGCTCGGGCGGACCGACCGCACGTGCCTCGCGCGTGCGCGGCTGACGTCACGCAGACGTCAGCGGCACGTGCCACGCGCGTGAGCCGGCTGACGTCACGCAGACGTCAGCTCGCACATGCCGCGCGCGTGCCAGCGGGTCGGGTCGGGTCGGTCCACCGGTCGGGTCGCCGCCGGCCAACCGACGTCATCGCTGACGTCATCGATGACGTCATCTCCGACGGTTATCGACGGTTGGTGACGTCATGATGACGTCATCGGGTGACGTCATCAGGCGTCGGTCCGCGGACCGGCGCGTGCCGGTTCGCCGGCCGCCGGCGCGCACGTGCCGGTTCGCCACCGGCGCGTGTGGCGCACGGCGAAGCCAGCGCTTCCAGGCGCGTCGCGCCCACGCGCATCTCCTTCCGGCCGCGCGTGTGGGCGCGTGCGGCGGCTCCAGGCATCGGTCGACACATCGTCGGACTCGTCTCGACGTCGCGCTTCACCCAGTGCCTTCAGAATTCGTTTTTGACTTACGAAAACTCAGAAAAATGGCCGAAGAAGTCTCGGGTGTCGGGATTTGTCGCCCGATCCGTACGGCCGAAGGGATTTCGCGAAAAAACAATCAAAAAACATCAAATTGATCGGGAAAACGTGAACTAGGGCTCTGATACCAATGTTGGGAATAACGGATCCCCGAAAATCGGATTCGACACCGAATCGAATCCCTAAATCAATGCGGAAGACGAAGCCCGGGAAAACACGCATCACCGATCGTAAAGCACACCTGGATTCGAGCGTACCTTGTTAGCCACAGATTAAACACCGTCGTTAATGGAGGAAGAGAATCCGGTCGATGAAGCCTTGAAGGGAAGAAATTGGAAGCCGTATGCCTACTGTTCTTCGGGAGAGAAAACGCGCGGGAGAGAAGCGTACGTTGATTGTGCCAAAGGGTACGTTTCTCTCTCTCTCTCCTCCCTTTTATACCTTCCCCCTCCACGGGCCCTATTCCCGTGGGCCGGGCCCTTTTGGGCCCAACTTGAGCGGATGGACCTTGAGCCCATCTTATAAATCCATCAATGAGAAACCGTCAAGAAAACGTGAGAAGAACACGAAGAAGTGCTCGAGCCTCGCCGACCGTTGTGCTGGATAGAGTATATGAGATATGGCAATGTCAAAAGGTGAGTGCAGTCTTCGTCAAGAAAAGTACTAAAACATTTCTAAATCTATTAAAATTATGTCAATTCGGTCATAAACTTTTTTATTATACCAACTTAGTTCTAAACATTTTCACAATTCACCAATTGAGTCTTTCTCACCTATTTTGGTAAAAAATCATTGACATTGACATCAATTGTTTTATGTAACACGACCAGCACTTATATAGACAATTTTAACCATTTTTTTAAATGAATTTTTTTGTGACTTTCTTTATTTCTTTTCATTTTGGCTAGTAAGAGCCAGCAAGCTCTCTTCAAACACTAATGAGAGTCATAGCCCTCGCCTAGGCCCATACCAAATTTGGGTGAGGGTCACCTCGCCCATGGCCGATAGGGCTACTCGCCCATGGTCGGCGAGGCCATCGAGGGCCTTCACATCCTCTCTTGTAGCCTATTAGGCTGCCGCTGGCTCTAGATGAGGGTCATAGCCCTCGCCAACCAAAATGAAAGGAAAGAAAGAAAGAAAGAAAGAAAGAAAGAAAAAACTAATAAAAAATCTTATTAACAGAATGTTCATGTCAATATTGGCTGTGGTACATAGGATAAGCATCATTCACGTCAACAATTTTTTGCCAAAATTGCCTATTAGCACTAAATTGGTACAATTGAAAGATTTGAGATTGAATTGATATAATTGCAATAGGTTTAAATTTTTTGGTACTTTTCCCTATTTTCACATGTTAGTGGCTTAGGTTAATGAAATTAATGAAGAATGCGTGCAAATGCTTTTATAGAAAGAAAGGTACCGAGAGGGCATTTCACATGCCCATAAATGATTGACGGCTCCAAAGTGATTATAATGCATGATTGAATTTGAGAATCCAAGTTGCAATTAGCAAGGGTTTGGGAGAGTTTGCATTAAGCATGAGCATCACGTGACTTTGCTATAGTTTCGCAATTCATTAGCTTTTTCCTTGTTGATTCATCTGGGCAACATATATTTGGCTGTCCATACTTCTTAACATGTCTTATCCTAAATTATAGATGTTTAAAGTATGCAATTATGTAGTAGTGGTCCCTAGTCCTACCTTTCCCTTTCAGAATAGAGACAACTACTTTTGCAAGCTTATCATTGACAATAAAGTTAAAAGTAATTAATTCAATTTGATTTACAGCTGATCATCTATTTTGAATAGCCTCACCATCTCGAAAAATAATTTGGTGCTTCGCCTCTGCTCTTTTCCTTGTCTGTGAGGGTAGAGAACGAACGCTCGCCTAGAGGAGAGGAGTTATCTTGCAAGCTTTACTTGAAGCCTGAAGGGCATTGATCATGCGTATCCTAAACTCACTTTCTCTTATCATATTAAGTTCATGTTCCCAGATCATCGGAGACATACGGTGTTTGTGTGTGGAGAGAGAGAGAGAGAGCTAGGGTAGGTGAAGGATATATACCCCTGTCGAACATCCAACGCCCCAGTACACAATAATACGAAGTGGAAAGCGCGGATGGAATCAGGGTTGACCTCGATGGCGATTAAATAACTTTTTAAAATTAACAAAAGAGAAAATTTTAAAGAAAAGCTTAAAATATGGTCGCTTTCTTAAAAGATGGTCTAAAACTTTATCTTAAATAAGGGCTTGAAATGATCAATATAGTGTCAAACAAGGGCCTAGTAATCATATGTATCTCTCAGCCACTTCAAGTTATGGTTAGGGGTATTTTTGTCCAAAGCTAAATTTTTAAATCTTTTTCTTTCTTCTCCCTTCTTCCTCCAGCGGACTCTCCAATTCATCTTCTCCTTTCACGAAAGTGGCCATTTCTTCATCAACGGCAGGGCTTTACAGCAATTGACGAGTGCAATTGACAACGACGGCTTGGGCTTGGATTGAGCATGTGTGACTTCTCAAAGAAGAGCAAGTTTGGTATAAAAAGGTTGAAGGTTTGAGAAAAAAGGGTCCACTCAAGCCAAGAGCTGCCTTGTCTCGATAGGGGATTGACTAGGACAAATTATAATCATGGCCTCCCCCTGCCAAATCTGGGCAAGGGCGACCCTCACCAGTAGTTGCCTTTGGCTGGTCATCCACTGTTCCAAAGGCCTAGTGATCAATGGAAAAAAACATGTGAAAAGAATGAAAGAAAAATGACAATAAAAATATAAAAATTCTAAAAATATTTTTAAATTTAAAGAATTTTATTCACATCAATGCTAGATGTGTCATGTAGGATGGTTAGCATCCATGTTAGCGATTTTTCAATCAAAATTGGCCGGATGAAGTACATTAGCAAAAACGTGAAAAATTTTACAATTTAATTGTAAAATTTAAAATTTTATGACTATTAGTAAAAATATAATAAATTTAGAACTTTTTTTTTTTTTTTTTATAAAAGACATAACATAAATATTAGGGCCACTTTATCAGTGAATTGTGACAACGATGTTGTCGTTATATTTTAATGTAATGTCTGTGCCCCTATACACTTGATAAGTACATCTCAATAATCATGGTAAATACAGACAAATATAGGTAAATGTTTTAAATGGAAAAATGTATTTCAAGTTGTAATGATGCCATTTTATTAGGTGCGGTGAGGTAGAAGAAAAGATGCCCATTGTTTCACTGGGAGATACCTGTCATCTAAAGGTTTTATTGAATCGTGTCTAGTAACGATTGGACAAGATGCAAATTACGTAACAAGAATTTCTAAATCTATAGAAAAAGTAAATGCAAATATTGAAAACTGATCAATTGAAAGGGAGAAAAATACTTAAGTGTTTGTATTGATGGTTGTGTTCTGAACAATTCAACATGGCTTTATGTAGCCTAATACAAAGTGTAACCACTTGCACGTAGTTAATATCTTAAATAATGATTAAAAGCCGCATCTCCGTAATATTAGACTCCGAATGTCGACCTTATCGACAAACAGTAACAATTCTTCAATGGCTACTAGTCTTAATCGTCAATGGTTCCTTCACTTTGGCATCTTCAATTTGTCTTCAGTTTTTGTATTTAGCATTTATTGATATATATGAAGTAGCAATCGTCAATCAATATCGTCTATCAATAACTGTATCATGGTCATCATAATCGTAGTCATCGACAAACATTTTCTATTGGTAACTCATTGATGGTATAGCAATACTTAACACCGAGCTCTATATCTATTTAAGCTGGCATCATGTTGCCTTAATTCCTAAAACATCCCAAAATTTAGGTCTAATCCCTACCCAAACCTCTTTCTTTTTTTTTTTTTTTTTTTTGTGTCAATTAAAATCCTTAACTTTCACTTTAATCCCAAATCTATCCACATATTCAAAATCACCACTAGTTTAATCAAAATTATCGATATTAGAACTAGTTATAAGTTCACTATCAGAACTTGTGTTTTCATCGATACTCTTACCTTATAAGAAAAAAATAGCAATCTCCTTATTTTGACAATATTGAAGAAATTAGTGGACAATTTTTAGACATACAGGCAAATTTAAGACTAGAATGGAAGTTGGAGATTTTTATGAGACAAAATAATATTTGGATAGAATTAAGATTGCACTCAAAATCTATGGGTTTTTAGGTAATCAGCCTGTCAACATATGTCTCATTTTAAAAGAATTGAACAACTTAATTCTTTTAAACTTTTGAAAAATTTACTTATGATTACCTTTCAAAAGTACGATACGGTGCATTAACCCTCTTTTGGTGCCGTATAAATACTTGGCCAGATCCTATTTATTTTTACTTTTACCTGCACTTTGTCGTCAACCTCGGACTAAGTCTTTCCTTTTCCAATTCTGCTCTGATTCTGAAGTTTACTTCAAAACCTCAATGGCTCCCAAAAATCATTCTCCCACATTTTCATCTTGGATATACTGGTCTTGTTTTGAGGAGCTCCAATAAGAAGACGATATTTATCCTCTCCGGCTCTTCGATGGTTCTGAAGCGGTGAGTTCTAGGTCCCCTTTCAATACGAGATTGTTTTCTTCTATCCCTCAATGGCTGTTTTCCTCGTTGTGTCGAAGAAAAACTCCCTAACCAAAAGCCTCCCATTGTTGAGTACGTATGGACCACCAGGTAGGTCTTTCCCTCCATTCGACCTCAAATTCTACCGATGGTACTTGAGAATGAAATCTCAGGTGCAATTCATCTTGGGAAAAGCCAAAATCGAAGTGAAACTTCATTTTGTTAGTGCGACTTGGGTCTTGGGTGGATTAACCAGTTTCTGGTCTCCTTCAACAACTTGTTTTTTTTTTTCTTTCCTTGGGCCCAATGTCAATTACTCTCCTTGATTTATTTGCTATAATCGCCTCAGTCCATAAGGGGATGATGTTAGAGATGCCAATACTTTAATTGTGTCATTGATCTTTCTTGTGGCTCCTTTTCAATTAAATATTTCAAAGAACCTTATGAGGAAGTCACCCCCGTTGAACAGACTGCTTTCTTGTCGTATTGTTTCTCTCGATATATTTTCTGCCACCCAACACTCAAAATTTCTGAGGATTAATCAAACTAGCTCATTGCTTGTCTGACAGCACCTCATTCGCTTCAGATCGACTCGTCCTTGCTGTTTTATACAAGGGAATACACATGTACCCTCATCGATGTATGAGGAAAATTCGGGTGTTTTCTTCAACGTTTTTTTGTATTTTCCAAGGCTGGGCCGCTCTTTATTTTCCTTCACCATTCTCCAACGAGACACATTCCTTACCTTGATCTAGTGAAATGGAGGTTCAACCTCATTTTCAGGACGATCCAGGCTGTCCATTCAAAGGATTTCCCTTTCAAGAATTTCCTTGAATTGTTTTACGAGCAATCCACTGTGAGCTCGATTTTTTCCCTCTCGGCTACTGCTTTTGCTAGTGATGTCCAATCCAATTCATTCGTCCAACCAGAATTAGAAAGCTTTGGCTTGATGTGCTCACCCCTGCCGATCATCTTCTAAGGATATCGAAGAAAGGAAGATTTTTATCGTGTGTTTGAAATCTACTCTCCATAATACTGTAATGCACATTTATACTTACTTCGAGTATGTATTCCATGAAGTATCCCTATGCCGCACCTTTTATATGCTGCCAACAAGTCACCTGGAGATATACAATCGTTGTACCATCAAATAATTCAAATTGAATCCTCAGGCCACAAGCCACAAATAACTTCAAGGGATATTCACACAAACAATCCATGAGTCCTTGAGCTTTGGCCTAATGTGCAATTTGATCCATAAACTTTTAATTTATTCAATGTGGTCCCTAAATTTTAATATGTTATGTGGTCCTTAAATTTTTAATATGTTCAATTGTAGTCCTTGAGCTTTTAGTGCATGTTCAATATAGTCTTTCCATTAATTCAAGACCATAGACTAAAATGAACATTTTTCATATAGGTTAGGAACTCCGTTCAACATATACTAAAAGTTCAAGGATTACATTGAACAAATTAAAAGTTCATGGACCACATTGCATATTGATATAAAATTTAAGGACTATATCAAATAAATTAAAAGTTCAAAAATAAAATTACACATTGGGTCAAAGTTTAAAGATGTTTGTGTCATTTTCCCTAACTTCAATGATTGGTGGGCCTTCTATCATATTTGTTGGGTGGGTCCACCTTTATGTGGGGCCCAGCTAGCATTAAGAAACGGTAAAAGTTGGGAAAAAAAAAACAGTGGGGACTACTTCGTCTATGCCCAAGTGCTCAAGATGAGGAGAGAGAGAAAATAGGTAGTGCTCAACTAAGAAAGAGTGGAGAAGAGAAGAAATAGCGATTTGAAGGCTAAACATTAATGGAATTGGCTTAAATTTTAGTATGTTGTTTGTGAGATTGAGTGTTATGAATTGATCAATTTAGTTCGTGGAGAACCTCTTCCAAATTTTCCAATCGTAATTAGAGTTTTCTTACTCCATTTAGGTCAATCCACCTTTCTAGTGATGGAATATATATTGTTGATGTTTAGCCTCTAATGTGTAATTAGAGATGAACACATTGTGTATCTTACTATTTTTAGTAACTAGATGGTCCTTGATTTTTCTTGCATTGGGTAACCACATGAAATCCTTGGTGGTGTTGTTGGTTTTTCTTCCTATAATTTCAGCGTTATATTTTCTTATTGCGAGGTCATATATTGATCGTTTGTTGCTAGAGTTAAGTTGATTTCGATTGGTTTAGTTTGGGGGAGAATTTGATCCTAGATTGGGTTTAATTCTTGTTAAATTTGTGCCCATTTTTCCCCGACAATATTTATTATTTCAGTGACATCGGTTCAATTTTTAAGAAGGTGAAAGTGAAATAACTCATTTTCTTTTAAAACCTCCGGGAACCAATTATCGCTTCTGTTGCTCAGGAAGCTCAAGTGATGCCTGACATTTAAGCTCAACTTTCTCTCTTGCAGCCTCCAAAAGAGTCAAAGAAAAAGAAATTAAGTCAATTCAATGCCTTGGCGTCATTCCCTTTTCTTTTCGTAGTTTTTACAATCGTCCTTTTCACGGCGGCAACCAAATGGACGAGGTTCACTCCCGTTAGAGCTGCAACGAAGCCATCATCAAGGATTCGTATCGCTGAAGGCATGAGGAAAGCTTACCCCCCCCAAAAAAAAAAAGAAAAAAATTCACCATGTCCAAGCGCTGATGTCATTGCCGATGTTGATGATACGCAGAACTTGCCTGACCCTGAAATTATTGAGGATCTTGCTTACATCAATGATGTACAGCGCATTCTTGTTCCAGTGGATGACCAAGAAACTATCGACATTTTGGCGTTTACCATCGACAAGCATGAAGTAGGTCATGCAATCACTTCACGCAATCAATGTCGACAAACATGATACAGTCGATACCACCAACGTCCATGTTGATGTTGATAGGCAGAGCCAGCCTAAGAAGACGGCCACTATAGACATCACTGTTTATGCTACTTCCCCAGTTCTAAATACTCAAATGTCAATTTTGGGAACACAACCAAGTATCGACTCTTGAGAGAGTAATTCACTTCACAATTCTAATTTTGTGGACATATGCTGACTATAATCTTTTCCTAACAAATGTAGGAAATCTTCCGATGGCTACTTCTAGATTGCCATCATTGTCTGCCTAAACTAGAATTTTTTTATTTGTCAATTCTCCTTTAACTTTCAACTCACTCTCTGACTTTTATCTTGCATTTTTGCAGGGTATAAGAGTCAAAACTCACACTTGAAACTTTATTTCCATTCAGGCTCTTCTGAGAAGGTGTGGATTTCAACTCCCCATCCCCCCTTCCCATGTAGGAAAGGTGGCTACGAGGCAAATCAAACCGGAACTTTAGTTTGTAACTTTTTCTTTTTATTTGTCGACATACTAATTTAGATTTCTTTTTGGGAACTTTTTGGTCTCGCTTTCAATTATATGGACTTGGTATGTTCAGCTTTCAGTTACTATGGGGTGACTGTAAGTGTTGGGAAAAAGATTAGGAAAAAAGCAGCAAACAAGAGTAGTTGTTTGTGTTGGAAGGAGAGAAATAATTGATAGTTTGTAGTGATTTCTCTTTAATTATATCTCAAGATAAACATATGCTCTCATCATTTTTTTCAATGAATACGTGTATTTTGTCATACAATCTGCACTTGTACCTATTCTTTTCAAGTAGATGTGTCCTACTATGACTATTAATAAGAATTTTATGTTAATGGGGATTTCAAAGGGACTTGTTAACCACGACTAATCAAGGAAGTTTCAACAATAAAAATATCAATAAAGTTCTTTCAATATTTGACAACTTTCTTATTATAACATAGTGTTGGAGAAATCTTCTTAAAGTGTTTTGAAGCGACAAAACGTTTCCATCAGTCTAGTCGAAGGTTTGAAGACTCTGCTATTCAAAATCTGAAGACCTCGGGACAGCCAGACTCAAGACTCAAAGTCTATCCTCATTAATAGTATCTAATCCGTTGAAGAAAGGTTATCCAGAATTGGATGTTTCATTAAGGATATGACCTTATCGGCGGAGAAGATCTCTTGGCTGGAAAAGACATAACGGAACTCTTTGATTGATCGAGATTGACTCGAAGATTAAGGATCCGATGATTGCCTAAATATTCTTGGAAGGTTCTACTTATGGAAATCGAGATCCTGATTGTATGGGCGAACAGGATTGATGGGCTATTGACACGTTCCTCTTATAGCTCGAATAATCTTCTTAATTGATTCCGTCCAACGGGTAGATTTGAGGAATTTCTTTGGTAAGTGCCAACAGGTATGATGGCGTAAAGGAGTATATAAGGAAGACGTTCTAAGTTGTTCGAGGAGTGCGCGATAGAAGAATTCCAAAGTCTGAAGCTTCCTGTTGTTTAGACAATTCCTTTGAGCAAATCCTTGTATACAAAAGAGAGTCTTTATTTGTGAGAAACCTTGAGGAGGTGTGGTAGAACATCTACACTGTGGAATCAAGGAAAAGCTGTGCTATAACTTCTCTTTTGTTCATAGTGAAATCCAGCCGGTGGGCTATCAGTGCGAAAGAGTGGACGTAGGCTTGAAATAAGCCGAACCACTATAAACCTTGTGTTCAATTTTCTCTTCTTTACCCTATTTACTTTGATAGTACTTCATTTTGTTAATTAATAGAGAACTTCCTTTCTATTGGTTGCCTAGAATCGCTTCCGTATCTCAATAAATTGTTTGTGCACCTATTCACCCCCCTCTAGGTGGTTATACTAGCTATATCAATGGGTATCGAGCTCGTGTACTCACTTTGTTTGAAGTTTTTACTTGAGTTAAAGATCCATGGTTAGTATGTTGGCTCCGCTGGCTGGTAGAAGGGCAAAACAATACCAGACCGCCTTACTTTGATGGAAAGGACTACAACATATGGAAAAACAAGATGAAGGCATTCCTAAGATGAAAAGATCCTCTGGAATGGGACGTTGTAGAAAAAGGAATCATTCCTAAAGCTGCACCTGTCTCAAAAAGAGGAAAAGACACTGTTGAGTCTAGCGAAATGACTCAGGAAGAGATAATCAAGAGACAAGCTCTTGATGCAAAAGCAATCTATTCTTTATATTGTGCTTTACCACCTACTGAATATAACAAAATATCTTCTTGTGATACAGCCAAAGAAGTTTGGGATAGATTACACATTACTTACGAAGGAACCGATCGAGTGAAAGAGACCAAAATCAACATTCTCCTCGGTCAATATGAAGCCTTAAAAATGAAATTGGGAGAATTTATAACTGACATGTTTAGTCGTTTTACAGATATCGTGAATGGTCTTAAAAATCAATGTCAACCAATTTCTGATCCCATGAAGGTAAACAAGCTACTGCGTGGACTCTCCAATGATTGGAATCACATAAAGACCTCAATCAGAGAGACCCAAAGAATCATGCCACTATTTGTTGATGAATTGGTTGGAACTCTTCAGTCTTATGAAGTGGAATGAATCAATGAAGACGAAAATCCTAAAGGTAAGAAATCCATTGCATTAAAATCCAATGATGACTTTGATGCTGCAGATTCTGAAGACGATATGGATGATGAGGAGCTTGCTCTCATGATAAGAAAATTTAGAAAACTGAACAGAAAAGGAAGAAGATTCAATCCAAAGAAACAAAGTTTTCAAAAGCAACAGACTAAGTATGTTGAAGATGCTGAATCAAATAAAGATGTAGTCTGCTTTGAATGTAAGAAAAATGGGCACATCAGACACAACTGTCCTCTTATGAGGAAGAAGAAAGGAAAAGCCAAAAAGTATCGAAAAGCTCTTAAAGCAGAAACCTGGAGTGATACAGAATGTGAAGAAAGTGATGATGATTATGCCAACATATGTCGATGGCACAATCAGTTGATTCAAACTCCGAGGCAGACTTCAGATTCAAACACCGAATTTGAGGTAAGTAACTTCAAAATCCCTATTAAAGTTTCTAAATACATTGATGAGTTGTGTTTTAGTCTTAAGACTTCTCTTAAAAGGATTTCTAAACTCAAAAAGAAAATTCTGCCTTAAAACAACAAGAAAATATTTTGAAAGAAAGGCGAAATATTTAGATATGAATGTTTCTTCTCTTAGAGAAAGTGAAGATAATCTTTCAAAAGAAAATGCATTCTTGAAAAATGATATCTCAAATATTTCCAAAAGATTTTCGATAGGATCTAAGAAACTAGAAAAATACTTTCTGTTCAAAGACATTATTTCAATAAATCTGGTTTGGGAATGACTGCTTGAAACCATTCCTTTAATCGATTTTCCTAAAGTGAAAGAAAGAATCAAACAAAGACCCACAAGAAATGCTTACAAAAATTATTTTGAAATGACCTTTGTAAAACCAGTAGATCGCAATGTTCTTAGATGTTCAAAATGCAATAGTGCAGATCATTTTGAGAAAGAATGTCCTATGGCTTGGAGACATCAATAAAGTTTGGGCAAAAACTGCATATCAGACTAACTCAAAAGGACCCAAGAAAATATGGGTACCAAGGAAAGCTTGAGTCTCTTTTTAAATGCAGGTCACTATTAAGAAAAATGTGAAATGGTACCTGGATAGTGGATGCTCGAGACACATGACAGGAGATTTAAATTGCTTCATAAAGCTTGTTCAAGTGAATGGTGGAAAAGTCTCATTTGGGGAAACCAGCAAAGGAAAAATTGTGGGATTTGGAACTGTGAAGATTGGAAACCTCACAATAAGCAATGTTTCTTTAGTTGAAGGACTCAACTACAATCTGCTCAGTGTCAGTCAGCTATGTGATACCGGTTTCAAAATCTACTTTCAAGAGGATATATGTTCAGGAACCAGTAAAGACTCTACTCAGTCATTTATGGGACGAAGACATGGAAATATCTACTTCTTGGATGTGAAACCAGACGAATCGCAATGTTTAATTTCAATCCAAGACGAAGCAAGTTTATGGCACAGAAAGCTTGGGCACATCAATATGAAGCAGATAGCCAAAATTTCAACAAAGAAGCTTGTTCGTGGTCTACCCAATTTATCATATCAAAAGTCTGACCTATGTACACCATGCATATTGGGAAAACATGTAAGAAATTCCTTTAAACCAATAAATCAAGTTCCCTCTAACCGTGTACTGCAGCTTCTGCATATGGATCTCTTTGGACCAACAGAACACGAGCATTGGAGGTAAGAAATATTGCCTAGTAATCGTGGATGACTACTCACGATTTACTTGGGTGTATTTCCTGGCAAGTAAAAGGTTCAAAACGAAAAGGATATGTTATTTCAAGTATAAGAACAGATCATGGAGGTGAATTTGAAAATCAAGATTTTACAAGGTTTTGTGATGAATCTGGTTTTCAGCATTTGTTCTCCTCTCCATATACTCTAGAACAAAATGGAGTTGTGGAAAGAAATAATATATCGCTTCAAGAAATGGCTAGAACTCTTCTAATTGAAAGTAACATCTCCTCACGTTTTTGGGCTGAAGCAGTTTTTACAGCATGTTATATTATCAACAGAGTTTTTCTAAGGCCTATTCTAGAAAAAACTCCCTATGAATTATTCAAAGAAAAGAAGCCTATTGTTTCATATTTTCATGTGTTTGGATGCAAAAGTTTTATACTGAAAAATACAAATGATCGAGTTGGTAAGTTTGAAGAAAAGTCAGATGAAGGCATCTTCCTTGGATATTCAATCACAAGCAAAGCGTACAGAGTCTATAACAAAAAGACTCAAACTGTGGAAGAATCAATGAATGTCAAATTCCAGGATTCGATACAAAATGAATCTATTCAGACTCATCTTGAAGATCCAGAACCTGCTCTAGACTCTATAAAGTCTAAAGAAACAGTTTAGACTTTGAAGGACCAGCAGTAAGTAACTGTTGAAGATTCAAGTGAAGGAAGTGATCATTATTCTGACAAATTAACTAGCAACTGGAAGCATAAGTCCAATCATCCTAAAGATTTTATCATTGGCGACATCAATGAAGGAATTCGCACTAGATCCAAAAGGCGCGAAGAGTCTAGTGCTGTGGCTCTTATTTCTGAAATAGAACCCAAAAGCATAGATGAAGCTTTATTTGATGAAAGCTAGATTGAAGTCATGCAAGAAGAGCTCAGGCAATTCAGTATCAATGATGTCTGGGAATTGATTCCAAAACCAAAAGGTAAATCAGTTATTGGAGCTAAATGGGTTTTGAAAAACAAGATGGACGAGAAAGGAAAGGTCGTAAGAAACAAAGCAAGACTCGTGGCCAAAGGATACACGCAAGAAGAAGGGATAGACTATGACGAGACTTACGCACCAGTAGCAAGGTTAGAAGCAATTCGTTTATTACTTGCATTTGCTTGTCATAAAAATTTCAGGTTATCCAAATGGATGTCAAAAGTGCCTTCCTAAATGGATTCATCCATGAGGAAGTCTATGTGGAACAACCACCTGGGTTTGAAGACCCAAGGAAACCAGACTCAGTATTCAGACTCAAAAAGGTCTTATATGGCTTAAAACAAGCACCTCGAGCTTGGTACGACAGGCTGAGTAAGTTTTTAATCCAAAACAGTTTTGTGAAAGGTAAAGTAGACACTACTTTATTTATTAAAAGAGAAAGCAAAAGTTTTGTGCTGTTCAAATATATGTCGATGATATTATATTCGGATCTCCTAATGAAAGTTTGTGCAAGAAATTCTCTAAGACTATGCAAGATGAATTTGAAATGAGCATGATGGGTGAGTTAACCTTCTTTCTCGAGCTTCAAGTGAAACAACTGAAGGAAGGAACTTTTATTCATCAAGAAAAATATGCTAATGATCTCGTCAAAAAGTTTGGTCTGAACAATTGCAAGAAGGCTAAAATACCAATGTCAAGTTCCTTGAAGATAGACAAAGATGAAGAAGGAAAGAAAGTCGACCAAAACTATACAAGAGTATCATTGGCTCACTTCTTTATCTTACTGCTTCTAGACCTAACATTTTGTTTAGTGTTTGCATTTGTGCCAGATTTCAAGCAAATCCTAAAGAATTTCATTTAAATGCTACAAAGCGTATTATTAAATGCATTGCTTCAACTTCAAGCATCGGCCTATGGTATCCTAAAAGAGGAGACTTTACTCTTCTTGGATACTCAGATGCAGATCTAGCCGGTTGCAGAGTTGATAGAAAGAGCATCTCGGGTACCTGTCAACTACTTGGAGGTAGGACAATATATTGGTTTTCAAGAAAGTAGAGTACAGTAACTCTCTCTACAACAGAAGCAGAGTATATAGCTCTTGGAAGTTGCTGTTCGCAAATTCTTTGGATAAAACAACAGCTAAGAGACTTTGAAATTGAAGACTCATGCACGGAGATTAATTGCAACAACACCAGCGCTATCAATCTCACTAAAAATCCAATTCTTCACTCAAGAGCAAAGCATATAGAGATTCGACATCACTTCATTAGAGATCATGTTCAAAATGGAGAAGTTTCGATTCAATATGTTGATTCAAAGAACCAACTGGCGGATATATTCACAAAACCTTTGGAGAAAAATCAATTTGAAACCATCCGTTCCAAACTCAACATTTTGAGGTATGAGGAAATCAAAGTCTAGAGACTTTCAGACTCAGACATACAAGACCTTGACTGTAAGTTATTCTCGCTCGAATCTTATCTTGAAAATGTACGGTTGTCAAACTATGGTTAATTATTGCTATATTTAATCGACGTAATTGTTACATCGTTTCCTTTTCGAAAAAGAAGTTATTTTTTTAAATGACTATTTTCGCGGAAAAATGACAGTTATTTTGAAAAGGCAACTTTTTATTTTCCTTTTGTGACGGTTCGTATACCTCTCTTTTTAACCAATCGTGCACTGTTGATTTCCCTTCACTTTACTCTCAAAAACCCTAGAAAGCATCGATCTTTCATTCCCGTTTTCTTCCCTTGTTTAATCTTCAAAAAAGTAGTCATCTTTCTTAAGGAAAGTCAAGCAAGGAATCTTCCAAAAACTGATAAAGATGTTGTTTTCAAGAAAGTCTTCGAGAATCGCAAGCAGGGGACCACGGCGAATGAATGAGGGGCCTACTCACTTCGATCTCATCGAAGAAGAAGTGTCTCCAGATCAGCAGCAGAGCCCACAACATTCTCAGCAGCGTCACTCTCCTCCATCTAGTCCTCAAGGCGTTGATCATCAACAAGAGGAAGAAATTATCGAGGATGCAGATCCTGTAAGAGTTCAAAAGCCCGCTTTTATTTATAAGCTGTATTGTGCTTTAAAAGGGACTCATACTCCTTTGAAGTATGTCGATGATTTTCTTAAAGACAAAGGGTATGGAAATGAATATATCTTTTTGCAAAAAATGGAAAGTTTGGAAATTGCTCGTAAAGGTGTGGCAGAAGAAACCCTTGCGAATATCCCAAGTGATCCTTGTGATTGGGGAGTTAATCCTGTAGATGGAAATGATGATGACAAATTGTACAACCAATTTCAATCGAGAATGGGTGTTGCGGTTGAAAATCGAGGAAAAAGGGAGACTTGTTGGATCGAAGGAACAAAAGGATCTGTACTCAAAATTGCTGAAGCATGGGGTGATAAACCCTAGGAGTGCGGATTTTGATTTTCTGGATGCTATAAATGTGAACTTGAGGGAAAATTTCGGTTATCTTCAACTTGAGCAGTTCTGTTCTGACACCACAGAAGCTTATGCTGAATTAACCGCTTATTTCTATTCGAATCTTAGTTTCCTGGATGCGAATAAATTCTCTTTCAGCGTCAAAGATCAAGACTTTGTTGTGGATATGGATATGCTGGTAGATGTGTTAGGAGTTGAGAGAGGAAGATATCAACCAAGGATGAGTGTGTTCAACATTCTGCTTCACAAGATTATGATCAATTGCCTCAGATCGAAATCAACTTCTAAAACGATGTTTCAAGTTCGGAGGCAAAGCGATGTATGCCATTCTCACTTTGGGAAAAAGTTTTCTCTTCCTCACACTATTATGTTCCACATGTATAGAGTAGTGGTGAAAGACAGAGGTCAACTTCCTTACCCAAGTCTTGTAACGAAGTTATTCGAGACATCGAACATTCAGCCTCCACAAATCCTTTGTGCTCGATTGTGTGATCATATGGTGGTAGGACTAAAAATGGTGACCAAGATGCGTCGAAGGAGCTAAGCAAGGCGTTGGAGAAATTTAAGGAGAAGACTCCTGTAAAATCTCATCAAATCTCCTCTACATCAAAAAGAAAAGGAAAGGAGCCCATGGTTGCTCCATCCAAGAAAAGGAGAGCTCTCATCGTTGAAGATGAAGATGATGAGGAAAACATCACCATCTCTGCAATGGCATTGAAACATCTAAGCCGTTCTGCTCCAGAACAGAGGACTCGAGAAAGAGAATAGAAAGAAAGAGAAGAGAAAGAAAGAGAGGAGAAGGAAGCAGGAGAGAGAGAAGCAGAAGAAAAGGATGCTGAGGAGGCAAGGGATGAAAAAGAAGTAGAAGAAGAAGAAGAGAGAATGAATCAAGAGGAAAGAGAGCCTGAAAAACACTCTTCTCCACCTGAAGGCATAAAAACAGGGGAAGATAATAAGAAAAGAGGGATGTTAGCTGCTACCAGTGAGGGAGTCAGCCGTTCTCCAGCCGACCTAGAAGACATTCATGCCTCTCATTTTCCTGAAGAAGATCATGACGCTTCATCGCCAAATCTGCGTGATTATTCTGATATGCCATCATCTGCAGATCGTGCTGAAGCCAGTACGCAGACCGACAGTTCAGCAGATTTTCGCAGAATTATGGATATTATCTTGGAGATGCGCGGTCAAATTTATGCTCTGGGATGCGAGGTTTAAAACTTGCAAAATGCGGGTCAAGTTTCTTCATGTTCATTGAATGATCAGATCCATGCCCTCTCTGTTCAGATTCAGGCCAATGCCAAGGGTGAGGAGATTGCACAACTAAAAGAAGACTTGAAAAGGCTGGAAGGCATCGTTCAGTCTATGGGAGATTTCCAACTTGTCCGCGTTCCCAAGCAATCTTGACTTTATTCCATTTTTATCTCAACCTTTTTAATGCTGACAAAAAAGGGGGAAAGATACAAGATTTGAACTTTGACTTTTAATCGTGTGGATTATTGGATTGTTTTGATGTTTAACTCTGTTTGACTTTATTTTTTGTGTCTGGATGTGACTTGAACTTAACTTGGACTTGACTGCTTCTATTGATATCTTATGGATGGCTTTATCGCATACTAGACTAACCTACTTTTTGTGGTTGCAGATTCTAGTGTTATTCATTTAGCCATTTATCTCTATAAGATATGCATATGTGTTTGAGAAATGTTTTGCGGTCAAAATTGTCCAAATTTGTAGGAAAGTTTTGTTACCATCAAAAAGGGAGAGATTGTTGGAGAAATCTTCTTGAAGTGTTTTGAAGCTGACAAAACGTTTCCATCGGTTTAGTCCGAAGGTTTGGAGACTCGCTATTTAAAGTCCGAAGACCTTGGGACGACGGACTCAAGACTCAAAGTCTATCCTCATTGATGAGTCTCTAATCCGTTGAAGAAAGGTTATCCAGAACTGGATGTTTCATTAAGGATATGATCTTATCGACTGGAGAAGATCTCTTGGCTGGAAAAGACATAACGGAATTCTTTGATTGATCGAGATTGACTCGAAGATTAAGGATCCGATGATTGCCTAAATATTCTTGGAAGGTTCTACTTATGGAAACCGAGATCCTGATTGTATGGGCGAACATGATTGATAGGCTATTGACACATTCCTTTTATAGCTCAAATAATCTTCTTAATTGATTCCATCCAACGGGTAGATTGGAGGAATTCCTTTGGTAAGTGCCAACGGGTATGATGGTGTAAAGGAGTATATAAGGAAGACGTTCTAAGTTGTTCGAGGAGTGCGCGATAGAAGAATTCCAAAGTCTGAAGCTTCTTGTTGTTTAGACAATTCCTTTGAGCAAATCCTTGTATACAAAAGAGAGTCTTTATTTGTGAGAAACCTTGAGGAGGTGTGGTAGAACATCTACACTGTGGAATCAAGGAAAAGCTGTGCTGTAACTTCTCTTTTGTTCATAGTGAAATCCAGCCGGTGGGCTGTTTGTGCGGAAAAGTGGACGTAGGCTTGAAATAAGCCGAACCACTATAAACCTTGTGTTCAATTTTCTCTTCCTTACTCTCTTTACTTTGATCGTACTTCATTTTGTTAATCAATAGAGAACTTCCTTTCTATCAGTTGCCTAGAATCGCTTCCGTATATCGATAAATTGTTTGTGCACATATTCACCCCCCTCTAGGTGGTTATACTAGCTATATCACATGGATGTTCCCAATACAATTGGATTGCTTCATTATTTTGGCATCTTATGTTGTAATCAATGTCATATATCTATGCATTAAAATGGGTAGGTTGGCACTTTGTTGGCCACACATAAGGGAGAATGGATGCTATTGTCTCTTTCACCCACTTCTAGTTTCTATTTCCGCTTTCAAGCCCTTTTTCTCTTGACTTTTAGGGAAATTTTTTCTTATACTAATGCAGTTGCCTACAAATAGAACTTTATATGTGCTTGTAAATGTGACCACAGTTGCTTGCTGCTAAGGTCGCCTAGTCCAAGCAAAGTGTTGCCATGTTCTTCCAACCCTGGAAATTGAGTGGTGTCACATCTAATTTTGGGTCACGCAACAATACCAAGTATTGGCATGAGGCCATGCAACCCTGGCGAGGCAACACAGGGGTCGCATGACCCTTAGAAAGATTGGTCTTGCCTAGGGTGGCCCGAGCAAGGCGCCGCCAAAGTAGTGTGTAACCTCCAAGCAAGATTTGTCTTGCATAGGTTGCTGCCAACAACCTCAGTGGGTAGCTAGCCTATGGTCGCGCGACCCTATCTCTAAGAGACTAGCATGGCCACCTCTCTCTCTCTCTCTCTCTCTCTCTCTCTCTCTCTCAAGTGCGTGTGCAAAAGGTTCAGTGCAGGCTTGCAATGGCAGATGAGAAAATCTATTTAGTTGATAAGGTCTAAATGGCAAAATGAATATACTCTCTAAAATGCAGGCATAGTGATGAAAAGCTAAAGCGGGAAGGGGCTTACATTGGCCCTTAGGGCTCAAAGCTGCTTTGTACTGCATTCCTAAACATACCCCACGGTTAATAGTAAAAGAATATAGTTGTTGTGGATATCTCTCACGGGAAGGTACTAGTAAAATATATATATACAAAACTTTTTGATAATTTTCCCATATAATTATTTTAGTCAATTTTCGTTGAAAATCACTAGTGTGTATGTCAGCCTTCTTACATGGCATAATTGCATTGACACAATCAATGCTGATGTTGACAACTTTTTGCAATTTTTCTAAATTTTTCAATTGTTTTTCTTTCTTTTTTTCACTATTCATCTTTCCAAAATAGTAATGAGGGTTGCCAAGGCCTTGGCGATGGCTAGTGAAACTCTCCAACCCATCATGAAGGGAAAAAAAAAAAGAAGAAGAAAGAAGAGATTAGAAAAGTTAAAAAAATATAAAAAAATTCATAATATAAAAAAATTGCAAAATTATCTATGTCCATGCCACATAAAACGGTTAGCATCCATGTCAACAATTTCTTGCCAAAATTGATTGAAATGGGTAAATTGGCAAATCATCAAAAGTTTTAAAACTAAATTTGCCAAATTAAAAGTTTATGATTGAATTGATCATTGTATAAGAGTTTTAGGACATTTTGGACAATTCCTAGGGCAATATCACTATGAAACCCGAATAAGTGTTGCATAATCTGTCATAAAAAGCATAGGTTGGCCTTATACACGTGAATTCTATGCTATTATAATTTGCCCGTAAAAATCAAAGGCTCTACTGGCAATGGCATCTGAAATTCTCCACTGAGGAGCCTTCTTGTGCATAAGAGTTTGGAACATCATAGTTGTCTTAGCATCATACACTTTTCGAATTCGGCTATATAGGTGTGTACCGGCCGGCATAAGTGTTAGGAAAATATGGATGCATCTATCAATCGCTCATATGTATTAGCTTCCATCACCGGCTCATTGCCAATTTAAGGGCTTTCTTCATGCTCGAATGGGTAGTAAGAGACATTTTGTTCTGGGCCCCGAAGAAATAAACCGAAATAAAAGAAAGCATTGAAATTGGGCCATCTTTGCCAAGAGAGGCCGCCTTCTCTCAGGCCAGCGTTCTCCTATTTCTAGAACACCACACCACATGCAGGGACAATACCAAGCGCTTTGTTACTGGCTCGCAGAGGAATAGAGGGAAAAAGTCTTTTATTATAACTAGCGGGACAAAAGGAGAAAGACTGGGAGGTCTAACAGTCGATTAGCTCAGTGGCGGAATGCCATTTGACCTTACCGAGAGGTTCAATAGCGCATTTAGGCTCTTGGGAGAGGATGAATTCCCGATCCACAGCATCAATAACTGCAACTGGCTACCAAGCAAACACTACCTATATATCGTATTCTAGTTTTCTTCTTGACTATTCAAAGCATCAAGAAAGAAATGGTAAAGGAAAATGTCACAAATGGTCCATGGACTTCTACTTAATGTGCAATCTCATCCCTGAACTTTCGATTGACTCAATTTGGTCCTTGAACTATCAATAAATGTCCGATTTAGTCCTTAACTATTTGAAAATGGACCAATTTCGTCATTCCGTTAGTCAAAAGTTAACAAAATTTGGCATTTTGGTATTTTTTTTTTTCTTCTTCTCTCTTCCCTCTGCTAGCCATGGCGGAGCCAACGGAGGAAGCCGGCGTCCGACAAGGGTCGCCCGCCCGGGTTGGCTAGGGCCGCCCTCGTCGGCATCGAGCAAGGGCTATCCTCGCTGGACGTAGGCAAGGGCAGCCCTCACCAGCATCGGGCGAGGGGTGCCCCCACCAGATTTGGCAAGGGCCGTCCTCGACCGACGCAAGCAAGGGACGCAGGCGAGGACGACCCTCACTAGACGCTGGCTTCCCTCCGCTAGCTCTACCATGGCCAGCGGAGGGAAGAGAGAAGAAGAAGAAGAAGAAGAAAAAAAAAAAAGGAAAAATAGTTAATTTTTAACGGAATGACTAGATCAGACGATTATCGATAATTCAGAAACCAAATTGAGCCAATCGAAAGTTCAGGGACGAGATTGCACATTAAGTAAAAGTTTATGGACCATTTGTGACATTTTCCCTACCAGTAAAGGTCCTTATCCAGATCATTTCCTTTTGTCTTGTAAAGACACACTTTCATGGACAAACATGAGGGATATATTCGATCAAATCTAGTATTGATTAGTCATAAAATGGTCTGCAGCAGGAAATGGATATGAGACCTTTGACTCGTTGAGATTTGGGATGTGTAATCGGTCTTATTCAATAGGCAAACCCCTCCTCATAATGGTAAAAAAAAACAGTAATCATGTTGCATAGTGTGGAATCACATATAATACAGGACCTGGAATTAGAAAAGATGTTACGCGGACCCACGAGGATATTCATGGAGGATCTGGCGAACGAATCCTTCATCACGGTAGAGAGATTTGGGTCAGTGAAAAGAGTTTTCATGGTGTGTGAAGATGACAAGGCCGTGGACGCTGACTTTCAGAGAAGGATGATCGATCGGAGTCCTTCCACGGCGAAGTTGATTGAAGAAGCCGATCACATGGCCATGCTCTCCAAGCCTCACTAGCTTCGTCAATGCTTCGAGGACATTGCTAAGAATTGCTATTGAGGCACGGAGTACGAACTGAGCTGGATCAATTCGCACATCGTACCATTAACAATTTGCCACATCACTCTTTACTGTGCTGATCCTGTGAACTGAATACCCCCGATTGTATCTCCTAAACTCTCAAATGTGCTTACTTTTGCCCTTCTTAGCTCAATTTTTTTTTTTATCAGAATCTTGTCGTTTTCTCAAGTTAAAGTACTCGCAAACCATTAAGTAGATCCGTAAACATGCTAATTTTTTCTGCCAAAAGTGAATGGGACAATTACACTGGGAAAATCTACATGGCATTTTTTTTTTTTAGTAAAGGTCACGTGATTTTTTAATATATGGACAAATGCGTAAGAATATTTATCATCATTAGTAAGTGAAAATTCTTTAAAATTAGCCTCGATCGAGTCTATGCTGAGCTTCCTGTTGCGATTCCTTTTATGTTACTTGTGAAAGTATTCAGAGGGCTAACATTTGTTCATTCGAGTTGTGGAAAATAATGCCTTTTAGAACCATGAGAGTTTACGTGAGTTACAAGAACTTATGGGGAGCGAATTCACGAGAATGATGAGTTAAATCCAATTTGCAATCTCACACAAGACTCTTTTGGCTGAGTTGGCAATACCTATTGATGGCCCATAATTGGGTTTCATCCATCTAGTAAAAATTCTAAAACTTGCTACACGATGAGTAGGTCTGTCAAAATGAGTCTTAAACCCATTTCCAACCCACTAGGCTCAATGCACACTCTCTTCCTCTTTTTCCTTATACAAATATTAAAAATAATAAATTGAAATTATAATTAATTTTCTTTTCTTTTTTTCTTTCCTATTTTTTCTTTTCTTCTTCCTTGTTCCATCTTCTTTGGCCAAGGGTGAGCTTGATCTCACCAGATCTAGTGAGGTGGAGCGTCACTCAAGAGTCAAGGCTGGCAAGGCTTGGCCCACTAGAATTGGGCGAGTTTTATGTGGCAGCATACATGCCTAGGCCGAAAACCCTGCCTGTGCTTCTCTTGCAAGAGGTGCGATGGCCCTAAGATGTCAAATATTTTTCACATTGTCCTATAAGTGGCTCAATTAATCAGGAAAAATTAATTGCTTAACATGATATCGGAATGAAGTTAATTACTTTGATCCATTTATCCTGTACACAAGTTTAAATTTATCTGCATGTGAAGGAGCTTCAGAAGATTTCAGACTCGCGTATCCAATTTGCACTTTAATGCCATCTCCTTATGGCTTGAGTTTATTTATTTATTTTTTTTTTAGAAAAGATTGCGTATCGATTTGAAAAATACCTATTTTGAGGTGCTTTGTGATTAGTTCTCTGACTTTGAGATAATATCTATGACAAAATCCATGTTCATCCGTCTTCTGCAGTCCCGGCCATAGAAGTCCCTCATACACTTTTCTTTAAATTAGTTCTTTAGAAAAAGCAATCTGGAGCTGTCATGTAATAAAAAGTATGATCGTGGGCAGAAGGACGATTACATGGCCGAGAAGCTGTACCAAAATTGTTTAGCAGAGGTGAGACTCACACATAACTACTCTTCTCATAATAATAGGCAACAAGGAAGCACAGACGATGTATACTGAAGACCAACGAGGTTGCTCATGGAGGACTTAGCGATGAGGAGAGATATGGGTCAGTGGATCGAGTTTTGGTGCTGTGTGGAGAGGATAAAACCATGCAAGTAGAGTTTCGGAGACGGATGATCCATCAAAATCCTCCCAAGGCGGTGAAGCTGATCGGAGAAGCCGATCACATGGCCATGCTCTCCAGGCCCCATGAGCTTTGTCAATGCTTTGAGGACATTGCTAAGAATTACTGTTGAGAAACAAAGTATGAAGTACGTTGGTTCAATTTGCATTTCAAACCATTAAAATCTGCCACATTACTGCTACTATGCTAATTCTATGCAGTAAATAAGACCATCGTCTCTCGTAAACTCTACAATAGCTTAATTTTGCTTTTCTTAGCTCAAATCTTTATTAGAATTTTGCCTCTACTCATGTCAATAGTCTCGCTAATTATTAAGCAGATTCATAATATGCTAAACTGTTTCCTTTTATGCCAAAACAGAATGGAATGATTGTTGGAAAAATATCAGATAATATGAAAAATAATGAGAATTGTTGAAAATCTATTGAAAAGGGCAATAAAATGAGATCAATTGTCTAAGCTGTGCGAGCATTGTCTTTAAGCATAATTCCGCCTCTTGAAGCACAAAACTTAATGTGTAAGACTCCAGCGACTATCCTCCCAAGATATAGTGGACATTCTTCTATACTTAGTACTAAATATTAGAAGGAATAGGAACAGCATTATGTGTATAACCCGACAAAAAAAGAAAAGTTAGAAGATTGTGATTTAAAGTTCAATTTATATTCAAACAAGAGAGAGAGAGAGAGAGAGAGAGAGAGGGGGCGATAAGAATCCATTATAAAATAATGAAGGGTTTATGAATAAATAAATCAAACATTACAAAACCATCATACAATCATTATATGGCCGTTAGATAGCCATTATATAACTGTCATAAAACTTTACAAAACAAATTTATATAAATGGCAAACAAAAATGATTTCAAATTGATGACGGCAAAAAATTGTTATAAAACTAATAGTTTTCCATATTTCAAAACTATTGAAATATCCAACAA
Organism: Eucalyptus caleyi; assembly: GCA_014182885.2. Classification (NCBI taxonomy): domain Eukaryota; kingdom Viridiplantae; phylum Streptophyta; class Magnoliopsida; order Myrtales; family Myrtaceae; genus Eucalyptus; species Eucalyptus caleyi. The sequence goes on from CM024474.2 coordinate 20,554,137, forward strand.
TCTCCACATATTTTAAAAAGTTTTGAAAAGAAAAAGATATAATATTCCTGGGCTATTGGAGTTTAATTCATCAGAACCCTTGATTGTTCGGCTATGAATCAACCCTCGAAAGAATAAAATATAATTTACAAAAATCATTGATAAAGTTTGAATTTTTTATGAATTCTTTTTGTGAATTATAAGTTTCACCAATCACATGACTTTTGCACAAAGTTTGTTGTTCAACGTGGCTCCATGCTAACAAGTCATGTGCATGCTTGGTTTGTTCATAAGTGCTATAAATATTATTGTCGATAATTCTCATAGGAGTGGCCTCACTCCACACTCACATAGGTGATTCCATCAAGTGCATTCTGCAGTTTAAAACACCACCAATAATGGTTATGAAATTCATTAAGAGCTTAACTCATCCTCTTTTTCCTAGCTAGGGAAAATGAAAATAGAATTTATGGCAAGTATGCTATCACACACGCATGGCCCTTCCTCGACCTCGGCCTATTAGCCATTTAATTCCTTTTCATTCTTTGACTCGTATCATAGAAAATTTTAGAATAGCAGAATTGTGATGTGCAGGTTTCACATTTGTTGCAAGTGCAAAGCATATAACAAAATTAATCAGAATATTTCTAGTAAAAATCATACTGGGAGGAAAGGAAGAGAAGAGAGTGGTTTTCAAAGATTTATAGCAAACCACGGCAATATTATTTTGGAGAGGATATGTTTTGTCTTTTAACATTTACAAGCATTCTCTTATATGGGGAAATACTAAAGACAATTTACAAATAGTGGCCAACAATAGCCACTTATTTGACCCTTACACCAATAGACGAAGATCTTGCTTCTAGCATATTCTTATCTTACATCTTTTCATTTCTACTACAGTTCCAAATAGTGCCAAATAGTACATGTATAGTGTCGAATAGTGCCTCTAGGCCAAATTTTCTTTCTCTTCACGTGTTTGCTTTAGACTTCTTTTTCCTTTAGTCTTCTTTTCTTGGAGGCTCTTTCACGTTACTTCAGAATGCTTCAGAGATCGTACTTATGGATTGGTTCGTCATCATCTGAGCTATTAGAGTCATCCCCATGTAAGATGGGCTTAATTGGAAAAATATGAAAATATTTAGGATTTAATTAGCGAAATTGAAAGTTTTAGGACTGAATTGATAAATAAACAATAAATTTATGACTTTTGGGATAATTTTCTCAAAATTTAGGTATTAACAACCACATGACATGTGCTTTGTTCACTTAAAATTGACAGAATTAATAGAATTACTCAAATATATTGATATTGTCATTTTTAGGACTTTAATATATGAAATAGAAGTTTTAGGACTCAAATGTAGTGTCATGAAAACTTTTAGGACTTGCCCCTAACAAAATGCTTTGTATGATTGTAATCGAGTGTTTTCAGCAACATCTCCTTCAATTGCTTACACTTGCCTTTTTATCTTAGAGGGAACCCATGCCTAAACCAGTCTGCATCATCATTTGGACTCGTCAACCTATAATGCGGTCACATTTTTTTGGATAACGATCTCTTAGGGGTCCAATAATTGGATGAAACCGACATAACTTAAGAAATTTCCTCGCCATTATCTGAAAATTCTTGAAAATGGCCTCCGCTCAATTATCTGCATAAAGAAAGTTAAATGGCGAATCCGATGTGAGGTAAGGACAATTCGAGTTCTAATTAGCTTAATGGGCTGAGTTGACAGAACTCCTTCAAGCAAGCCGGCAGACAACCCTTCAAGAGCAGAACGAGAGGAGTGAATGACTTCAAAAGGGTTGTCTTTATTTTGTTTTGTTACCTCCACTGAACGTTCGAGTGAAAGACCTTTATTGATCGGTTATTAAGAAGCCACGATAGGAAGTAAAAAGCAATAACAAGTGAATGATCTGGACTCACCCAACACTTTCTCTCACCTCTGTGGGTCTAGGACGTGTGTGTGGGACGTGTGTGTGGCCTATCACTCTTACCTTTATGAAAGCTCTAACTAGCTCTTGCTCTCATGGGTCTACCAAAAGGCAGCTATGATGGTATGGATAAGGGTCGTGAAGCCCTTGCCGGGAGCGAGAGTTGATGGTCGGCAGGCTGCATTCTAAATGGAAAAGGGGTGGGTGGGACGGCCGTTGTTGAATTGTGCCTCTGAAGCTGGAATGCCTTTTTAGAGGAGGCTACCCGGGGAATCGAAAAGCTTGAAGTGGGATGTGGAATGTGATTGGTGGCTTTCTCCTTTCTAGTCCAGTGAGCTGTCTAGTTGCCGAGTTCTTTCAGTCCAAGACTAGTAGCCATACCGACTTTAAGGGCAAGGGATTAAATGAAAAAGAAGATCGGCAAAGAAACTCCTCCAAGGAAACCTATTACAAAAAATAGAAAAGTGTTGGGAATTATTGATTCCTTAAAACGACTTCGACACTAAATCGAACCTCTAAAACAAATGTGGAAGACAAGTCCAAGAAGAACATGTATCGCCGATCAAAAGTTACACTACATAATGTACCTTATTGTCCACAAATTAAACACCAATGTTGAAAATCGAGAAAGAAATTCTGATCTCGTTTTACCGAGGAGCGTACTGTTGCTATAAGGGGGAATAAACAGAGCGTATTCTTCTTTTCTGTTTTCTTCTTTCTGAGAGAGAGAGACTAACGTACGTTCACTTGAAAAGGTACATTCCTCTATTTTCTTTTCTCTCTTAAATACGTCTCATCCAAGAGACGTAACTCTTCAACATAATACGTTCTCCCAAAAGTCATAACCCCTCAATGTAACACATCTTCATACATGGGCCTTTATCTAGCAGGCTGAGCTTTTAGGCCCAACATGGGCGGACAGGCCCTCTAATGCCCATCAACATAAATAAATAAAACTAGTATCTCCCACTCGCACATGGTGGGCCGAACATGATCCTCTTTACCTCACTATAACATTTATACTAGTGAATAATCCGTGTGATCAGCATACTTTGAGAGCCTGTTGCTATACATCTATTAGGAATATATAGCAGCTTATAATGGGCATCACACTTTGAGTAGATTTAGTATGCAGTACCCTAGATCGATCGATCACATTTATATCTCTCTTTTGATCTCTTTTTAATCATTGATATATTGTATTCACAATTATGATTATCCCAAAAACAATCATAATTAGTCGACTAGTGAATATAAAACTAGAATATGATTCTCCAAATTCGATCTTCATCTTTTCTTCAAACTCTCAATTTCAATTCAGCTTGCTTTTCTAGAAATGTCCCATTAAATCGAATCAATTCATAATCATTGACAACATTCTAAGATAGCAGACATTAAATAGAAATCTTGAGAATAAGTAAGAATCATGAAGGCACTAAAATTAAGGAACTCTTTTCCTCAAAAGTCTCACACGGCATAAAAGTTGAGATCAAACTTTTGCTACTCTTATTGGTCATGTCATGCATACGTAGTATGGAATATATGATATGATGGTATTAAAGGCGTATGTTTACACTTTTAATACTGTACAAATGATAGTTCAAACATATATAATATCTAACTTGAGTTCACATATTTACTTACTCATAGAATTCATCAAAACTCACATCTGGCATCATAAACATAAAGTAAAATATGTGGATTATTTTACTTTCGGACATAGTAAATATTATGTTATCATCTTAACACCCAGTTAAGGCGACATATATATTTTAAGCTTAAGCTCTCGATTATCACTTAGATAATAAGCTTAAAAACCGTCTCATCTCTATTTATCACACAGTAAATAGAGGCGATTACCCGTGTAAGTGGGCTAATCTTTTATCTGTCCAACATACTTTCTCAACTTAATACTGAGCATTAAGATGCATAAATGTCAAACAAAAATTCATAGGCATTAATGATGAAAAATACAAATTCATTAAATGTGAACATTTCAGGGAAATTACAATATTCAGTACATCAGCCTCTATGCAGTCCTAGAGATTTTACATGACCACAAAACACATCTTTAAATATTGGCTTTGTCATAGGATTTGCTACCATTCTATGCGTAGATATGTACTGTAAATTCACACCTTTTCGTGCAACCATATCCTTGACAAAATTATACTTGGTATCTATATGTTTGGTCTTACCATGATATTTTGAATCTTTGGTGTACGCTTATAACGCTTGGCTATCACAGTTAACTAATAATGGATTTACAGCATACCCAATAACACCTAAATTATCCAAAAATCTCTTAAGCCAAATACCTTCTTGTACTGCTGCTGATAATGCCATGAACTCAGCTTTCATTGTGGACAATGCTATACACGTTTGCTTCTTACTGCTCCAAGATATGGCGTCATTGTTCAGTAAAAAATTAAAACCAGAGGTAGATTTCCTTTCATCTGAATCTCCTCCTTAATCAGCATCTGAATAGCTTTCAAGTCGTAGATCTTTTCATTGGTAATTCAACTTGTAATCAGCGGTTCCCTTGGATACCTCAGTATTTTTTAACGGCCTTCCAATGTGCTTGACTGATTGAATTGGTATCTACTCACCATTCCAACTGTAAAACATATGTCGGGTCTTGTACACATCATAGCATACATTAAGCTCCCAACAGCACTAACATAAGGAACATGTTTCATTCGTTCCTTCTCTTGTAAAGTCATTAGACACAATCTATGACTCAATTATTCACCTTTTGCAATAGGAGTATCTATGAATTTACAATCTTGCATACAAAATCGTTCAAGAACATTATTGATGTATGTTTCTTGAAAGAAATAACGATCTCTTCGAACGATCTCTTAAAATCTTAACTCAAAGAATGTATGCAGCCTCACCCATATCCTTCATCTCAAAGATGAAAGACAACCAATTCTTGACGGTATTAACAAACTCCATATTACTTTTCGGCAATTAGTATATCATCAACATATAATGATATGATCACAAATTGATTTTGGATCTTTTGATATATACACAATGATTCTCTTCTATTATTATAAAATCATATGCCATTATGGCATTATGAAAACATATATACCATTGTCTTGACGACTACTTAAGGCCATATATCAATCTTATAAGTTAACATACTTTTTCTTCTTGGCCTTTCATTATGAAACAACAGGTTGTTCCATATATATTTTTCATCTAATTCTCTATTGAGAAAAGCAGTCTTTACATTTATTTGATGTAACTTAAGATCCATACTGGCCACTATTGCCGAATAATGCAAATCAAGATAAATCTCACTCAGGAGAAAAATGTTTATTCATAATCAATTCCTTCTTGTTGATTATACCCTTTCATCACAAGGCGAGCCTTATACCTTTCTATCGAGCTATTAGCTTTACGCTTTATTTTGAGAACCCACTTGTTCCCAATAACTTTGCGTCCTTTTAGAAGATCAACCAGTTCTAAATATGGTTTGACTTCATTGACTCCATCTCTTCTTCTATTGCATGCATCCATTTTTTCCTTACTATGGCAATTTAAAACCTTATTAATATTTCTTGACTCATTCTCATCTTATGGAGTAATCATAAAATTTTTCCCTTCAATGTCAAAACGTCGATGGGGAATACTTTTGCAACTTGTTCGCCGTATGGGAGATTCTATACTTTACACATCATTCCCCATCATGCTCTCACTTAGATTAGATAATGATGATATCATCTCATCATGTGATAGTAATTGAGAGTGAGTTGAATTAAATTCATCACTTCTTATGTTACTTCCACTTAGACGAACTCTATTAAATTCATTATCTAGATCCAAAGTTTCAAATAGGGAGTAATCCTCACATATTTCACCATTCTTAGGAATTTCATTCTCTAAGAATGTGATATCTCGTTATTCGAATTCAGTTATACTCACACTTTCCTACTAACCTATGAACACATACCCTTTCGAATGTTCAAAGTATCTCATGAAAATACTCTTATTTCTTCTAGGACTCAATTTCCCGAACTTGTGAGAGGGCTCATGAGTATAGGTAGCACATTCCCATGGTTTAAGAAAATTTAAGTTCGATTTTTTACCTGTCCATAACTCATATGGAGTGGAAGTAACTGATTTGGAAGGCACTCGGTTAAATATGTAGGCAAACAGTTAACAACGCATCATTCCAAAAAGTGATGGGTAAGTTAGTATGCGCCATCATGGATCTAACCATTTTCAATAGGGTTTTGTTCATTCTCTCCGCAACACCATTTTATTGAGGAGTATATGAAATAGACAACTGTCTTTCATCACATAATTTTCCAAAATCATCAGATAAATATTTTCGACCTCAATCAAATCACAACACTTTGATTTTTTTGTCTAATTAATTTTCTATAATGTTCATAAACCTTTTGAAACAACTCAATGCTTCAGATTTATGAGAAATCAAATAAACATATCCGAATCGAGTATAATCATCTATAAATGTGATGAAATAAACAGCCCCATGCCTTCTTCTCACATTCATCGGACCACGAGACGTTAAAATGGATTAATTGCAAAGGAAATTTAGCTCTTTTACCTTTTCCAAATGGTTTTCTTGTCGTTTTCTCTACTAGGCATTACTAACATATGGGCAAATCAATTTTTCAATATTGCCTAACAAGTCCTCTTTGGCTAGTCTATTCATACGTTGTTAGTCAATGTGACTAAGTCTAGCATGCACACACTCATATCATTATCATATGAATTAGGAAATGTAAAAATGGAATAACAAACATTGGCATTACTATAGTCAACATTTAATACAATAAAACCATCTAGAAAATAACCACAACCATTGTAATTTGTATCCAAATACAAATCCACACCACTATTATGGAAGTTCATATTAAAACCAAATTTAACCAACATTAAAACATACACTAAATTTCGACGAATCTCCGGGGCATACAGCACATCATGCAGGAATAGAGTGCGTTCACCACGCATGTTCAATTGATAGATGCCAATTCATTTTACTTTTGCTCTGGAGTTGTTTCCTACATAGATCCACTTACTTCCGGTCGGTACTCGTCGGAATTCCACGAAGGATTCTCCATCCTTTGCTACATGGTCTATCGCTTCTGGATCCACAATCCACAAAGGATTAGACTCAGTTAAGAATACATAACTCGACACATAAGCAAAGTTCTGAAAAGTACATGGGGTATATACCTTCTTTGGCTCACGAAAATCGCGAGCATAGTGACTCTTCTTATCATAATTGTAACACTTCACTCTTGTAAGCTTCTTCATTTGAGGACATTTTCCTCTTTCATGTTAGTCAAGCTTAGGTTTTTTCCCTAAAGGACTTGCTTCCTTACCTTTCCTTTTATTGAATTAGTTAAGACATTTGCACTTGGAGCTCGAAGCTCCATATGAGCTAGAACCAACATGATAAATTTTAGCTTCCAGCTTAGCCGCCAAGAGACAGTCCTCTTCCAGCTCAAGATGACGCACTGCATCCTCAAAGGTTTTGATATTTTCATTATGGGTCAAGTGCATCTTCATATGCTCCCAACTCGAGGCAAGAACGGATCACTGCTTGCACTTACTACTCATCAGTCATGACATGGTCAGCATCTTTCAGCTCATTAATCATGTTTGATATCTTTCTAAGGTGTTACTTCATGGTCTGACCATGAGGCTTCTTATAAGAGTCAAATCTAATAGTGAGCTGCCTCAGTCTGATCACCGAAGTATGACCAAATCTTGCTGCCAATGCTTCTCACATTTCCTTGGCATTCTCAAAATGCCTAAACTCTCGCATGATGTCATTTTCCATGCTACTCAATAATGTAATGCGAGCAAGAAAATTCTTTCTTTTCCAAGCAGCAAGTGCATCCTTATCTCTCTTGTGTTGTGCGCGTTTCCTTCTTGATTCTACCATGGTCAGGTTAAAAGCTTCCAGTGCCTTTTGCTTTTCCAGCACATATTGATTTTCATGTGGCATATTTCATAGTTATCGCCATTGAGCTTCTTACCTTTGTTCAGCTCAGCAACTATGCTTTTTGTGGTTGAAGCTATTGATTTGAATATATCGACATATATGCATGAATTATTAATGCCTATCATTTATGCATCCATTTTGCACAAAACCATCGTATTAATAAATAATTTCTAGTGAGGTTTCAGAATCAAAATGTCACTATGTTCCCAATCATCATCCAAAATCATAACTTGGAGTTATTATTAATATAACATTCTATGCAAAATAAATTCTTTGAAATTACAAAAAAATTTTATGAACTACTCACAACAATTAATAATAATATAAAGCAAATGATATTTGATATCAAACAATGATATGATAATAATGCCTTCACATAATACAACTAACATATCAATTGTCACACCAACAACAACTAGGTAGAAAACATTACATAAGATGTTCACAAAGCATACTAAATAAAGACCAGCTAAAACTTCTAACACCAAGTCAACATACGAATTGGGAAAGATCCTCTTTTTCAACTTTTGATATTTTCCCTTGTAACAATCTAGTAATAATCATCTATAAAAGCCATTACAATTTTCCTATATAAAGTACCTCTATTGACTTCCCTTAAGCGATTACCATCTCAAACTATGGCATGGGACGACCGTTCCATACAACCTTTTGTATTTTCCCGTTGACTTTAAGAACGTGATCAATTAAGTCGCCTCTCTCCCATCGATAATTAGTTAGCTCGGCTATTAACCTAGAAAGCCTTTCCTTTTGTTTATCGGTAATTGCGCGAATAGGTGTGCGCAACCTAAGGGGAGACATTGTTCCTGCAATAAATGCAGAACAAATAAGGGATTACATATAATCCACATAGACTTAATTGGAAAAAGAAACACATTTCTTTTTTATTTTTTTGGGTCAACGGTCAAAGTTAACGATCTACAATCAATGGTCGCGATCAATAGTCAGCCGGGTCGGAGTCAACGGGCGGTCAAGTCGGATCAGACGAGCTGGGTCGGAACGGTCGAACCGGACGGACCGGTCGAACTGGTTGCACCGAACGGACCATTGGACTGGTCGCCTCGGTCAGATAAATTGATCGGCACGTGCCATGCTCGTGCCTAGCTGATGTCACGATGACGTTAGCCAGTGCGTGCGCGGCTTACACCCGCACCGCACACGTGCGTCGCATGCGCCTTCGGCCGAAACAGCGCATAGTGGCACGTTCGACAGTCCCTGATGGCGATCCGCCACTCGTTTTCTCTTATCGATGAGGGCTTCGATCCTACGTTTTCAGAAACAAATTTGGACTTACGAAGAAAACCAAAAAGGGACGAACGGAATTGGGTGTCGAGTTTTTTTCATCCCCGATCGACCGCCAGCACTTTTCTCGAAATGTCAATAAAAGGACAATTCATAAACATGAAAAAGGGTCAGGAAACATGAACTGTGACTTTGATACCAATGTTGGGAATTACTGATTCCTTAAAATGAATTCGACATTTGAATCAAATCCCTAAAATGAATGCGGAAGACAAGCCAGGAAGAACATATATCACTTTGATCAAAAGTTACACTGCATAATCGAGCGTACCTTATTGTTCATGGATTAAACAGCAATGCTAAAGATCGAGGAAAAATTCCGATCCCGTTTTACCGAGAAGCGTCTTGTTGCTATTAGGGGAGTAAACATAGCGTATTCTTCTTTTTGTTTTCCTCTTTTTGAGAGAGAGAGGCGACGTACGTTCACTTGAAAATGTACGTTCCTCTCTTTCTTTTCTCTCTTAAATACGTCTCTTCCAAGAGACGTAATTCTTCAACGTAATACGTTCCCCCAAAAGTCATAACCCCTCAATGTAACACATCTTCATAAATGGGCCCTTATTTAGCAGGCTGGGCTTTTAGGCCCAACATGGGCGGACAGGCCCTCTAAGGCCCACCAACATAAATAAATAAAACCATCAAAAAGGAAAAAAAAAAAACTGAAAAATGTAAAATATCATTAAAA